>OZ010797.1:61745900-62380900 GCA_963932465.1 Maratus speciosus | reverse complement strand
TTGCACGCGTGATTTATTTCGAACTATATTTCTGTTTGCATAATATAAATAAACCTTCATTTCATCTTCTCACATTACATGTAATTAAATAATCCACACGTAATTTTAAAAAAATGACATAAACTACTTTTTGACGAAATTTAATATATCTGGTAGTCAGAATACTATCACTAAAATAAATCTGGTGTTCAAAGGGTTAAGGGTGAATTTATAAGTAAAGAACAGCTGACACTGAAAAGGCACTGAAAGGGCACTGCGGGAAAAATTACTGTGAATCCACAGCAATTTCCTGTCCGTCTTTACGACTCCTACTCAGGGATGTAGTAGAGGGTAAACGGAGGTATACGGCATGTACCCTCTGGATTTTTTAAGGAGCACAGTATACCCTCTGTTTCTCAAGAAAGCTGTAGTATATATACGCTAGGGTATACCCTCTGCCTTGAGCGTATATCCTCTGCTTAGAACGTATACCCTCTGTTTATTTTACGACTACACCACTGCTCCTACTTTACACAAGAATTCAGGGGATCTGATTGGTCTACTATTAACAGCTCTCTGGTACGACTAGCCAACGTTACGATGATGATTCCTGCAAGATTGCTAAAGCAAAAATGTAGTTGGTAGATTGGTTGAAGGAAATATTTATTTGTAAACATGTCCTTTCCTAAAAAGTCATCCTGACAAAAAATTCGGAAGGGAATCAAACCTCCTTGTGAAAAAGACAAATATTTCTTAATCTAGTAAATTACAATGTAACAATAATCGAAAATACACAATAACCTCTTCGAGTAATCACCCAATTCCGAAAAGCAATCATTATCGTTAGAAACCTCTTAAACTAATATTTTTTTAAGGTTTAAAGAAACGTTTATAAAAACAAAGTTTGTTTTACTGGTACTGGTTTTCGGAAACATTTTCGAGAGGTATTTAGAGTGCATTAATCACTTTTATCAACCCGGAATAAAGGGTTTTTAATGCTATCCATTATCAAAAAGTATTTTCAAAAACATGTTTTACAGAAAAAACAGGTCAAATTAACAGCAATAACATTAAAATAACAATTAAAGATTATTTTATTACTCTTGCATGTATAAGTTCAATTACGCAACTGAAAATGTTTAATACATAATTGATAGCGTAATAGATACTCCAAATTTAGGAACTTAATGCACTATAAAATTATTACTACTATAATACGCTGTAAACTATGAAAATACAATTACACTATAAAATTTTAATAGGAAACGTTTTCGAAAATCAGTGCGAGCAAAAATAACATTGTTTTTATAAATGCGTCTTTTAATCTAAAAAATATATTGGTTTCTAATAATTTTATTCATAAAGAACGATTTCTGGAAACATGGGTAACTTAAAAGAGTTTATTGTACATCTTCGTTCGCTGCTCTATTATATTTTCGTTGATTGAGATATATTTGTCTTTTTTATATATACAGTGCGTGTGACATCATACTACTTTTGAAATTGATTTAGTGCCCTAAATTTGTACTATTTGGAAACTTATTTGTCTGTCTATGTACGCTTTGTAAGAGGATGCGAGGAAATCATGAAACGGGTCTCACATCTATAGACATAGATTTAATTCTTTCAGAGAAAAATCATGTTTCCCGGAGGAAAAATAATACAATATAAAATGCTGTAGAAAAGATCGTTAGGCAGTGATTTAAGAGTATATGCCTGTTCGAAAGCTCAAACTTACGAAGAAAATATTCTAATTTTTAGAAATCAAGCCCGGCAATATTGATAGATATATTAACACTCTCGCTGCGCAAACCAAGATTTCCTTGGGCATGCATTTTCCCGTCATTCTTAAACCCTCCTTGATTAGTCCCAACAGTAATTTTTTTATTGTAAATTTTGCCTTATTTAATCGGAACATTTCCTCGATTAAATTAGAAAAAAAATTTTGTTTTGAAAAACCGGTGACGAAAGAATAAAAATTCTTAAAAGACGCTCGTTGCGAAGGGGTTTTGATAAAATAATTACGCAGCGAGAGGGTTAAGGCTGTTCTCAAATTAAAACTGGTAACTTCCTGGCACATATTTTTTCCCTCGATATGCTATTTCTTTTAACCAACAATTAAAGTGTCATCCCTAAATAATATCGTTTCGTCACATAAGCCAGCCGTAAACCGCAGCAGATGTATCATTGTACGGTTAAATGCTAGTAATTTCTACTGCAAATTTTTTAATTTCTAAGCATCGCACATTTTCAATATTTACACCGTCGTACAGGGGAAAAAGTACTTTCAAATGCAATTTGTTTGAAAACTGCACCTCTATTTATTTTTGAGATATTAATTTTTTGTAGTTTTTAATGCGATTTCTCTAATGGTGGCAACTGAAGTACTCAATTTCTGTAGAAAGTATTAAAAATAGTTGGAAAATAGGATATTACTCTTTGTTGCCATTTTTCTCATAACAACTAGAAAAAAAATTCAATTAAAATACATGCGATTTTGAAAAAGTATAAATGAATGATATCTGATAAAACATGAAGCTATTATAAACTATGTTTACTTTTAAGTATCCATATTAATGATACAAACAAATGAAGGCATATGAATCCTTGGATAACCGATATTTATTGCCGAGTTTCCTGAACGACAACATCGCTTTTTGCTGGATTTGGGTATTATTCTGCGATATTGACGTTATATGATACTTTTCTACAGATATTGTTTAAGACTGGATCGTAAATGTGGAATTATTCAGCGGATGCAAATGACGTCATTTTATATCAAATAAAAGCGTTTATTTTAAATCTTAAAACTGAAATATCTTTGTACTACATTTATATACTAGCAAACTCGCTACCCAGCTAGAAAAAATCTGCAAAAAAGTGTAAAAAAAAGGTGCACAAAAAGTGAGCAAAAGGCACCTTTGCTTATGCATAAGAAGTGCAAACTGAATTGTGTACAAAAAGTGCATACCTAAATTGTTCACTTTTTAAGGACAATCAGAGGTGCCAAATAGGCTCAGATTTTGCGCACTTTTTTTAACGCTTTTTTTGCCTATCTAAATTTTACCACAAAAAGGCTTAATTATTGCATTTTAAATATATTGCTATCACATACATAATTCACACTGCAACAATAAAATTAATAATAAGACCAAACAGCAAGCATAAATTTATTGGTATACCTGTAACGAAACAGTGGCAGAAACAGAAAGCTGAGCAATATATATTCTTATAATAGCATGGAATTAAAAAAAAAAATTAATTAAATTTAATATATATATGTCTGAAATAAATCCACAAAAATGAGGTTTCTATAAATATAACCCAAAATACCTTAACCCTTTATCTACGGACGGTACTTATAAGTACCATTAAAATAACTTGTTATAAAATTCATTTAATACATCGATTACTAGAAATACAGTTTAGAATGAGTTATAGATACATTACTTAATCTTGTTCCAAAAGCATTATTGGTTACACAAAACAAAAATATGTTTAAAAGGATGATTTTTTTGCCGTTGCATCTTTTCAGCTTTTTTGGCGTTGGGGGGAGGGGGGGGGGATTTTTCAGTTCGGAAATATTTCTATATTTCTATTGTAAGAACATTATATTTGTACATTTCCTAATTCTACAAAATACTAAGAAAAATATTTAAAATAAAAGATTTGTATGGGATTTTAAATATTGCACGAAATCCCTATAAACTCAAAATTAATTAATCCTTCTAAATCTTTTAATCCTTCTAAAATCCTCCTAAAATTTATTAAATGTAATCCTAATTTATTAAATGTAATCCTAAAATTTATGTAAATATTCTAATATAGTTTAAACAATTCACGAAAAATGCTTTAGAAGATAAAATTTTCCTGAATTCATAATTCAGTACATAAAGGGTTAAATTGAACCTTAGAACATACGATGAAGCTGTAATTTAAATTTAAAACATTATGATGGAATTTTCACAATTTTTTTATTTCTAATTACAGCTGAAGGTAATACTTTTACTACTGGTGCACCAAGTACTTGGCCGAGTAATCAGTGCAAGAAAAAATCACTGATGTGCATACTTTAGACGAAAATGCTTCAGAAGGTAAAATTTTCATGAATTCATAATTCAGTACAAAAAGGGTTAAAGACAAATCTAAAACTGCAGTCAGAAACTGATAGTTGTGCTGTTTATTTAGTTGAATCGGAGAAAATAAGGGTGATGTTTAGATTCATGTCAATATACTGTTTGTTTTTAGATAGCAAAGCCCTCCGTGCTTTTGAGCAAGCATCAGGTCTTTTTTGGTTTTGTCAAAATAGGGGTGAACAGTGTTTGTTACCTGCGTTTGGTGAGTGCCAGTCAGGGCCGAAAATAGACTTTTTTGCACCCGGGGCAAACATGGATTTTGGCTTCCCCCCCTCTTCACACACAATAAAAGTTACTGGCCGCAGGTACCCTATGCAAAAAAAGAAAAAAAATCCTCAAAAAATAAAAATAATTTAATAATAATTAAAATGCTAACAAGAAATATGTAAACAATGCTCCTATAGGACATTAGCTTGAGCATTAAGTGCCTACACTAGGCCCGATAAGGAACTGGATCGCTAATGTTAAACCTATGGGAGCGTACTTTTTTAAATTTCTCACTTGCATATTAATAGTTTCAAGTAATTTTTTTTCTTGCTTAGAATAACTTAGATTGAATTCGAGCCGGGTTAGTGTTTACGTTTTCGATTATGATTGCAGATTTTTTTTACAAAGTCTCTTTCACTTTTACAAATTTGAAAAAAACGCTCTCATAGGTTTAACATTAGCTTGCGAGTTTCTTTGTATTTCATATATATATACATTTTTGTATAAAACGATAAACAAAACCTTCATTTGGCACCCCCCCCCCTTCGCCTTTCGTTCTGGCGACCGGGCACATGCCCCCCTCTGCACCCCCTAATTTCGACCCTGGTGCCAATCCTAGTGACAACTAATCAATGAACAACTTCAGAAAATAATCAGCTCAGCGTAACACCCCTTTGTTTAATAGAATCGTCCCAGACTGCTAGGTGCGGCTTTCGAAAACGAACAGTAGATGCAAACTCATATATAGTCACCACTTGCCAGGTGACGACAATTTTTTTTTTCTACGGCCACTAACTTTTAACATCTAACTCGCCTTTTTTGTGTATGTGTGTGTATTGTAGAAGAACAAATGTTTGAAAGTGTATTTTGATTTTTATAAAGTGCAAAATAATGTCACATTTTTTATATGTATTTTTGTGTGACAAAATCAAAATAAGAAATATTGTTTTCCTAATATTCCCTACTATCATGATTGCTTAGAGTATACACATTTTTCTTTAAAACTGTATCTTGCTCAACTTTATCTTCTGACTATACATACATATTTAAATATTTATGTTATATTTAATTAATTATTCAAATTTTCAGAATTTTATGTCTAAATTAAATATACACATTTGATGCAATTAGTGTTTTTTGTACACGTGTACATGTTAAAAATGTTTTCACTTTGAATTTCTGATTTTTCCCCCATATAAATGCTATTGTTTTTTATGCGTTTGTTTTACAATGTGGAGACTGGATTTTTTATGTTTAGGAGTCACTGGCTTCTTCCAGCTGTTGGGAGTCTGGACCTATACATGTCAGTCAAGATCTTTCTTTGCTAATAAACAATTTAATCTTTTAATTTTGTCTCTTCAATATTTCTGGAGCATAAGTGTATTTCAATAGGTTTCATAAAAATATAAAAAATAGCCCAGTTCGTATAAAAAATACTTTCAATTGCAGAAAAAGTAAGAGAGATACTTTTTCACAAACATGAATCATACACACTGAAGCCAGACTCATAAGAAAACCCCCAAAATTTTTATTATTGATTTTAAAGTAGTAATGAATTTTGGTATATCCTTTCTGTCGAAATATACATTTTTTAAAATACTGTTCTTCATTCAATTTTCAATATTTTATTATCACTGTTTTTTTTTAAATAGTTTTATAGTATACCTATGCAAAAGACCTTGGGGAAGATATTTTCAAATTTCTTTTTTCTTTTCTTTATAAAAATTAAATTACGCATGGTAAATATCCTTAAATTGCTATTAATTATTGTGTTTACCAATTTTATATAAAATATTTAGAAATATTTAAAAAATATCTCTTTATGTTTGTTGCAAATTTTTTCAAGATTCTAAAAATATAAAAACTTCATTTCTAAATTATTTCAGCACTGAGCCTTAATTCTTTCAACTTGGAGAAAAGATGAAAAAGTAATTTTCATAAAAACTTGTTTAAATTATAAAATATTAGCAAACCTTGCGGCTTTGCTCGCATAGTATTTGAAATATGCCAAGTGATATTTATATGTCTAATTTTTATTAAAAGGTACTAACTAAATTTTTATTTTATTAAAAGTTAATATTTTATTTTATTAAAAGGTTTTTTTATTAAAAGGTACTTATTACTTTTAGGAATAATTCAAAAATTACTATTTAAAACACAGTTTGACAATACGTCATTATTACACTGCATTAGGCAGAAATGAGACTTAAATTAATAAAACGAAATAAATGATAATTTAGAAAATATTTTGAAACTTTTATGCACAATTAATACGCTCATTTCAGCATTTATTTGAAGTTTTGAATTTTTTAGGAACCAGCTTCTTACATCTTAAAATTAACTATCATGTCAAATTCATATCTCAACATAAAGGGCTATGTTGAAATAGGAACTGTCACCATTAATTTCCCAACATTAATTTTTAAATCAGTTTGTTATTTCCTATATTCCACAGAAACATAATTTAGAAAGCTTTTAAAGGTCTTTTTTAGAACGTTTGTTGTTCCTGTGAACCCCAGGTGGTAGAATCATTGGCATAAAATATAGCCTGTGTAGGATCAGAGACTGTTACCATTGATTCGCAACTGTTACTTTTATAATCGGTTTATATTCCCAGAAATTGTATAGAAATCGTAATTTAAGGCTGTTTTAGAGTGCTTTTCTCACCTCCCCTTCGCTTTATCCCTTTTTAATTCGATTATATTTTATAACTAACTAACAAGCCATATTTAAAATTTCTAGCCTTTTCAGTATCACAGAAATCGAAATTTATAAAGTTTTTTGCTCCTGCAACCCTCTGGTGGTAGTGGCACAGGCATAAAATATAGCCTATGTTTGAGCAGGTTCTATCACCAGCAATTTGTCACCATTATTTTTTAAATCGGTTTGGTATTTGATAAGATTGTATAAAAATTGTAATTTAGAAAGCTTTTCGCTCACTTCATCCTTTTAAATTTGGAATTTTTTTCGACTGATTTTAGGAAGCAGTTGCATCTTGTAAGTAAATACCATGCCATATTTCCAAATGTTATACCCTCAGTTATACAAAAAACGCAAATTAGAACATATTTTGCTCTTGCAACCCTCAGATGGTAGTGACAGCAGCATACAATATAGCCTATGTTGGAGCAGGGACTTTCACCATAAATTCGAAACCATTACTTTTGAAATAGCTTTGGTATTTCCTGATATTGAGTAGAAATCACAATTTAGAACGTTTTTAGAACACTTTTTGCGCATTTTCACCCCTTTTGAAATTTCCAATTTTTTCGAAACTGTTCTTAAAGATCATTTATATCTAAATAAATATGTACCTTGCCTAATTTCAAGTTGCTAGCCCCTACCGATCACAAAAATCGAAATTTAGAATGTTTTCTACTCCTTCAACGTCCAGGTGATAGTGACACCGACATGAAAGAGCGTCTGTATTAGAGCAGAAGCTGTAGGCAACAATTTCCTACCATTACTTTTGAAATCAGTTTGATTCTTCCTGAGATTGCTCACAAATCGGCATTTAGAACGTTTTTAAAACGCTTTACGCAAATTTTCACCCTTTTAAATTTCAAATTTTTAAAGAAATGTTCTTAGAGAACATTTATATCAAATAAATATATACCGTGCAAAATTTCATGAAACTAGGTCCTTCCATAATTCAAAAATCGCATTTTTAGAACGTTTTTTGCTCCTGCATCTCCTCTGGAGTATGGAAACAGACATAAAATATAGCCTATCTTGGAGAAAGATCTGTCACCACCATTGTTACACCATTACATTTGCAATCGGTTCAGTACTTCCTGAAATTGCATAGAAATCGCAATTTAGAAATTTTTTACAACGCTTTTCGCGCATTTTCACCCCTTTTTAAATTTTGATTTTTTTAGGAAATGTTCTTAGAGATCATTGATATCTTATAACTAACTACAATTCCAAATTTCATGACTCTAGCCCTTCAGTAACGCCAAAATCACATTTTTAGAACGTTTTTTGCTCCTGCACCCCCTTTGGGGTAGTGGTACCGACATAAAATATAGCCACTGTTGGAGCAAGGGCTGTCACCATCATTTTAACGCCATTATTTTGGTATTTCCTAAGATTGTGTAGAGACCACCATTTAGAACGTTTTTTACAACGCTTTTTGTGCATTTTCACCCCTTTTTAAATTTCGAATTTTTTAAGAACTGTTCTTAGAAATATTTTATATCTAATAAGTAACTAATATTTAAAATTTCATATTTCTAGACCCTTCAGTAAATTAAAAATCGCATTTTTAGAACGTTTTTTACTCTTACACCCTCTTTGGGGTAGTGGCACAGACACAAAATTTAGCTTATCTTGGAGCAAGGGTTGTCACCATCATTTTGACACCATTATTTTTTAAACCGGTGTGGTATTTCCCGAGATTGTGTAGAAACCACCATTTAGAACGCTTTTTGTGCATTTTCACCCCTTTTAAATTTCGAATTGTTTAAGAACTGTTCTTAGAAATCCTTTATATTTAGTAAGTAGCTAATATTTAAAATTTCATATTTCTAAGCCCTTCAGTAACGCAAAAATCGCATTTTTAGAAAGTTTTTTGCTCCTGCACCCCCTTTGGGTTAGTGGCACCGACATAAAACATAGCCTCTGTTGGAGCAAGGCTTGTCACCATCATTTTAACCCCATTATTTTTAATATCGGTTTGGTATTTCCTAAGATTGTGTAGAAACCACCATTTAGAACGTTTTTTAGAACGTTTTTTGTGCATTTTCACCCCTTTTAAATTTCGAATTGTTTAAGAACTGTTCTCAGAAATCCTTTATATCTAATAAGTAACTAATATTTAAAATTTCATATTTCTAAGCCCTTCAGTAACGCAAAAATTGCACTTTTAGAATGTTTTTTGCGCCTGCAACCCCCTTGTAGTAGAGGCACCGACATAAAATATAGCCTATGTTCTAAATTGGACTAACACCATCATTTTGATACCATATTACTTTTGAAATCGGTTCGGTAGCTCCAGAGATTACCGCTAACAAACAAACAATTTTTACTTCGTTATAATATTAGTATAGACAAGAAAAATTAGAAAAAGAAACTTACTTCGTGTTGAACTACTTTTATATTAATTGCTAATATTCCAAGATATTTTTGGAATATCAGTTGATATGCTGTGATATATTGTTGTATACGCAGCTGATATGTCTCCCTTGTGTCTTAAAATAGCTTTTAGATCGTATATTCTTTTACGTTTCCGTGACTACGTCCATCTAAAGTTATACTCTGTGCTTTAGACATTTTCACAACATTTCGAAGCGGTGAGAACGATTTTGCAGTAATCACTGCTGGCCAAGTCTGGTCAGAAGTTGCAATCACCACCGTTGTAATTTTTATGGATGTATGGGATGATGGCGAATGCACTTGTTTATATGTCATTGCCCATTGACAACGAACCTGGACTTTTGGATGACTTAAGCCTTTAGGACTCATTGCAATACAAACGAGGATCTTGTCTTCTGATTTCACTTTAGTATTTGATGATAGACTGTGGCGTCGAGACGTCAGATGTGTAGTAGCCACCATTATTTTAAAAAGTGTATTGATTGAGCGTGAAATATGACTCGTCATCCAAGATGAATGCTTGATCAGAGAATTTTTCGACCAAGCGGCCATCTTTCGTTTTCGATGCAACAATTTGCTTTTCTTTTCGTTTTTGTATAATCCTTTTCTTGCGATATTTGATATTACGCTTCTTGACGATAGTCCTATGTAGGTCGCCGGTGAAAGACTGAATATAGAATATAACAGCCATGATATGGATTAATAGGTCTTTTTTGCCAAACAGTCATTTCAACTACTGTAACTTTGGCTTGTTGAGTTTTTGGGTCTTACTAGCTGATCCCGGTTATCTTTTGGCCGGGAGTCCCTTCTAGTAACGTTTAGAACATCGTATATTGTTCATTTAGGGATATTTTCAGCAAAAAAGGTTCACAATGAGCTTTTTCCCATGATGAATATTGCCATCGTAAAACTTGTATACACGAGTATGTAGACACTCCTCTTTCGGCTCAATTCTCTGAAAACACAGATTAGTACTTAATGGAATCTTAGCTAACGGCCATGCCCTTATCTACGATAATGCAACACTTCAAGAACAGGTTTCACCTGATTCGTATTCCTTTGCTATTTCCCATTACTGCAAAGCTTGTGTGGATTTCTTGGTAACAGTCCTTAACATTTTAATGAGCTATTTCTAATGTTGACTCTAGGCTAAGGGTGCACAACCTGTTTTAGAGAAGGGTCACTTACAAAAATTTCTGCGTTGCCGAAGGCCACATCAGCAACACGGAGGTGATCTGTGGCCTACAATCCGACAAAAAATATGGTTTCAGAGGGTGGGGTGTTACCCCTCTAGGTTTCCCGTACCTAGTCAACATATCCAATTCAGTTGGAAAGGACATATCAACAGTTTACGTTTGTATGTATAACATGAATATAGCAAGGATTGTTTTAAAGGAGTGATAATATTCCTTGACTTTATTCGGGGGCATAAATTTTGTTTTATTATAAGTGCTAAAAAACAAATAGGCATGAAAGTGGCTAGTGCCAAAAAAAAATGTGAAATTTACGAACGAAGTGGAGAGAAGGAGCAAATTAACGAAATTTGAGATTTGTCCACGTCTGATCAATGTAATTCACTATTTTTCCACGTCCGATCAAAAAACTTTGCGATTTTTAGATGCCAGGTTGACAAAATTCACAATTTTTCCAAAGCCGATCGATGACATTCGCAATTTTTCCGCACCCAATTGACAAAATTCGCTATTTTTCTGCACTCGATCAACAAAATTCCCTTTTTTCCGCGCCTGATCGACGAAGATCGCTATTTTTCCGTGAATCAACAAAATTTGAGATTATTCTACTCTTAATCGACAAAATTCGTGACTTTTCCTTGCCTGATCGACGAAATTCACGATTCTAACGGAATTTGTAATTTTTTCCCGCGCCAAATTGATGAAAGTCACGATTTTTTCGCGCACGACTAATGAAATTTGCGATTTTTCTAACCCTGCTTGATTCGTGACTTTTCCGATCCTGGTTGACAAAATTCGCTATTTTTCACATCCGATCGACAAAATTCGCTATTTTTCCACGCCTGATCGACGAAATTCACCATTTTCCCACCCTCAATAGACAAAAATTTTAATTTTTTCGCGTCTGATCGACAAAATTCTCAATTTTTCCGAACTTGATCGAAGAAATTTGCAATTTTTCTGCTCTGATTAACAATATTCGTGATTTTTAACTGACTGATGAAGTTTCCAATTTATCCCGCGGAAAATCGACAGAATTTGCATTTTTTCTCTCACGATAAGCTGACAAAACTCACGATTTTCCCGTTGCTGATCAATGAAATTTTCAACTTATCTGCACATTATCGACAAAATTCGTGCTTCCATGACTGATCGACAAAATTCGTGATTTTTTCGTACCCGACCAACGAAATGCGATATTTTTCCGAGCCCCGATAGATATAACTTGCAATTTTTCTGTATCTATCAACAAAATTTGTGATTTTTTCGCACCTGATCAACAAAATTCGCAATTCTTAAATGGCTGACGAAATTTTAATTTTTTCCTCGCTTCAAATTGACAAAATTCACGACTGTTTCCTGCGACTTATAGATTGACAAAATTCGCGGACCATACGATAACCCATCGTGGGCCACAGGTTGTGCATCCCTACCCTAGGCCAATTGGGCAGGGCAGAGAGCCCAGCAGTTTTTTTTTAATATTTTGTGTACCCGATGGCCCTTTTTAATTATTTTGCACACCTGGTGGCACTTAGTGATGTTTCTTACTGCCCTTTCGATTCATTTCTTTTTCTGTTTATGAGAGAAAACTCACAAAATATATCTACGGAATGTGGGAAATAAATCATAAATTTTGTCAATTCGTTGTTTGAAAAAAAAAATCGAGAAATTCGCCAGCTAGTTATGCGAAAAATGTCAGTCGTCACAGGGAAAACGTTCGCTAAATTCGTCCATCGATAACATTAAAAAAACTTGCGACTTTCGCCAGTAAGTTGTAATGAAAAATCCAGAAATTTGCCAGCAGTGCCTCCCAAAAAGTCATGAAATTTTTGACTAGCCATGGGAAAGATCAGCAGAATTCATCCATCGCCCATACGAACAAAAAAGTGAGTTTCGGCAATTGGTCTCAAGAAAAACAAACGCATAATTCGAATTAGAAGAAATAAAATATCGTGCAATTCCTCAATGGGTTACACGGAGAAAAGTAGCAAAAATAATCATTTAGTGGTCGAAAAAAAAAATCACAAAATCTGCAAGTCAATCGTCGAAAAAAAAATTGTGAAATTCTTCTATTTATCGCATTAAAATGTGAAATTTATCAATCGGTAATGTGAAAATTTATCATACTACTCATCATGATTTGATGAAAAATCTTACCAGTCAGCATACTGCAAAGTACAGTTGAAAATTGTTGTGACAGAACTTACGCAACTGCAAAAATAGTAGCTTACTATTACTACAATGTTTTCATAATTTTTTTCTATACAATCAAGAAATATATACAAGAAAGGAAAGTTTAATATGGAATAGAACTTGTTTACATGACAGTAACTTGGAAAGTTGCAAAATATAGCTAACTAGTAAAAAATAAATAAAGTTATCAGCATATTTCTATAGTTTGAAGTTTTCGAAAACTGCGTAAATATTCACTTCTCTGAAGGAAAATTCACTCGCCCATGGCGAGTAAAATGATGCATTTCTCCACCCCTGACGATTAAATTAATATCAACAATTAAATTAATAATCAACAATCATACTTGAGAAGTATGACGAGATGTTAAATTTTCGTTTTGCCCTTAACTCTTTTAAATTTTTGAATGAAAAACAATATTCTGAAATCTTATATTTCGTGTGGTACCGTTATCAGTATTGCTTTCCAGCGTTGTTTACTTTTCTCTTACGAGGTATTCCAGTCGTTTATTTTAAAACATATTTACAAAATATAAAATATTAATTGATTATTTTAAATATACACATGCAAATACTAATTTAAGCGAAATAATACGTTATTTAAAACCGGAAATACAAGAGATTTATCATTAGAAAAAAAATCCAATGGCGTACAATGTATAACAGATCGTTATATCATTTACAAACTTTTGAAGAAAGTTTTAGAAATAATTATTTATTTAGAAAACGGCCGAATTTTTTGGAACTTTGAAAGAAATATTAATATATGCCTTTAAGAAATTAATTTGAGTGTGTAAGTTATAGTTACGACAAATAATAAAATTAACGAACAACGCTAGGATTTTGTTTCGCTGATTCTAATGATGGCCCAGTCACATGTAAGCAGATTAGATTGCAGCTCGATGCATGTAAACAATACTCTGATTCTGAAAGTTGAGTTGAGAAGTATTAGTGCTTTACGAATTAAAATGTGTAGTTGGAAATGCAGCTGCACATGCGATAATAATAATCAAATGTTTAATAGATATTTGAAATAAATTAATAACAAATAAACATTTTTCATTTGATTTTAGAAAGCAGTAATAATTTTCATAATAATTGGAAGTTATGATTGATAGGAGATAAAGGATGCATTTAGTAAGCAACCCCACTTGTATTTGTAAGCTCTAATCGCGGGATTCCTCAAAAAGAGGACAGTGTGTGTATGTGTGGGCGGAGGGGAGGTCCACTGCCCTTCCCTCGATTTTAGAATTTAACTAGCTAAATTTTCTTTTTCGTTAATTTTGAAAAACTTCGCAAAATTTATTCTTTTCGAGGAATTTAAAATAAAAGACGAAATAAGAAATTTTCTGATAGGGGGATGGGAGCATGGGTGGGCCATCGCCCCACCCTGCATTTTAAATTTTGATTAATTAAAATACCTATTTTGAAATACCTATTTTGAAATACCGTTTTTTCCTATTTTGAATATATTAGTTACAAGTAGCTGAAAATAAAGGTAAACTAAGAATTTTCCTTTGGGGGAAGGGGGAATAGGAAGGCCGTTTCCTCTCCTCGATTTTAAAATTTAACTAACTAAATTTTATTTTTCTTCGATTTTGAAAAACACAGTAAAATTTATTCCTTCAAGTAACTTAAAATAAAAGAGGAATTGGGGAATTTCCCGTGAAGGAAGGGGGGAGGGGCAGGAGATGTCCACTTTGCCCCTCCCTGGATTTTGAAATTTAATTAATTAAAATTTCTTTTCTCCGATTTTGAAATACATAGTTCAATTTATTATTTTCGAGTAACTTGAAATAAAGGGAAACCAAGAAATTTCCATTGAGGGAAGGGGGCACAGCAGGGCCATTGCCCCTCCCTCAATTTTGAAATTTAAATAACTAAATTTTATTTTTCTCCGATTTTGAAAATAACAGTAAAATTTATTCTTCAAAGTAATTTAAATTAAAAGAGGTACTGGGGAATTTTCCGTTAAGAAAGGGGGGAAGGTGTAAGAGAGGTCCACTCTGCCCCTCCCTGGATTTTCAAATTTATTTAATTAATATGTCTTTTTCTCCGATTTTGAAATGCACAGTAAAATGTATTTATTTCAAATAATTTAAAATTAAAGAGGAACTAAGAACTTTTCTTTGGGGAGAAGGAGTCATAGGAGAGTCATTGCCCCTCACTCGAATTTGATTTAAAATTTATTTAATCTAAATTTAATTTTCAATGAATTTGAATAACACAGTTAAATTTTCTCTTTTCGAGTAACTTAAAATAAAAGAGGAATTAAAGAATTTTCTGTAAAGTTAGAGGGTTTAAGTGGGCCATTACCCCTCCCCCAAATTTTAAAATTTAATTAATTAAAACTACTTTTTCTCTTATTTTGAAATACATAGTAAAATTTATTCTTTCCAAGCAACTTAAAAGGAAAGAGGAACTCAGGAAATTTCCGCTAAGGAAAGAGGTGGGGGTAGGAGGAGGAGGCCCATTACCCCGTCCTGGATTTTGAAATTTAAATAAATAAATTTGTTTTTCTCCTATCGTGAAAAAAATAGTAAAATGTATTTATTTCGTTTACCTTAAAATTAAAATGGAACTGAGAATTTTCCTTTAGGGGTGGGTGGACACCATTTCATTGACTAATTTTGTTTTCACAGATTAAAACATAAAAAAATATTCCTTTCGAATACAACATTAATGTAACTTGAAAATTTTTGCCTTGAAAGATTTTGAAAGGGCACCATGCATGGAAATAATGCAAATTTGGAATATACTGATTTTCACATCCATGAAAAAAAAAAAAAAAAAAAAAAAAAAAAAAAAAAAAAAAAAATGCAAAATTGGAATCTATAGATTTTTTTTTTTTTTTTTTTTTTTTTGCATAAAAATGCACACTTTTTGCCAACACGGAATATTCACTTATTTAATGCAAAAATGTGCAGAGTTTTTGACAACATAGAATATACACTTTTTTGTATGCATAAAAAATACAGACAGTTTGCACAGAAGGTGCATACTTTTCGAAGTATTAAAAAATAATCACGTTTTATGCACGAATTGTGTACAATCTATACTTTTTTGAAAAAAAAGTGCAAACATTTCCTAGCTGGGCAGGCGTTGCCGGTGGTCTGTAAATAATAACCTTAAACAAAACTTAAGTTTGTGTGATTTTATATCTTTCGAAATTCTTTTAAATGAATTTAATTTTGGAGACTTCCACTGCCTTCCGCAGCGCCTAGTGTGTTCCCAACAAACCTCTTTCCGAAGGAATCTGTAACCTGAGTCCCGCGACATTAAGGCAGCATGTACCGAATGTGCTCCGCATGTGCCAGAGTCCATCGAAATCCAAGTTGAATCAGCCAAACCTCTTAGTAATCAAGCCCATAGAACCCCCCCCCCCCCCCAAAAAAAAAGAGAATGCATCATGAATGTTAGAAAATGTTGGTAACTGAAGTGTAAGTTAAAGTTTCATGATACAGAAAGTAGCTGAATGTTAATCTAAGTTGAATGAACAAAATTCCGTTAAAATTGGGTCCTTAGATTCTGAGGAAAGAATGCGCCCCTGAGCGGTGGAAGATGTACTCCCTTTGTAAATTTTGTGAATTACTTTTAACATTAACACGATATTTAATAAACTGATGAAATCCCTTATCTAAAGTTACATTTAAAGTAACGCATTTTTAATTTATAGCTGTAGTGAGTAAACATAAGTTGATGCTGAAAAATGAGATTAATATTCGAAAAAAGTGGTAGCTGAGGTATAAAGAAAGACCGGGCCCTAGGGTCAGGTCTTCACTGGAATGTAGTTGAGTATAAGAAAAATTTTGAGGGGTTTGAAGTAGCTGGAAGGCGCTAAAACAATGTTAAAGAAAATTGCAATAGAATTGGATAATGTTTTAAAGAAGCTGTAACAAAGGCCCCAAGAAGGAGATTAATATTCAAAATTGGTGTTAGCTGAAGTCTGAGAAACTTTTCTGCCGCTCATGCAGTAGCAGGAAGATTTAAGTTGTTGTTAGAAAAAAAAGCTAGAGAATCGGACCATTTTTAAAGGAGCTATAACAAAGGGCCCATAGAGTAATTGATATTTAAGAGCAGGGCCCTAACATGAAAACTTATTGAAAGGTCTAATTTCTTTGCACTTTAGACCTTCAATTAGTTAAAATTAAGCATGCAGTTTTAATTAATCACTGGAATAAAATTTTAAAGAAATGCGCAAAAAATGGTGGGGAAATACATAAAACAGGGCCTAAGGTCCAGTAAAAATAGGAGGGTGTTGGTTCGGGGAGAAGAGGACAAGACTCAATTTAAAATTTTGCATTGAGAATGCGAAAATCTTAGGTGGTGAAAAATGAATGCCGCACAAATAGTTCAAGGGGCCATGGATCGGGCCCTATGAAACCCTAGGCTGTCCATGGATTTTAACTGAAATAAAGAAATGGGAGAATAACTAAATGGAAAAAGGGTTCCAAAAATGAAGATCGGATTAAGAGGAGGCAATTTATTAACAATGTATGGTGAAAAACTTTAAGGGGCCCTGTGCCGGGACAGAAGGGGCCAGTGATTTAAGTCGCATGTAGTTGCGTATAAAGATACTTTTTCGTAGTTTTTAACGTAGTCAGGGGATTCTAGAAATATGTTAAAGGAAATTGAAAGCAATTCCGATTATTCTTAAAGAAGCTTCACCAAGGGTCCCAAGAAGGCGATTAATAAACAAAAATGGTGGTAGCTAAAGTCTGATTTTTTTTTCGCTCATTTAGTACCTAAAGAATCTAAGAAGTTATTAGACAAAATATCTAGTGAATCGGACCGTTTTTAAGGGAGCTATAATAGGGGACCCAAAAGGGTCCAACTGATAGTTGAGAGCGGAGTCCTAAAAGGAAAACATCATAAAATGTTTTATTACTTAGAATTTTATAACTTTGCATTTAGTGTTTTGTAGATCTTCAATTAGTCAAAATTAATCGAGTATGAATTAATCATTAGAATAATATTTTATATAAATGCGCAAAAAATTGGATAAATGCTTAAAAATGGGTCCTAACCCCCTCCCCCCCCCCAAAAAAAAAATAAAATATGTGAGGGTGTTGGTCTAGGGAGAAGAGACTAATACTCAATTTTGAAATTATGCACTGAGAAGGTGAGAAAATTAGGTGTTGAAAAATGCATAGCACACAAAACGTTCAAGGAGCCCCGGATCGGGATCTACGAGACCCTAAGGTGTCCCAGAATTTTAACAGGAATATAGAAACGGGAGAATAGCTGAATGGAAAAAGTGTTCCAAAAATGAAGATGGGATTAAGAGGGGGTAACTTATTAACAATTTATGGGGCAAAAACTTCAAGGGGACCTGTACCCAAGGAGCCAGGGACTCAAGTGGCATGTAATTGGGTAAAAAGATATTTTTAGTAGTTTTTAAATTAATCAGATGACTTTAGAACTATATTAAAGAACATTGCAAGCAATTCGAATCATTTTTAATGAAGCTGCACCAAGGGCCCAAGAAGGTAATTAATATTCAAAACTGGTCGTAAAGTCTATTTTTTTTTGTCATTCATGTAGTGGCTGGAGAACCTAAGACGTTGTTAGAAAAAAAACTAGTGAATCGGACAATTTTTAAGGGAGCTATAATATGGTCCCCAAAAGAGGCCAACTAATAGTTTAGAGCAAGGCCCTAACATTAAAACATGTTAAAACGTTTTAGTACTTTGCGTTTTAGATTATCGATTAGTCAGAATTAAGCATAGGGTATGAATTAACCATTAGAATATAATTTTAAAGAAATGTGCAAAAAAATGGAGAAATTCTTAAAAAGGGGGCCTTGGGTCCCAATAAAAATATGTGGGTTTTGGTCTAGGAGATGAGTCCAAAACTCTACTTTAAAATTACGTACTGAGGAAGTGAAAAAATAGGGAGGGGGGTGAAAAATGCATAATACACAATAAGTTCAAGGGTCCCTTGCCCGGGCCCTATGGGACCCTAAACGGGCTCAGGGTCTTAACCGGGATGTAGAAACTGGAGATTAACTAAATGGAAAAATGATCCCAAAAATGAATATAGGATTAAAGAGAAGCAATTTATTAACAATTTAGTTCACTAAAACTTCAAGGGACCTGTATCAGACCCCAAGGATGCCAGGGTCTTAACTGAAATGTTGAAATAGAGTATAAACTGAATGAAGAATTCACCCCAAAAACTAAGAAGGTCGGATAGAAAAGAGTTATGTTATTAACAATTTAGTGCATAACATCTTAAAGGGGCTCAGGAGCCCTTAAAAAATTAAAAATCTGAGCTTCAGCTGCATCAGGACCTGCCTTGTACTATTCACACCTAAATTTTCAGACTTCTACGTTCAGCAGTTTTCGCTACCCATCGACACACACACACACACAGAGCGATTTGTTCTTTTATTAGTATACATATATACACATATTCTTTTCATCGGCAGGCGACGCTAAATTCTGAAAAAGCAGAATTCCTGTTTTCTAGTAATTTAATTTTCTACGCAAATCTACCATATTGGCCTGTACTCTAATAGAGAAATTATGTAATAGGACTATTTTTTCTGTTTTCGATAAAAAGCAGGAGAATTTTCACAAAATGTTGCCAAGTTTAGCGTTTTGAACCAAATTTCTGGATACGACAGCGCAGGAAAGGGAAGATGCTACCGTCCTGAGAGGATAATCGCTAATAACTCAAATTGTAGTTCTTTTATCGGAAAACGGAAAAGAACTGTTTAGTTACAAAAAGATTCGATAGTTGTGCCTGCAAGTATCATACCTTAATAATTGCATATATGAAGGTGTATCAATAAGTTTTTGCCCCCATATAGAAATAATAGAGTGAAATTTATGAAATTGTTGCATTGTATTAGTCCTTTTCTATATAGTCACCGTGCACAGTAACACATTTCTGCAAACGGTATTTCAAAGACAGGGGGGAAAATGTATCCCAGGAGACGCGGTAGTAGGCCCAAGAGAGGGACATTTTTCTAACTTTTGCCAACCCCCACATGTGACATATTGTTGAAAAGCTCTGACCACTTATACATGCTACGCACCTCCCGAGCCCCTTCCCCAAAATTTGTCCTTCGGGGGCCACTTTTCTATATTTTGTAGACATCATTCATGCGCCTCGGGGGGGGGGATTTGGGGGGGGACTCGGGAGTGCATAGCAAAAATAAGTGGTCACAGGACTTTCCAACAATATGTCACATGTGAGAGTTGGCAAAAGTGAGAAAGATGCACCCCTTTGCGTATACTGGAATAAATCCTCCCCCCTCTCTTTGAAATACTGTTTGCAGAAAGGTGTTACTCTGCACGATGACGATATAGAAAAATACTAATGCAATGTAGCTTTTTGATAAATTTCTCTCAATTATTTCTATGTGAGGGCAAAAACTGATTGATACACCCTCATAATTGTTTAAAATGAGCCAGAAAATGTGCCATAAAATTTCGCGTTGTTGAGAGGAAAAAATTGCTTTTTAAGAACTGCCTTAACCCCTTCAGGACCGGTGGCTTTTACGCAAATTTTATTCGATTGACATCATATTAAAAAAAAAAGTTACCTTTACTAAAACAATCACGAAAATACTTTAATTAAAGAAACTAAATATTACTTTTCCTTGTTACTGGGGTTTAAAACAAATTATGTATGTTCTTTTTGAGGGTGCATACATTCACCGATGGCCCCGAAAGTTGTAAAAGAGAAATATATATGTATATAAAATAAATTTATAATGATTTCATCTTTTTTATTACAAATTATAATAAATTATTTTTTATTTTCTCAACTCTATTTTGATGTGCTAGTAAATAAATTAAAAATTAAGTGTAATTCTTATTTTTTCTTATTTTTCTTATTTTAATTCTATATGTGACGAGAAAGCTTATAGGTTTATGTGTCGTGGTGTAGAAAATATTGCAAAAAAAGTGGTCAAAGTGATAATTAAATTTGCCATTAAGTGTATGCTATGGCTTCTAGACATATAGTCTGAAATAGGCTGTAATACTTGCATAAATAGCATCAATTTACATAATTACATAAATCATGATAAGATTACAGCCTTCTTTAAAAAAAAAATAATTGAAAGTTAAGAAATATCGACATTTTTACAAGAAAATGAGTCATGAATCATGTCTGATTTCACTGATTTTTATTTCACTATTTCATGTCCTGGTTTGTGCTGGGCCGCACGTAATATTTATTTTAAAAAAAATTGCATTAAATTACCCCTAAATTATTAGTTCCATGAAATATGACGTCACAAGTGGGGGTAAGATATCTCTTGACTGTGACAACCTGCGACAGTAGGAAGGAGGAAAGGGTTAAATATAAAATTGTTTTAAAAAATTATTATATTTCCGATATAGCAACTATTTTTCACATAAAAGATTTGTTGTGCAATAAGAAAAAATTCCAGATACATTACAGGTTTTTACTAAATTAAAAAATAATAATCTTGCTAAAAAGAACAAAAGATCTTCTTAAAACACCATCAATAACTTCTAAATGCGCTAGGCCTTTCGAAAGATCTGAGTCTTTCTTCGTCAGGCGCAAAGAAGACGTGCTTCTACTATGAAAGCAGAATCAAGACTGAAATGAGAGATAAGGGAAAGGAAGCAAGCTGAAGAAACAGCAAATAGAAAATTAGAAATAAACAGCCAATAGGAAATAAAAAAACAATAGCCAATAGGGAATTAGAAATCAACATTCAATAGGAATGTAGAAGACAATAGCCAATCACAGAAGAGTACAATCAAAACAAAAGAACACAGTGTAGAAGGGAAATAAGAAAGCAAATTAAATTAAAATATATATATGTATAAGAACACAAGAAAATAAAAATAAATAAATAAATAAAATATAAAAAACAGACTAAAATTAATTTAATTAATACAAAAATAAATTATATGGTAGTATTGAAAAGGTTTTTTCAAGCTGCAGAGAGCATTGTGGAATCAGATTTATCATTAACAATAACATCACGATTAAGATAAATAGATAAATTTTCAAAAAAGTCCAATTCAGAGATACTACCTAACTTGAAACATAAAGGAGGATAAAAGGGAAGGACAACTAAATTATCAGGTTTGCTTTTGACAGATTTGGAAAGAGTAGATTTATTAGATGGTCTATTGAATTTCTTCACAGAATTATTGATAACAGAAGGATTGAAACCTCTTTTGACGGCAACGGTTTTTAAGTAATTAAGTTCTTTCTTAAGGGATGCAGAGTCGGAACAAATTTTGAGAGCACGATTTACATACGTGTAAAAAACACCGATTTTTTGGTTAATATGATGATTTGTGGGTTAGAAACAGAAAAAGGTTTTCTATAGACACAAGTTTTGAAAGAAGGATCACATTTGCTAACAAAAACATCCAGGAAAGGAAGTTTATTACAATTTTCTAACTCAAAATTAAACTGAATAAGTGGGTCGATAGAATTGACAGCGTGAAGAATGGTAGAAATATCAAAAGGATTATCAACTAAAACAAAAGTATCGTCGACATAGCGCATCCAACATTTAAAATTAACCAGATTTAATAATTTTACCCCAAAATAATGCATATAAATATCACAAAGAATTGCAGATAAAGAATTACCCATACTCAAGTCGTCTGATTGTTTGAAAAATTTATTATCAAATTCAAAAGTAGTTTGAGTGGTGCAAATTTTAGTTAAATTAACAAAATCTTGGACTTCAATATCAGAGAAATGAAATTCAAGTAATCTTTTTTCCAAGCAAGAAAGAGCACCTTGAATCGGAACAATAGTAAACAAAGATTTGACGTCAGTAGTTGGGTGGGTTAATATTTTTTAATTTACTAACAAAATCATAAGAATATTTTATCGTATGAGAATTGGAAATGCATAAAGGAGAAAAAAATGGATGTAAAAATTTGACAAGAGGATAAGTAACAGTACCAATGTTAGAGACAATAGGCCTTAAGGGGACATTGTTTTTATGAATTTTAGGCAAAACATAAAAACGAACACAAATAGCTGAAGAAGGAATAACACCATGTTTAGTGCTGATGTTATTTAAAATAACAGAGCTCGTAACAGCTTTTTTGAGAGTGGAAAGATGCGAATTGTTAGGATCTTTTTAACTTCAACATAAAGACCTTCAGATAAGAGAGCATAAACTTTATCAAAATAATATTTTTTATCCGTAAGAACAACTTGACAACCTTTATCAGCTATAGTAAAAATAAGATTAGCATTGGAATTAAGCTCATTGAGAGCAATATGTTGAGAACGTGAAAGGTTATGTTTATATTTTGAGTTATTAGAAGAAATAGTATCACCAAGAATGTGACAAAGAGTTTCCTTTTGAAAAGGAGTGACTTTACTATGCTTAAAGGAAGACTCAATAGGAGCAATCAATCTGGTGAGGAAAGGTTTTCAAGACAGTGAGAAATTTAAACCAAGATCTAAAATGCTTTTTTGCAAGGAATTTCAAAACCTTCTATTGCCATGCACGCTTGGGATTCCGACCATAGTTTTAAATTTTTAAATTCTAAAATTATCTTTAATACCAATAGTATCTCTGAATTGGACTTTCGTGAAAATTTTGCTATTCATCTTAATTGTGATGTTATTGTTAATGATAAATCTCATTCCACAATGCTCTCTAGAGCTTGGAAAAACCTTTTCAGTATTACCATATAATTTATTTTTGTATTAATTAAATTAATATTAGTCTGTTTTTTATATTTATTTAATTAATTTATTTATTTTTCATGTTTTCCCATATTTAATTTTTTTATTTAGCTTACTTTCTTATTCCCCTTCTACTCTGTGTTCTTTTGTTTTGATTATACTCTTCTGTGATTGGCTGTTGTCGTCTGCTTTCCTATTGAATGTTGATTTTTAATTTCCTATTGGCTGTTGATTTCTAATTACCTATCTGCTTTTTATTTCTAATTTTCTATTGGCTGTTTCTTCAGTTTGTTTCCTTTCCCTTATCTCTCATTTAAGTCTTGCTGCTGCTTTCATAGTAGAAGCACGTCTTCTTTGCGCCTAACAAAGAAAGATTAAGATCAGGCCTAGAGCATTTAAACGTTTTTGATGGTGTTTTAAGAAGATCTTTTGTTCTTGTTCATTCACAACTTTTTTTTGTCCTTATTTTGCATTTATTTTCTCCCTTATTTATCTTATTGATAAATTTATTTGCTTATTTATTTTTTACGTCTTATTTACAGTTTAGCATTCTATATTAGTATTTTGTTTATTCTTTATTTATATTATTGATAAATTTATTTGCTTATTTATTTTTTATGTCTTATTTATAGTTTATTATTCTATATTTATATATATATATATTTTGTATTGCTATTATGTTTACTGCTCAATTTAACAGATTTGCTAAACTCAGACGTAAGCGTGTGAAATTTCTTAATCACTTAAATTTTCATCAAAATTGCAATAAAAATAATGTTCTCCCCAATTTTATTCAACTTAAGTGTTCTGTTAGTAGCTCTGTCAGAATTTCAAAAGCTATGGTTCGTTCACATTTTATTATTTTAAGAGCTTGTATTCAAGATGTTCGGCATACCCTCTCCAAAATAGATGAAGAGCTTTATGACCTTCATTTGTTCCTTAGTAAAAATCTTGTCAATTTCTGTGATATTGAAAATAAAGGTTGGCCTTTTCTGCTTATTTTCAAAACTGCTCATCAAAATAAGCTTGTTAAAAAGTTTTCTTCGTTGTGCAATAAGCAAAAAAAAGTCTCAATTTTCAAATAAGAATCTATCAAATGAGAACTCCATCGTTAATCTCTTCTGTCATATCTTAACTCCTGAGCAAAAAAGCATTTTAGATTTAGGTTTAAATTTTTCCCAGTCTTGCAAACCTACCCTCACCAAATTGATTGCTCCTATTGAGTCTTCCTTTAAAAATAGTAAAGTCATTCCTTTTCAAAAGGAAACTCTTCGTCATATTCTTGCTGATACTATTTCTTCTAATAATTCAAAATATAAACCTAACCTTCCACGTTCTCAACATATAGCTCTGAATGAGTTTAAGTCTAATGCTAATCTTATTATTACTAAAGCAGATAAAGGTAGACAAATTGTTCTTATGGATAAAAAAGACTATTCTGATAAAGTTTATGCTCTCTTATCTGAAGGTCCGTATGTTGAAGTTAAAAAAGATCCTACTAATTCGCATCTTTCCACTCTCAAAAAAGCTTTTAAGAGTTCTGTTATTTTAAATGACAACACTAAGCATGGTGTTATTCCTTCTTCAGCCATTTGTGCTCGTTTTTAAGCTTTGCCTAAAATTCATAAAACCAAAGTCCCCTTAAAACCTATTGTCTCTAATATTTATATTGTTACTTATCCTCTTGCCAAACTTTTAACATCGATTTTTTTCTCCTTTATGCATTTCCAATTCTCATACGATAAAAAATTCTTATGATTTTGTTAGTAAATTAAAAAATAATAACTCCTCCAATTGTTCTATGTTTTCTCTTGACGTCACATCTTTATTTACCGATTGAAGGTGCTCCTTTTTGCTTGGAAAATAGATTACGTGAATTTCATTTCTCTGATATTGAAGTCTAAAATTTTGTTAATTTAACTAAAATTTGCATCACTCAAACTACTTTTGAATTTGATAAAAAAAATTTCAAACAATCAGACGACTTGAGTATGGGTAATCCATTATCTCCAATTCTTTGTGATATTTATATGCATTATTTTGAGGTAAAATTATTAAATCTGGTTAATTTTAAATGGTGGATGCGTTATGTCGACGATACTTTTGTTTTAGTTGATAATTCTTTTGATATTTTTACCATTCTTCGTACTGTCATTTCTATCGACCCACATATTCAGTTTACTTTTGAGTTAGAATATTGTAATGAATTTCCTTTCCTTGATGTTTTAGTTAGCAAATGTGATCCTTCTTTCAAAACTTGCGCCTATAGAAAACATTCTTCTGTTTCTAACCCATCTCATGCTCTCTCAAATCATACTGTCAACCAAAAAATCGGTGTTTTTTACATGTATGTAAATCGTGCTCTCAAAATTTGTTCCGACTCTTCATTCCTTAAGGATGAACTTAATTACTTAAAAACCGTTGGCGTCAAAAGAAGTTTCAATCCTTCTGTTATCAATAATTTTTGTGAAGAAATTCAATAGACCATCTAATAAATCTACTCTTTCCAAATCTGTCAAAAGCAAACCTGATAATTTAGTTGCCCTCCCCTTTTATCCTCCTTTATGTTTCAAGTTAGGTAAAGTTTTACGAAGTTTCAATTTTAACATTATTTTTAAACATATCAATAAATTCAAATTTTCCACCACTAAATCTCCTGTACCTGATGTTCGTAAATGGGGAATTTAAAATGTTCCCTGTAATGGTTGTAATTTATGTTATATTGGTCAAACTAACAGAAATCTCTAAATTCGCTTAAAAGAACACCCTCGTTACGTAATTAATCAAGAAATTTCAAAATCTTCTACTGCCTAGCACTCTTGGGATTCCGGCCATAGTTTTAGTTTTCAAAGTGCTGAAAGTATCTCTAATACCAATAGTATCGCTGAATTGGACTTTCTTGAAAATTTATCTATTTATCTTAATCGTGATGTTATTGTTAATGATAAATCTGATTCCACAATGCTCTCTGCAGCTTGGAAAAACCTTTTCAGTTCTACCATATAATTTATTTTCCTATTAATTAAATTAATATTAGTCTGTTTTTTATATTTTATTCATTCATTCATTTATTTTTATTTTATGTTTTCCCATATTTAATTTTTTTTATTTAATTTGCTTTTTTATTTCCCTTCTTCTTTGCGTCCTAATGTTGATTTCTAATTTCCTGTTGGGTGTTGATTTCTTATTTCCTATTGACTGTTGTTTTTATAATTTTCCTGTTGGCTGTTTCTTCAGCTTGCTTCCTTTCCCTTATCTCTCATTTCAGTCTTGCTACTGCTTTCATAGTAGAAGCACGTGTTCTTTGCGCCTGACGAAGACAGACTCAGATCTTTCGAAAGGCCTAGCGCATTTAAGAGTTGTTGATGGTGTTTTAAGAAGATCTTTTTTTCTCAATGATTCACACCAGTTTCAAATTATTTTCTTGCTAATAAGGTTCATTTTAATTCCTTAAAATATATCACAATATGTAAAAATTGTTTCTACATACATAATAAACAGTTTTAAAAACTTAAAATTTCACTATCACATACCATGTACTTTCGATCATAACGACTCGATCACAAGCCAAAAGTACTACGGGTGTGATATTAAAGTTTTAAGTTTTTAAAACTGTTTTTTATCTATGTATTAACAACTTTTACATATTGTGACATCGTTTAAGGAATTAAAATGAACCTTTTTAGCAAGATTATTATTTTTAATTTGATTTAATCCAAGGTAAATGTGACATTCCAGTTATAACTATCTTTCATATATAAGGTGACCCAGCCAGTAGTTGATCAAATAAAGTCAGTGCTATGGGATTTTTATCATATGTACTTCCTTTTAAGTTTTAGACATAAGCTAAAATGATTGCTACAACCCTTTAAGGAATGTTCTAATCAATGGACAAAAATGAAATCTGCTGAAAATAAATAGCAACAAAATTATAAATAAATAGTTTTTTAATTGCCATTTTCTCAGTTTTTGATTAGGCGAAAGCGATTTTTCGGAGAAATAGTTTTATAATAACAAATAATGATGAATTGTTATACTAATTTACAAGGCTAGATAAAATAAACGGTCAAGTGCAAGTATTACTCGCGCTCAGAGGGTTCGGGACAATAAATATATAAATTATTAGCTGTATTATTTAAAAGAATAGTAAGACTTCGTAAAAAAAATTACAACGTAGGGTTGGGTATGGGGTATAGCTGTATATACAAAAAAAGTATGAATGGGTATACCATAAAAGTTAAAAGAGATATGAAGCCTAAATAATATCAAGTATCGTTATTCTGTATAATTTTTTTAAATCTTATCTTAATCTGTTTATGATGAACTTAATTCGGTACTGATAATAAAAGTACTGCATATTTAAACTTTATTTGGCATTTTATAAAACTAAATTCAGCGTAGTAATAATCTTTTGTTTTTACAGTGCAGCTGAAACAAAACCCTTGTTCAAAGTTTAAATTTGGCATTGTACTAAGCGCGTTTCGAAAGGAGGTCACAAAATTGAAACTCCGCCTTTGTCCGTAACGCATTTTTCCAGATAGGTTTGTCACTAACTTTTAAAGACACGGGAGGCGTGTTGAGAGATCTACTCAATGTAAACTAGTCGCGAATCCCATGGTATTTATGGGATTAATTCTAATTAAATATCTATTTTTAACAATTTGACGTTCACTTCATTTAACCTATATACTTTTATTGCTACTGGGCATTGCATTACACAAAAATATCATTAAAGGTTATTATTTAGGCTTTAAAAGGCGATGATGCATAGAATACGCCCCCCCCCCCCCTGCCATTATGTATGTCCAAACCGTCTGTGCCTTTCACGGTTAATATCTCGGCTAATGACCGACAATGTTTTTCGAAAATCATTATCAGCAATGCTTTTATACTTCTGATTCGATGGGTACCAACAAACCGCCTACTAAATTACGCCTACTCCCTATAATCTTTTCGTAATTTTAGTTTCAGTAGATTCGAAAATATATGCGGGGGGGGGGGAGAATATATTTTTGCACTACATTTTCGACGATATTTCTGAAAATATGATACCTAAAATTAAAAGAAATATATTTTTGAGTTCAGCATTACTAAATCTGTGACACGATATACATAGAGAAGACATTTTTTTTTTCAAGTATCTTAATAAGCACCTCTATATTTTTTCCTAAATATATTTTTGAATGTTCAATAATCTGTAAATATGTGGGTTAATAATCCTTATTACTTCCCTCAATTTGAACTTTCCACGTTCCATAGCTCACAAGTAATATGACTGTGACAGACAGACACAGGAGTGATCTTATAAAGGTTCCGTTTTTACTTTTAAAGTACGGAATCCTAAAAATTAAAACATGAAAGAGATATTATCACAGTTTTAAATTATAATTCTATAAATTATAATGTGAAAATATATTTTGTTGATATTTGTATTGCACGTTGTTTTATTGTGTCTTCCCCTCTTTCGTATCCAATAGTATCCACAAACACATTTCTATTACCCTTGTCACTGTATCTTTACGAATATATGTATATATTTATTAATCGGTTATTTACATATTAACATATACATATGTTACGAAATTTTCATTTATGTTTTTGTAAGAAATAAAATACTGTAATCTCACAAACGAGCAGGACCGGCACGATGTCGAGCGGGTCCCTGGCATCACTTAGCGAGGCCAACGTCTCTGAGTGCAATATTCGACTAATAAATATAATTTTAAAAATTGAATATATCATAGAATAACTTATAATATAGAGTACGAAATGCACGAAAAAAATAATATGCGAATTCATTCATGTGTTACATGTATAATTATTTTTTCTAAGAATCTTCTGTGTTTTAGAGTATTTTAATTTTTTTTTCTTTTGTGTATGTTTACAGATATTTCACAATCCTCACGTCTATACATTCCGCGACAATTACATAAACTTTGGCTGCAACTAATAACATTAATATTAACTTTTTACTACTAAAATTTTTATTATTTGAAAGTTTGATTCGAATTTAGACTAAAGGGTTCAAGAAATTTCTGTTTATCATCATGAATAGTCTGTATGTTTCACATCTGGCGTATCAAATGTTTTTGGCGCAATCGTTATTTCGTAACTCTAAAAGACAGATTAAAGTTACAGATATAGTGTTGTAGATAAAGGAGAGAATGAAGTGTTTTCATTTGATATCTTATTTCATCGACAAAACCAAGTTAAACGCATAGTACAGTTGAAATTTTCCGCTCAGTAATTTCCGGTAATAAACGAATGTTGTTGAGTACTTTTGCGCGACCCTGTATATAATCTATAGAATTTGTACACGCCAAGTAATATTTAAAACATTGTTAAGTTTAAAAACGCATATCTCAACTGAAAACGAACTGCTAGCCATTATTGTTCGTAGGCTTCCATAGTTCAATGATTGCTCATTTTCTTCTATAAGCCAAATACTTTTGTGTGTCCCCGTCAATAAACGATAAGTTCTATGGACACTCTATTCTATAATAAGAACCTTGTACTACACCACAGTGATGACATCAATTTCAATATGTCTTAAATACAGTAATATCCTTAAAATACACCACAAACGATTTTTCTCCCATAGATCGTTATTTAACGGAATTCTTTTGAGTGGCCCTGTCAATGAACCGAAAATGCTAAACACTTCATTTTCAATACCAGACATGCCATAGTAAACTCCAATAACATATATCCATTTCATGGCAATCGGACTCTATTTTCATGGGGGCTTTTAAACTACGTTAAAAAGCGTAAAAAACAAGAAATTTTTTTTTTTTTTTTTTTTTTTTTTTTTTTTAAATATTTGGTTCACGATACCGTAAATCTTTATCTTACTCGTTCTAGTCAAAGCTGAAGCGACGTTTTTTCCTACCCAGTATCGTTTGCCGAGTTCATCGATCATTTCATAGCGGGTAAGTAATTTCAAATTTTTGTGATATTCGTTACGCATTTTAATTTTTAAATTTCCAGGTAAAAGGCAAATAACCAGAAATTCATGTTTATTAAGAAATATAGCTTTTCTTTCTTAAACGGAATGTCACATTTGGGAAAACTTCATTTGTTTTTAAATATATTTTTTTAAAACAAATTCTTGATTAATCCAGATAAATGATTTTTTTAATACTGAAAATACTGAACGTAACATTGAACCTATGAAAAAAAAAGTGGTGGAACATTTAATATTTTTTTAGACAGTCATACAAAATAAGAGCCAAAACTTGCGGAAGGTATGTTTATTGTTGTGTAACCTTTTAGTATCTTTTAAAGTTTAACAAAATTTCGATATATCATCCATAAGGTAAGTGTAAATTATGTAGATGATATACAGGGGAATCGAAATAAATTCGAATTAATTACAGTCAGTGGATTAGAATTGGTGGAACATGCGTTATCAATTGTGTTATGCCTTTTTCTTTTTGTAACTATTATGTGATTTGAGCATAACACAAATAAATTCATATAAAGGACAAAAGGAGATCAATATGTTGCTGTCTACGTATGAAAAATCTTTTTCAGTTCTGTTATGCGTTTTTCAGGAAAATTATTTTTTAGTATCTATTTATATAAAATCCAAGTCTCTGTGTGTCCCTCACGATTCCGGTAGGACCACCTCATTGAAATGAGTAATTGTTGAAAAATACTAATGCAGGGTTACCACAGTAGCGCCAAATGTTGGTCAATTTGGCAATAGCTGGCTGATTTGGTGAAATTCCCATTTATAACTATTAATCTTTCATAAAGGAGGTCACCAAAATTTAAGTACATCTTTACATCTTCCTCCCGATGCTACTAATAAAATAACCGCCAATAGACGACGCTGTACTGTATGAACTCCTAACTGCGCGATTTTAATGTGCTTTAGGTACTTTTCCAGTATAAGCGCCTTGACGAAAAAAGAAATTTGGCAACATTTTCCCGGAACCTATTCACTGTTTCATTTTATATACACATGCATTTTTTTTTCGATATTTATACGATTTATTTATACGATTAAAAATGCCGTTTCTCTAATTTTATACAGAAACAGATGTAATTTGTACATAAAAACATGAATAACATACATATAAAATAAACATATAAAAAAAACACTCATCAAGTTTGTTTTCATAGCTGTTTATATGATTTGACAACAATTCTCAATATTTTTCCGTTTTACGGACACCATGCCAAAATGTATGCGGTACTTTTCCATTATACGGACAGCATTGTCGCCAAGCGCAATAGTTGGCGCAAAATGAAAATAAGGTGAATTGAAACATTTGAAAAATAAAAGAAAAAACATTCTCGATAGTAAAGTGGGCATTTTTAAAAATATAACATTTGAAAATTACAAACTTTTACGAACTATTTTATTAAATCACAAATATATACTGAAAATAAATGAACAAATAACTGTTATACTATAAAGTAATAAAATAAAAAATCATATTAAACTGCTGCCATAAAATTATAAATATCTTTCAGCATTGCAGTAAACATTTCATTTTTTGAATGAAGGCGTAGCCAAATAAAATCTATGAGATACGACTCTAAATGATGGCGAACAGCTTCCCGATGTCTTTTGTTGCGCTATTTTGCGATGCCCCATAATCTTTCAACATTTGGAGTATGACATCCAGTATTAGGGTCGACAAAATTGTATTTGTGGTTTACTGTGAAATGATCATAACCAGCACTTAGCAGTTCATCTGGTTTATATCCTTTCCAACAATCTGTATAAATAATATATGCCTTTCATCTACTTCTATAATTTTATTAGGTCCACCGATTTTTCTATTTGGTCGAGAACATAAAGCATTTGCACAAACTTCTCTCGAATAACTATTCCATTCCACTGTTGTGTTGTGGTTCATATCAAGTTGCAGCTCACAAAACTCAATAGATGTCAACTCTTTGCACGATAAATATATAAACCTCAAAGCATTAAAAAAAGTCACCCGCGATCCTTTAAACCAAGTTTTTTGTCGTATTTCTACGCTTTCTTCGCATGATCGTAAGCTACAACTCAATTTCGGATTTCCAGAACTCATCCATAATTTCATTTCATGATTTTTTGAACACAATCTTTTATTATGCAGAATTCCAAATTCCTGAAACAGTTTTATCACAACTTTCTCATCATCTGGTAATTACCAAATGATAAAATCCATCTCAGCATCAGTAGTAAAAGTAAACTACAACTTTATAAAAAAAAAAAGCATTTTTAATTCGATTAATAGCAGATTAAAAAACTTTCCAAGGTTAAGGTTAAACAATAATCATTCACGTGATTCACGTTTCATAAATAACAAATCACAATGTTTCGCATGGTTTACAATAAAAATCTACGATCAAGGTTGAAATAATTGGCACATTAGCATACATTTTAGCATGCTGTCCGTATAAAGGAAAAGTACCATGTATGCTAATGCGCCAATTATTTCAAAATGCTAAAAGATATTCGTAATTTTATGCCAGCGGTTTAATATGGGTTTTATTTTATTGCTTTATTTTATAACATTTGTTCAATTATTTTAAGTATATATTTGTGATTTAATGAAATAGTTCGTAAAAGTCTGGAATTTTCAAATGTTATATTTTTTAAATGCTCACTTTAGTACGACAATATTTTTTCTTTTATTTTTCAAATGCCTTAATTCACGTGACTTTCATTTTGCGCCAACTATTACGCTTGGCGACAATGGTATCCGCATAACGGAAAAGTACCCAAATCTCACTTTCTGATGCCCAAATTACACCAAACTTTTTTTAAAAAATGCCAAAGCTCCTACAGTGGAAAAGTATCAAACTGTCTATTATTTTGCGCTATCTGTGTTATAGTTTATACTATATGCAAGGTGAGTGGAACGAAGAGTTTAAACATTAAATATTAAAGTTTCGGCACAGATGTCATATACACAACGGGTACTTAACTGTCATAAAAGTGTCGTTATTTTGCTTGATATGGTAACCCGGATGTTGTTGTTTATGCTGTTGATGTTTTCGCCAAATTGGCGTCGGAAAAAATCGCTCCAATATGGGGTATATATGACAACTGTGCCAAAGTTTCTATAAAGCAGTATAAGACTAAAAATTAAGAATAAAATAAATGCAAAATAAGACTAAAGAAGAAAGAAAAATCATGCGGTAAGCATAGAATATGAAACATTTTCCAACACATCCTGAATGCTTTAACAAAACTTCGTTATTTAGGGAAATAAGGTAAATAAGATAACTAAGTAAACATTTTAGAAAACGCATTATTTAAAAAAAAAATTGATTTCAGCAGTTACCGTCCATAGCAATAGTACCGTTATTACATGCCACTATTTAGCTAAAATTTAATTTAAGATACTCTTAAAGCTACTGAAATCATATTTCCAGATATTATCATCCATAGACGGTTATGTATCCAATTCTTTGCGTCACCCTGTATATCATTTTATCTATATTCTACAAACATTTCTTAGTAATCTAAATGCCGTTCAGCGTAAAACGGCATAACTTCTTTAAAAACCACCTTTAAGCAATTTATTCTCATACTCAGGAACCCTTACGAATTCTTTTGTGTAGCCCTGCATATGAACTGTAGCATTTATACACACGGTATAGTATGCATAAATGTAGTGAAACATATAAGCGCATATCCTAATTAAAATTGCATTTCTAGCACTCATTACTTATGTACGTACAATACTTCGGAGAAAAGTTTCTTGGCGAGAAAGAAGTTTGCCAACGTATTTTCTGACAACCTATTTACTGCTTCATACTCACAAGCAATTTTTTGCATATGTATACAATTTATTTAATGTAAAAAAAACTATTTATCCATTTTTATAAAGAAACAGAAGTATTTTTTGCACAGATGTCATATACGCATCGGGGTTGGCGTGATTTTTCTCTGACGCCAATTCGGCAGAAATCTCGCTTTCGAATACCAATTACTTATATATTTTTAAATTAGTTGCTATCATTTTGAAAAGGAAATAACTATAACTAAATAAAAGTTTGGGCACAGATGTCATATTCGCCCCATATTGGCGCGATTTTTTTCTGACGCCAATGTCATATACGCAATGTATACTTAACCGGCGCCAAAGTGTCGTTATTTTGCTTGATATGGTAAGCCGGATGTTGTTGTTTATGCTGTTGATGTTTTCGCCAAATGAGCGTCTGAAAAATAACGCGCCAATATGGGGCGAATATGCCATCTGTGCCAAAGTTTGAATAATAACTATAGAACAAAACAGTTTATATAATTTAAAAACATAAAATAAAAGTAAATAAACAATGGCACAGATGTCATATTCGCCCCATATTGGCGCGATTTTTTTCTGACGCCAATGTCATATACGCAATGTATACTTAACCGGCGCCAAAGTGTCGTTATTTTGCTTGATATGGTAACCCGGATGTTGTTGCTTATGCTGTTGATGTTTGCGCCAAATCGGCGTCGGAAAAAAATCGCGCCAATATGGGGCGAATATGACATCTGTGCCTAAACAATTTATTAATAAATAAAAAACAATAGCCGGCAAAATAACACCATTTTAGCGACATAGGTATCCCTGTTCATATCTGAAATCTGTGCCGTAATTTGTATATAAAAAAATATGATATATATTTAGAAACGATTTTTTTATGTATATAAGTGTATATATAAACAAAAATAAAAGTTCATTAGATTTGTTTTCATAGCTGTATATTTTGGCAACATATCTCACTTTCTGATGCCCGAATTACGCCAAGCTTTTTTTTAAAAATGCGCTATAATGGAAAAGTACCTAAATAAATAATTAACAGAAATAACCAATTATACAAACTAAAACATTTTATTTCGAGATTAAAGTATTGTTTTTAATTTCGATTAAAAATACATATATCTTTGGATAACTTTAATTGAAATTGGGTTCACGGCTTAATATCTCATTCCATAAACCTAAACAAACACAAGTGATTCATTCATCGTGAACCGTAAAAAATATTAAATCATTGAGGTAATCATTCACAAAGTAAGTTCTCCAACAATCAATGGACAATATTCTAATGACGTCATAGTATGTAAAATGGTGGCGGTATCATTTGTTTATGGTTTGAAATCACAAAGATTTAATTTTGCTATGTCTCTTAGTTACATTATTTTATTGTCGTATTTATGAGATCAGAACAAAAGCATATTTTTTCATTATTTAGTTATTAAAGACGAAAAAAAATTAAAAATGTGCATGATTTGAAAAATTTAAATAATTTTCTTTCTTAATACTAAAAAATAACATCGGGAAGTAACAGCGAGTTTAAGTTAAATAAGTTTAGCTGTTTAATTCCGTTGTAATATTCAAAATAACTGTATTTATTAGATTTCAGTAAACAACATCAGGGCCCGATTAAACTTTGAAGTTAGAGGAATTACAATGTCATTTCAGGACCTTTCTTTTGGAGAAGCTTTTCTAAATTCCACATATACATGGAACCTCTTCAATGTTAGAAATATTATTCCCAGGACTGGCATAACATGAGAACGGCCTGCAATTTTACACAAGTTTTTGAAAACTACTTTATATCAGAAATTTTACTAAAAACTGGTTACTTTTTTGTTATAGAGGCCCACACTATTAGAATTATGACAAGTTGCAGCCAATTTCGCCAAAGTCGTAACCAAGATCGTGAAGCACACACATATAATACCATATAATACCATTTTATGAAATCGTATACCATAATTTAATAGTTTTTACCTTACTTCAAGCGTGTAATTTATTTATTTTTAAGGCTTAATAATCTAAATTGTCCAATATATGAATTTAAAAAAAATGTAAACAAAGACTTAATAGACATGACCGCAAAAATCTGCAGAAAACTTGGAATTGTGCAGATTAGTGGTCTTCCACTGTACACAGGTTTTCATAAATGTGTTTCGTTCTTAAAATGTGTTATTTTCATCTATCACTGCGGAACAAATGAGAAAACTCATATTCTTGCACATGAGTTGTATATATCTTTATATCTAAATTTCCGTCATTTTTGACGGGCTACCTTTCTAGTTCTATATAAAGGGCATAAACATCTCTAGATCAGATACATGGTTACTCATAGAAATTAGGTACATTGCCTTCTGTTATGTGCTAATTTCAAAACATTGTTCTTTCAACTACTTTATTTATTTTCTAAACGGTTTATTTAGCTTCCTTTTTTGTTGTATGGGAAAAATAATAAAAATTTACAATAATATTCTGATAGTGTTGGAAAGTTTCATAATCTATGACCGACACATTTATTTTCTTTTTTTCTCTTATATTATTTAAGTTAGCAACTGCATGTTAACGAGAAGTTTAAAATAAACCCTTAATCCTTGATGAAATCGTCTGAAATTTTAACCAATGGTAAAACTTCTAAATTCACTGTTGCCATTCACTAATACATTATTAAATTCCATACTCCTCGTTTAATTGTAGTAACGATTTAATTGGATAATTTTTATGACCAGGACACTTTCAAATTTTCAAGCCCTTGTAAAATTGTTGGTTGTTTGGTTTGTGTCGAGCCCCACTAATAAAGAAATGTAGTGTTGCTTCAAATTGGCATTCTAATGTTAGAATTATGATATTGATTTTGAAATATTAACCAATCCTTCTGCTGTAATTTTAAATTACACGCTGTTGAAAGGAGTGCAGAAAATTACTTAATGTGAAATTGTGGAATTATGTAAAAGTAAAATATTCCTGGTATAGTAAATAATTTCAGCAATTTGTAATTTATAAATAAAGATTTATATAGAACAAAAGAAAATAAAAAATCATGCTTCAACATAGATTATGAAACACTTTCCAACACATTCAGAATAATGTATAACAAAACTGCAGCATTTAAAAAATTAAAATACTACTTCTACTTCTAATTCAACCATATGGAAACGCATAACACATTTCAAAACCCAATATCAGCTTTACCCATCTACAATCGGAAAATTAACCGAATTTTTCAGCAGCCTTGTATAGGATATACAGATTTGTATCTATTAACTATATGCATGACCAAATTTAGTTCACTTAAAAGGTACATGTACTTCATTTGAAAATTTCCCTTCAGCAATTTCCTCTAATAAGGGAAATTGAACGTGAATACTTTTGTGCAGCCCCTGTATAGGAGGTACAGCATTTATATATGACGAGTAACATACAAAAAATTAATGAAATTTAAAAGGGCATACCGAATTTTAAACTGTACATTCCAGCAATTGTTACTCAAAGACAGTACTGTAACCGATATATTTTGTATGTCCCTGTAAATGAATAAAAAATGCCATGAATGCCCTGTTCTAACGTGATCGTAGTGAAATTCAGTGATTTATATCAATGTTCCAATACATCTGAAATAGCGTAATGTCATTAAAATACTCTGCAAACGCTCCCCCTCCCCTATACAATAATGTAATGGAATACTTTTGAGGGCCCCTGTCATTGAACTATTAATCCTACATACTTCCTATGCAATACCAAACATTCTTTGGTGACCCTAAATAATCTGTATCAATTTCATGAAAATTCGAGTATATTTACGGGAGTTAGAGCGTGGACAGACGGACGGACGGATTGACGGCCAGGCAAACCAAATGCATAAACACTTTTCAACTTTGTTGAAAAGTTTTAAAAAAGTATGTATGTGGGGGAGGAGAGTGATTCATAAATGGCTTTTTAGAGTTGTTGGATAGAACGAAAAAGTTGTGACTTTTTTATTTTAATTTTTTTCAGAAATATGTTGATAAATATTAAGAAGAAATATAGGAAAAAAATTAGCCCTCCAAGGTGCAGTTTCGAATAATGTTACTCTTTCGGCTGAAATATTTTTTATTCTTTTTACATCCTGTTTTCATACTTTAGCAGAAATCTCAATTGTCCGGGTCTTTTGCATTTATACCCCACCCTTCCTCTTCAGTTATACTTCAAATTATTAGGAAAAAATAAAGTAACATGAAATCAAATTTTCCAAACGCTCCATAGTTATTATCATTTAACCGTTGCGCCCTTCATAAAACAACCTTTGAATGAAGAGATTAGCTTCTTAATTTTTTTTGTGTGCCGCTATCTGCACTTGCAACGCCTGAGAGTAATGTTTCTAACCGAATCGATGATAAGATTAATCATTATCTTCATTTCGAATATTACATAGTATGTACAGTTGGAGTCCTGCTCTCACTATCAGTTATAAAGCATTTTTCTGAACAGGTAAAAACATTTTTATATGTTGAAATGGTTTTGTAACATACTTGAATTTTGTGATTATCAGTATTCGGTAAAATTTTGTTTCATTTTCAATAATAGCATCTTAATATATTTCAGGCGATATATTTCAGATAACGATTATTGCAAACCTAGTACATATAATACAGATCGAATTCTAGGTTTAAATTAAATTACGTTCTTCAACATTTCTCCTTTTAATACATTAGTTTAAAAATATTACTCGTTAAAACAGAAAAATTATTTTTTATTTTCGCTACTTATGTTTTAGTTGTATGAGTTTATTTTAAATCGGGAATATTAAAGTTCAACGAATTACAGCAAGTACGCGTGTTACCGCTATTAATTATTTATTATTATCTATTATTCTTTCAAAAATGTTTATCGTATTAAGTGCCTTTGTCTATCTTCAAAAGTATTCTATCGCTTCTGATTTCTGCACAATTTTTTTTAAATAGATTTTTCCTGGGAAATATGACAAATAAGTACTTGTCTGTCTGTCCGTGCCCTAACTCGCATAAATAAGAGTCCGATTACACTAAATTCACAGATGTTATTGAGTATCACTATGGAATGTTCGGTATTGAAACTGAAGTGTGTAGCATTTACGATTCATTTACAGGGACATTCAAGAGAATTATATTATATTACGGTCTATTAGGTAATATACAGCGAATCCTCTCTGTAAGGCCCACCTGTCGTACCATTGAAAATTGGCCCTTATGAGGAGTGGCCTCTGAATACAGGAGACAAAAAAAACTAAAATAAGGAAATCAAAACCTATATAGGTGAAAAAACTGTTTATTAGCATTTTAAAACTCTATACATGATAGAAAATTTTTTATATTGAAGTTTGCTTACTTTTCATAATTTTTTCGCAGACAATTTTGGTTTCTAATGAATCTTTAACTTTATGGAATAAATTACGCTTAAATTTGCATCATTTATTAACGCCTTAGAATGAGATATTAGTTTATTTATTTCTGTTAGCGTTTCCTGACACGTGTAAAAATTGTGCTTCAATATGCATTCACAGTTTTACCAAATGTGGAATCAATTTTGTTAAATAACCTGTTATCCTTTGTGTGCCCACAACAAAGGGTCAAGTTTCCCCTCCAACCCAACCCCTACAGGTTGAAAGGTCAAACAAAGTGTGAGGAACACCTGTTTGTCTCACTTGTGGAAAAATTTGTGGTCCTTCATTGTGTTACTAAATCCTCCCCCATCACCCCCTGCCTTCTTTGTTGCAAGTACAGTTGTTTTCTGAACTCTTATCTTTTGGTTCAGGAATTCAATACACCTGTTTAGGATTTAAGGTATATGTGAAAAAATGGCCTTTATGAGGAGTAGGTACGGCCCTAATAGGAGTAAATTTAACATTATGTCTATGGGGAAAATTTTCGTTCCTAAAAATATTGGCCCTTAATAGAGGTGGCCTTTAAAAGAAGTTTCACTGTATATCGTTTGCGGTGTATTTTAACGATATTACACTCTTTTAAACGTACTGAAAATTATATATATAAGATTAAGGAGTACTGAATAGCGCTTACTTTAGAATGTGGTGTGCGTAGCATTTTTCTTTCATTTACAGGTCAAATACAAAATAATTGGGCTACAGAAGAAATTAAACTATTGAACAATAATTGCTGGAAGGATGTTTTCAGTTGTGGTATGCATTTTTAAATTGAACTATTTTTTTTTTCTAATATTATTTGGTGCGTATATATGCTATAGATCATATACACATTTGCTCAAAAGTTCACAAGTACATTTCCATTTATTCATGGAAATTTTCGATTATGCTATTTATTTAACTGAACTAACTTTTAACTTAATATGTAGTATACATACAAATCAATAGCTCATACATATGGCTCCACAAAAATTATCAGATATTTTCCGAACTACTCATAGTAATAGGAGAAATCGGGATTTCAACAGCATTATGCGTTTTCCAAATTGTTTATTTAGACCTCATCTCTCACATTAATAAACTGTGAAGTTTTGTTAGAGTATTCTGAATATGTTGGAAAGTGCTACATAATCTATGCTGGACTCATGATTTTCTGTTCTGATTATAATTATCCGTACATTTTCCTTGTTTGTGACTGCTATTTATTGCTCTATAAAGTGTTATTTCTATTGATATTTTATTTAAACTGATTTTTACGTCTTCATTTTTCGGTCTGGAAAACTGTTGGTACTATAAGACGATATTATTAAACTTTCATTTTTTCCCCTGCCAAAACTATGGCCGTAACGGATGGATTAAACATGTGTAATGCAGTGTAGGTGTTTTATTTAAAGAATATGTAGCATAAAAATTATTAGACCAAGAAACGTAATCCCGACAATCTCCCAGACATTATCACAGCTTGTTAAGGCTAATGAAGAGCGTGAATAACTTTTTTGCATTGGCCGCCTAAGGATGATAATTTCTGTAAATGTGATTTCAGTAGCTGTAAGCGTGTTTGTTACCTGAATTAAATTTTAGCATAATATGTGGCGTGCATAAAAATCTGTAGGTAATATAAAGGGCTGTACAAATGAATTCAAATATATTTAAGTCATTACTGTGTTTTATTTCTAAACTAAATCATCTCATACTATGTAGAATATAAATGGTGACCCAGCCAGTAGTTGATCGAATAAAGTCAATGCTTCGATGTTTTTATTAGATTGCCTTCCTTTTAAATTTTAGAAGAAAACTAACATGATTGCTTCAGCCTTTAAAGAATATCCTATAATGGACAAAAATAAAATCCACAGAAATTAAATGGCAACAAAATTATATATAAAGTGTTTTTTTTAATTGGCATTTTCACAGTGGTTGATCAGGTGAAAGAACTCAAACTAAAATTCAAAATTCATTCTTTAAAATATCATCGTTGGGCTGTGATTAACAATAATTCTTATAAAAATATTAATTGAAATAAGCAAAGTGGAAGTGGATCATTTTAACTTACTACAATTCGCTCACCCGCAAGAAAAGTGACACATCTCGACAAAAGCAAATTTCACAGAACAGGCAAAAGAAAATTTGCATAATTTTACTGTAACATGAAATTGCAGCACTTAAACTCTGCATGAAGGACTAAAAACATGTATCAAAGCATAAAACCCTTAAGAATGAATACGTAGATTGAGGTTTGGAGGGTTGGGGAATTTTACCTCCCCACACAATCCACCGCTCTTCTGCGGTCAGAAATGGACATATAGCGTAATAAAGGGATGTTACTGTTTAACTACACCTATGGAACTGTTTGTGTAGCAAGACACACCTGACAGACCTGTTAATGTACTAAAATGCAAAATGAGTTTTTGTGAGATGCGTCACTTTTCTTGCAGGTGAGCGAATTGTCTCCAACTAATCGAAAACAAAATGTTTACACTTTCTAATTAAAAAAAAAATCATAAAATGGCTTCTCTTACAGCAGATAGCTGATAACAATGCGACAACAGGTCCACTAATATTCAAACAAAAATATTATGTCTATTGCTATGTATAAAATTCATTTCCGCATTAAATGACGCAATATTTCAAAAATTTGATCAACTACTGGAGGGGTCACCCTACAAATATACCGATAAAATACGAGGCTCCACAACAAATTTGGAGTATTGTTCCGGCTGTGAGCGATAATTGTTGAAATCTTATTTTCAAACGTGTTATGTACTTTATAAAATGTTTACTTTAGTATCTATTTCAACTCATTAAACCGTAAAGATTTTTTAAAGTATATTGTAAGTGTAAGAGCTATAATGATCTCGAACCGCACGCGTCAAGCGTAATTAAACGTCCCGACCCACATCTGCCGACTGATTGATGCATTAAACTTGTAGAATTTAGCTTTTAAATTTTCCCGTTATTGAATTTAGCTTTTTAATTTCCCCTGTGACATTATCAGTGATCCGGTCTGAAGCCTACCATTCCAGGAAAGTATTGAAAGGGCGCACGGGTCGGCCCTGTTACCGGAAACAGGGGCGATAAAAAATATTAAAAATTCGTGTTCAATAAAGAAATTTTTTTTTATGAAATGCATTTAAGAAACTTCATTTGTTTTTAAATGTACTTTTTAAAGTAAATTTTTATTTAATCCAGATAAATGATATTCTTGAAATAGCTTAAAACGATCATAACATCTATCCTATAGAAAATGGTCTATGTAACTACAGGACCAACTAAATGAATTGAGATAAATTACCGGACATCAACTGAGCTTTCAGAAAGTGTGTTTTCAATTATGTAATGCATTTTAAAGATTAACCAAATTTTAATATATAATATGCATGATAAAATCTATAGATCATATACAGGGATCTGCAAAAGAATTCGAATTAATTACAAGGTATGGGTAAGAATTGTTATACATGCGTTTTGAATAGTGTTACGCCTTTTTCAACTGAATTAATTTTTACAATGCTATAGGGTGTGAGTACATCATAAATAAATTCATTTACACAGCAGCACAAAAGTATATAAAAACATGCCTCCTATATATGACAGTTGTCAGTAAAGAATTTATAGTTGCGTTATGTGTTTTACAGCAGAAGTAAATTTCAGTGTGCTATGCAAAGTGTGTAAAATTTTGTATAGAGCGGCACAGCGAATTCGATAAATAGATATCTGTGAGTGGTAATTTCTAAAAATAAGATTTCAGCTGTGTTATGCATTTTCGAAGTTGTTTATTTAGCTATCTGCTTCTATCGTATATAGTAATTATAAAGATTCACAAAAACATTCAGGTAGAGTTGGAAAGAGCTTCATAATCTACGCCTGACGCATAACTTTTCTAATTTTTTAATTATTTAACTTAAGAAGCTCATGTGAGCGATAAAGTTAAAACGAGTCTGTTAGGAAGAGGTTGCTAAATTAACTGTAGCCATTCATTGCTACATTATGACACTTCACAACATTCAGGTAGAGTTGGGAAGTGCTTCATAATCTAAGCCTGACGCATGATTTTTCTAATTTTTTAATTATTTAACTTAAGAAGCTCATGTGAGCGAGAAAGTTAAAACGAGTCCGAAGGAAGAGGTTGATAAATTAACTGTAGCCATTCACTGCTACATTATGACACTTCACATTCTTTATTTAATTACAGTTTGGATTCCATTAATTTGGTAATTTCAGTAGTAAGGGGAACCATGGACCTTTATATGAGAAGAAATCAACTCAAAAATCGAAATTTATTTTTTGTTCATATTATTATTCTGCAGTATGTTCTGAGCCATTTGCGAAAAACCGCATGCAGATGAAAGTTTTTTTCGCAAAGTTAGAAGCATTGGAATTTTGTACACAAACAATTTTTTGGTCCTTTAATATACTTTAAATCAGTTTGTCTCAAAACTGATATTTCGACGTTTTTAGATTTTTGAAATGCTCCATGTGTCTTAACTTTTTGATCAGAATTCTTGAAATTGATAAGAAAGAATGCTGAAGAAACTGTGTATGCATTTTAAAATTCGACTATATTAAGATAATTAAATTTGATTTTTAACTTATTAAAAGGCAAAATTTTGATGAAAACCAATATCGAATTCAGAAACAAATCTCTAAAAAATTAACTATTCAAGGAATTAAAAAATCGATACACAGATTTGTTTGTAATAGAGTTTTAAGTGATTAAAATGCAAAATAGACGAAAAAGCTCGATAATTATTATGGTTGGAGCATTTTAAAATTTCGTTTAAAAATTTTTAATTTTTTTTAATCTTAAAATTATCATAAAATAAATGTCTTTTAAGGTGTTCTATATACTTATAGTGAAATATATATTTCCACAAAATTTTATACCTCTATGATGAAAAAAAGAAACGTCCACCGTCCCCTTAAATATTTACGTGGGAGAATTATAGTATTAATTCTTTGTGGTACATAGTTTTAAAAATTCGTCTTTTAAAATTAAAGGTTTGTAAAGAAAAAGACCATTGGCAGGATCATTTCAAATTTCGAAATGAGTTTAAAATTCTTCTTGCTAAGATTGGAACAAAAACTTATAAAGGAAGGCTTAAATGATAAACTGGAGAGATGAGTATTCATAAATTGACCAGTGCATTTCTTGCTTATAACGTAGAAGTGAAGATATTTTTTTAGATTTTTTGCATCAATGTATTTTCATAAATGTTTTAAATATTATTAGGGAAAGTTTTAGTACTCTCTGGTGCAGTTTCTAATAATGTTAGCCCTTCCGTTAAAACATTTATTTGTTTTTTTTCTTTTTACATTCGGCTTTCACAGGTTAAAAGGCCTCCTAAATCTCCAACTCTTTGTCGCTCCCCTTTCCTCCATCCAAGTTACCCGACTGATTAATCATCATCTCTCTATTCTAAAATAAAAAGTAACTAACGCTGTCACCGCCGTCGCCGGTTTTGAATTTTTTGCGACCGGGGGTCTTTCTTCGTTAATATTACGAAAAATGTTGCATACTAAAATAGGAAAGTCGGGGGTATTTTAGAGAAATGTTAAACAAACACTCTGATGCAGACTGTTTTCAAATCAAAGAATTATTTAAAGAGGTATTTAATGTTAAATTTGATCAAAATCGTTTCATTAAAAAAGTTTTATAGGAGTAAAAACTATACATAGGAATTTAATCATTTTTAGATCATTTTATACATTAGAAGTTCTCGATGTGCAGACTGCATTTATTTCTTTAATTTGACTCATTTTTTGTAGTTTTATTTCTATTTTAATTTCAAATTTTGAATATTTCGAGAGATATTTTTTACAACTTTTAGAAAACGTATTATTTTAAATTGTTGACAAATTTAAAATAAGGGAAAAGAATAATATTTCCTTCAAATTAAAAATTCATGTACACGTGACATATTATAAACAGAAAAAAACTTTCAAATGAGAATTAAATGATCACGTATTAAAAGCAGGAAAATATTGATAATTACGTCATAAAAACTATATTTATACGTGAATTTTAAAGGAGAAAGAAAATTGTAAAATAATAAATTGATTAATATACGTTAAAAGTCACAATTGGAGGAAATTACGCCATATTTAAAATCGCCAAACAGTTTAAATTTAAAAATGTATTTGCGCAAGATATTTATTTCATATTTTGAGATAATATTTTTAAACTATCGTTAAGAATTCTAAGACAGCGTAAATAATATTTCCTTTCTAGCAACAAAAGTATTTTCACGTGAATATTAAAAAGTGAAAGAAAACTTTGGTGAAAATTACGTCAGATTCAAACCGATACATTTAAAATGCCTTATTTAAAAAAACTTTCTTAAGCGTTGTTAAAAAATACCGGGAGACAAAGACTCTGTTTACTTAATTCATTTTATATTAGCTTATTTTCACATGTTTCACTGATCTGATTTAATCAAAGACGAAAACAACACTTTAACAGAGAGATCACCACTGTTTTTTTTTTCTTTTTTAATTATAATTCATTCTTCCGAATTTTTTTTAAAGCCGATTAAATTAGCGTGCTTTTGGAGTTTGCGGTGTCTGAACGGGGATTGACGAGCGTAGCTCGTACGGGAAGAGCCCCCCTAGTATTAAAAACAACAACAAAGAATAGATAACTTGAAATCATGTCGTAAAATTCACAATAGTTATTATCACTTCATCCTTTTGTCTTTTATAAACGCCCCTTGAATGCAGCTCTTATCTTCCGCTTGTTTTGTGCGCCGATATCTGAGCTTGCAACGCAGAAGGGAAATTTTTCGAACCCAATCTGTGATAAGACAAATTATTATCTTAATTTCAAATATCAAAGTTGAAAATCATTCTTGAACTATCAGTTATTCATAAATATTTTTCAGAAAAAGTAAGTACTTTTTGCACATTTCATAGTTTAAATTACATTAAATTACAGTGTAATCTGGGCAACAATAATTGCAAATAAATTTATTCTTCTACAGACCGATTTCCAGGTATAAATTAAATTACTTTTTTTACTTATTCTTTTTAGGTGCGTTCGTAATTATATAAATACGTAGCACCTATAGTCGTCGTTCAGTCCGCCTCTCTGTCCGCCCGTATATAACAGAGCAAAAACTACCCAACCGAATGCTCTGAAATTTTAAATATATAATTGTTCCAAAATTTTGTTGAGTCGTTTCAAATTTTGTGAAAATCGGATGTATAGTTTAATTACAGGCAGTGTTGGGTATGAGCGCGTTCATTGAACGAAAGTTCACGAACTTAGTTCACTTTCTGTGAACTTTGAGTTGAACTTGACTCACTTTTTTAAAAACGAACGTGAACTGAACGACAACTCAAAAAATCCGTGAGTTTGAATGAAATTTACAACTCAAACTCAATTTTTTTCATAACTTATTTTTAAAATTTTCCAGCCGTTAAGAACACGTTTTTTCCGATTCAAATTCCATTTAAAGGCCTAAACGGACTCGGGACGGGTTGAGTCTGATCATCAGTCTTTCTGGGTTGTGCCCGGCCGGACCGAACCGGACTTATTTCTGGACCTGTTCTTTATTCTTCCTAGAAGTCTGCACCGACAGAAATTATCTGGCCCGGTCGCCCCTGCTTGTATGAAAATTATTGCCCCGTACCAGTCTGACTCATGCAAAAATCTGTTTAAGGGTGTTCTCAAATCCAAAAGGGCAACTTTTTGACATAAGTTTTAATTTATTTTTGTTCGATAATGCATGAAACTAGATGGTGTTGTTGTTCAGAAACTGTGTAATTGAGCTGTTTTTTTTTTCCTTTTTTTGCAAACTCAATAGATCTTTCCGAAAATAGCGTCAAAGTGAGCGTTTTGAACCGAATTTCCGCGCGAAGGAAGAAACAGCACTCAAGAGCGGGCGAAAAACGTGTTTGTCACGTGATCAAAAACGCTTATAACTCAATAGGTAATTGATTGATCAAAAAATGGAAAAAACAGTTCAATTCCAAATCGTTTCCTTGGCCAGGCTTTCCAGTTTTATACCTTTCCGTTAAAAAATGAATTTGTAAATGTGTCAAAACGTTTTGCGCTTGTTGAGCAGAGCAGTTAAGAACAGCCTTAAGGAACAACCTACCTTGGGTTAACAATTTTTTCCGAAAATACATATATTTTTAAATTACCATTATTCTACAATTAACATTCTCCTTAAAGAATAGTAGTACATATACATTTCTAGAGGTGGGGATACAGTACTGTAAAACATGTTATAAGAATCTGTGTATGATGAGTTCCTGTTTTAAACGGAAAAATTTCTTTATCGGTGGATCTGGATCTTCAAATTGGATATATAATCCGTTTGAAAATAAATAATACATTTGCAAGAGACCGCAGACCTGGAGAAAAAGGAACTTAACTATAACGATTTTTTCCCTCTCTTATGTGATTCCGTCTTAGAAGGTTTTTCGATATAGAATTTTTCAGATTTTTAAGTCTTCAAGTCGTGTAAATAGATTAATGGTATTGATAATAATTCAGATATTTACATACAAATAGAGATCCATTAAAAAATCAATATAGTTTACAATGGGATAAATAGAAAGAAATGTAGTAGAATGTGTACGTTCCATAAGAATTATTCTAGAGCAGTGGTTCCTAACCTTTTATTGGCCACACCCCACCGAAGCATCTGTTAAGTCGCGATGGCCCCCCTCCGTTTTCCCACACACAAATTCTGTAACAGATATATCTTATCATTTTAAAATGAAGTCTATTAACCTGAAGGAAGCCTAAAGCAGCCTTAACAATTATTCATTTCGCATTTTTTTATCTTATCAAATTATGAATTTTTTATCATAAATGTGTTTTTAACAAAATTCTACAAATGAGGCGATACATCTTCACTTTTATGCACAAAAGAGTTTTGTTTTGCCTTTCCAACTTACCTAAATATTTAACAAAAGTGTTATACGGTCCGCATTTTTATCTTCACAAAATGCTGGAGAGACTCACATTTAGCATTAAAATTGATAACAAAAAACGTACAATTTTTTCTATGAATAACAAAATACACAAGAAGCATTAAGATTTATAAAGTTTATAGTACCACGTTTAGATATTCCAAATATTTTTTTCGTTTAAATAGGTTCAAAACAGTAAAATTTAGATATACTTTTAAGTAGTTTTATGTATAAAAGTTTCTCCATGTTGCATACAGCAGAGTAAATAGATATACAAAGCTCATTTCATAAATAATCGAAAAAGTTGAAAAAATTGTAAATTAGATCATTAACCCTCCCCCCCCCCAAAAAAAAAAAAAAAAAAAATTAAATATTAAAAAGGGTTTAAAAATGGTTGTAAAGTTTGTTCATGTAATTATTCTGGTGTTAGTTTTATTTTAAGCTTTTGATTCGGAACATTTTGGGGAAAAAAATCATTATTATTAATTTTGAATACATAACTTTTATTTTTAGTCTTAAAGATTACTTTCCCAAAAAACCTCGCAGCGATGGGTGAGTTACAAAGTTGAAATTGCCCCCGGGTGGGGCCTCACGCCCCAAGTTGGGAACCACTGTTCTAGAGTGAAGTCAACCTACAGAAAGGAAATCAGAGTAACCCTGTCCCGAAAAAAAATACAACCCGATCCGATGCAAGACGCTATTCAACGATCCCAAAGTGTCTGTTATTCGGGATTTTACTTATTAAAGAATATAGATAGTGTTTGCTCTAGGCCATTTTTGTAGGGTGCAGCGCTCTGTCCTTTTTAAAATCGGAAAAAATGCGCCCTTTTCTTTTTAAAAATAATGAAATCCGTGCCGAGATGCTCCCAGCAATCGCCCATGAGTCTTTCTTTCCTGTACCACGAATTTTGCGAATCCCCACCAGTGCCGAAACTAGAGGGGGGGGGGGGAGCAGAAGGGGCATGTGCCCCAGGCGTCAGAACGGAAAATGAACAGGGCACCAAATGAAGATTGGTTTTTGAGTTCTTAAGCACCTACACTAGTCACGCGAAGAAACTCGCTTGCTAATGTTAAATCTATGGGAGCGTTCTTTTCCAATTTCTGGCTTGCATTTTAATATTTTTAAATGATTTTTTTTTCTTAGGATAGCTGAAGTTGATCGTTAATGTTGTTAGTTTCTATGTTTTCGGGTTTGGTTACAGTTTTTTTTCTTTTTTTATGAGGCTACTTTCACTTTCGGAACCGGTTCCAAAAGTGAAAGTAACTTTATATATATATAAAAAAAGCAGCGACCGAAATCGAAAAAGTAAACACGAATCCGGTTAATTATCAATTTCAGCTATCCCAAACAGAAAAAATCATTTAAAAATATTAAAATGCAAGCGAGAAATTTGAAAAGAACGTTCCCATAGGTTTAACATTAGCTTGCGAGTTTGGATTCTTCCCGTGACTAATGTAGTCTTTTAAGACAATGTGATTCATATCACTGTGACTTTAAACGCCTCATTTGTACTAACTATAACTACCGTAAAATCTGTGAAAATGAAATCTGTCTATTACGGAACCCTGTCTTAAATGAAAAAAATACATGTTCCCAACATAAAAAATACCAACAATTATACCTGCTAAGATCGAAAACTGTATAAAGCGGAATTTTTTTCGGTTCCTTTGGATTTCGTTTTCAAGGTTTTAATGTATGAATATTTGACAAAGTTGATTACGTAATTCCGTATTACGTACTTTTTTATTACATATTTTAAATTTGAAAACAAGTCGACTATTAGAAACTTACTAAAATTCTCTTTGTAAATTTACTTTGCGGAGGCGGGAGGGGGGGGGGCTAAAATCTATGTTTGCCCCGGGTACAAAAGAGGCTAGTTTCGTCACTGAAACCCGTTTCCTATTTATTTCCATCAATTTGTCATAGCTTCTAGCTAAATTAATTACGTATATTTCCCACCCCCCCCCCTCTTTTCCGCCTGGTGGGTGGTTCTGTATAACCCAAAATGTAATATATTTATCGAGAATTTAAAAATGCTATTGAATTACAAATCACTTCTAAAACAATGCCTGAAAATTTCGTGTTTTTATGTTTAAAAAGGCGTCCATGGATATGTCAAAAAGTTTCGCATCGGCAAGCATAGAAAGTTATTTTTTTTGCTTTTTATTGTTTTCATTTCTCTCTCTCTCTCTCTCTCTCTATGTTATTTTTTCACTTACATCTTCTACAGGAAAAGAATGATTTTTTTAAAATGTATAAAGTTCTTAAAATTTTTGGCTACAACAAAAGTTAGATCTAACATTGTTTTATATAATTTACTGCTGTGTGTTTCATTTGTCCTTGAGAATTTTTTCAAAACAGAGCAATTATGTAATTAAAAAGGAAATTTAAAAAATAAATGAGATAAAATGAAAAAAAATATATCTATTTAAAACACTGATTCAATAAATTGAAAAGAAAAATTCTGCACATTATAATTCTTATTTTTGTTACAATCTTTTCCTTTTAGCGAACATCTGGGTATTTTTCGAATGTCTTTTAAAAACGGAAGAAAAGTGCAATGGGGGGATGACTTTCACTTACATTTGTCACCGTCTTGTTAAATGTTTTGTACAATGCAGGGCTCGCTTTTGTACTTTCTTATCAGCGAATCCGAATTCACCATAGGTGGCCGAGGCCGAACAAGGCTATTATCTAGGAGGCCCTAAGCTAAATGGTTATATGTGGTTAGCGGCGGTCAGTTCCATGAATTTGCGCGTGGGAAACAATTTCTCACGTTCTTATATCTGTAAACAAGCCTTGATAAAAATAAGAATTTTTATTGATTTTGTTTACTATATTTTTTTACTTAGCAACATAATGTCTTTGTTTGGGGAGGGGTATTCTCAACACATGCTGTGGATGGTTCCACAGAATAAATAATTATTACTGTGTTTTATCACAGAACAATTGAAAAAACTTTCCATTTCTATTCCTATTATTATCTTTAATGAAATAATATAAATGAGCATATGGATATGAAATAATATATAATTTTTGAATATAATTTCCAAATTATTTCCTTTTCAAATTCGATTAATAATATCGTTTTACATACGAAATATAACTAAGTATGATTAAATTATAATATTTATAGGATTTTTTAAAAAAGAAGTTATTGTTATTTCGGAACTTGACTAATGTAATCTGAGTATCATTTTTAACCCAAATTTTACAAGGTCCTTAACCCTCTCGGCACCGATTTTTTTTCCAATTTTGGGGAAAATTACTTTTACGCTAACAAAATTAAAAGTAACTATCGAAATCACAGAAGATACAGTTTACTGAAATTTAACGAATGTGTTCTTTACAAAAACCTAACGAATGTAGTTATGTTGCGTGTTTTTCATATAAAAATAGTCTAAGGAAGAATATTTTAAGACGTTTGGAAAATGTCGTATTACAACCAGATTAAACAAACATAAATAAAAAAATTAGTAGTATTTTTTTTATCTTTTATCACAAATTACTAATTCGGAAAATGAGTCCCTATTTTAAATTTAAAGAGTGAAATATATGTTTGAATTAAAAGAAACGCCAACGGTTTACTAATAATTAATAAAACTTTTATTAATATTATTATTATTAAATGTTGAAACATAAGTAAAGTAATAATAGTAAATGTATCGACATATGATATCACTATTAAGTACTGAAATTAACAAAAATATTTTCTTTCTTTCAAATATTGGAATTCGAAGTAGGAGCCTCATTTGAGGCTCAGGGTGACGAGAGGGTTAATAGGATGTAACGAATAGTGATTTGGAAATGAATATTCTGTCAAATTTCAGGCCAAACATCAAAATTTTAGTTTAAGTATACATTTTTTAAAAATTAAGTAACAGAAATAAAACTAAACACGCATTAAAATTAATTTTAAAAAAATCTTTTTAAATTGTAAAAGGTTGATCTACTTTGTTATTATTAGAAACACGATGCTAGTAGTAAAACATGGATTTTGACGAATCTAAATTACTAATAGCGTAATTTTAACTGTAGGTACTTAGTAATTCAAACACATTTTGTATGAAATAGGAAATCATTATCTTTGTCAATCCGCTTTTTAAAATTTATTATTTTTTTCAATTTAGGAAATTTGGTTCAACACAAAAAAATTAGATTTTTCATTTTTTTTCTATTATTTATTTATTTTATTTTATTTATTTATTTTTACCGTTTACCTTAAACATATCAAACTGGCTTTCTGTAAGTCGCGATGGATAATTATTTCCATAAAACTATAAAGAATATACTCCTTTTCTACTGTTAAGTAATATTGTTATCCTTCGTTAGATTCAATATTAATGACCCCATTTTAATGTTTATTGCTTCTCATAATACAAATGATCTATGACCTAAATTAGCCTTCGATCAAGTAAATTTTATTGGGGGGAGCTTGTGTATCCATTGATCAACGGATTTGTAAGAATGGGTCTTTTTCTGAAGCCAGTTTCCCAGTCCTAAAATTACTTAGTATACCTTAAATTACGAATTAAAATGTATATTTAAAAAAAAATTAAATTGAACTGAAATTAAAATGAAAAATTTCTTGATCAACGCAAAATGTAATAATCCGCTTGAAAAAAAAAAAGACATCCTGCTAAAAAATGAACCTAACTATAACGATTTTTTTTCTCTTGTGATTCCGTCTTAGAAAGTTTTCCTGTATAGAATTTTTCAGATTTTTTAGTCTCCAAGCCGTGTAAATGGATTATTGATATTAATAATAATTCAGATATTTACATACATATAAAAATTCATTAAAAAATCAATGTGGTTTACAATAGGATATGTTGAAAGAAATATAGGAGAACCAGTATTTTGAAACGGATGTGCTTAGACTATTTATGTAGCCTGAGGAACTTTTTTTTTTTTTAATGAAGAATATAAACATGAAAAAGAGACTGTAATAATAATTTTATATTTGTCAGAACTTTTTAAACATATCGACGTAAAAAATATCTATACAGGCTGTAGCTGATGCATTTATGCGTCATTTATAGAAACTATTATTAAGAAATTCTAAATTCTTCTCAGAAAGTTTGAATAATTATTTTTGATTATTATAAGTATAAATATTTCGTGAATAAAATGAAGGGAAAGGGCCCGAGGCCCGAGAAACAAAATAGACGGGCCGGTCCGGCAAAAAAATTGAACGGGCCTATCGGACCGAGCCGGGCCGATAAAAAAATTAAGCGGGCCTACCGTCCCGCTATAAAAAATTTTAATCGAAGCCGTATGAGCCATTTTCAATTAATGTGATTTTCGCGAGAATAAGTATAAATGTGCGTCACGAGCCGATGCTGGTTTGACAACATCAATACAAAAATGTAACATGTCCAGCGTAGAGATCAGCATCGGACAGTTGCATGGTGTCAGGGCCCGGGCTTCATTTTTTCAGCAGACTCGTGCCGGGCCGAAATCAAGCTTGCATTTTTTTGCTGCATAGTCGAGCAGGGCTAGAACTAGGCTTTATTGTTCTCAAGATGTGTAGGGAAGGCAATATGTTTTGTAAAAATATTAATAGCGATAATGAACTTATGTTAGCGGAATCTTTGGAAATATACCTAAAAGTGATAAGATCGATGTAATAGTAAAATCTATTCATCGTTGTCCGGTCATCCAAGGCTGTCGTATAGATGGCTGGTGATTTCCCCAGCATGGTTTATTAGTGATAAATTACAGACCCATGTATCGGCCGGAGTAGCTCAGTGGTTAGAGCAGCAGTCTTGTATACTGTGGTCCCGGGTTCGATTCCTGGCTCTGGCTAATTTTTCACTACAGTTGGGTTTATTGTATTTATTGTATGTATGTCTGTATAATATTTATATATACCTTTAACTGATGAATGCAGGCGTTATTTATGTGTGTATGTGTGTTTTAATATATATTGTAGTATGTGTGTTTTATTATATACCTAAAAGTGGTTCTCAAATTCACTGCTCAACAATGAGAAATTTTCTGACTTATTTTTAACTGTAAAGACATAAAATTGACAGGCCTGACTATTGAAGGAATTGGAATCGAATAGCGTTTTCCATTTTTGATAAATAAATTACTTATCAAGATATAAGATATTCTTGTCATGTGACTGCTTGTTTTTCTCCTTTCCCGTGCTATCGCTTCCAGAAATTTGGTTCAAACATTTAACTTTGACAGTATATTTTCTCAAAGATATATTGCCTTTATCAAAAATGGGTAACGTTATTCGATTACATAGATTCTGAATAAGAACACCTGCCAATCTTGTGCGTTTCTGAAAAGAAATGAATTCAGAAATGTACCAGAAAGTAGCTCCTTTGGATTTGAGAAAAGCCTTAATAAATGGCAGAGAAATAGTTTAACAAATCTCCTTTTTACTATACAGCTTCAAATGTTATCATGTTTTTAACACTCCTTTTTTTTTTTTTTCTAAACTACATTAATTATTTAATGAATCCTTGTTTGAATGTTGAAACGTCTAAGACCCTAAGAATGCTAATGTTGCTCTCGTGTATTTTCGTGTATTTTTTGTGTATCTTGCAAACACATAGTAATTTTAAAATATGCTGTAAAATTATCCCATAAATATGTATGGGGTCTTTAAAAGAATCTTAACTGTATGTTTAGAAAAATCTGAATTTTTTGTAGAAATTGAGTCGGGCTGGATCGAGCCTGATTTAATTGATTTTTCCACGTGCCGGACCTGTTTTCACTGATTTTTATACGGCCCGGGCCTGGAAATTCCGGCCCGTTCAGACCTCTAGGCTCTGCTTTTAGGAACACTAAAGAAGGCTCTACCGCTTCAAAGGACTTGGCATTAGAGGTTGACTTCTGGTTCGGGTCGCTTTCAGATTGAGTTTTCACTCTTGCATGTCGGGTTCGGATAGATCCGATTTTTCAAAAGAATGTCGAAAATAAAGTTTAAAAATCTATATGCAATAAGACCTACATAGCGGACACACACAAAAAGCGTTACATCTCTATTTAGCAAACACGTTTCAACTTTTAACACAATTATATATTTGTATTGTACGCTTTTACCGCTGAATACTGGACATCTTAAAATCTATACACATGCAATATATAAACGCGTGCACAAACTATCACAAACACTATATATGTGTTGTGTGTAGAAAACGAATTATAATATTTTCCATGTTACGAGAGAAAAAAAATGGTTCTTAAATGTACCGTAAAAGAAGAATAATCTACGATTGCATTTCTTATATAGTACATTTTATTTCTGAAGCAGTAATTGAATATATACTCATTCATACTGAAATACATCTGTATTTTCTTCTGGGAAATAATTCTTCTAAACTTTTAGAGGAAATCCCAACAACCCGATTAGCAAAAAACTTAAATCTGTCCCATAAGAATTGGATAGAGGGAACCCAAACCACAGAAAAAAAAATTAGAGTAACCCCCGTCCCGAAAAAAAAAAAAAAAAAAAAAAAAAAAAAAAAGTACAACCCGATCCGATGCAGGACTCTATTCAACGATCCTGAGATGTTTGCTTATTCATAGGTTTTTGAGTATTAAAGAATATAAATATGTACATTTGTTTATATAAAAGATAAATTTTTTATTAAACATGTAATTATAGATTATTTTCAATGAAAAAACAAGATTTACTTCCTTTTCATTTCGGGTTCGGTTCGGGTTGCAAGTAGAAGAATTTCGCTTTCGGATCATGTGCGGATGTGCAGTTGCGGGTCGTCGAAATTTTTTTTGTCGGGTTGCGATTCGAAGAAATTTCTTTGGTGGATTCGGGTCGGGCTGACTTGACTATAAATGAAATTTTCGGGTTCTTGTTGGGTCTACAACCCGACCCGCTCAGAACTGTACCTGCCCTCCTGAAGTGCCTGTTTAAGATAAATTTTAAACAGTTAAAGTTAAAACAAAAACATAATTAACAAGTAAGAAAAAATCGTGCGTCAAGCATAGATTATGAAACACTTTCCAACACATTCAGAATAATGTAACAAAACTGCACTGTTTAAAAATTAAAATATTACGTCTAATTCAACCCTATGGAAACGCATAATACATTTCAGAACCCAATTTCAGCTGTTCCCATCCACAATCGGAAAATTATGTGAATTGCAGCCCTGTATATGATTTATAGATTTGAATCTATTAGCTATACATGCAAGCCAAAATTTAGTTCACTTAAGAGCTACATATACTTCAGTTGAAAATTTACCTTCAGCAATTTACTCTAATAATGAGAACGGTGCGTGAATACTTTTGTGCAGCCCTGTATTTGAGGTATAGAATTTATATATAACGGGTAAGATGCAAAAAATTAATTAAATTTAAAAGCGCATACCGAATTTTAAAGCGTGCACTCCAGCAATTATTACTCAAAGACAGTACTGTACTGTCACCGATTTCTTTTATGTGTCCCTGTAAATGAATAAAAAATGCTATGAATGTCCTGTTCTAACGGGATCGTAGTGAAATTCAGTGATTTATATCAGTTTCAATACATTTGATAAAGCATAATGTCATTAAAATACTTTGCAAACGATTTCCCCCCATATACCATAATGTAATAGAATACTTTTGAGTGCCCCTGTAAATGAACGATTAATCCTACATACTTCATATACAATACCAAACATGCTTGGGTGACCCTAAATAACCTTTAACAATTTCATGAAAATCCGAGTATATTTACGGGACTTAGAGTGTGGACAGACGGACTGACGGCCAGACAAACCGAATGCATAAACACTTTTCAACTTTGTTGGAAAGTGTTAAAAATTGTCTTCCACTGGGTGTTCAGGGCGCAAATTTCTCATTGTTGGTTTTCTTGGTGTTTAATTTTTTTGCGCCACTTACGACGAGTAAATTTTACTCTTTTTTTTTTTTTTTTTTTTTTTTTTTTTTTTTTTTTTTTTCCCAAGATCATCAGAAATAGAGCCCTGTGCGGGTCGAGTGCTGCTAGACTCGAACCCGAAAATTCCATTTGAAATCAACACGCAACTCGACCCGAACGCACCAAAATAATTTTCGTTGACCAGCAACCCGACCCGAAACCGAAATGAAAGGAAAGTAAATTATGATTAATGCAATTGTGAAAAGAAATCAAGAATTATATATAAAAAAAGGGCTGGGACAAATTTTACTGATATTTTTAATGGATACGAGAGAGCCGTGGCTGTTCAATGATCTTCATATGAGCTGGGTTAAACTGGGGCTGAAAATTTCTGCCTCTTCAGACCTCAAGAAGAATGCAGTCCAGCCCCGAGTTGGGCCGGAAAATAAATCCAGTCCCTGCCCATCTCGGTCTGAACCTCTAGAAAAAAGTAATCCCTAAACCAAGCTCGGAGCGAGTGTCTAGAAGGAAAATTGGGCCGGGCCCATGAAGACCCTTACATCGAATAACCAAAAGATTAGTTCACAAAATTTTGTAAATTTGGACGATAAAATTCTAATATATATTTAAAAAAAAAAAAAAAAAAAAAAAAAAAAAAAAAAAAAAAAAAACGAGTTTTTAGTGAACTTTGCTCACTTTCATAGATGAGTTTGAGTTGAACGAGTTCGTTTGAAAAATTTTGAATTTGAACGTGAACTTGACTCAATTTTAAGAAATTGAGTTTGAGTTTGAATTAGTTCGTTTTTTTTGTGAGCGTACCCAACACTGATTACAGAGACAGTCAAAATTTCTCCGTTACATTCAGGCCAATGGGAAAAAAATTATTTCAAGTGCATTTTAAAGATATTACAGCCTTTCGAACAGAATGAAATTGATATGCACTTATGAAGTGCACTAAAATATACATTCGGTACAATATGCGGTGCAAAAAATTACTATAAAACTTGTTATAGTTTGAACGCACCACATTTGCCACGTTTGACGAGCAATTTCCAACTTGTTCTTAATGTTTTAGTTCAAATATATCCTTGCATAATGGGGAAAGGAATTTCTATGCTTTATCTTTATGATTTAAGAATATTATTTTTTTTTTATCAGGAATACGAAAAGTTAACTAATTACAACAAGCACATTTCTTAATTAATATTATTGTATCTTACATTCTTTCAATGATGTTTAGTATTTTAAGTACCTCTACCGATCTTTAAAGTACTCTATCGTTTCTCACTTTCACATAAATTTTTTAGGTGTGCCCTAAACAATTTATGTAATTTATGTTTATTTAACCTTTCCTAACACAAAGGTTAGGACCACCTTTGTGTCCTAACCATTTTAGGACACAAAGGTGCTCCTTTGTCTACGTTTTTGTAACAAAGGACAAAAAGGTCATTTTTACGATTCGCTGTACATTTTTAGTATTTTTCAACAAAGTTGAAAACTGTTTATTAATTCGGTTTGTCTCTCTCTCCGTGCTCTAACTCGCGTAAATCTACCCTATCTATATTATAAAGGACAAACATATCTGTGCGTAACGCATACGTCATTTTGCGAATGGCAACACTTTGAAATTTGAATTAAAATTTCGGTTTTGCAATTATATCTACGGCAAATTTTTAAACTTCTAAACATCGCACATTTTAAATTTTGACACCATCGTATAAGGAAAAAAATGCTCTTTTAAATGCAATTTGTTTGAAAGCTGTATCTCAATTTATTTTTGAGATATTAATTTTTTTGTAGTTTTTAATACAAATTTTGTAATTGTGGCAACTGAAGTACTCCATTTATATTGAAAGTAAAGGGGAAATAGTCATGGTTTATTATTTTTATTGATTATATCCTTATTGATGCCATTTCACAATACAAATTAAAGTAACTTTTTTATAATTTTTGAACAGAAAATGATGTCAGACATTAAAAAAAAAACACGCATTCTTCTTCATAAATCAGTTACATTTCAATATTTTTACATTGCGCTGATACTGAGTTTGAGACGCTAGGCAAAATGATTCAGTGAGTAAAAATTATGTCATATTTCAAACAAAACGATCATTTTTTTTGATAAAACTAAATATTTGACCAATACTAAATGGCCAATAGTATGACAACTTAAGGCAAATTTCTGAATTTTTTTTTTTCGCGGGTACTGAGATTAGAACTTAAAGTTTGTGCGAATGTTCACATGAAAAGTTGTATGGGACAAACGTAAATTTAAGTTTATAAATACATTCATTAATAATCTATTGCGCGTTAAAACACTTTCAAATTGTGAATTTGAGTGGTGCGTATGTAAATTATGGGAATTGAAAATAACGTACAATTTAGATTTCATGGGGAAAATTTTATGATGTGACAAAGCGAAATCCTTTTTACTGATTTTTCATCCCATAAAAACAAACATAAACATCTCAATCGATAAATTCATCATAACTACTCATCTTGATTACGTATTCTAATAGGGTTTAATTTTTCAATAATTTAAGCAGTTGAAGTTTGTGGAAATAATATTTTAGTAATTTTAGGTTAAAAATATTATTTGCTTTAAGAGTGAGGCAACCAATGTTAGATGATTTTTTTTAATTATTTTTGTAGGTTTATTATAAATTCGATCTGACAGTTCCTTTTTAACATTTTAGTTCGTCGAATTTCGACGGGTTCCAACTAGTATATATAAAATCCTAATGAAACGAATATATGAAACGCCTGAAATGTAACGATTCTTTGAATCGACTGATTAAACAACTGATTATGTTTCACGGTGATTTCTCCTAAAATAAGGAATACTTTGCGATAAAATTAACACCAAAAATCAATATTGATCCGCAGATTTCAAAACTGGTATTAGAATGTTTAAATTCGAGTTAGTTTGCGAAATATTAATTCTTTTCTAATTTTATATACATTTTTCTAAGGATGGCAACTTAAATTTTAATCAAACAGATATTTTTTTTTAGGTTACTATTTTAAACTAATTTGGCGAGAAGTTTGGCCTCAATTAAATATATGCTAAGAAATGTATCATGTTACTTTTATTCATAATTCAATTTGTATTTCATTATCATTTTATTTAATACAAACAGAAACATTTAAAATAAATGGCTTTCACTTCGATATTTTTTTTAAACGAAATGAAAAGAAAAATATTTGGCACAGATGTCATATACGCAGCGGGGTACCTAATTGGCGCCAAAATGGCATTTTTTTGGTTGACATGGTAACCCGGCTATTGTTTTTTATTTAATAATAAGTGTTTTTTTGCTTTATTTTCTTTTTTTAAATTACATAAATTGTTTTGTTCTATAGTTAATTTTTTTTTTTGGTTATTTTCCTTTAAAAAAAAAAAATAGAAAATAATTAAAAAATGCGGTACTACTTAGTTATTCCATCGACCCATTTCGCCAAATTATACAAATTGACATAATTTTTATTTTAAATAACGAAAGAACAAAGAAAATAGTATAACATTAATAAATATACAAATAAAACGTCGAAATAAAAATCACTTGATGACGTAAAGACGTGTAACTTGCTTAAAATCAAGTGAATGTGACATTTATCAACCATTATTGGCATTTAATCTTATAGTTTGGTGATAGATTTTTGGTCGACGGGATAACTAAGTAGTACCAAAAATACATATGTAACTGGTATTCGAAAACGAGGATTTCACCAAATTTTCGTAAAAAAAATCACGCCAAACCCGGTGCGTATATGGCATCTGGCCAAATATTAAATGATGTAACAAACGATGACATTTAATTCCAACTTCAAAGCAATGTTATAATTTACCACTCGAAAAAAAAAATGCTAACTGGCGAGTTGAAAAATAGTTATTGGCGAGATTTGCACCCGGCTAGCGTAACAGTACCAAGAATTCTTTGCGACAATGCTTTTATGTAGTATTATTCGAAAAGAAAATTGATTTTTTTAAATCGAAATGGAAAACTTTCGGCACAGATGCCACATACGGTCCCATATTGGCGCTATTTTTTTCTGACGCCAATGTCATATACGCAACGGGTACTTAACTGGCGCCATAGTATCGTTATTTTGCTTGATTTGATAAGCCGGATGTTGTTGTTTATGCTGTTGATCTTTTCCCCAAATTAGCGTCGGAAAAAAATCGCGCCAATATGGGGCCGTATATGATATCTGAGCCAAACTTTCATATGAAAAGCGAAGAGATCAGAGCGTACTTATTTATGGCAGTTACATGACTTGGACTATTATAATATAGATGAAATGATGGCAATAGAATAATATTTGGCGACTTATCACCTGTACCTGGCTAATATTAAAGTACCAAAATGGCACCAGGAATGTAAAAAGCGAAGTGGTTCGCCGGAACTCTTGATGATAGTCACATGGCTTAGGCTATTGTTATAGAAATTGCTTTAAAATACCGGGAGACAAAGACTCTGTACACTTAATTCCTTTTATTTTTAGCTTCTTTTCAAACGTTTAACTGATCCTCTTTAATCAAACACGAAAACAACCATTGGATGTCTTAACAGTAACTGATTCGGCCTTAAATTTTTGAAATCAAAGGAAATTGAATGGAAACATGTTTACAGGGAGATCTGCACAGCTTTTTTCAGTATAATTCAATCTTCTCTAATATTTTTTAAACCGAACAGATTAGCGTGTTTTCAGATTCTGCGGTGTCTGTACGGGGGTTTGCGAGCGTAGCTTGCAGGGGGCAGAGCCACCTAGTACAGTTATATTGTTATGAAAATTTTATATGTTATTGTGGTTTACTATGGCATGTTCTGTATTGAAAAGGAAATATCTAGCTATGACGGTTCATTTACAGGGACACTCAAAAGAATTGCGTTTAGGAAAAAATTGTTTGCGTTGTATTGTATTGTAATATTGTAGTATTGTAAATTGTATTGTAGTATTGGAAATATTGTAAATTATTGTATAAATATTATAAAAAATCATATGTAAAGTAGTTGGGATTAGTAAATTAAAGATGATATGGTGAAAAAATATAATACGAACGAGCGTAATCTCGACGAAATTTCAAGACAATAACAAGTTAAGATCCAAGAAAAAAAGTGAAGAAATTATTAACAGATTAATTGGTGAAAAGTATTTTATTACATAATTTGCATTATTTTACTACAGATTTTGCAACACTTTCCAACTAAGTTGAAAAGTGTTTATGAGTTTGGTTTGTCTGTCCATCTGTTTTACCGCGCTATAACTAACATACATATACCCGGATTGCCATGAAATTTATGCATGTTATTGAGGATTGCCATAGCATGTTCGGTATTTAAAATGAAGTGTGTAGGATGAAGGATTCGTTTAAAGGGACACTCAAACTATTTAGGCTATTTTATTGTCAATGAGGAAAGATCGTTTGCAGTGTACTTTAATGATGTTACACTATTTCAAATATATTACAATTGATATACACCATAGAAGTTTAGTGTAAGATGCTTTCTACAGAAGATTTGTTTTTACCATTTATTGTTCGTTTACAGGGGCGCGCAAAGGAATTTGTTTAGAGTAGTGTATTTGTGCAAAATTTGTTCGAAGTGTGTTTAAAATTTTAGTATGCATTTTTAAATCTAACTAATATTCCGCATACAGGGCTGCACAAAAGAAATCCAGAACATTTTCACTTAATGCTGGATATTGCTGAAGGGAAATTTTCAACTGCGTTCTGTGTTTCCAAACTAAACAAAACTTTTGCGGACTAACCATGTATACAAATCTGCAGAAAATATAGAGGATTGCGCAAAAGATTTGAGATATTTTTTTTCGACTGCAGATGGGAATTATTTTTATTGTGTTATGCGTATTTTTGTATATTTAATTAGACATCATCTGCCACACTCTTAAACGGTGGAGTTTTGTTACATTATTTTGAATGTGTCGGAAAGTTTTTGATAATCTATGCTTGATGGATGATTTTTCTTTCTTCTTTATTCTCCTTGTGTAATGCATTCATGAATATGCCGACACACGATCGAGTAAAAATGTAGAAAAATATTTTTCATGTTAAAACACGACAATGAACTAGAAAATTATTTGAATATTTAAAAATCTGAAAAAATATCAATTTGTAATATTGGGAACTTTTTATAAATGGTCGAATCAATTAAATCAATGTTTATCAATTAAAGAATGACCAGTGCCAAGCACTATTCATACAGAAGCGTTCATGCATACAATACTGCACTATTTTATTGATACAAAAACTTACAAAAGATTTTTTTTATGATGAATTGTTTTGAAATGATAGTGGTTTGATGAAAATTTAAAATTCTTATTCTTCATTTAAAACTAGCGGAATTCGCCGGCTTTGACCATGTTAAACATGGGAGCCGATGAAATAAATAAAAATGCCTTATCCTAAAATCATGTAAATCACAATAATGGAGCTTTGTGCATTCGTACCCATAAATCATTAAAAGTCAATGAAAAATAAGTGCAATAGTAAAATAGTTTTAAGAAAGTTCTTTTATAATCATTTAATGTATATCGTAAAAATCTCGCTTAGTTCTATGACTGAAATTCACGATGTTAAATAGCATTTCCTATAAAACATGTTAATTTGGTTTGGATACCAATTATGGGAAATCCCCACTTTGTCTAAAGTTTCGTATATAGCGCTATCTATATGTCTGTCTATCTATCTATTTGTCTATCTATCTATCTATCTATCTATATCTATATCTATCTATCTATCTATCTATCTATCTATATATATATATATATATATATATATATATGTATATAATAATAAAAATTTTCGTCCTTTTATCTTAATTAAACTATTCCAAATTATTATAGTATCTACCTTTTTTACTTAGCTTTATTAATATCTTAAATATCTTTTTCCCATGCTTTAATTGCGTATTCTTTTATTATTCTAAAAACCTTAATTCCATTTGTAGCTTACTTTTAAAAATCCATTAAATTACTTTCTTTCATTTAATTCTGAAACTAAAATCTTTTTGTTTCGAATGTATTTAATATCATTTGTTCTATTTATTCGATATCCCATAATTCCTTGCCAAGCCCGCCAACATTTTGATTACGTTATAAAGCTGACGCCGAGACTAAATAGTTCATCATCGACGTCACGCGTATTTACCCATTCCCGCAGAGCTAAATCCTATCGTAGCCTTTCTCTCGCCCAGTCCTTCAGGCTGTTTCGTTGGGGTTGGTTCTTCACTGATAATGTATCCATACCCGTGTCTTTTTTGCAAGTATTTAACCTGTTGCATTGGCTGGAAGAGAGAGAATTTTACGATTATTGCTTTGCTTCAAAAACCTATGTCACCTGGAGAGCATTGTTTCCTTTATTTTCGTCATGTTGTTCTAATATTTAACATCTAGCGGTTTACATTTTATGACGTAGCAAAGACCCGAATATGGGTAGCATCTAGTGGAGTTGGTGCATTTTATGATCATCTAATAAATATTTGAAGAATCTAAAGGCTTCAGTTATAATATCCGAGAAACTACCAGTAGACGTCGGCCTGATCTTCGACTCTTAATCATGATTTCACGACTGCAAAACTTTGATTCTCGGCTGGAGTTAGATAACGAGTGTATAGCTGTTGCTTAAGACCGATATGTTTATATTATACTAGTGAATACATATCAAGTGACGATTTGACGGTAAACAGCAGGCATTGTCGAAAGATTATGGGGGGTTTCCAGTTATAAAAAAACAGGCGTTCAGGCCGATATGGTTGTTGAGAATAAAAGACTCGAAGATCATAAAAATGCAGTCGATTGAAAGCAATTCCACTTTATTGACATCTCATAATTTGATTTTAGTCGGAAAATGCTCCTCTTTACTGGTGATAAAAAAGAACAAAACTCGTTCCATCAAAATTAGCTTCAAAGCTATTCCATCTCTCGCTACGAAATCCTTTTCGCTTCATTATATTATCAGACACTTATTACCTTCGTAAATTCACCAAATCTCTCACAAAGCTCTTAAAAACTCCAACAACATCTCAATAAAAACACAGCAAATCACTCCGAATAATCTTTACCAATGACCGATGTAGGTTGCTTTTAAAGTATCAATACCAATACAGAATGAAGTCCCTTGTTACTTTCTACCACATTTTTCTCTAACTACACCTCTCTGGTTGCCGCAATCACTATTTATACTACCGCCAAAAGATTGTTCGAGAATATTCTATTGCATAGCCCGAGGTGTGTAAGTGTAAACAAACTTTAATCTCTGTTGTCGAGACTGTGCTAAAAATAACTTTTTCCCCTCGCCAGACGATAAAAGAAAATGAATTTATTTCTACGTAAGTTTTAATCTTTGAAATATTCCAGCTGACACCTGGATATTTTAAATAAAAGAATAAATTGAAATAAGTAGGGGTTTTTTTTAAGACGCGATAATAATGATATTTTAGCAGTTAAATAAATATTTTAGGGGAACATGATATACCGGGATTTAATAGCGAAATTTAATAGGAATTTAAATAATAAAAGTTTTATTAAAGAAATATAAATAGTTAGAGCCATTTTTAGATTTACGGAATTTGGAATAAATATTATTATATGGATCAAGATCTTATAGAGATTAATAGACTAGGGTTTTAATTTAATAAGCCGGTATACTATACGGAATATTGCTGAAAAAGGGAAATTTATATAAAATACTTTTAAACTTGGCGAATAAATTTAAATTTTGTAATATTATGCCCCCTCTTCAAGGACTTTGTATGAAATTTGTGGTTAATTAACTACAATTTCAGACAACAGACTTCTAATAAATTTGGAAGTTGATTTTTGAATATTAAAATTTTAGAGACGTCAGCAAAGAGATGGAAAAGTAAAATAAATTTACCAATGCAAGAGAAAAAAAGATTGCTAAGAGCATTTAAATTTAGTTGAGAGTATTTCGCCTGTAAAAGAATACAAATGATGGTTACAACATCACTTACCATTTGTAAGTGCATATGAGAAAATATAAGTATAATAATAAATAAAGAATAAGTATAAATACAATAAGAAATAAAGTATAAGAAATAATAAAATTATAGTAATAAATAACAACAAATTCTTCTGTCTTATGGAAATTTGGTGTATTTCCATTTATCTTATCACAAACATATTACCAATCAATTAAGTTTCAACCCTTTATTTACTTCAACTAGACTATAAGTCCTATAGGCTTAATCAGTTTGTAGGTCGTAACAGTCTTTAAACAATCAGCAAAAATAATGATACAGTTCTTAAAAAGTTCAGCTGCAATAAACATTTTTACTAAATTTATTTTGACTACTCTGCCTACTAAAACTCTTTGCATTAGGTCTTGATAATTAAAGGTCATCATTATAGTAGTTTTACTTTAATAAACAAATTTACAGTAGTTATCCAACTACCCGTAAGGTTTGTTTATCAACTACTTTTTGAGCTGCTTTTCCCATTCTAATTGGGGCTCACCATCTTTTAAAACTTCTCAACTTTGTCTTATCATAACTTTTCACTTATAAGTTATGTTCTCTTTTTCAATAATAAATAATAAATCTTTCAATAATGTAAATAAACAATATAATACTTTCAATTCTTAGTCATAATAATAAAATTCTCAACAGTATACTTGAATAATAACAATAATAATACTTAATAACAATAGTATAATCTAAGAAAATATCACAGGTCGTTTATTTATTGATATGGAAAATAATGGTTGAGGATAAAAATAATGCATAGCAACTAAATAATTTTCTTATTTTTTACTTATATAAGAATGTATTTTTGCCAGTCGAAACATTAAAAAAAATAATAATAATAATTCCAAAGTCCAAATAAATTTAACTCTAAATATTTAGACAGTGGACTGTCAACCAGTAGTTCCTTACAATAATTTATTTCTCTGATACTCTTTATGAACAAACGTGCATTTGATAAACTTAGAATAGTAAAATAAAGATAATAAATAGGAATAAAAGATAATTTGTTTATGTACTTAATTTTCTATTGTTACACAATCACTACAAAATCGCATCACAATTATCAATTTTCTAGGTTTAGCTACCCTATATATATAAAATCCTAATTAAATGAATGTATGAAACGGTTATTATGAAACGACTGAATTGTAACGAATTTATGAACGACTCATTAAACAACTAATTATGTTTCACGGTGATTTCTTCTAAATTATGGAATACTTTGCGATGAAATTAAAACACCAAAAATTCGTATTGATCCACAGATCTCAAATCTGGTATAGTTTTTAAATTCCAATTAGTTTTCGAAATATTAAATTTTCTAATTTAAAATACTTTTTTCTAATGATGGCAACTCAAATTTTAATCATAACATATAATTTTTTTCTTCATATTTTAGAAAAGGTTAATATTTTAAACAAACTTGGCGACCAGTTTGGCTTCCCTTAAATGTATGTTAAGAACAGTGCTTTCTTTTTTTGTATTTCATTATCATTTTATTTAATACAAAACTTTCATTTAACTGAAACATTTAAAATTACTGGCTTTCACTTCTTTCTTTTTTAAAACGAAACGAACAGAAAAATATTAGGCTCAGATGTCATATACGCACCGGTGTACCTAATTAGCGCCAAAATGGCGTTATTTTGCCTGACATGGTAACCCGGTTATTGTTACTTATTCATTAATAAATGTTTATTTACATTTATTTTCTTTTTATATAAATAAATGTTATAAATTGTTTTGTTCTATAGTTATTAATTTTATTTATTTATTTATTGTTATTTCATTTTAAAAATAATAGAAAATAATTTAAAAATACATATGTAACTGGTATTTGAAAACGAGGTTTTCGCCAAATTGTCATTAAAAAAATCACGCCCAACCCGGTGCTTATATGACATCTGTGTTAAATATTAAATAATGAAACAAATGATGACATTTAATTTCAAATTCAAAGCAAATGACCAATATCGCCAAATTATATGAATCGCCAAACCACTTGCCAAATCATACAAGTTGACGTAATTTTTATTTTAAATAACGAAAGAACAAATACATTAGTATAAAAATACAAATACAAATAAAGCGTCGAAATAAAAATCACTTGATGGCATAATCACGTGTAACTTCCTTACAATCAAGTGAATGTGACATTTACGATCAACCATTATTGGGATTTAATCTTATAGTCTGGCAATAGATTTTTGGTCGATGGGATAACCAAGTAGTACCGTTTTAATTTACCACTCGATAAATTTAAAAAAATGCTAACTGGCGAGTTAAAAAAAAGCTATTGGCGAGATTTGAACCCGGTTAACATAAAAGTACCAAGAATTCTTTGCGATCATGGCAACTTTTATGTAGTTTTATACGAAAAAATAACTTTAATTGTTTAATCAAAATGGAAACCTTTCTTATGAAAAGCGAAGGAACTGTTGATGATAGTCACATGACTTAGGCTATTATTATAGAGATTTTTTTCAATTCTGAAAATAGCGCAAAGAATAATATTGCCTAATGATTACAAATTTATTTACACATGGCTATTAAAAAGAGAAAAAAACTTTAAAATTAATATTAAATGATAACGTGATAAAAGCAGGAAAATACTGAAAATTATGTCTTGAAAATTGTATTTACACGTGAATATTAAAAGAGAAAGGAAACTTTAAAATAATAAATATATTAACATAACATCATTTAACCCTTTCAGGGACAAGGTATATCTATTCGTAAAATGTTGAAATAAGTGAATGGCACCGGAATTTACAAACAAATTTCGAAATAAGAAAATGCTTTTGTTCATTTACTTGAAGGACTTGAATCAGCTAGCCAGGACGCCAACCTGTAAAGGCTTGTGGACCCATGTCCCCACAGCAAAACCCCCTCATCTACTCAGAGAAGCCAAGCCGGAACGTCTTGGTTACAGCGACAAATAATACAAAATATTACAGTGACAAATAATACAAAATAAAATTCAGCAAAGTCTCATTCAGACTATATACAAGCAAAATTGGCACCTGCCAAAGAACAGCACATGCTGTTTAACTAAAATAATAATAATAAAATATAACTATCCAAAATAAAACTAAATCTTATATAAACCAAGCTAAATTAAAACTAGAATAAAAGCACAAATAACACACTGTGACAGAAGCAGTAACTAATAATTTACATAACAGAAGGCAACAGAAGAAAATAGATAAAATTCTGTCATCCTTCGAACAGTGTTCGTTTCGTGTTCTTTTCGTTGAACTTCTTTTCGTGTTCATTTACTTAATAAAAGGAAAATTTTCATTCCAATATTCTGGTGCCAATGTGGCATTTAAAATTAAAATTAAGTGATCCAAAAATGAACCACCGCCCTTGAAGTGGGTTAAAGCAGTAAATCATAGTAATTGTAGTAAATTGTAATATATCAATCGTTTTATAACGCCGTTAAAAAATAATACCGGTCGGCAAATACCGGTCGGTTAATACTGGTCGGCAAAGACTCTGTTTACTTAATTCATTTTATTTTAGCTTCTTTTCAAATGTTTAACTGATCTTCTTTAATATAATACGGAAACAACCATTGGATGTCTTAACAGCAACTGATTCGGCCTTAAATTTTCGCAATCAAAGGGAAATGAATGGAAACCCGTTTACAGGGAGATCGCTATAGGTTTTTTCATTACAATACAATCTTCTCTAATCTTTTTAAAAACCGATCAAATTAGCGTGATTTTAGATTCTGTGGTGTCTGAACGGGGGTTGGCGAGCGTAGCTTGCTGGGGGCAGAGCCCCCTAGTATAATTATAATATTATCAATTCTTACTATTTTTGTAAACAATTGGCTCAAGAAAAGCAAATAAAATAAATATAGTTTATTTTAATATAAACTAGGTATAGAATTAAAAAACATTTAAATTTATTTTTCAACATCAATTTGAAAATTCCTAAAATCAAATACACATCCTATGCCTGCATAAAGTGCTAATTAATCTCAAAAACTCCCCAAAACAAGTAATATCCTCGTTGCGCACCAAGGATATACCCGTTAATGTTGAAAACTATTGAAGAAAAAAAAATCTAAAGAATTAGAATTAAAAACATTGCGAAAATTTTTGAGGAATTATGAACTTTCCATAATCCGGTTGCACATTACTTCATTATAGGGCCTATTTGGTCGAAACCAATGCCTACGTGGCTGAAAATTGGGTCTACTTGGTTGAATCCAAGGCCTAGGTGGCTGAAATTGTTGAAAATTCTGCCTAAATAGTTGTTGATTTATTGTTTGGCTTGAAATTTGAGGGGTGAAAACTTCCACAAATTGCTTAACAAGCCAGTAACATTCAGTGGTACTATTTGGAGGGTTTACATTAATATTATTTCTATATTCTGGTTTTAATCCGTCTGTTAACCCTTGTATTAGAAGAGTCTCACAAAGATGGACTTTCCTCCCAATTCCTACTTTTTTGTGAAAATAATTTTCTAAATTTTCTAAATTATCTAATTTTAGAGTTGAGAAATCAGAAAAATTTGGAACATTTAGTTCAATGAATTTTTTTATCAAGATTTTTGAAATTTGTTCATAACTAGTACAATTAACACAGTCATTGACATAGACTTTTAGTGCTTCACCCTTTAAATACTGTGGAATAGATTTAAATTTCCACTCTACATCTTTGTTTTTCCTATTACACATATCATCATAATAATTTGACCAAGCCTGGATTTTCATTCCAGTACTGGGATCAAACTCTACTCATTTAGATTCAGTCATTATATCAGTATTCATTACAATAAAAGAAGCACTTTTATTTTCTTTCATAACTGATAAAGTACTATATCAGAATTTAGTAATAAATAAATAACTTTTATGAATAAATAATAAATAAACCTCGTAAATAACTAATTCTCATACTGAATAATAAATAAATCTCAATAAATAAATAATAATAACAGAAATAATAACATAACAAGTGTAAAAATATTGTGAAAAAGAACTCACTCCAGGCATCTTCTTCTCACAGTCACCAGCACTGTAATTTTTATCTACATTGGCGATGTAGATTTGTAGACTTCCGGCAATGATCTATAGTAAAGATCATAAATTAATGTCTTCACCATAGGCGTCTCTACTCATTTGAAATCTGGAGCCATAATCGCTTTTATTGCCGTCACATTAATATCCTGTCGGACTAATTCTTTACTTGTGACGATTTGACAGCAAGCAGCAGGCATTGTCGAAAGATTATGGGGGGTTTCCAGTTATAAAGAACACAGGCGTTCAGGCCGATATGGTTGTTGAGAATAAAAGACTCGAAGGTTATAAAAAATGCAGTCGATTGAAAGCAATTCCACTTTATTGACATTCTCATAATTTGATTTTAGGCGGGAAATGCTCCTCTTTACCGATGATAAAAAAGAACAAAACTCGTTCCATCAAAATTAGCTTAAAATCTATTCCATCTCTCGCTACGAAATCCTTTTCGCTTCATTATATTATCAGACACTTATTACCTTCGTAAATTCACTAAATCTCTTACAAAGCTCTTAAAAACGCCAAAAACATCTCAATAAAAACGCAGCAATTCACTTCGAATAATCTTTACCAATGACCGATGTAGGTTGCTTTTAAAGTGTCAATACCAATACAGAATGAAGTCCCTTGTTACTTTCTACCACATTTTTCTCTAACTACACCTCTCTGGTTGCCGCAATCATTATTTATATTACCGCCAAAAGATTCTTCGAGAATATTCTATAGCATAGCTCCAGATGTGTTAAGTGTAAACAAACTTTAATCTCTGTTGTCGAGACTGTGCTAAAAATAACTTTTTCCCCTCGCCAGACGAGAAAAGAAATGAATTTATTTCTGCGTAAGTTTTAATCTTTGAAATATTCTACCTGGCACCTGGATATTTTAAATAAAAGAATAAATTGAAATAAGTAGGGTTTTTTAAGACGGGATAATAATAATATTTTAGCAGTTAAATAAAGATTTTAGGGGAATATGACATACCGGGATTTAATAGCCGAATTTAATAGAAATTTATATAATGAAAGTTTTGTTAAAGAAATATAAATAGTTAGAGCCATTTTTAGATTTACGCAATTTGGAATAAATATTATTATATGGATTAAGATCTTACAGAGATTAATAGACTAGGGTTTTAATTTAATAAGCCGGTATATTATACGGAATATTACTGAAAAAGTAAAATTTATATAAAATACTTTTAAATTTGACTGAAAAATTTAAATTTTGTAATATATATATATATATATATATATATATATATATATATATATATATATATATATTGCAATTTATATCCTGCGCTCGGCTAATGAAAAATTGTATTAAAATCAATTAATAAATTTATAAGTAAATTCTAAAAATATTAATATTTTTTATTGTCATCAGAAACAGACTTGTTCATATAATTATTGTAATTCGAAAATAAAAGATGAGATAAAAATTAACTACGAAATTATATTATTCAATACATGCCAACAACACATTAAATAAAAGTGTTTAAAAATTTATGTTAATTTGACGGAATCATACTAAAATTCCTCAACTTGAAGAAACATGCAGGTTATTTTTTGGGCGCGTAACAGAAAAATATACAATTTCTCGATAATAAGGGAAAAAATGCAGAAAATCCAACATTATGGCGAAGTATTATCCTAAAATTCCATTTCTTAGGGCATTTGGTTGTTGAAAAAGAGATAAAAAGCTGTTTGATAATTTTTTATATGTTGGCGTAATTTTACTTAAGTTGTAAAATGTATACATAATTTTCACAGTTTCATGAAAATCAGTCAAAAATTATAGAATTATATAAGGACCTACAAATGAATAAAAACTTGTATATCTTTTTTATTCGTTGCTACTTTTATATAAAATTTTAAGTTTTTTCATTAAATAAATTTTAATCGGAGCTATTTCATAATTTAATTAAAATCTGCTATCAGTTTTTAAAATGGAAAGATTAATTTGAACTGTCGCTTACTGTATTTCATTTGAATACTATTAAAGTATCGAATCAATAAGGAAAATGTTGATTTTAAAGGTGAAAATACTAAAAGTAAAACATTAACGTGGTTATGAAGATTGCATTGCAACTCGCGCTGTACGTTATATGAAATGAAAGATAATTCATGGTCAGCAACGCTCAGTTTATTCAATTAGTTAACATTTAATTTTATTAATAAAAACAAAAAAAAACCCAGAAAAAATGCAACAGAAGGGAACATTTGAACCAAATCCAAAAGAGATTAGTGATTTCAGATGTTGATGACATAACACAACTCCAATCAAAATATGTTTTTGTCTTTAAAATCTTCAAAAATTGGCAAGTTTAGATAGAAATGTCTAATTTAGGTTATTTTGAAGTATGTAAAGTCTGATAAGATATCTCGTAAATGATTCGTCGATGAAATTTTTTTAACTTATTTAGCTGGACTACTTTGAATTTTAAACCAATATATAAGGTGTCATGGGGTAATAACGCCACCTTAAGGTTCTACCAATTTTCACGGCTTAGTTTTAGATTCTTTCAAACAAATATAGGATTTGATACAGCAACTTCTTGACTATGTATACAAGAAAGAATATTTTAGCAGATATGTATTCATAAAATGTAATGGCGTGATATTCTTGACCAATGCTATTTGGCGTTTTTACCCAATTATGTGGATAATAACGCCATGCAAATAAAACTATAAAATAAGATGGAATAATGGCATGCAAATTGTTCAATTCTAAAGATACAAACTTTACAGCACTAAAAATTGACAAATTTCTCTTATCATTAATTGCGATATCAGAATGCAACAATAATTGATTGATATTTTATTCTTCTGATATGAAAAAATTAACAGCACTTAGGACATACAAATTTATCATCGTCCTTTTTGGTTTTCATCAATAACAATAATGCTCGCTCGTGCATAAAATAAAAAGTAAACCCTCTTCGGATGTAGTGCCAAGCACTGAAAATAATCAACAGCACACTGTAAAAAAAATTCCGCAACGTTCCTGGGAAAAAATGGGCAGCTGAGTTGCCCATTATTTCCAAGAAACATTTCTTGAAAATGACTGGAACTTTACTGTATATGTTAAAAACTTTCTACAGAAATGCCAGTAAGTTTCCTGCGAAATACCAGGAATATTTCTGTTGACAGCAAAACATTACTGACATTTCACAGCATGCGGGATCCGCAGACGATTTTTACATTTCCAGTTGACAATTTTCGCTTTATTATCATTATTTGTTAGAATGAAATAATATTTTGAAATTGACATCAAAATTATTATTTATAATTTACACGAAAAAATAAATTTTCAGTTAAAATTCAATAAAGTAAATATATATATATGATATATTGTTTCTGAACTTTGCTTAAAATATAAAAATATATAAATGTAAATAATAATTAGAAAAAAAATCTAGACATAAAATATTTTGGATTTTCGTCAGTAATTATGTTAGTTTACAAGTTAGATAAAATACATATAAATTTTCATGGAAAAAAAAAACCTAAACGTAATTGTATAATTTTTCCGAAAAAAAAAAAATTCAAATTTGCAGCAATTCAAAGTGTCAAATATATATCAAATTTAAATCAAATTGTAATAAAGTGTTAAAATATAAAATTAATTAAAAAAGAAAAAAAAAAGTCCAGAGGTAGCATCGAACTCGGGCCGTACGGGTGGCGTGCGAGCTTTCTGGGTCCACACCACGAAAGACACGTTGAGAGCTGCAAACTAATGGGTATTTGAAACGTATGCTAAACCTCGGCATCTAGTTTCTCAAAATCTAAGGCCCATTTGAAGAAATCCTTTCCCAAGAATAATTAGAGATAAGAACTCTAAAACATACTTTAAATTAATCAAAATCGGTGAGAATCATGTTTGATGGTCCCCTGGTTAATGGAGATCCAAATAATAGGTGTATTTTTTTTACACGGTCTGCTCGTTAAACGTTCCACAGACAAGTACGAGAGATAATCTCTTAGCGATGTCACAGAGGTATTGTATTTTCATCTGAATTGTCTTGACAATAAAGACATAAAGGATTATGTCGTCTATTGATTTATTTGCATTCCATATTGATTTTTTTACATTCATTTAAGTAATTCGTTTTCGACACTCGCGCGCGAGCAACGGATTATAGAAAAAAATAATAAATGGCGGCCGCAGCGTTTTGCTGTTTTCAACTTTTGTTCAGGGTTCAGGAACGTTTCAAATAAGAAAACCATAATTTCACAGGAAAGAGCTAAATTATTCTGAAAACCTGAGAAAAGGCGAAACGTTCGTGGATTTTACATGGAACGTTACCATTTTTTTTTACAGTGCAGTAATAAGCCAGTGGATGGCGTTATTACCCCGGTATAGTTATTCCGCAGTATATTTTAAACTACAAACTACCCCGTGAACACATCCAAAATCTTCCACAACATTTTGAAAGTACACGAAATATGCTACAAATGTATGTAATAAACAAAGTATTTCTTAATAAATATATAGTCTTCAGATCTCAGAACGTACTTCACAAATTTTAGATCGGGCGTTGACTCTTACGTGCTTCTTCCATCGATAAGGTCTGCAAATGGAAAAACTTAACATTTAGCAGTTGTTTGTGATTCGGATGACTCAGAGCCCTCCTGCGCAGAAACCGTAGGGGCCATCTCCTGCATTTCTTCATAATTACATGTAATATTAGCACTTGGCGTTATTACACACCCAGCACACCTTATATATTATCAATCAATCATTTATTGATAAACTACAAAAAATAATAGAGGTTTTAATTTATTTTTGTTTATTCTAATAGGGCATTTTTGTCTACTTCAACAATACTGATTAGCAACATTCAAATTGCATTGCAAAATTCGTAAGTATTTTTGAATATATTTCTATTCTTCATTGAACTATACAGTTACGATTGGAGAATTTCTTTTTAAAATTATTTTTAGTTTATGATGTAAAATAGCTGGCTTTTCCTTCCTTAGGTTAAAACATTTCTAAATCAGACGTACATAAATAACTTTTAGTCATTTTCGGTCAAAGAGAAATTATAAGGTGTCGTGGACATTTAAGGATTCTATTAAAAGTTATTAACCAGGTAATGCTCGCTCATATCTAGGATATGTGTGATTTATACTTTGCCACCCATAAATTCAAACAAAAATCGTCATCTTAATTAATCGTTTACATTACACATAAGTTCTGAGATAAAATAATTTGAATGTTACTTTTCAAAAATTAGTGGTGAGAAATGTAATAACCGTGCCCACCCGGCACGTGTAATTCCGGGTTAATGAGTAACCAATGTCTACAGAAAAAGTTGTTCCTATCCTATAATAGTTCTCTGACTTACGGATTATCATTGGAAATAACTAAAATTTTTTTTTAATGTTTTAAACATAACAACAGTAATTTTTGATTCTACCAAAATAAAAAATTTCAGGGGAGTGAGATAAGAATCTGTAAGAGAGTTGGGAGAGAATTAAGTGTACTGTTTCAACGATATTTTCATCTTTGATTTTGATACATATGAAACATACTTTACCTGAGAAAGATAATGTAGAAAAACTGGCTACCAGACAAATCAATCAGCTATCTAGCATTAAAGCTAAAATATAGCATAATATACGGGGTATCTGAAATACGTCGCTTGATCATAATATCCGCAAGTAATATATTAAATTAAGTAGGGGAGGTTTGATACATAGGTTGGTTGATACATTGACAATTTTTTTCAACAAATGGCATTAACAGCCATTCTAACGCATGTAAAGTCTTCTTTTATTTACAGAAGCCATCATTAGCTACACTAATCAGTGAAGAACTGACAACTTTTCTTTTCTTTTAATTTTGAAGACTTTTGGAATGTCAGTGTAATTTTTTTCAAATACAGATTTTCTTTCATATCTCTTATTATTGTGAAGATAATATCTTGTAATTTTTTTTTTAATATAAAGCACATTGTTATGATTAGTTTTACTAGAAAGTAGATTGCCATTTTGCAACTGCATTTATAAAAAGTGATTGAAAATTCAATGAGGCATGATAGGGAGAAACGATACATTAGTACTGGGGAGAAATGATACTCTTGCATATTTGAAAGTTAATAGATTTTAAGTTGCAAACTAATATAGGACTGCAATACTCATTATTGTTTTGCAGCAAGAAATACTGAAATTGGAAGGGAGGATTAATGGGTAAAGCTTTTCCGAAATCGTTTACTCTAACAAATATTTTATTTTATCTGGATTGAAAAAGACTGAAATTTATCCTTTTGACTTTAATTGTTTCGAAATTACTTATTTTTTTTACCCTCAACATCGTCTTGTGATCATCTCCAAGAAACCAATGAGTTAAATATGAATCAGTTACCTACGGACACGACACCACAATAATCTTTAGATGAAAACACAGGGTTGTCGCGTACCAAATTTACAAGTTTCCCAAGGATATTAGACCTTATCCCAAGAAAACAGCTTTAACCACAAAGGGTGGAAAATGTAAAGTAAAATCTTTAATATTGATTGATATGATTGTCAAAAAAAAGCTTGATGAATAATTTAAAGTTAGAGATTTATTTTGGAAAAAGTATGTTAATAGCACTGTTAATAGCAATTTTTTTTTTTTTTTTTGTAATAAACATTTCTGAAACAAAAATATGTCAACGTCATTTTTTTTAAATTTTACTAAAATATTTCAAGATTTATCATAAAAAATTGAACCGTCTGCATTTTTTTTCTCAATTTACATTACAATGTATCAAATCTCCCTTGCAAGTGTATCAATCTTCCCCATCAATGGGGGGATTTCATACAATAGTTACCATTCAAAATAACCGGGATATATTTTTTGAATGATTATTTTTTAAATTCCCTATATTTTTAATTAATAAATAAAAGGTCACTTTATAAGAAAACACAAAAATTTATTTAAAAATAGCTTTCTAAAAGTTATAAAAAATTAGTAAAAAAAAAAAAAAAAAAATTATGCCGGCCCGGCCTACAGGCGGAGGTAGATTTCGAAGTTAAGTATATTAATTGCACAACCAAAAACTAAATCATGATTAGATATAAATCCACTTTAAAAGTTTTATTCTGGCCGCTTTTCACGAGTATTTATTTCATTTTTATATAATAGCTGTTTTTATAAGAATCATGTTAAGGCGGTATTACAAAAAATACTTTTCCATGCTCAACAACTCGACATTTTCAGGCACATTTTCAGATTCATTTTTAATAGAAAATATACGAAACTTGCTGACGTGATTTTTGAAAAGATTTATACGCGACATGTTATTTTATTTTTCTTTCAATTAATTGAAACTTGATTAATAAACAATTATTTTCTCAGTAGGGCAATATTTTTCGTTTCTAACACAATCGCTTCGGGAAATTCTGTTCAAAATGCCCTCTTTTACATAATTTTTTGAAATATATTCTGCCTCTGTCAAAAAATCGAACATAACGGTACATTATATTGTTTCTGAAGAAGAGAATCCATCAGTTGGATGCGTTTGAGAGCAAAAATGAATTTAAAAATGAGTAAAAAAATAAGCAGTTTTGGATTTGAATACACCGTTAATAAGATGATTTTTTTCTTCAACCGCTATGTATTTTTAATTTGTTTTTGCTGTAAGAATTGGTCCTATCAAAAACTTGTCTATATAAATGTTGAAGACAATATTAAGAAGATATATGATAAATTCATGAGGATTTTATATCTTGTGAATTGACGGAGTTATGGAAAATTTTCTTCTTCACCCCCCTTTTTTGTTTTAGTTTTTAATTTTTTTTTGTGGTACGAATTGGTCCTATCAAAAACTTGTGAATATAAAAGTTGTAGATAATATTAAGGAGATGTATAATAAAATTAATTGGATTTGATATCTTGAGAATTGACGAAGTTAGGTATTTCTTTTCCCCAAAAACCCTATTTTTTGCGCCCCTTGGGCCCATTTTTAATTTTATCAAAAATCTGTGATACATACATTTTTGGTCCTATTTTTAGAAGTTATAAAAACTTTAAACTGATTTGATATGTACAAAAATGAAGACGTTATGGGGGTTTTTCGGTTTTCACAAAACCCCTCCCTATTTCCATCCCCTTCGTCCGATTTTGCCCATTAACGAGCTTGACCGAGATTTTATGCCCCTTGATTTTATTTATCAGTTTGGAAGAGATTTGTGCAGAATTGGGGAAGTTATCGTGTCCAGAAAAAAGTCATATATATATATATATATATATATATATATATCAATACAAAAACCCTTAACGGGTTAAAAGTTTGACGCAGCACTTTACTTTATGGCTATATGAATCTGAAATATGGGTCTTAAAAATTCTGATATCAAGTTTTAAGTGACGCTGTGCTATTAAAATGAATTTATATATATTTAATTTTTCTTTTTTGTTGTATTTATTTTTAATCAGTGATACTTTTTCATTCAAGATATGAGTTTTAAAAGATATGATATCAAAATTAAAGTGACGCTGTGATCTGACTTAGATTAGTTAAAAAATTACTTTACACATACTTGTGTTTTGTCTTCTGAAATATATTTAGAAATTGAAACATTTTTTTTTTCAATACACTATCAAATATGTCATACATTTTCTCAGCTGATGTTATGTATTAAATGTATTTAATTCAATAAATTTATTTATCTTTTGCGTCACGATATCCAGAACCATCCGTAAAACTTGTGTAAACGTTTATTTTGCGTCATAGTATCTAAACTAAGTAAATAGTATGCAAATAGATAGTGTGATGCAAAGAAAACATTTACACAAATTTTACCGATGGTTCTGGATATCGTGACGCAAAAGATAAATAAATTTATTGAATTAAATACATTTAATACATAACATCAGCTGAGAAAATGTATGACATATTTGATAGTGTATTGAAAAAAAAAATGTTTCAATTTCTAAATATATTTCAGAAGACAAAACACAAGTATGTGTAAAGTAATTTTTTAACTAATCTAAGTCAGATCACAGCGTCACTTTAATTTTGATATCATATCTTTTAAAACTCATATCTTGAATGAAAAAGTATCACTGATTAAAAATAAATACAACAAAAAAGAAAAATTAAATATATATAAATTCATTTTAATAGCACAGCGTCACTTAAAACTTGATATCAGAATTTTTAAGACCCATATTTCAGATTCATATAGCCATAAAGTAAAGTGCTGCGTCAAACTTTTAACCCGTTAAGGGTTTTTGTATTGATATCATTACTTTTTTGAGGTTTAGGATCAAAAGATTAAAAAAGTACACCTTCATAGATAAAATTGGATTAAATTTTCCTAGAAACAAAATAAACTTAATGAAATACCAAAATTTTAGAAAAAGTGCATGAAAAATAGAATACTTTTAATTCATATCTTGGTACTACTTGCGGATTCGCCCGGAGTCCGCCTTGTTTCTTTGTTGATCATCGCCGATGTTAAATTTATTTATTTGGATTTATTTATTTTATGTTATGTTTGCTGTTGTTTATATTATGTTTGTTGTTGTTATGTTATTAAATTAAGCATAAAGTGATTATAAATGACCAACAAAGAAACAAGATAGCGGACTCCGGGTGAATTCGCAAGTAGTTCCCATATCTTTTTAAACTCATACTTTGAATTTATGAGAGATATGAATGATAAAGCATCAATGATTAAACTTTTATACATCTTTTTAAATTGAACATAATTTTTGCACATGCGATTATAAAAAAATAAAATGATGAAATATATACAGAGATTATAATTAATAGTAGGGATTGACCGAATACCGAATAGTTGATTCGGCATGTAAACTGAATATTCGGCTCCGGCCGAATACTTTTAAGTATTCGGCCGAATAATTGCAGATAAGTATTTTTTTAGAATTAGAAGAATTGTCTTTTACTTAGCAGTAGAATAGGCTAAACAATGAGGTTTAATATTATGTGCATGAGTTCAGAATTCAGCTTGCACTACAAAAAACAAGTCAAAGGCCATTTTTTATTTCAAAAAAACTTTTTCCTTCCTAAAATAGTCTACATAGGGGTGAAATCAAAACAACTGCCAACTAGAGAAGAAGAAAAAAGTAAGGAAGATGCATCCCTTATTTAATTTTAATTACTTCTACATTAGTTTTTTTTTAAATTTAAATTTATTTAATATGTATTTTCTTTAATATACACATGAAATAAGTATATTAGAGTTCATATCTGTATATCTAAGGTTATTAAAGAAAATACACACATCCAATAAGTATACTCCAATGCTTATCCTATAGCTTTTATAACCGTTATATCAAAATCGTTCAAATTTGTAATCTTCATCACCACAGTGTTAAAATATTAATCAAAATATAAATATCTATCAATAATTTGATAGAAAATAGTTAAATGTACAAATTGATATGATATTTTTTGTATTTTGAGAACATTCCTATTCAATATGTTTATAATTAGACAGTCAGTAAATCAGCTTATTAACAACATTGTTTCTTTTTATTTGAATGAACTTTTGTTATTCTGGTAGTCCTTATCCTTAATAATAGCCTGCATAGTTTAATACTTTCATAGGTTATTTTTGGGTATTGACTAGTGATAAAATAATAAAAAGTGATGGGTTAATAAATTTGTGAGTAGAAAGTCATTAAATTTTTTATTAATTAGATTTAAGAATAAAAATGTAACTGAATTAAATTATTGAGAATTTCATTTCAATTAAAGTTTATTAAAAAAGCTAGTATATGCAAAAATGCGTATTAAAAATTTTCAAGTATTCGGTCGCCGAATACCGAATATTCGGCGTACACTTCGACCGAAGCTTCGGTATTCGGCAAAATTGCTGCTTCGGTCAATCCCTAATTAATAGCATAGCGTCACTCAAAATTTGATATCATTATTTTTAAGTTCCATATTTAAAATTCTTAGAGAATAAGATAAAGTGCTGCATCACTAACTCTTAACCCATTAAGGGTTTTTGTATTGATACTACTACTTACAGGGATGGGGAATTTTCAGAAAATCTTACCAAACAAAGATTTATTTTATGAGCCAACAAGATACAACGTACAGTTCAAAAACAATGAGAAAACACACAGCAAAAATAGTTTACACTGTTACTAAGAAATTGTTACTATAGTAGTCACTGTAACTAAGAAATTATTAATTGTTATTAAAAAATATATACAACAGAGGAAAGTTTAGTATAAGATAGAACTTAGCACTATCGAAGTAAATTTGAAAAATATAACCAACTATTAAAAAAATGTTTTTGCCAGACCTTATATAGCCTGCAGTATTTTCAAAGATTGCCTAAAAATCCACTCGCCCTGCGAGGAAAGGTACTCGCCAGTGGCAAGCAAAATGATATATTTCCCATTCCTGACTATTTAAAGTGTTTTCAACTGGTTATAATTGCAAAAGAAGATCTTTAACATTATAAAGATTATAGTCTGATAATTTCAAAGAAATGTTAATAGTGTATTAATAATTTTAGTATAATGGCTGTGGTTATTGATAAAAGTTTCAAAACAAGTTATCTGACTGTTCTAGTAAAAGTTGCAAGGTAAGAGTAGTGTAAAATGATCATTGCATTCTTTTAACCAAGCATATACAGCATGGTAATTGTGAAAGTACTTTTGTATTTCAATGACATGTTTTGTAATTGTTTGTGGAGTTATATTGTCACCTAGAAGATTTAACCAATGAGTAGAGCAACCATATGCTTTAAGTATCAGTATCTCTTCATTCTTGCCTCATGTAGTTAAAATAAAATCCTTAAAACCCTGTTTTAAAATACTAGTATAATTTTTGCCAGCAACAAAAATTGTGACAAAAGGTATTTTTGATGTGATGGTCTTTTCCACTTCAGCACAAATTGGCCATCAATGGTTGAAGTTCACAATAATTTTCAGAAACAGATAGGTGAAATTTGTGATATTTACTTTTGCTAAGCAACGTAGATTATAGAAAATTGCAGACAATGGATGCACATATTATTAGTGACATTTTAGATACCGTGTCCTTGCACCATTTAAAAAAATAAAAAGCTAAACGTAACTAGAGATGAAAAAGCTGTATTTTATTTGGCGATAGATAATATTTTTTAATTGCCATGCGGCAGGGTTGGCCTTTTATGACTCATTCGAGACAAATTATTAATAATCTAAAATATTTCTATAGCAACAGTAAAAAAGTCTTAAAGATTCACTAGATGGAACCCGTCAAAACTTGATGGCACCAAACAAAAAAGTCTAACTCTTTAAAATGTTATTTACTGACATAACAACATCAATAAATCTCTCATTATTTGGTACTAATTTCATATAAAATACATTCATATCTACTACGATCATAAAATCCTTATTAGAATCGGTAGATAATAAACTATGTAGTGCATACAAATGCATTTTGTGTGCACTAATGTTAGATAATGACGAAAATGTATTGTACAATATTATCGGTATCATTACATCGGTACAATATTATCGGTACATAGATATCGGTATCATGCTGATCGATGGCAAAGCACTTTTAAGTAGGGATGGGCAATGTCTAGAATTAAATATCATGATAAATCAGCATCTTTATATCATATTCCGATATATCGATTTAGGAAAGTGCCCCCCGGGGAGGGGAGGGGAGCAAAGTGGTGGGCGGAGCACTGGAAGTGCATAAAATGATTAAGCAGTCACAGGCCTTTCCAACGATATGTCACATAACGGGTGTCGGCAAAATTTAGGAAAGTGCCCCCCATGGGGGAAAAGTGGTGAGCGGTGCACCGGAGGGCCATAAAATGATTAAGCGGTCACAGGCCTTTGAAACGATATGTCTTATGAGGGGTGATGGCAAAATATACAAAAAGACCCTCCCTCGGAGGGGGGGGAGGGACAAGTGGGGAAAGGGACCCTGATGGTGCATAACATGAATAAGCAGTCACAGGCCTTTCCAATGATGTCACATGATGGGTGTCAGCAAAATTTAGAAAAGTGCCCCCCTAGGGGTGTCCAAGTGGTGGGCGATGCACCGGAAGGCCATAAAATGATTAAGCGGTCACTGGCCTTTGCAACGATATGTCACATGAGGGATGACGGTAAAACTTAGAAAAAAGCCCTCCCGCAAGGGGGGGACAAGTGGGGAGAGGAATGCTGAAGGTGCATAACATGAATAAATGGTCACATGATGAGTGTCGGCAAAATTTAGGAAAGTGCCACCTTGGGGGGTAAAGTGGTGGGCGGAGCACCGGAAATGCATAAAATGATCAAGCGGTCACAGGTCTTTGCAAGATACGTCACATAAGGGGGGGGGGCAAAATTTAGAAAAGGCCCTCCCATTGGGGGGATAGGGATGCTGGAGGGGCATAACATGAATAAGCGGCAACAGGCCATTCCAATGATATGTCACATGAGGGGTCTCGGTAAAATTTAGAAAAGTGTCCCCCAGACGTGGAAGTGGGGGGTGGTCACCGGAGGTGCATAACATGAATAAGTGGTCACAGGCCTTTCCAATGATATGCCACATGAGGGGTCTCGGCCAAAGTTAGAAAAGTGGCCCTGAGGACCCAGCTATATAATTATTATTTCATTTGTCTAATTAAATCCACTGTTGCAAATAAAATGTTATATTTCATTTCTTTATCGTCCTGATTCACACATTGTTCGATAACAAAGAGCAAATATTCATCAACATCGCTGAAATCTAAATACCATAATGAAATGAAAGACATGGTGTCTGAAGCATAAAACGCATATGCTCAGAGATTCAGCTTATACCGTCAATACCATAAATATATATATATATATATGTATCATCTGATGTCAGTGATCACACAGAAAACTGCATGTACGATACTTATCACCCACCAAAACGAAATCACATACCATTAGTATCATGAACATGGAACCCGAGGAGTCGGTATTTAATATCACAATTTAGACTGGCAGAAGTCGCACCGTTAATATCAAGAATACTGAAACCGAGGAATTGGTATTTTTAATACCACGGTTTAGACTTGAGAGGAGACACTCCGTTAGTATCATAATAATCGGAACAGACGATTCAGTATTTAATACCACGGTTTAGACTGGGTCGAATCTGAAGAAGTGCTGCTTAATGTTGCGGTTTAATGAAGAACCACGATAATCATGGTTTACATCACGATTATGATATTCATGATATACCGTTTTGTAAGGTTTTTTAATATCGTTATCACAATTACCATTTTATATCAATTTTATCAATATATCGCCCAGCTCTACTTTTAAGTTATTTGCATTAAAGTACATATAGATTTTTACCACAGAAAACAGCGAATGCTTACATGCATAAATATATAAATACATTGGCCCAGAAGCAGAATTTTCTGCGTCAGTCTGCAGCAAATAAAAATTTATCTGTGACCCAATAAGCCTACTATCATAAGAAATAACAGAAACACTTAAAGTAAGCAAAATTTCCATTTATAAAGAATATATATAATATAAGGATACAACAAATACCATAAATCTATAGACTTAAAGCAAATTTCAGCTATTTTTTAAGCCCAGCATTTATTTTTAAGTTGGTGGATTAATCTGCAAGGTTTAAAATAATCTGCAGCGCCCACTTCCGTGCTGCACTGTTTCTGCTACTGGGTTGATTGGAATATATATATATATATATTTTAAACCCTCCGAGCATCTTGAAGGCATTCCGGCATTTTCATAAAAATGCTTATAAAAATAATTTTAATTAAAATTTTCTTTTCCTGTTTGTTTCTAAAATACACTTCATGCTCCTTTATTTGATATACATCTTGAAATACAATTCTGCTGAAAAAATTTTTCTACAACAGATTAAAGTTGTTTTTGGGAAACAGAAAAATATGCTCAAACCGCTCAGAGAGTTAAAATATATCTTAATTTATTTCTGAGTAATATTGTACTGAGTACTGTTTCGGCCAGGTGTCATGAACTGTGCAAATACCGAATTTAAAAAAAAAAAAAAAAAACTTGTGCACACATAAATGCACTCGCATATTAAAGTATAAAATTTTTAAATATAAATCAGTGTTGATTTCCCCCCCCCCCCCAGAAGATTTGAGATTTTGTGTTTTCAATGGTCAAAAAGTGCAATCCCTCCTGGAGAAAAGTGTCTGAATTCAACACTGATATGAACAATGATTAAAGTGATGACCTGTAATATGCAAAATGCTTAAAAACAAACAGTGTCGATTAATTTTCTTGTTTATACAGTACATACAGTGTTTAGTTTTGCTTGCTACTTTTTCGGCACTCTGCAAATACACAATTAAAAAAAAAAAAAAAAAAAAAAAAAAAAAAAAAAAAAAATCACTGGTGCACACATATGTGCACTTGCATATTAATGTATACATTTTAAAAATATAAACAATCAGTCAAGAAACAGTACAAAGTCTCTTAATTTTTAATCTGCATTACAACAGTTCTTTAATTATGTTAGCTTACTTATCATAGAGTACTTTTTTAAATACACGACTTGATTAAAATGTTTTGCATTACAGTTTAATTGCTACAAACCTACAAACTGGTTAATTTATTTAATAGAAAACTTACCAATTGCTGAATAATGATCACCATCTTGCTGGGAAAAAAATAGTGTAACCAGTTTTGTGCTTCACACACTAATTGAGGAAGCATGTAAAACAATTTACTACACTAACTGAAAGATATCTGCATTAGAGTCCTGCATCAGATCGGGTTACTTGCTTTTACCCGAACCGACTCTTGGTTCGGATCGGATCAATAGTAGATTTTTTGTTGCAGGCCGGGTTCACTTTCATTGTTTCGGTTTGGGTTTTGACTCTAATTGGTCGACCTGAATTTCAAATGATATCCAAAGTATTTTTTCAGGTTGAAGATCTATGTACAGGGGTGGGGAATTTCTAGAAAATCTTACCAGCCAAGGATTTATTTCACCAGCCAGTAAAATGCAATCTACAGTTGAAAATTTTTATGACAAAATTATGCAACTCAAAAATAGTTGGTTACTATTACTATAATGCATTCTCATATTTTTCTTCCCTATAAATTTTAAAAAAATAAACAAGAGATTAAAGTTTAATATAAAATAGAACTTAGTACCATGTTTACATCGCAATAATTAGGAAAGTTGAAAAATATAGCTAACTAATAAAAAAAAAAGTTTTCGGTATATCTCTATAGTTTGCAGTTTTCAAAAACTACCTAAAAATTCACTCGCCCTGTTAGAAAATTCACTCGCCAATGGCGAGTAAAATGATGCATTTCCCTACCCCTGTCTATGTACAATAAGACCTCCATAATGGCTTTTCTTTCAAAAGGCAGACATTTCTATTTAACAAACACTTTTTAATTCCTAAACTTTATATATTTGAACTTTTATATAAGTTTGAATAACAGGCACCTCTCAATTTAAACACATGTGTACATAAACTATCAAAAATATGATACATGTGGTTTTTGTGTGTATCAAAAACAAAATATTGATAATATTTTTCATATTTTGAAAATTATTTTTGCAGGTTCGGGTCGTATTGACTTAAAATCAGACATGGTACAGGCTCAGCAAAAAAAAAAAAAAAAAGCTGAACTTTCACAGCCTCACAGACTTTTTACGAAATTCGAAATTTTTCGTAACATTTTGAGGAAATTTTCATTTATTCTGCGATCCCTTGACAAAATTAGTCTTTTTCTGCGACCATTTGACGAATCTTACCACAGGAATCTTATTAATGCATGAATTTTGTATATCATCACTGTAGATTATAAATGTATGTAGAGAAATTTCTAAATCGCTCTTGTGAAGGAAAAGAAAATCAAAAAATTCACAAGTTGGTTACAAGAAATTCTTCAGTTAGTCATGAAGAAAAAAAAAATCGATTAATTTGCCCATCTACTGCTTAAAAAATCACAAAATTCATCAATCAGTCACAGATGAAAAAGAAAAATCGACAGTCGGTTGTTAGGGGAAAAATCATAAAATTTGTCAAGTGGTCACATAAAAAACACACAAAAATTGCCAATCGGTAGGAGAAAACATACGATTCATTCATAATTAATATCCATTATGAGGTTTTTAGGTTAAGAAGGAATGATTTTTTTTTTCTTTTTCAGAACTGAATGGCTGAAGTTTCAGAACAGAATCACCCCTTGCTCTTGAAAATAAAAGTGATGTTCTCAGAAAATCATTGGCAAAAAAATAATTCCCCCCCCCCCCCTGAAATCATGCCATGTTGGACAGCGCTGATAAAATACATTAAATGTTTTCTCACCAATCAAAACACTCATAATTTTATTGTCAGTGTATGTGAATGAATTCTTACTTTGGAAAAAAGCTTTTTAAAATAGGATTACACATATTATGTATTTTGAAATTTATTTATTCTGACTTTTTGGGAATTAATCGTGAACTTTTCTTTTGATTTAGTAATCTTAATGGTCTTCAGATTTTCAAGTGGAAGCTGTTTAGAAATCTATTGGTATGCATCATATGATAGGGCATAGAGAATGTCACTTTGGTGGTTTTTAACACAAATCGCAACCGTCTGTCAACAAACATTGAAAAAACAATGATAACTTAGTTTAAAATATTTTTTGAGTTATGGGTATCCCACAATAAACAATTTAATTAATTTGTAATTCTGACTTTGAATTTTAAATTTACTTTAGTGAAAGCATTGAAAAATCCATTTATTTGTTCCCATCAGAAACATTATAATCTGTTCTAGCTAAATAGTTTTAAGTTTTTTTAGTACCTTTTTTCGCGAAAAATCAATCGGCAAAATTAAGAACTTCATTTTGTTTAAATTTGTTAATATTTAAAGATATTTTAGTTAAAACATTGTGATTAAACATTCATTGTAAGATATCTGCTTTAAAAATTTATATTTGTCTCAGCCTTTCCAAGTATTAAAATTTTCAGGCTTAATTTAACATATAATTTTTTATTAATGATTCAATTGTTAAAATTATCATTTTAGTTACATTTTCTAAAGAGTCAAGAACATATTTTTTGTTACTCGATATGTAATCAAAACGAAAGTTTAAGTTACTGCTGGATATTAAAACATTCCTATCGTAATCGATATGTAAACAAAAGTTTTCAGAAATTTCTGTTGCCCTTTTCAGAAGAAGCTATTCAACTATGAAGCCATAAGGTATTATAAAAATAATTATTGATGCTGGATATTAAAACATTAATAGATATTTCAAGAGAAAATAAAAGGTTCGTAATATCTACAAAACGATAGCGTGGTTAGGTTAAATCGGCAGAAAATAAAAAAGGACACATTAAATCTAAGTAAATCAAAAGAAAAGTTAAAAATGGAATCGTAAATCAGATTAAAAAACAAATAATAAATTAACAAAATACCTAATAAAGTGTAATCCAATAATTATTTATGCAAAGCAATGAGAAATAGCAATGGTTGAGTTGAGTCACAAGTCGAAAACCTCAAGTCACGATCATAAACAAAAAATTAAAAATAATTTTTTTTGAAAATTGAAAAAGAATGATAAATAACAATTATATTGAATACATATAATTAAAAATAAAATTCTCCTTTTTTAAAAATGAATCTAAATATTTTTTCGACAAAAAGCAGTAATATGGAATAATAATTTCTTCATAACAAAAGAGAAAGATAATATCAATCGAAATTTCATTTAATATATTTAATATTTTAAAACACATAATAATTAACATTTAAAATTTTAATATTTAAAAAAAAAAACAAAAGATTTACTGCCTACATTCAGATTGTTAACTCAACTTAGAATACCTAAAATGACTTTGCAAATCTTCTGATTTTATATTTTATACTCACAGCAGATGGATTAAGACTCCTCCTACATACGAAGTGACGTCAAACCTATTCACCAATCACAGACGAGAAAAGTAAAAAAATCGATTTTTTAAAATAACGATTTTTAAAATAAAACGAGTTTTCCCAGAAAAAAGAAAAGTGTTATTCACCTCGTATTAATCAAATTTATATTATAATATCAATTTGAAGAAAATCGTTAGAAGCGTTTTCGAGATTTTCATATTAGGAACTTCCTCGATAATCATACCAACGTTTTCACTTTAAAAATGGCTATTTAAATCTCAAAATATACTGCACGTAGAAATGTAAAAATTTCAGTATACGATTAGACTGCAGATATAAGACTGTTCTAGAAAATTCAGAACAATAGGACCTATATCTGCTGAGTTATTAAAGGCGGCTTTTCGCGTTTTTCTTTGATCTCAAGTTAGCTGTATATATAGAGTTCCGCCATCTACGAATTCTACGATACGATACGATACGATTTAACGATACGATACGATACGATTTTAGGCTTAAGGCTGCGTCACTCGGAATACTACCGTCTTCCATGATATATATATATATATATATTATATATATATATATATTATAATTTTACTGAGGATGGTTTTTGGGTTCTAGGGGGTCATGATCGGTGTAGATCTGCAAAAATGTTTCAGAAATTCCAACATAGGAACGACGCCAATAGGTAGTATTTCATACGAAATCTACCTAAAAGTGTATCATATCTCCCCTACCCCCCTACATAATTTGTTATCTTAAAGTTTAGAAAATTTTAAACAAAATATTGAATATCCCATATTTTATGTATAGAAAAAAAACTTTCAAGGGCCAAAAGGGTTCACATTCCTTGTTTCTTTGATTAAATACATGAGACATCACCATTTCATAAATTATGTTCTTGGATTCAGCATTTCCGTAACTTGTAAGTTAGAAAATCTGAAATATTGTGATCCATAAAATTAAGTGTATACGGAACATTCTCACAATCTTTTAACTTTTGGGAGAAAAAATCTTGCGAAATTAAACTTGATAAAATAACATTTTAATCTGATAGACGAATGCCTTAATGATTCAAAATAAAGAAAAAATGATCAGCAGCGAAAATTTTTTTTATTTAACTGAGGTTAAGTTAAACTTGGGAGTTTAGTTTTTCCTTACCATTTTACCCCTATAACTTTTTATTTTCCTCTAAATTTTACTTATAAGGAATTTGCATAGTACCCACAGGACATTCAAATAAGAAAATAATACAAATGTAGTACTTTTTAATGCAGAATTTTTTGTATAACATTGTCTTAAATAGGTGTTAAAGAAGGGACGGTAAGGTAAACTAGTATGTTTGTGGCCATCACAAACTTTCTTCTATCTCATACTTGTCAATACTTCAAAATTCATTATCACAGTGCATCTATGCTCATCATGAGGATTTCTAAAAAGATGAAATTCCGTGCATTAGTTCTTGAGATATTACTGTCCATGAAATTGTGTAAATCCATCAAAATGCAAGCATAGCAGCGCCCACCTATTGGGTGATTTACACCAGAACCTAATTATCATCAACATATGTCAATGTCTAACTGAATATGAAGTTTGGGGAAAATCCGTGCATTAGTTCCTAAGATTAGAGCTATTGCGCAAATCATGACAAATGCAGCATAACAGCGCCACCTGTTGAGCGATTTTACACAACCACATAATCAATATCAACATTTATCAAGGTGTACTTGAATCTGAAGTTTGATGAAAATTCGTGCATTAGTTCTTGAGACAGAGCTACTGAGGAAATAGTGCAAAATGCAGCATAGCAGCGCCACCTATTGGGCGATATTCACCAACACGTAGTCAGCAACATTCATATCAAAGAGTAACTGAATCTGAAGTTTGATGAAAATATGTCCATTAGTTCTAGATACAGCGATTGCAGAAATCGTGAAAAATGCTGTATAGCAGCGCCACCTGTTCAGCGATTTACACCAAAATGTACAAAATGTCAATTCATATCAAGGATTAACTGATTCTGAAGTTTAGTGAATATTGTTGCATTAGTTCTTCATATATCGCTATAATAGAAATTCTGAAAGTGCCAGCATAGCAGCGCCACCTGCTGAGCGATTTGCACCAAAACACAAACAGCACTAATTCATATCAAAGTATACATGAATATGAAGTTTGTTGAAAATCCAAGCATTAGTTGTTGAGATAGAGCTATTGCGGGAAATTGTAAAAAATTCAGTTATAGCAGCGCCACCTGTTGAGAGATTTACACCAAACTGTACAAAACTTCAATTCATGTCAAGGATTAACTGAATCTGAAGTTTGATTGAAATCCGTGCATTAGTTCTTGAGATAGAGACACTGCGGAAATTGTAAAAAATGCAGCATAGCAGCGCCACCTGTTGAGCGATTTGCACCACTTGTAATCAGCATCAAGTCTTATCAAGGACTAACTGAATCTGAAGTTTCATGAAAATCCGTGCTTTAGGTTCTTGAGATAGAGCCATTGTGGAAATCATAAAAAATGCAGCATAGCAGGGCCACCTTTTGAGCGATTTACACCAACACGTAATCAGCTTCAAGTCATATCAAGGACTAACCGAATCTGAAGTTTCATAAAAATCCGTGCATTAGTTCTTGAGATAGAGCCATTTCGGGAAATCATAAAAAATGCAGCATAGCAGCGCCACCTGTTGAGCGATTTGCACCAAAAACTAATCAGCATCAATTTGTATCAGGGACTAACTGAATATGAATTTTTATTTAAATTCCATGCATTAGTTCTTGAGATAGAGCGCCCACAAAATTTATGTCACACACAGACAGACGGGACAGACAGACAGACAGACGGACAGACAGAAGGACAGACAGACTCATAGACAGACATTTTGTAAAAACATGTTTTTCGGGTTTCTCTGACCTCTAAAACGTGTAAATCCGTCGAAAACCGGAATTCGGAAATTTTCATGAATCCAATACTTTCTTCTTGTAAAGATAGAAGAAGTAACTAGTCGGATGTACCAATCCCAAAACTTTCTTCTATCTCATACATGTTAACCCATTGAGCGTTTCACTAGATTATAAAAATGTACCTTAAAAAGGCCTTGAATAGGAAAAAAGAACTTGTTTCGAAAAGGTAGAAGGGGTTATGTGATTTTGTAGTTGAAAGTGCTAAGGGATTTAGTTCTTTCCCCTTCTTTCTGACACTGAATGATTGAAACGGCTGTCCACTGTCTTTTATGAGGCGTGAATGGGCGTTTAAACTAGTTGACTAATAGCTTTCGAAAACGATTGTCTAGTTAATCCCAGACAACATCTGAAAGTATGTAACGAAATACCAGTTTTCAGGAATACAGGTGTGTGTTCCGTGTTGCTTAGAATAATGTTTGCAACTGTAATGTAGTATAATTTGCTTTATATGCTATTAAATTTTATCTAAATTTGAAAAGAATTTATATCTTCGTAATAACAAGCATGTTTCATTTCCTCTAAATGCATTCTTTTTTCTAAACAGTTCTGTTACATAAACTTGTAAATTTTATAATTTGTAATGATTTAATTACAAAATTAAAACTGGAAGTAGTCGATTTTTTAAATAAATTTACATTTTATAAACGCACGCATAGCGATAGATCTCACTATACAACGAATCTCAATTAAACGTTCAGTACACTTTAGTTACACTTTTAGATAGGGTTATTCATCGTACCTCACTTTCAATTAATGCTAATATTATTTTTTTTTTCTTTATAAATAATAATAATAATAATAATAATAATTTCTCATTATGCAAATTAGTGTAACTCTGCTTTCTTTGATTTTCTATGATATAAATCTGAGATAGCTGATATATTGTACATTTTCCTGATGAATATACCAGTTGAAAATACATTAAAATATTCTAACACCCCCCCCCCCACCAAAAAAAAAGTGATTTATTATAAAGTATTTCAAATGCGCATTCAAAATAAAGGGAAAAAACTTCTTCTAAATGATAATTCTTCTAACTTATTTTTTTTTTCTGAGCAATAAAAGAATTAAAACAAATTTTAATAAGATTTTCAAAATGTGCAAATTCCTGTTTAAAAAAAGAAGAAAAAAATACAAACTGACAACCTTTTTTCCAGCCATACATAAAAAAAAAAAAAAAAAAAAAAAAAAAAACAGGCGGATTTTTGGATCTTATAATTTAGCTTCCAGATAACAAATTTGAATTTTTATTAATTCCTATTATTTTACTGATAAATGTAGAACATTAAAAGAAAAACATTTATTGATGTTTAAGTGGCAGTAATTATTTCAACCTTTCCTTTCGTCTCGGCAGGCAATTGTTTTAGTACAGTAAAACCAAACATGTTAAGGCGTTTCTTTTTTATAAAGTACACTATTTCTTATACTTAAATCATGTTTAGAGATAGTAAAGATATATTATTTAAGTTTTACAGAATTAATTAATCAGTAACACTGCACAGTACCACTGTATATTACAATAAAACCGGTTAATACGAGATCACTAGGTACGAAAACAAATTCTGTTTTAGACAGGTTTTACTAGGTGTAATTGTGTAATATTTTGTATTTGGGAATATAAAATTCTCCGTTTAAGGCAGGATTATGTTATACATGGATTTCATTTTTACAGGTTTTACTGTAATTAATTAGTGATCATAGTATTGCATCATTAACGAATTATAGGTGTAATACTTGTGCATCCTCCCCACTTAATCGGGTCACGGATAATCGAATACCCCGCTTATTCGAATAGAATTCTCCGGAACCGAATTTATTCCTATTGGTTCTATGTTATTTTCCCCCGCTTAAACCAAATAACTTTTACGAACCTCCCCGCTTAATCGAATAAGAACTGTGTGACCGATGTTTGAAAATAGGCGCAGAAAACCCGTTTCAGCTAGAATTTCCTTCCACCTTTTGTCATTTCCGGTTCCTTTACGCTGAAAACAAATTTTCAGTTCATCCTGCAATGATTTTGGTCGGCAGGTATATAATGGACAGGTCAAATGATTTCCCCACCTTGATCTCACCACCATCGCTTCTTGCTGTTAATCAGGCTTTAATGGCAATGCGTCGTCACTTCGAGACTCGAGATGGTCGTTGTGATATATTGCACTCATTCGAAAAATAACTCTATATTTACTCCTTTAAAATTTCACTTAAACAAACAACTTTAAACAATTTTTTAAAGGCAGTATAAGTAACATAAATTAGAAGTAGCAAAGTTTTGACCAAACTCAAACGAGCTGCATTAAGTGTGATGTAAACCATATAAATGAATATACTGACGTTAAATTAATAAGTATTTACTTTATATTAGCATTCGTATTTATTTTAGTTTATGTTATTCTATTAACGATTTATTATTTTGTTAATTAAACATACCGTAGATGGGTATTTTCCCTTTTTATTACGCATATTACAGTTATGATTCCCCGTTTAATCAAAAACCCCGCTTAATCGAATATTATTTCTGGAACCAAAAATAATCGTTTAAACGGGAACGACTGTATTACTGATTAAATGCAAGTTTTAATTTTAACAATGAAACCCTTTAAAACGAAATGATAAGGGCAATATAATAATTTTGAATTAGAAATTTTCAAAAGAACTTTGGATTTTTTTAAGGCAAGATTCCGCTTAGTACAGGTATTACTATATATAAATAGGTCAATGGAGAGTCTGCATAGTAATATACAAAATAAATTTGCTTTTTGTAAGTTCCATTGTAATAAAAGTGCCCTTTTTTTCCGGGTGTCATTTTTCTCCTTCTCACCACCTAGGAAAAATAATTACATTTAAAATTTTCCAATAACAGGAATTATTTTAGGTACCTAATATATTCTCCTATTGAAAATGAGAAAAATACAATCCATTTCAAATATCTGTGAAGAGTAATACCTCCCTCCCCCCCCCCCCCCTCACTTTATCTCCCATAAAACTTCCAGCGTCCATCGGCCATAAAGAGATAAAAAGGATTTAAACTTTACAACAATAAGTTCGCAACTCCGCGGGACACAAGTTGAACATTCTTAGACCAGATGGAAACTAAGCACTATTTTTAATAATTTCGAAATGCATTCATGTATTTTTTCTTATATTTAGTACAGTAAGACTCCGTATTTTTTCAAAAATTCTTTGGAGAAATTGAAAAAGAATATTTGTAAAAAGAAACATGAGCTAAAAATCATGTGTCTAGCATAAATTATGAAACACTTTCCAATACATTCAGAATATTGAAACAAAACTTTACAGCTTATTACGGAGAAAGGTGGTGTCTAAATAAATAAATTAGAAAACACATAACGCATTTGAAAACCCAATTTCTGCAATTGCTGTCAGTTAGTTGGAAAAATATCTATTTTTTGTGCAGCCCTGTATATGCTCTATAACTTTGTATGTATGTATGCAAAAATTTAGTTCCGCAGGAAAATTCCCATTCAGCAATTTCTGTCAATAAACGGAATTGTACTTGCGATAGTGATTCCCAGTATATGACCTATTGAATTTATAAACACCACATAATATAAAAAAAAATAATAATAACAACAGTCAAATTTAAAAACGTATACCGCAACTGATAACGAACTTATAGCAATTATTGGTCATAGGCCAAATTTTTTTGTGTGTCCCTGAAAATGAAATATAAATTCTATGCACATCATATTCTACAGTAATCGCCTTGTAGTGTACAACTCCTTAGTGAAATATAAAAATTCCAATATGTTTAAAATAGTGTAATATCATTAAACTACACCATACACGATTTTTCTAATTCACCGTAATGTGACGGCATTCTTTTGCGTGTCCCTGTAAACGAATCTTACATGCTACACATTTCATTTTCAATAATGAACATGCCAAATTAAACAAAAATAACATATATCAATTTTATGGCAATTGGACTAAATTTATGTGAATTAGAGCACGGACAGAAGGAAAGACAGACAAACCGAATTTATAAACGCTTTTCAACTATACTGGAAAGAGTTAAAAAAAATCAAATGACACTTTTTATCACTTTTTAAGATTTATCCTTTTTTTTAAGTTTTAGGATTTGGATGAAACCAGTTTTAATTTTCCTTCTCAAGATATTTTTATTTTTTTCATTTAATTTTTAAACAAATAATATTAATAAACAAATAGTAGTAATTATTATCTCTGCGTATTTGTATGTATGGGAACTTTGAAAACTTTCTCCAGCATAAAAAATAAAAGCTCATAAAAATAAGAACGAAGAATAGATTGTGAGAATAGATTTCAAGAATAGATTGTGAAATACTTTCCAACACATTTATCTATCTATAAAACTGTACTGAAATTTTACCGGTAAATAAGGCGCAAGATATGTGGCAGGAAGATATGTGAGTAAACAGTATGGTAAACATATAACACATTTAGAAATCCAGTTTTATCAATTACCTTCTATAATAATTAAAAAAAATAGTCAATTACGCACCCAAACGGCCCTGTATCTTCTTGGTTTGTGTATCCCTGTATAAATTTTTTTATGTTCCACAAACTTCTATTGGCATACAAATATAGTTCAGCGAGAAAATGCATCACACAATTAAAACTATTCTCTAAGCAACTTCCATAGTCAGTAATACTTATATTTTTTTTTTCTGCGTTTCAAGTAAAGCAGGTGTATCTGTTCTTTCAACGCGCTACTTTGATAGCTTATGTATAAGAACAGCGAGTTTTATATATTTATGGAATCTTTGACCAAGGATAGTCTTTGGGGTGAGAAGGAAGAGAGTGGGGGAACATAAAAAAACTTTACATACAGATATTTTCAAGGGGTTGACATAAACATGTTGACTAACAAACGGAAATTTTATCATCTTGATCTTTACAATGTAGGAGAGGGCAGAGTTAAAGGGGTCGGGGGGTAACAAAGTATGAGTAAAAAATTCAGTATTTAGCGCAAGGAAACACAATTTAGGCAATACATTGCATAAATAAAAATGTTTTACAAAGATCTTTGAAAATAAAGTTTAATATATAAAATTAATGGTTATGGTGGTCCATTAAATACATATATATATATATGTATATTACATATATATTGTCAGGGCCCGACTTATGTAGGTGCATGCGGGGAAGCTTCCCCGGGTCCCCCTTTTTAGGGGACTCCCATGAGAGTAGTCAGGATTTTTATTTAAATGGTGTCAAATGTTTAAAATTAAATAAAAGTGACCAAAATTCATACATTTTCGAACTTTTAAGAAGGAAGTGCGGTCCCCTTCCCCCCTCCGCTTTCAGTAACCTCTCCACCTACGCAAATATCATTAGAAAACTAATGATTAATATTTTATTATGACAATTTAGTATTCTATAGTTTTCAAAAGCAATTCTTTATTAACGTTTTTCTCTTAACGTGGCAAGTTAAAACCAATACTTATAACCAATTTGGGACGTTTTCTTTTAGACATCTTGTAACGTACGTAGATAAGCAAAGTAAATGTTTGCAAAGAAATACTCGTATCAAACAATCTATCATTTTTTTTCTACTATTTTCCTACAAGTATTTTTTTCTTAAAGTTTTGATTATCTTTTTGTGACACTCTGTATACAGATGTAAGCAGTACCGGATATAAAACTTATGCATATAATACAATAGTATGAAGTTTATTACTAGCTACTTCCACATTATTCACAAAAAATCTATAGATAGATAGATAGAGGGGGGGGGCAGAATGATTCTTACCTTTCCCCCCCATAGCCTAAGTCGGACCCTGCCCTGTATATGGTGGTTAATTAATGCTCTTCCGCCTGCCCTACCGCTAACTTTTGTAAATATTATTTAGATGAAAAAATTGCTCGTTTAACAATAAAAACTTTGACACATTAACGAATTAATATATAAGTGTAAAAGCTTGACAAATGCAGGTATGACTATGTAAATGATTTGAGAGCAAATGTTTTTTTTTTCTTTCACTTTTTCTTTTTTTCACTTTTCGACAAATAAATTACATGAGAAATACAAGCGTTTTCCCATTGTAACCTTTATCGGGCTTCCGTGTGCAGAATTTTTTTTTCAAAACGCCAACTTTAACAGCATTTTCTAAAAGACTTCTTTCCTATGTTTATCGAAAATTGAAAAAAATTGTTCGACTTTATAGTTTCTGAATAAGAGTACCTGCCAATTCCATGTGTTTATGAACAAAACTGAATTCAGGAATGTGTCACAAAAAAAAATCAATTTAGAAGATTATGCAGTTTTTGTACGGGGCATTCGCCCAGAGCCCCCCAAATTTAGTGTCATAGACCTTGAAGCAATTGCAATAAGTTGGATTTATATGATGTAACAATTATCAGTCAGCATGAGCAGGAAAGAAATCAACATTAATTGTAAAATATATTTGTGATCTCTAAGTAATCTATAATTAAAAATGGATATTTAAATACGTTAAAATAAATGTGCATTATACAGTATTAGTGTAGTTTAATGCATTAAAATAAATGTTTTCTTAGTTTAATTCTCATGGTAACGAAATGAAAAGTTCAATCATCAAAATCTAGTTTAACTTCTTTTTTTTTCAGTTTCAATACATTCATTTCATTATGATTGTTTTAATCATACTTATCATATAGTATTAGCATTAATTCTGATCATATAGTATTAGTCTATATGAGATATATTTATAAAAAAATAGATTGCCATGATTTAATTTGTCATTTAACAAACATGATTGTACAAAGTAAAGTAATAATAATAATAATAACAATAAATTAAAAAAGATAATGCTTTCATTTGCATTATTGTAAGAATCTTTTAGATAATGATTCTTCCCTGTTTTTAAAGACATATACTTACACTTAATCATATCTACTGCTTTAATTGCATCCATTCTATTGATATTTTTGAATAATTCTATACTTGTACTGTTCATTGGTATCTTTTTAAACAATATATAGTTACACTTGAATATTTTAGGCTAATTGTGAGCTTGGTGTGCCATCGCGGAAAAAGTTTAGTACTGCTTTTCCATCTGACCTTTGTAAATATTACTTGCATTGCCATGAAATCGATATATGATATGGAGGCCTGTTCACTATTGGAAATAGTGAGTGTGGCCTTTATTGTTGGTTTACATGGATGTATAAAATAATTCGAATAAACTCGAATTACGGTCTAGATCGATATCTGCTTGTAGTACTTTTTTTTTTATAGTAGTATATTATTCCAACCGTAATAATTGATACACATTGCTAATGTGCACTGCAGTCTGTTTCCCATAAAAATTAATAGTAATAATAATGCGCGTAGTGTTTACTGATCATTAACAGAGGAATTCCAAGACAACCGAAGAACAGTGCACTAAAAAAGGACGGTTGAAAAGGGGCACTTTTGTGAATATTTAAAATATTTTTTAGTAAAGGGTGGATTGCTGAAATTAAAATAATTTTAATATCTATAAAGAAAACTGTCTTATTTTGAAATTTGGTTTTCACACTCGAGTTCAAAATTTAATAAAACATTACTTTCATTATATCTTTCTTAATTTTTCAAATGGTGAAGAAAAAAAAAGTTTTTACTTTCCAGTTCTTTTTTTTTTTTTTTTTTTTGCGTGCGTGCAAAAAATTAGAGGAAAATCAAATGATTAAGAGGAAGAACGATAATAGTCCAATTGTGGGAAATTTTGTATGACAGTTTTATTTAATGGCTTGAACGACGTAATATCGTTTGCTTATCTTAGATAGAGGAATAAGATGAAATAGTCCTTTGACAATGTAGTTAAAGATAGGTCGATACACAGCTGAAGATCGTATATTCACAAATGTAAATTGAAATATAGCTCTGAATAAACGGTCTATGACTATCATAAATTTTCTCTTCGACCTACAGATCCCATTTTTGTAATATGTCTGTTAAATTGTATTAAGACAAGCTTAATAAAACTAGTTTCTAAATTATTTAGATTTTACAATTTTCCTTGTGTATTCAATTTTTCCATTTCTTTAAAAACTGTTATTGTATGCAGATTTTTCAACAGAAAAAATATTTTAGAAATTCTTTGAAAAATCGGGTCAAGCCGAACCGGACCCGCAAGAGACAAAACTTAACCCGAAACAATGGATATCAACCCGATTTGCAGCAAAATTGTAGAAGTTAATCCAACCCCCGACAAAAAAAGAAAGGTTTCCCGACCCGATGCAGGACTCTACGCCATACTCAATAAATTTAGATCCTAAGTATTATTTAAATTATTTTCGAGAAAATATTTTCATTTCTGCTGTGCATTCCTTAAATTTTGTTTTCTTTGTTGAAACTTCAAAATTTTGACTCCCACTTATTGTTACCCCCCTCCATACACACACACACACACACACGTACACCCCGCTCTTAACTCTGCTCCCCTCTTACATTATAAAAATCAAGATAATGAAATACCTTCACTTTTGAAAAAAGTACTTTTGTTTATGTTTTGACCCTTTAAATGTATGTAAAAATTTGTTTCTTTTAATTCCATGTCCTCCCCCTTTCTCTTCACCAAAAGGCTGTCTTTGGTCAAAGTTCCCATAAATATATAAAAGTTAATAGCCTTATACATAAGCTATCCATGTACTAAATTGAGAGAATCTATAGATTGTATTTTCTGTTTACCACCCCGCCCTTTCTAGGGGCTTACTAATGAACAGCCGGCGTCTCCAGCAGAATATATTTTTTCAATACACAGCACCTATTTGTTAGTGTCCTTTAAGTGTAACGCTATGTATAATATACTTTTTTGATATAAATAATAGATATGCGGACTTAGCACGGGCTTTAGTTGAAGCTTAGAATTAAGTTTCTATAACTGAAAATATATGTAACTTTAATAACTAATAAATCTGAATTTTAGGTTCATCTAAGTATATATAATAATTATTATTTTTACCACTGATTTTTTTTGCTAAGACCTTTTCACCGTTGACCTTTTTACCTAAATTCATTTGAAATAGAGTATCTACATTAAAATATACTGCAAACGATTTTCCCACGTAGATCATTATGTAACGGAATTCTTTTGTGCGACTCTGGAAATGAATAATAAATTCTTTGCATTTCATATTCTACAGAAAGCATGTTTTAGTGCTGCACTTGAAACGATTTTTTCCCATTGGTCGTAATTTAACGGCATACTTTTGAATGCCCCTGTAAGGGAACTGTACATGCTACATATTTCATTTTCAATGGTGATCGTGCGATAGTAAATGTCAATAACACACAAAATTTCAGGGAAATCGAATTATATTTGCGCAAGATAGCGCACTGACAGACAAACTGAAGTCATAAACCCTTTTCAACTATGTTGGAAAATGTAAAATAAATAAATTCCTCATAATTTAGAATTACAAATTGTCATTAGTGTGTGACTTAATCGGAGAAAATTTTTTTTGATTTTACGATATCGGAGGTAACATGCGCATATCAAATATCACGAATTTGATTTTTTTTAAAGTAGACCATTGAAAGTGATTATTTAAAAGTATTTCGGTAGAATAACTAAATTACTAAATTCTTCTATAAACACGCTTGCGGAATGGGGCAGAATTTGATAACATACAGAAAATGTGCAACAAAGTTTTTATTATTAAAAATAACCATAAGTTTAATAATAATTCTTAGGCTACAATAAAGATAACTCTTCGGCTATCAGTTTTTATTTTCCGTTGGGGAGGGGGGGGGGGAGTTATTCTAAGATTTCTGCTGTGATGTCAGAAAAGATTTTTTTTTTAATGATGCCCTACTTTATTTTTATATCAACAATCTTTTATGTTACATTGTGCAATATTCATGATTTAATAATTATTGATTAATACTAATTTTAAAAGAACTAGTTTAAAACATAAACATTTCATAATCCTTTTATTAAATAAGCGACAATGAAAAAAATATGTAGCAAGCTACCACTATTTGGAATTTTACTGTTCCTGTGAACTGTTTTCTTTAGAAATCATCTTTACAAGGGAAGGGGAGGGGCTGTCAATCATAGTTTTCTCAAAGCTCAAAGCGTCACTTACAGGTAGTATTTCGATGTCATTCATGGGTTGCAAGAGTTTGGATTAGATAACAATGGGAGATATTTACTCTCTTTCAAACCTTACTTCAAAGAAAACTCATAGAAACTTTTAAAGTATCATTGGAATTAATTACACTGGAATATTTGGTCAACTCTGTTGTATTTAGTAGAATGATTAGGTAAAAAATAATGATAATTGTAGATATCGTTCAGGGAAGTGTAGTCTCATAAGCATTTTTCTGGCTACACCTCTGGTTCTTCTCTGTGAAACACAACTGTGAGAATAAATAAGATTTAGGGCTTTTTAATATGGCAGTTTTAATGTAAGAGTCGCTATATTGGGACTCGTTATATAAAGAAAGCACAAATAATACACAATGTTTTTAATTTTCCAAGCGGACACAGCCAGTGATATAAACATAAGAATGGTTTTTGGATTCCCCCCCCCCCCCCTCAACTTTCAAAAGAAATCAAGTATCCAGTTATTCAAAAATATAAGTAGGTCGAATATAATGAAAACCACACATATAAATATGTGTAAAAATACACCTTTATTTATTTTTTAATGCAAGTAAAAACAAGGAAGAGTAACTTTTGTTAAGATTATCTGTCTTTAATGCATATGAATGCATTACCTATCTTAAAATGATTATTATTGTTTACTTTGCTTAATCATATTGGTGAGATGATAGGTTATATCTCCCAACCTGAGAAGTACTGTGTAAACATCATTTTATTGGTTGAAATAATTCTTTCATGGCAAATCTCTTTGTATGTAAACTGCCATATAAACAAAAGGAAAATCGAGATAAGAACAGGAAAAAAAAAAATGATACGTTTGTAGAGATTTTGAAATAGAGCCTTCACGGTAGAATTATCATTAACTTTGTCTCATATGATAAAGGAAAAGTTTCAAATTGAAAAATAAAATTACTTTACTTTTGCTCTAAAATATTAAAAAAGCATTGCAGATTACTGCGAGCAATTGCACTTAATAAAGCCGTCTATGATGTTTAATTGCGTGGAGTTTTTGATCTATTTCCAACAATTAATAGGCTACTTCACTCACGCGAAAGCACCCGCTCGCTAATGTTTATTTGGTGGAAGAATTTTTTTAAGATACCTCGTTTTTATTTCCATTTTTTTAAACGAATCTTTTGCATTGGCTACCTAAGATCGATCTATAGAAAGACCGTTTTTTTCTTTTTCGATTTTGTTTAAAGTTTTTTTTAAATTTATTTAGGATACATTTACTTTCGGAACCGGTTTCGAAAGTAAAAGTATCCCCATTAAAAAACCTTGCAAATAAAATAGAAGGAGTAAAAAAGTCCTTTGTACAGATCGACCTCAGCTACTCAAATCAAAGAAAATCGTTTAAAAATACTGAAATGCAAGCACGCTATCTTTAAAAAATTCTTCCTTAGGAATAATATTGAATCTAGGAAAAAAGGTAACCGGAAAAAACGTGACAGAAAAAACAAGAGCGGAAAAAACGGGATAAGGAAAAAACGAGACCGGAAAAAACGTGAGAAGGAAAAAAAAGGTGACCGGAAAAAACGTGACAAGGAAGTGTTAAATATTGAACTTGTCGATAAATAAATGCTAAAAACTAAAGTAAAGTTTTTCCACTGTCAGTTTCTTACAGCGTAGGGGGGGGGGGGGGCAGAATTAATGGGTGAGTTTGACAACTCTAAGATTTGGTCCAAGAAAATACAATTTTAACATTTCATTAAGAGAAGTTTATTTTGACTTCTACAAAAGACAAGTTAGTGCTATCCACGGAGGGGGGGGGGGGTATTAAGGAAATACAATTTATTGATTCTTTCAATTCGCTATTGATAGTTTATATATGAGTAAAGATGTTTTATAAGGCGGAGGGGGAGGGAAAAAATTACATACACAGCCTGTAAAGGGAACAAAACAAAGACGAAGAGAGGAGGCATTTTCTTTAGAGGAATTTTTTCATTATCCTGCTTTTTGCTCGCAGGCTATCAAAGCCCAAGGATTAATGTGCACGCAGGTTCTGTATGTATGTATGTATGCACTTACGTCTGTATGTACGTCACGCGATAACTCTTGACAGAAACATCCGATTTGCTTTAATTTTTTTTCCAGGTTCATTGTTTCCAAATTCAATATTTAACACTTCCTTGTCACGTTTTTTCCGGTCACCTTTTTCCTTGTCACGTTTTTTCCGGTCCCGTTTTTTCCGGTCACCTTTTTTCCGTTTACCAATCTACCTATAATGAAATTTAAAACCTATCTACATCGATGCTTTTTCTGGCCCATTCAGCGTCATTATAGACAGGTTTCACGGTGCTAGTTTTAAATTATGCTAGAATTTGAATAAAATTTGCGCAACAATAATAAATAAAAATATTATTTTTGAAGTGTAATGTTAAATTGGATATTTGAGATTTTTATTATTATTACACAAGAAAAGTGCTGTAAGTAAAGAAAAAAAAACAGTTTAGTTATTTAGTATTATAGTTAAATGAAAAAAATGACATACATTTGGAAGTAAAAAGGAAAGAAAAGAACGTGTATATTCATTAAAAGAGCAAAATAAATAAATATTACATAATAAATAATGAACATGCAAAATAAATAAATATTATATGGCAAATGATATAAAATAATAATTATTATAGTAATGAATTGGAATCTTATGGACAGAAATAATAAAGTAAAATAAGTAAACGATGATATTCTATAAAATTGCCTAGTATATGGTTCGAAATACAATGCCATTCTTAAGCATTAACAGAAAACGAAATCCCCTAAGGCATTCGACTTAAAATACGGTAATCCAGTTGACAAATAGTCTGCCTAACGCCTATTGTGTGCGTGGAAAGAGGGGATGATTGATAAACGCCTTCTTTAACTCCCAGTCTCGAGAAGTGGGGGGAAGCACAAACGCGCAAACGCGTTCATAACCATCTACAAGTAGAATATTTTGACCGCCTATACGCGCTTGTGACCATCTACAAGTACAAATGTCTGACCGCCTATATGCGTTCACGACCACTTACAAGTACCAAAGTGCGACCGCGGATACGCGTGCGTGACCACGAAAGGGTTAATACTTCAAAATTTGCTATCACACTGCCAAAATCAAATAGCATTGTATGCATCTCATGAGGATTCTAAAGATATGAAATTCTGTGCATTAGTTCTTGAGATATGACTATCGCTGAAATCGTCTAAATCCAGCAAAAGGCTGTCTAGCAGCGCCACCTATTGAGTGATTTATATCAAACCCTAATCATCAACAATTTATGTCAACGTCTGACTGAATCTGAAGTTTGGAGAAAATCCGTGCATTAGTTTTTGAGATAGAGCTATAGCGAAAATCGTGAAAATTCCTGCATAGCAGCGCCAATTATTGGGTGATTAACACCAAAACCTAATTAACAACTTGTGTCAACATACAATTAAATCTGAAGTTAGATGAAAATTCGTCCATTAGTTCTATAGATAGAGCTATTGAGGCAATCGTGAAAAAGGCAGCACAGAAGCGCCACCTGTTGGGCGATTTACACCAACACATAATCAGTAGCAAGTCTTATATAAAGGACTAACTGAATCTGAAGTTTGATGAAAATCCGTGCGTTAGTTCTTAAGATAGAGCTATTGGGGAAATCGGGTAAATCCTGCAAAATTCATCATAACAGCGCCACCTGTTGGGCGATTTACACCAAAACGTAATCAGCATCAATTCATTTCAAGGACTAACTAAATCTGAAGTTTGATCAAAATCCGTGCATTAGTTCTTGAGATAGAGCTATTGCGAAAATCGTGAAAAATGCAGCATAGCAGCGCCACCTGTTGAGCGATTTATACCAAAAACTAATCAGCATCAACTTGTACTAGGGACTAACTGAATACAAATTTTTATTAAAATCCGTCCATTAGTTCTTGGGATAGAGCGCCCACAAAATTTGTGTCACATACACACAGATAGACAGACAGACAGACAGACTCACAGACAGACATTTTGTAAAAACATGTTTTTTGGAATCTCTGACCCCTAAAACGTGTAAATCCGTCGAAAACCGCAATTCGAAAATTTTCATGAATCCAATACTTTCTTCTTGTAAAGATAGAAGAAAGTAAAAAGGGACGAAATGGTAAAAAAAGGGACGAAATGGTAAAAAAAGAGACGGTATGGATGGAACGGTAAGGAAAATTACCACCTATTTTTAGGAAAATGATGTTAAGACTAAGTGATAGTCACACTGTTCATTGATTTTTAGAAACAGTTGTTAACATTGGATTAAATTAATTTTTTTTTTTTTTAACTTACCTCGAAAAGTGCAGGACTAAACCTTGGGGACGGTAAGATTACCAATGAAGCCACGGTCCTCTAAATTGATATTTAAATGCTGATTTATATTCTGCAGTAAATTTCCTGTCAAAGAATTTTAGATATTCTTTCTCTAGCATACTTCTGCATGAGCAAAAACTTGAAAAAAATTCTGTCGCTGCATCTGAAGTGATTTTCTGTACAATTTTAGAAGAGGGATGGTAAAAAATCTAAAACCCAGGGACAGAGTTCAAAAAACATTATCAACCCTAAAAATGTGTGCAGGTTAATTTTTAGCTACATATTTATATAAAACAATAGTTCAGTTTCAGGAAAAAATTACATCGAATTATTTTTATTGAAACAATTTTATCCAGACAGCTCCGAACTTCAAAATCAGCATCAGGGACACGGGACGGTAGATAAGTCGGTAGACATCGTCCAAATCTGTTTTATCTCGTTAACATTGTTGCGCAATCATGCATTAGGATGTTCTCAAGTATATGAAATAAAAAAAAAAAAAAAGTGTATTAAATAAAAAATTATTATTCAGGGACATAAAAGTTAAAATATTGTGAGAATGCCCCATACGTATAAAAATGATTAATAATGGAATTTAAAAGTCAATCTGCTTTAACAAAAATTCAGACAAATTTATATAAAATAAAGTAAGCTTATATAAAGGAAAAGGACTTCTCCAGCACTTCTCACAAAGATATCCATGTTGAAAAAATTCTCTTATTGCAATCGTCTTTATGGACAGTCGTATCACTTTGTTAACAATATATTCTAGTTCCTCAGAAGAAAAAAATAAACTATTATTTTTTAATTTAAATAATAAGACATTGTATGAATCCCCCCCCAAAAAAGAACAAAAGAACACACACGACGCGTTTCGGGATGGAAATCTTAACAGCACGTCATCAGCCAATTAAACACGTGTCCATAAGAGGACAGGGTCACAAATGAACAGAAAGGACAGAGAGGAGAGCATACAAAAGATGCGACAGGTAGCGCTAGTTGAAAGGTAAACACCCATCCCAGAGGAACGCATGTCGAAGAGGAAAGTGTGGCCAAAATGATAGAAAAAAAATAACAGTCTATGTGGAAAAATCCTTTGTAGTGTATTTTAATCATATTACACTATTCTAAATCTATTGAAATATTTTATATAATATTACTGAAGTTATTACTACAAGGCGTTTACTGTAGAATAGTGTGTGCGTAGAATGTATCGTTCATTTACAGAGACACACAAAAAAATTTGTCTGCAGATGAATCTGTACAATAATTGAACTATTCATGTCTATGAACAATAATTAACAGAAGTGTGTTTTCAGATATGGTAACCGTTTTTAAATTTAACTATTTTTTATATTACTTAGTGTGTGTAAATTCTGTAGATCACATGCAGGGCTGCACAAAATTTTCAAGCACATTTTCATTTATTAGCAGAAATTGCTGAATGGAAAATTTCTACTGTATTATGCGTTTAATTGAATTAAATTTTAGCATACTATATTGTATACATACAAATCTATAGATGATATTCAAGAGTGACCAATAAAAAAATTCGAATATTTTCCGTCTATCTAATAGTCCAGGCAATAGGGAATTTTACATAGCAAAATTAATGGTAGTACTGGAAATCGGCTTTCTAGATGTTTTTTGAGTCGCTGAATCCGAATTTGTAACTTCCCACCAAAATTTCCCCCGGCACCCCTCCCCCCCCCAAATTTTGGTAAAGAGCCCCCCAAAAAAGGTTTTTATTAAAAAATTCCATTTTTTATTGTTTTAGAGAAAAAGTATCTAGAAATTCAGAAATTAGACAAAATTTCCAACAAATTAGATATATGACATTATGACTTAAGATGAAGGGAGAGGGGGGATCTGCTTCGGAACATGCGCGCGGTGCTGCGTAAACTAAGTTGCGCAATTCCACGTAACCACTCACTCGTTTACATTCGCCCTCCCATCTCCTCTCCGAACTTTCTCTATAAGGTTTACTTTAAGATTTTTGAGTAGCTGAATCCGAATTTTTAACTTTCCCCCCAAAATTTCTCTCCCCCCCCGATCCCTCCCTCCAAATAGTTGTTTTTAACTTAAATTTCTTATTGTTTTAGAGGAAAAGCATTCAAAATTCAGAAACTAGACAAAATTTGCAACAAATAGGATATATGACATTATGAATTAGGATGAACGGGGAGGGTGAGGGCTGCCTCTGAACATGCACTGCGGCGCTACGTGCACTAAATGATGAAGTCTAGGCAATAGGGGATTTTATCTGGCAAAATTAATGGTAGCACTGGAAATCGGCTTTCTAGATGTTTTTTGGATTGCTGAATCCGAATTTGTAAATTCCCACCAAAATTTCACCCGGCAACCCCCCCAAAAATTGATTTTTTGAAAAAATTTGTTTTTTGAGAAAAGCGCGCGGGGAATGTTCCGAGGGAGCCCCCTCTCTCCCGTTTATCCTACGTCATAATGTCATATATCCTATTTGTTGCAAATTTTGTCTAGTTTCTGAATTTCGTAATGCTTTTCCCTAAAACAATAAGAAATTTAAGTTAAAAACAGCTATTTGGGGCGGTTTTCGGGGGGGGGGGGGATTTTGGGGGTAAGTTAAAAATTCGGATTCAGCGACCCAAAAAACTTAAAGTAAACCTTATAGAGAAAGTTCGGAGGGAAGATGGGAGGGCTAATGTAAACGTGTGAGTGGTTAAGTGGAATTGCGCAACTTGGTCCACGCAGCACTGCGGCGCATGTTCGGAGGCAGATCCCCCTTCCCCTTCATCCTAAGTCACAATGTCATATATCTAATTTGTTGCAAATTTTGTCTTTTTTCTGAATTTCTAGCTACTTTTCTCCTAAAACAATAAAAAATGAAATTTTTTAATAAAAACCTTTTTGGGGTGGCTTTTTACCAAAATTTGGGGGGGGGTTGCCGGGGGAAATTTTGGTGGGAAGTTACAAATTCGGATTCAGCGACCCAAAAAACATCTAGAAAGCCGATTTCCAGTACTACCATTAATTCTGCTAGGTAGAGTCCCCTATACGGTCTCTATTGCCTGGACTATAAAGTAATTTCAGAAATTGTGTTATCAAATTCTTTATATATGTTTTCCAAATTGTTTATTTAGACATCATCTTTCATCTTACCGTTTCTGAATGTGTTGGAAAGTGTTTCATAATCTATGCTGGACGTATAATTTCTCGTTCTTGTATTAAGATAGTAACATTTCTCTCTTTATATATATGTTGTTTGTTGTTTGCATTAGTAATTTAATAATAAAAAATGGCGATTTATGAAATAGTTTATTTAATGATTTAGCTTTAATAGAAAGTTACTCAGAAATTATTAAAATATCATATGGATTACAAATCAAAATCAGACCAAATTTCGTTTTTTTTTTTTTTCAATGTCAACACGCAATTTTGGCAAGATATTTTAAATCTTCGGTTCAAACTATGCCTAGAAACGAAATTTCAAATCATTCGGATGATCAATTTTTCAATTATAAACCTTTAAAATTAATAGCTTCTACTGTTAAATTACATTTTCATACTTTTATTAATATCTCCTGAAATTATAATTCTAATGTAATCATTTATTGTGTGGCTATAATACAAATTCTCAATTTTAAATTTTTATTCCAAGTAGTTTTCGAATTATGATTAAAAAACGTCAAAAGGTGTTTTAAGGGGCCGTCAATGATGTGCAGAAAAGAATAATTTAAAAAATATATATTTTACTCATTTTTTTTTTTTTTTTTTTTTTTAACATTTGGGTTTACAATAACCGAAGCATATTAAGCGAGTGAAATGTTTCTGTTGGCAAGAAATAATACATTAATAGAAGTGGAATAATCATTCGCATTTCGACAATCGAGTACGGAACTTCAATTTGTATACAGCCGCTAAAATATGATCATTATAAAATAATTAATTTCTCAAAAACTAATCGTACGAATTTCATGAAAATTTGGATTTAGGCTAATTAAAGGGTGTAGAATTTATTTATTGTGTCAAACTTGTGTTTACTATAGATAAAGGCAATGTTTGGGTTTATTTTAATAGGTAGATGGCCCCCTAAGCCAATTCTATATTCATAATTGATAAGTAGACTCCAATCCTTTGGACCAGTAATTGTCTTTTAGAATTACTGTTGTAGAATTAGTAGGGGGTGTTCTTTTTACACGACTGTACATATTAATACGTGCATTATCATACATACAATCGTGGGAAAAAAAAGAACCCCCCCCCCCCCCCTACTAACTCTGCAACAAATTATGGTAGTAGAAAGTTACAGGTACCAAAAATTGGAATTAAAGACTATTTTTAAATGATGTATGTAAAATTTGCTTACGGGACATCTACATATCAAAACGAACCTAAAATTTGTTTTTTTTTTCAATAGCAGTACCCAAGTTTGACCCCATAAATAAATTCTACAACCTTCAATTTGACTACATAAAAATTTTCATGAAACTCATACGATTAGCTTCCGAGAAATTAATTATTTTAAAATGAGTCTATTTTAGGGACCGTATCGAAATTCAAGCTCGGTACTCGATTGTTGAAATGCTACAGAATGACTATGTCACTTCTATTAATGTATTATTTCTTGCCAACAGTACCATTTCCCTCGCTTAATATTTTTAGACTATTGCCAACTCAAACAGTTCAATAAAATGAGTAAATCATATATATTTCAAATTTTGCCTTTATTTTGACTTTTCTAAGCATAATTCAAAAACTATTTCGGAAGAAAAACTTCAAATTGAGAATTCGCATAAGGCGAGTAATAATAAATATAAATCTATCAAAAAAAAAATGTAGGTCGCAATTCATACATTTTCCAATATTTATTTCATTATTCATATTATAAAATTTTTAGAATTTCAAATTCAATGTATTTATGCTCGGGTTGTTTAATATCATAACTACACAAAAATTTGTCACATTAGGATTATAATTTCAAGAGTTATTAATAAAAATATGAAACTGTAAATTAACATTAGAAGCTCTAAATTTTGAATGTTTATAATCTAAAAACTTATAATCCAAATGACTTGAAATTTCGTTTTTAGGCATAGTTTGAACCGAAGATTTAAATATAGTGTCAAAACTGCGTGTTGCTATTAATAAAAAACAAAGTTTTGCCTGTTTTTGATTTGTAGATGGGCCCCTAAGCAAATTTTACGTACATCATTTAAAAGTAGACTTTATTTGCAATTGTTTGGTACCACTAACTTTCTTTTATTATAATCAGTTGCAGAGTTAGTAGGGGTGTTTACTTTTTCCCACGACTGTACATATTTTTGACGGCTCCCAAATAATGCCTAACTCTTTGCTTTCATATTTTAAATGTGATGTCAGAATGTATTAACTAATTACATCCCTCCCATCTTTCAAATTGTGTCACACTTTATTGATATTCTCTCCCCTCTTGAAACACGATGTAATTAATGGACCATCTCTAACCATAATTTTTGGTACATTTAAATTTATTATTAATCGCAATCTCAAAGCCGTCGTTTTTTTTTTTTTTTTTTGCCTAATGATGTAAAATTCAAACTATCTGAATATTGTTTTTTTATTCCCATTTTCGTATAACGAGAAAAGAAAAACGCTTTCTGATTTCTTGTTAAGTGAATGAGAGCATGCACGAAATAGATGTCTTTGTTAATAAAACAGGATTTCGAGATTGTGAGACAAAACGGTCGTTTTGCATTTCAGAACAGTCTTAAAGGGTGTGCTGCACCGTTGCTCGACCTTCGCTGAGAAAATTTAAACTGGCGATGACGCATTACTTAATACAATTACAGAAATACGGTTTTCACCCTCTGAAAGTAGACGTTTGACGCCGACATAATGCGCTTTGAGAAGTCTTAAATTTTTACTATATATTAAGTCGGTTTATTTTCAAAAATTTAAAAAAGTAACAAAAATTTTTATTTTTGCCCAAATAACAATACATTTTTTAATATATTTATTTTATTTAGGTAAAAATGTATTCCATTTATTATAATAGTTAAAATGTTAAACGGAAGTTTTGAAAAACGCTGTAGATAGGCATCGCATGCCCATTTCCTTTTGGTGAACAGTGTTTATGGATAGTGATATTACATTATGAATAATAACTCATTTAAATTTCCTTAAGAGGCTACTTCTGTCAATCAAAAAGACCCGTTCGCTCATGCTAATCCTATGGAACAAATTTATAAAGATATCTCGGTTGCGTTTCAATATTTTTAAATGATTTTCTTTTTTTGAATTACATGGCTTACATTGATCTGTACAAAGGTCGTTTTTTACTTTTTCTATTTTGTTTACAGATATTTTTAATGAGGATATTTTCCTTTATGGAACCGATTTCAAAATTGAAAATATTTTCTTGAAAAAAAAAATACAAACAAAATCGAAAAAATAAGAAAATGCAGATGTAGAGATTCATCTCAGCTATTGAATGTAAAAAAAAATCTTTTAAAAATATTAAAATGCAAACGAGATATCATTATAAATTTCTTACAAAGGATTAGTATTAGCGAGCGAGTCTTTCCAGGTGACTGAAGTAGCCCCTTAACCCTGTATTTCTGTGTCAGTGAAGCGCCCTCTGAAGACGCGTCATGACACTATTGATGCCGATTGAATTTCGTGTTAATCCATCCATGCCATGTTATGCATGAAATGGAGTCATTCTGTTGACACCGTTTTTTTTTTTAATTTCAGGTAACCTTTTGCAACAAGAACATCGAAAAAAAAGGACTCTTCTCTTATTGAAATAATCAAGTTTATAGAGCCTGATCCCCGCCATGGTAGGAACAATTTCGACACATGAAAGTGGAGTGGATCTCATCGTCGAGTGGAAACTGGAGAATTTTTTCAATCTTCCGGAGAGTGATGGCGAATCGTACTTCAGTCCTGATTACTCATTCGGCAGTGAAAGATGGTGCTTGGAGATGTACCCGAATGGTTGGAATCTACATGGCTCTTCTGGACATGTGGATCTGGTTCTCTGTAAATTTCGTTCTGATCGCTCCATCAAACAGTCATTTTACCTTTCTCTCAAAACTGCGACAGAAGAAAAATGTAACGAACAGCATTTTACGAAAGACTTTGATAATGACAACTTTTTTCATATATTTTATCGATTCATAGCCAGATCGGAACTTAGCAGGAGGAGATCCGATCTTGTGCCGGATGGTACCCTGACGATTATTTTCACGATGAAGAACTCGACATCGGGGGGAAGTGACAGTAAGTATGTTGACTGCAAATAGAACATAAAATGTCTATATACGCGGTTTTTACTTTTGTAAACTTTTTAGTACCTCTATTTCAGAATAATTATTTTCGGTTTATGAAATCGTAGAGGTTTCCGTGATCTCACAGCGATATGATTATTATTCGGAAATACTGGCATTTAAATGCTCACTAAAATAAAGATTGCGGAAACCCTATAACTATCACTGTTTATAAAAATTTAGAAAGTAATCTCTGTATAAAAGAAATGAATGGAACGAATGCCAGTTGTTGTCTTAAAAATTATTACTGCACTTTAATAAGGATGAATAAATATTTGCATTTGAAATTTTGTGATAAGAATCCTAAAAAATATATCTTTTGGCTAAAATCGGATTTAAAAAAATCAATATTTCAAATTCAAAATTAGTGCTATTCTCATTATTATTTTGTTACTTACTCCCTCTGAAAATTTGTGCAGACGGTATAACACAAAAACAATCGCATCATTTCAGAAAATACAACTCATAGATTTAATTTTAGCTTTTCAGCGACTAAAAAAAAGAAGTAGGGGGGGGGGGACAATACTCAACAACTTTTGTTTAATGTATATTTTTAATTATTGTTTTAATATTCCATGAATACACTTATCTGTATCACTTATTTATATCAAATGTATTTCAAAGCGTAACTGCAGTAAAGTAAAACCTCCACCTAGTTTACAAAGAAGTTTATTTATTTGTTTTTATTTTTTTTACTCTTAACAATTTTGGGATTAAAAAAGTTTAAAAAGTGAACATATGCTGCTGATTCTTCTACAAATGATCCTAGAGGGGGAAAAAAGTCTAGAGTCAATCGATTAAGGATAATGTCTATTATTACACTGTACACACAAACAAAGATTTGAGGGTCGCCTCCATGTTGAGCCGTTCAGTATTTTTTTAAATTTTTACTAGCAATGTATCACTAGTAACACCCAAGTATTTTTAATCTACTTTTTAAAGTCACGTTTGGTCTATATATCTAAAATCAGGCTGTATAGTAATAATTTTTTTTTACTTTTTTAGCTCGCAGGCTATCAAAGCCTGAGAGCTAATGTGCCCGCAGGTTTCGTATGTACGTAAGTATGTATGTACGCAGGTACGTAACGCGATAACTCTTGATAGAAATATCCGATTTGCTTCAATTTTTTTTCTAGGTTCATTCGCATAAGGCACTTCCCTGATTAGTTCTGGTGGTTCATTGGTTAAATATAAAGGGGGGGGGGTACGATGGGCTACTCCCCTCTTAACTTAGGTAAATGGGTTTTTCATGCAGAATTATCCGATTTGCTTCAATTTTGGTATACCGGTTAATTCTGATAAGGCGCTTCCCTGATTAGATTTGGAGGTTTATTGTTTAAGTATAGAGGGGAAATCGGGGGAGGGGGGTAATACCCCCTTAATTTAGAAAAAAAATTTCTTATCCAATTTGCTTCATATTTGGTGTACTGGTTTATTACGCTAAGGCCCTTCCCTGATCAGATTTAAAGGTTCATTGTTTAAGTATAAACGGGGGATCAAGGGGATAATACCACCTTAATATAGATGAATGGGTTTTTCTATCCGATTTGCTTCATATTTGATATACCAGTTTATTCTGATAAGGCGCTTCCCTGATGAGATTTGGAGGCTCATTGGTTAAGTATAAAGATATGAAACAGGGGGGGGGGGGGCTAGTCCCCCATTTAATTTATTCTACGAAAGGCATTATTCTTTTAAGTAAGAGTATAATATACAATTAGTTTGAATGAACTGTGAGCTTAATGCAATCAATTTAACTGGGCACTTTTCTTTCTTATTTATTTTCTAAAGTAAAATTGCGCCATTGATTTATGTTATAGAAACAAATTACCTGTATAAATTTAAACATATTCATTTCTTTAATTTTATAATACGTATTTAACATGATTTGATGTATTTAAAAAATACAGATATCCTAAAGCATTTTTAATGTGATAATTTTTAAATACATCTGGTATTAACCCGTCAGCATACGCGCTGGGATAAAATTTACACCAATTACATTGTGAAGCCAATCTACGAATGTAGGCGCGTGTTTTGACGTGTTAATTTGTCCAAGATGTAGGAAAGTTATTTAAAAATAATACCTTTTATACTAGCTAAACAGACAGATTTGCCATACAGTTGGATTTTCTTTTTTATATACCTCATAGATAAACATTTTTAGACATTTTTTAACATAGATAACATACATAAACATTTTTTAACAAATGTTCTCCAGAGAAATGTACTGAAACATTTAGCTTAAAACTTCCTTCTTTAAAATCTAATACAACTCTTAGAGTATTTTTATGTTACAAAGTATGATTTCCGGTTCTACCTTAAATTTGTATGTGAAACTCTTTGATATTTTCTAATAAACTTCTATGTTGAAAAGTTTTTTTAGATAGATTTTAAATTGTTTTACTAGTAATTAACCTGCTACTAATTTTCATGAATAACTTTTCCTTCCTATACGATTAATGAACTATTTTCATACAATTTTCATCAATTACCATGAAAGTAACATATAGTTCAGTTATTTATATATTATAATCTATCCTGGATTAAAGCATAGATTTATTAATATATGTTAAATTCTTCGACTTTTTTCATCCTTAAAACACTGTAAAAGGACCAAAAATGGAACTTTTTGTTATTCGTAAAACGTTTTGTTATTCGTTGTTTGCTATATTTTCTTATGTTTCTTCATATTTAATGGCTGTTGTTCTAATTCTGCTAAAATTCAGAAGAAACGTAAAATTTCGTATTTTGATTCAAGTGTAATCTCTTAAATTTTGTCATTTTACATAATTCATATTTATGAGAATAATCCATTAAGCTGTACATTATTTTCTTTTATATATTAGCCTAAATAGAAGTTTTCTAGGCAATAGTTCGATCAATGTAATATGAAAAGAGACCGCTCAGGACAAATGTTTAGATTATCAGCTTATAGCAGAGATTTTCCATCAGCTGTTTTCTCATATTCAACATAATTGAAAAGTGCCTCATTTCTGTCTGTCTTTTCTTCGATGCCGTAATTGTCACTCAAATTCAAATATTGTGATAAAATGCGACATGAATTTGGGGGAGAAATTCAGCATGTTTCCTGATGATTATTGTTATAAATAATGACAGTTTTTAATGAGCTGCATGAAATTGTAATAGTGGTGCAGCTTTACTTTTGGCATTGATTTTTCTGTAAATGTTTGGTTTGACAAATACCAGTTAAATAATTTGTATGCTGTTTCATGATATCCATAGTATAGTTTAGAAAAATCTTTGGTGGTAAAAATCAAAATTGGGCTCATTTATTAACAATGCTAAAGATCGCATGCTAGTTACACGAAGTTACTCGCAAACTGATTATTATGAAATAAATCATTTAAAAATATGAAAATTCTATTCTAAAGGGAAATTGAAAAAAAAAAAGTTGTCATTCGTTTAACATCAACTTGCGTTTTCGTGTTACTACTGTAGGTTCTAAAGAATGTCAATAAATTACTGTCGACATATTAATTGCAAATAGTTTTAGACATTTCATTCTTACTATTTATGGTTTTACAAATATCTTTTTAAAGAGCCTTCACTAGAATAATTAAGATTATCTACGCACAAATACCTTAGCAATTACTTGCGCGTTTGAGATTGTAAAGATTTTGTTTGTGTGTGTGTGTGTGTGTGCTGGTCTATATAGGTTTTTATACATGTATACGGGGTTTACTAAAAGGAAAAGGCTGTTTTTGAAAATGAAATAGCAACTAAATGGTGTCAGCTGCTAAAGTATTTCTTGCAGGAGTTAATGAAATACAGGAATTTCTTTGGTATTCTTACATGTTTTAGTGCCTACAATCGCCACAGACAGCATTGCAGTATCTCAAATTGAAATAATGCTTATAGTAACCTTACAATTTCAGCAACGAAACTCTTTTTATTTGTTTTTACTTCCTTGCATTTCAGCGGCTTAATAAAATGAAGGAACATACCCGTGAACTTTCGTCCATCTTTATAATTATTTTGAGCATTCGTAACTGTTTGAAAGCCGAGTGCAATATCCCCGTGACATTTCATTCTAAAACAAAGAAGCATAATAAAAACAATTCCTGATGTCTCGCATCAGTCTCCTGCCAGAATAACCTTAATAGACATTCCCTAGTAAGAAAAGATTGTTCCCCTAATGTAGGCGCTTTGTGAAAATAGTTTAGGTTGTTTGGTTGTGTTTATGATGGCCAGTTATGAACACGAGGGATATAGACCCTGAGGGGGAGAGTGCTCTCCATGGGGGTCTTTCTAAGGGAACCTAACTCATATTTACGCATGTAAATCCACGGTTCAAAGAAAACCACGAAAACTCCGAACTATTAGGCCGACGAGCGCGACTGGATTCGAACCCAGCACCTCCCGTCTACCTGCTTCGAGAGCAGAACCTCTAGTTCACTGGTGGGGCGTAAAGGGTTTAATGTGGTAATGTTGGGCAATTTTAGGTTCAGATAACCTCTCTAATTTGGAGCATTCTGAGCAGATAACAGTTGGACCAGTGTTGATCCTTTGTTAGGAAATGGTCCTTAGGCAAAGTTGGACATTCCTTACTGTGATATAACATGGATCAGCAATTTTCAATCAATTATGTGCTATGTGGGTCATCATTTGTTATTCTAAATGTGTTATTTAAAAACTGCCAGTGTACCTTTACGAACACCCTGTATTTTAGTGCTGAGTTCTGAACTGACAATAATATCATGTCTATGTTAGGTAACACAGCATCTACATCTGATAAGTGCTGCCACTGTAAAATAACTTTCAACGCTCAGAACCTGTCCTCCCACCAAAGGAAGTGCATGCACCGACCCATCAAATGCCCGGATTGTTTGGAGATCGTCGTGTTGCAGAAGTGGTTGGACCAACACGACTGTCCGAAGGAGAGATCAGAAGGTATACACATGCTGCTTATTTGCACGAATACGTCACAGTTTAATAACATTCCTGTTTATTGGATCTAAAAATTATTGTTCTAATTAGTTACTTTTTATTTGGGTAAAAAAATAGAAAGTCATAATTCATTCACATTAGTCTAAAAAATAATATCTTCGTTTTTGTTATTATCACTTGTTCTTATTGTAAAAAATTAAACTTAGTTTCTCAAAGTTACTTGAGAAGAGTCTGTCTCTCTCTCATTTATTTTTATTTTTCTTCAACTACGGTGATGGGATGATTCATTGTCTTTGACTCGCAAGTGAGTTTTGTTAAATTTTATACTATGTGTTATCAATAAAAAGCCGAATATCTGCACTTTATAATAATTTTACAGAACAAAATATCTTTTCATTGGCATTCAGATGAATAGCGGAAATTGTTCTCAGACTACCTTTGTTCGGCATCATTATTAACATGGGTGCTATGATGAAGATGTTATTTCAAAATATTCATCTTTAAATTGCCTCCTTAGATTATGTATTGCATTATGTTGTTATAGTTATAAAGTATTTTCTTAGTGCATAACATTTAAAAATAGACTTTAGGTCTACATTAGCAAATTCAGTAGCTTTTATATGAGAAGATTTTAAGTATTTTCAATTTTTAATAGAGTTCTAATATCTAATTTCAGATGTTTTCAAAATTACCTCTTTCCTGTGTACTTTTATCTTGATGATCCTCTTTTCATTTGACGTTTGATTCGTACGAAAACGTTATTATTAAGAGGACTAAATGTTCTTAATTTCATTTAATTTCAAATTTCTGATCATAATTTTTAATACTGCAGGGAAATATCGTGAAGAAAATTCTAAAAGCACTTGTGTGGAAGCATGTACTCAGACGGAGAAAGGAAATGGTAAGTTGGTGTATTTTAACGAAACCATACAATAATTATTCTACTGATATTTGCTAACATGATGATTTATTTTAATGTAAAATCAGGAAAAATGTATACTTTTTTTAAAATATGAAACAAACTGGAAAAGTCATATACAATGTATTTTAAGGTAATTTAATAAGGATAATGCTTAAAGAGAACTGCATACTACTCATAACTGTTTGGCTTATGTTTTATAGACATAGATTAATTTGTATTTTCTAGGAATATCTGAAGCTGGTTAATTTAAATTTAAAACAATACTAGCTGTTACCCGCAGGGCCTGTTTACGGAATAGGCCCGTGAAGCCCGTGCTTACCCACTGAAATACAAAAGGGCCCCCAATTTTGCTTTTCAAAACTGTTTAGAAAAAAGAGTTCTAGAAAAAAGAAACTCAATCACTGTAAAAAATACATTTTTTTTCTTATGAAACTTTATTTTTCTTACTATATGGCAATTTCTAAATCACAAAAAATATTTTGGAGTTCACATATTCTCAACTATAGTTCCATATTTGTCATTTACAAAATAAATTGGTTATTTACAATTAAACATATAATAAAATACTTTTATATAGGTAGTTTTAGTTTAATATTAAAAATGTTATTTACTTAACTTTGATGGTAAAATTTCGAATTATTTAAGCATACGAAAAAGAGATTTAGTAAATAAAAAGCAATTTGTAGAGTAATAGGGGGCCCCGTGTGTGACGTCGGGCTTCTCCTATTCCTAAGTGTTAAGCGGGCCCTGGTTACCCGTGACGTCGTTCACGTAACATAAAAAGAAGAAGAAATGAATTAATTAAGCAAAGCATTTTCCTTCACATAATTAAAAACATATATACTAAACCAATTCTTTATCACATTTTATAGTAGACAATCTATTTATATGTTACGCTATCGTACGTGGCACAGAAATCGCTATTATTTGTTAATTTAATGGCAACGCCCAAATGAAACGCATCTCATTGGTTATTGAACATTGGCTATTTAATGCATCCCCGTACCTATAAGGGTTTACCATAGATGGGGGGACCCTGTTCTGTCGCCAAAAGTGACGCCAACTTGGCTATATCTCTATTATTTCGCCAAATTCCCATAAACTTCCATTGTAAACCGATAGGGTTTACTTGAATACAGAAAATCAACAAATAGAGATATTTTAATGCAACAAAAACAAATATTAGCTTAAGGGATTATATTAATTATATTTAACCCTCTCGCTGAGTAATTTTAAAAAATCAAAATAGGTTCAAAAATTGCACATTTTTTATTACATATTTCAAATCTGTATATATTTTAGAGTTTAAATACGTAAACATTTTTTGTAAAACAGTTCAGGATTTCAGATGGGATAGGGTATTAGAAATTAGGTGAAATCAGGGCTGTTACTGGAGACCATTTTTATAGTCTCGCACGTTTAAGAAAATCAATTTTGTAGCGTATTTCTCTTGCAGATGTTGTTAAAGCCTATATAGAATTTTTTGTATTTAAAAAGTGGTCCGAGTTCAATTAAAAAATAGTCGCCAGTGGAAAAAATGAATCCCTGAGGAAATCTCGATTGCGCAAATTTTGCTACTTTTACGTTTCCCGAGGAAATCTCGGGTTGCGAAGCGAGAGGGTTAAGGGAGTTCGAGTAAATTAAATTATGAATAAAAGTAACATGATACAATGCTTAGCACGCTTTCCTAAACACAAATTTTTATGGAGACAAAACTGGTCGCCAAGGGCGGCTAGTATGAGTAATTTAAGGTATTTTTTTATTATAGGGTCGTTGACATAACTCAGGTTTATACGCTGAACCAGCATGTCTGCTTATATCATGAAGTAATAAGAAAATTGGGTACTTCTTGGCTATCCCGTCGACCAAATTACTGTCGCCAAATTGTAAGATTAAATGCCAATAATGGTTGCCATTAATTAATTAATTGTAAGATTAAATGCCAATAATGGTCAATAAAACCATTAATTCGACGTTTTATTTGTATTTTTATTAATGTTTTACTAATTTATTTGTTCTTTCGTTATTTAAAATAAAAATTATGTCAATGTGTATAATTTGGCGATTTATATAATTTGGCGAAATTGGTCGACGGGATAACTAAGAAGTATCGAAAAGGGCACAGATGTCATATACGCACCGGGGAACCTAATTGTCACCAAAATAGATTATTTTGCTTTTTTGCTTGACATGGTAACACCAGCTATTGTTGTTTATTTATTAATGAATTGTTTATTTACTTTAATTTTCTCTTAAAATTATATAAATTGCTTTAATCTATAGTTTTTAATGAAATTTTTTTTATTTATTGTTATTTTCTTTTTTAAGTAATTTAAAATATATATGTAACTGGTATTCAAAACCGATGTTTTCGCCAAATTGGCGTCAAAAACAGATCGCTCCAAACTAGGTGCGTATATAGCATGTGTGCCAAGAAAATTATCGGATGATACTTTTTTATATGTTTTACAATCATACTTGGCATCAAAGGTGGGCAAAGAAGTGATCTTCTAGAATATTATTAAGTCTTTACCCCACAAAAAACAAACCTGTTTACAACAATGTATTTACTTTTGCACCAAATTTCGGAACAGATGTCATATTCGCCCCATATTGGCACGATTTTTTTCTGTCGCCAATATCATATAGGCAACGGGTACTTAACTTGCACCAAAGTGATTGATGTGGTAACCTGGATTATGTTGTTTATGCTGTTGATGTTTTCGCCAAATTGGCAACCGAAAAAAATCGCGCCAATATGGGGCGAATATGACATCTGTACCCAAATTTCTTTCTCTAAAAAAAGCAAATTGACTACGAACCCGATTACAGAACATAATCTTTCTATGGTCAGCTGTGATCTACTCGTATATGAAAAAATTTCAACTATATGAACTGCGCTTTTAGGTTTATAATTTTAGAAATTTTATTATTACGAAGAAAATACCAAGAAAGGTAGTTTTTTTTAAAAATAGAATCGACAGCCAATGCTGGCATCAAACCTGTGTGATAATAGCAGCAATCTGGTTTCAAACATATGAAGGTTACAATTGCGCCGCATTATTTTCTTTCTGGCGAAAACTACCTTAAATTCTTTGACGTAGTTTTGTGTGATACTATCAAAACGCGTAAACAAATTTACGCATTAAAAAAGCTACTTTTTTAAATGTCAACAAATATTTCACCCTTTTAAAGCTAAAAGAAATGTAGAATTAAAATTCAGCTGCCACACTACGATTTACAAACGTTTCTCCAATAAAAATATTTATACTGAATGTTACTTTGACGACGCAATCATATTAAACATTTATGTTCTTTGAACAAAAATGAAAATTTCTTTTAAAAATAAAGTAACTTTTTATTTAAATTTCCTGAAATGAACGGCTTCAAGAATTAACACTCGCAAAAAATTCTTTTATTCAGGTAACCTAGTTAATTTTTTACTTTTTAAGAATGAAAATACGTATTTCCTGCTAATCATTACGTCATTTTCGACACTGTTGATTTTACTGTGCATATTATTGATTTGCTCTTCAAAAGTTTTTTTTTTCGTTTTAATTTTAAATTAAAATTTAAATCTTCATGTTAACTGTGCGCAGACGATAAACCGTAAGCATTGACAACAATTTTCTTTAAATAATAAGAATTAATACCATAACACAATTTCATTTTATTTCAACATCAAAGCCGCTTTATTTTCCATATATGACGTCACATTTGCCTTCTTTCCGCACTTACTCAAAATTCATGCACCTTGTATTATTAAAAAATACTTGAAACTTTCTGTTTTAATCTTTCAATTAGAAATTAAATTATTATTCTGGGATTTTATTTTTTGGCAATGAGAAAAGGAAGATGGTTAAATTTTATCGGAAAAATGTCAATCCACTGTGTATGAAAAATTATGAAATTTTGAATTATTAAGCAAAATATTTGAATAAAATAAATTAAACATAGCCTATGTTCATTTCCGGGTTATAATCAATCTATATCCAAAAACACAAAAGCATTAATTCATCCGTTTAGACGCTGAATTCATTCAAACTTTCGGACACACATTGACATTTATAATATTATAAGGATATGCTATTATTAGTATCAATTTTGTATATGAATATTGAATTTCTTACTATTGTACCTGAAACCGACATATCATCTATTTTTTAGACCTGTTACTTCCCACTTTGTATTAATGCTCTGAAAACTAATGTTTCTTATCAGGAAAAAGTGTCACTCAAAAAGAAAAAACAAAAAAAACCTAGATACTCAGTTTAATACACCATAGAAATTGCACTTTAGAATGCTTTTCACGCATTTCACCCTTTTAAATTTCGAATTTATTAGAAAGTGTTCTGAGAGAGCCTTTACATCTTATAAATAACTACCATGTCAAATTTCAAGTTTCTAGATTCTTCAGTAACACAAAAATCGCAATTTGAGTATGTTTTTTGCTTCTGCATCTACTTGGGGATAGTGGTACCGACATAAAATAAAGACAGCCTGTGTTGAAGCATAGACAATTACCGTAAATTTACTGTGATTACTTTTTAAGTGGATTAGGTAGTTCTAGAGATTACACTCTACAAACAAACGTTACTTCTTTATAATATTAATATAGAATTCTTCTTAAAAATTGGTGTAATGTTTTCTTGTTTTAAGAAGTTAAGAATGTCTTTATAAACAGACCTGGTTTTAAGCCTTAGTTAAATTCATTTTTTTTTTCAGATTGTAATTGCCGTGAGAAACTACTAATGGCTCTTTGTATTGTCAGTATTTTAATTGCCATTGTAACAGGATGTGCTTTAGCCTACTCTAAAACACCATTATCATCTTCGCATCCTTGTGGAGGTATGTATCTTCTTTTACTTCTAACATATACAAAACTGAACACCTCTGCAAATGTTAAAAACAAATCCATTAAAAAGCGGAAAATGTACTGTCAGTAAAATTGCAACCTATTCTCTGTTTTTAACATTTTCCAACATATTGGGTTGATCGGAAAGTCATGTCGTATTTTTACTATTTTTTTTCAAAGGCAATTTATTCCTATAAAAATATGAATTAAATCAATAATGTATTGGCCAATTTGTTTGATGACCTTTCGCCATCGCTCGACAAGGTTCATAATTCCACGCTTGTAGGATGACCTGTCTTTAGAAGCGAAAAACTGTACCAGGTGCCGATTTATTGCCTCATCGGAATCAAATGTTTTACGGGTCAAGGAATTTTGGAAAGAGCGAAACAAAAGGTAATCTGAAGGTGCAAGGTCAGGTGAGTACGGTGGGTGGAGCAACACATCCCAAACAAGCTCCAACAGCTTTTGGCGGGTAACCAAACACGTGTGTGGTCTGGCATTGTCGTGGTGGAACACAACGCCTTTACGATTCACGAGTTCTGACCGCTTTTGATTGATTGCATTGTTCAATTCGTCCAACTGTTGACAGTACACGGCTGAATTAATCGATTGCTTCTGTGGTATGAGCCCGAAATGCACAACACCTTTGAAATCCCACCACACAGACAGCAGGACCTTTTTCTGGTAATTGTTCGCTTTGGACGTTGATTGAGGTGGTTCATCGCACTTTCTCCAAGACCGCTTGCGTACGACGTTATTATAAACAATCCATTTCTCGTCGCCAGTGACCATAAGCTTCAGAAAAGGGTCGTTTTCTTCACGTTTAAGAAGGGAATGGCAGATTCTCAAACACTTCACCAAATGGATTTCATTCAACTCATGAGGAACCCAAACTTCAAGCTTGCTTACGAATCCGAGCTTCTTTAAATGGTCAACAACGGTTAATTGAGCAATGTGTAGTGCCAATCTCTCGTGTCGTATACCACGGGTTAGACTCAGCCATTGCCTTTATTTCGTCATCGTCAGGCTCCAATGTCCTTCTTGACCGAGGTGCATCATTCACATCAAAATCGCCAGAACGGAATTTTGCAAACCACCACTGGCACTGACGTATTGTTAGAGCATCGTCCCCATAAACTTTACGCAACTTTTCACAAGCTTGCGTCGATTCTTGCCTTTGCGGAAATAAAAAAGCAAAATATAGCGAAAACCAACAGTTTTTTCCTCCATTTTCAAATCCGTATAAAATCTATTCAACTCATTCGAATCGAACAATTTCCTGTTTATTGATGGGTTAGAAGTGTGAACTTATCTAGTATTTCAGTGAGGTGCGTGCACATGGCGCTTTTACTCCAAAAAAAAGCACTAACGACATTTGTTAGCAAAATACGACATGACTTTCCGATCAACCTAATAGTTGAAAAGTATTTATGAATTTGGTTTGTCTATCTGTCCGTCTGTGCTGTAATTCACGTAAATAGAGTCAGATTGCCAAGAAATCGATATATGTTATTGATGTTTACTGTGGCATGATCGATATTGAAAATGAAATGTGTAGCATTTAGGTTTCTTTTACAGGGACACTCAAAAGAATTCCGCTACATGACGGCGTATGAGGAAAAATCATTTGCAGTTGATTTCAATAATATTACACTATAGCAGAAAAATTGAAATTCATATATATCACTGAGGTGTACTACAAAACGCTTACTGCAGAATCTCGTGTGCCTATAATTTATCGTTCATTTACAGGAGCACTCAAAAGTAGGGTGGAGCGAAAAAAATTAATTTTTTAAAATCAAAAACGGGTAGGTGCCAAAAGTTGCCTTTATACTAGTACATCATCTGGGTTCAATATTACCGCTGAAAAAAAATGGCTTGAGTCTGCGCTTTTGGTCCAAAATTCGAAATTTTGGGTAAAATTTGACATTTTTTCAAAAAATTTAAAAAAAATCTATAGAGATGGTTATTAGTTAAAAGTGTTATTTAAACCTTTATTATTAATGACTTAACATATTTAAACGATAAAACGATATCTTTGTTCTGTATAACTGGAACAAAACTGACAACTTTTGGTGAAAAATAGGCGTTGCCACTCTGTTGTGTCATACAACTAATTGTTGTTTAGAATACAGCTCTTACCTAGTTGCTTTCAAAACTACCCAGGAGGTAGAGGTACTACATGGAGGTGACTGCATTTCATGTCACAACAGTGCATAGCTCGATCACCCTACCATCTGAACTCAATGTTTTATTTATACATTGAATTGTGATTTTTTTATCAAAGACTGGCATGATTTTTCAATTTATCAACCTAGTACATCTCTTCTTTGAATCCACAGACTTTGGATGCTGCTGCTGTGATCTCCTTTACGTATTTTTCTACTGTTTGTGTAAGAGAAGACAAACAGTGTAATTCGGTGCGGATGATATTAATGTAATCTATTCAGCCGTCTATTATCTTCACCAAGATTGCACCCGATAAATGCATATTAATTAGAGGTTCTGTTACCACAACATTTTTCCAATTAATTAGATTTATATAATTATCCGCTTCAAGGTTGATTGTCGATATTTCAGATTTGCGTATGCCATCATTTACTCTCATCTTCCAACTATTATGTGCTGAGCAGCTAGCTGTTTAATATGATGGCAATCGTCAGAGAGCATTGAAATAAGAATTTCCTTTGCGTATGCAAAGCAACCATTGTCCGAAATAACCCTTTTTACCATTTGTTTTATTCCGTTTTGTGTGTTGTTTAGTAGCCGAGTGATTTCCCATGAGTTTTTAGATCCCTTCTTTAGCTGTGGATTACATTTGATTGTAAACTATCCTGGGGCCAAACTTGGATAACATAGTACTTTTTGAGTGAACGTAGAGACTCTGATGGGCAGTGAGTGATCATCGAAGGCGGATAATTCTGTTAGTCGTTGTCATCCATTCTGCGAGGGACATGTTTCGAATGAACCATTACAATTGATCATATGCCACCTCCAAGTCCAGCGAATTTCCTCTGCATCATTTATTAAACAAGGTAGTTGGCAAAAATTATATTCTAACCCACGGGGATTCGCCGGACCAATAGGAAAATCTTTGTCCACGTGCTTATTCCCTTCTTATTTCAATTTTTGAAGCCATAGAGAGTAATTTTCAAATATTATTTCCTGAATTCGAGAAAAGTGTACTCAGCACATACCTGCTAGACATTTGCAAAGTTATTTCATCAAGATATTGCTCAAAAGAACTAGCAAATAGGAACCCAAGAAACTCGTTCTACGCAAGGTCGTTCACAAAGGCGCATAAAATTATTCGCCATTATATATGCACTGATTGGTCATCAGAGTCTGGTTCACTCACAAAGTATGTAATCCAAGTTTATGCCTCAGGATGGTTTACACCAAATGTAATCCACATCTAAAAAATTGGTCTGAAAACTTATGGGAAATTACTCGGCTACTAAACATCACAGAAAACAGCAAAAAACAAATACTAAAAAAAGTTATTTAGGACAATGGTAGCTTTTTAGATCGAGAGCAAATTCTTATTGCAATTTTGATGACGATCGCCATCACATTAAACAACAAGTTTATCAGCATATAAAAATGCAAGAGGTAGAGTAAATGATGGCACACTCAAAGATGAAATACCTAAATGTTATAAAATGTTATTGGAACAGAACTCCCAATCACTATGCGGTAACTGGATGCAATTTTGGTGAAGATACTAGAGGGCTGAATAGATTCCATTAATTCCACTGCATTATTCTGCTTACATTATCATACACAAGTAGTAGAAATATTCGTGAAGGAGTGTCACAGCAGCATCACCAGACGACTGTGGATACAGAGAAGAGATGGACTAGGTTGATACATAGAAAACTTATGCCAGTCTTTGATAAAAAATCACAATTCAATATATAAATAAAACATTGTGCTCAGATGGAAGGGTGGTCGAGCTATGCACTGTTGTGTCATAAAATGCAGCCACCTCCACGTGATACCTCCTGGATAGATTTGAAAGCATATTCCAAACAACAATTAGTTGTAAGACACAACAGAGTGGAAACGGCTTTTTTTACCAAAAGTTGTCAGTTTTGCTCCCGCTATACAGAACAAAGATATCGTTTTATCGTTTAAATATGTTAAGTCATTAATAATAAAGGTTTAAATAACACTTTTAAAAAATAACCATCTCTATAGGAATTTTTTAATTTTTTTTAAAAAATGTCAAATTTTACCCTAAATTTCGACTTTTGGACCAAAAGCGCAGACTCAAGCCATTTTGTTTCAGCGGTAATATTGCACGCAGATGATGTACTAGTATAAAGGCAACTTTTGGCCCCTACCCGTTTTTGATTTTAAAAAATTCATTTTTTTCGCTCCACCCTACTCAAAAGTACTGCCTATGAAGAATACAGGCTAGAAGTGTGTTTTTAGTCCGGATACGCATTTTAAAATTTAATTATTTTTTATATATTACTTGCTGTGTGTAAATTCTATCATATACAGGGATACACAAAAGATCTCATTTGCATTTCCGTTTATTGACAGAAATTGCTGATTGGGAAATTTCAATTGTGCTATGTGAATTGTACGAACTTTTAGCATACTATGTATCTTTGTGTCCTATACAGGGTTGCACTAAATAATTCGGAATTGTTTTTGGGCTATTCAGAGTAATTGTAGAAATTGGGTTTTCAAATGCGTTATGCATTTTCGAAACCGCGATTGCACTTATATTCTAAAGCGAAAGCTGAGTTCTCGATGAAGTCATCCCTTGTTTATTTAGACATCTTTCACCTTCATAAATTGCAAAGTTTTATTACGGTATTCTAAATGTGTTGGAAAATTTCTGATAATGTATGCTGGACGTATGATTTTTCCTTCTTGTTTCACAAAACTTCTGTTTCAGTATTGCCTTGTTTTCAAGATTGAAATATTCTGCTATTCAAAGCGGAAAATTTTTGTTTTTAGAAATAAATGCGATAGCACAATATTAAAAAGCTAAATAGTATTAGGTAGCTTTCTTTACAAAAAGCTACCTATTGCAGCCGTTCGGAGGAAAGCGATTTAAAAAATTTTTGGTATATTTTCATCGATCATGACCCCCAGACCCCGAAACCACCCTCCGTTCAAAATTGATATATATATATATATATATATATATCAATATATATATATATATATATATATATATCTGACCTATGTCACACTGTAACTCTCGTATTTATGAACCGATTTGGATGTAATTCGGTGTGTACATAGTACATACCAATGTCTCGACCGAGTTCGTTGGCCAGCTTCATCCGCCATTTAAAATTTTAAGAAAAATTTAAATTTGAAATGTGGTACCAAAAAATTGAAAATTGAAAAAATATTTTTTTCTTATGTGTTTGAACTCGATAAAAAGATTCGGGAGCAGTTTTTGTTTCGTCTATATCTTAAAAAATGGCTGAGTTATAGCATTTTGAATTTCTAGTGTGGCTGAAATTTTGAAACGCCCTGATTTTTGCCACGTGATAACAGACGTATTTATGAACCGATTTGGATGTACCTTGGTGTGTACATAGTACATACAAATAACTCACCCGAGTTCGTTGGCCAGCTTCATCCACCATCTTGTTTCAAAATGGCGGCCATTTAAAAAATTAAAAAAAAAATTAAATTTAAAATGAGATACCAAAAAATTGGAAAATGAAAAAAGAGTTTTTTCGTATGTGTTTGACCTTAATACAAAGATTCCGGAACAAGTTTTGTTTCGTCTATATCTAAAAAAATGGCTGAGTTATAACATTTTGAATTTCTATTGTGGCTGACATTTTAAAACGACCTGATTTTTGTCACGCGATAACAGGCGTATTTATGAACCAATTTGAATGTAACTTGGTCTGTACATAGTACATACCAATGTCTCGACCGAGTTCGTTGGCCAGCTTCATTCGCCATCTTGTTTCAAAAGGGTTGCCATTTTTAAAAAAAAAATGTAATTTAAAATTTAAAATGAGGTATTAAAAAATTGGAAAATGAAAAAGTTCTTTTTTTATGTGTTTGGCCTTGATACAAAGATTCTGGAGCAGTTTTTGTTTCTGAAAATTTGTTCTTTTGTTTATATCTTAAAAAGTGGTTGAATTATAGCACTTTGAATTTCTATCATGGCTAACACTTTGAAACGATCTTGTATTTGTCTCGCGATACCACACGTATTCGCCTATTTCGATGGAAGAAGGCATGTGGATAGTATACATCAATATCTCGACCAAGTTCGCTGGCCAGCTTCATCAGCCATCTTGTTTCAAAATGGCGGCCATTAAATTAAAAAAATATATATATTTAAAGTGAGGTGCAAAAAAATTAGAAATTGAAAAAGGTTTCTTTCTTAAGCATTTGACCTTGATATAAGGATTCAGGAGCATTTTTTGTTTGTCTTTATCTTAAAAAATGGCTCAGATATAGCAGTTTCAATTTCTAACGTGGGTGACATTTTGAAAAATCTGATTTTTTGCCTGCGACAGCACTCGTATATATCAACCGATTCCGATGTGAATGAGCACGTGTACAGCAATTACTAAGGTCTCGACCAAGTTCACTGGTTAGCCTCATCCACCATGTTATCTTAAAATGGCAGGCACTTTAAGAAATCGCCGAATTTGGCAGCCAAATATAAGTTAGTTTAAATAAAAGCAGCTTGGATAAAGCTGACTAATTTCGCGAAATTCTCATTCATAATGATTTAGTATTGAAAAAAATTAGTATTGAATGTCCTACATTCGGTTTCCACTTAATTGAGCTTCGTGTGTTTGAATAATATAAGTTGGCTTTTTTAAAATAAGGAATATGAAAGCTACCTCTTCCTCCCGGCACTGGCCGGAAGGACTTTTTTCTATACTGAGGCATATTTTCATGGAATAAGTAATATTGTCCATAAATGGTATAATAGGTAGTATTGAATATTGTCATACCCATTTTTTATCGGCTTGTCTTCCTTCGGATTCAAAACTTGGTACTCCTCAGTAGAGAATTATGAATGCTCTTCCCCTCTACACCAACAGGCCACATTCAAAGACTTGATTACGGACCAAAACATAAATTGTAATAAAATAATTGGAATCTTTTGATTTTCTCGCAATTGAAAGAAAATACGTTTTTGCTTGTCTGTCTTGCAAGGAGCATTTCCATTTTTAACATTCAACGAGTAAGGATGTAAAATAAAATTTTCGTTTATTCCTGAAAAATTTACGATTTCCACTCTAAATGTTTAGTTAAAACAGAAATTTCACATAAAATCCACCGTATATATATACTATGTTTTAAAATTGATACGATATTCTAAATTTTATTCTAACTTTTCCTGAAACCTTTTAATTAATATATTCATTCCTTAGTCACTAAATCAATTTCTAGATCTGCCCCTGTCTGAGGTGAGTTCAAACTCTTAAGATTAAGCATGTCTTCTACATCTCGGCACGCAACAGTAATTTCTCGTCTACTTTAAACCCCAGTAAAAATCTTTCAAGTAGTGTGCAATACATGGCCATAGTATATATAAAGACTAGCAGGCTACACCCGCTTCGCTGGTCCATTTTCCAAATGATCATTGATCAAACAAAATTATGAATTCGACCTTGTATTTTAAATTAATATGGATCTTCAGCTTGACCTTGCACATTACTGAAAACGATGCGAACGCCATTGCGATATAATGTTATCTTAAGCATTGGACAAAATTTAGCAATTAAGAAGTAATTGTTTTAGTTGATTATAAACAGCGCACTTATGGTCGGGTAATGAGACCGTTATGACAACAGGAATTAATACCTCTGTAACTAATCAACATATAATGAAATCGTATATACTAACACCATTCCTAAAAGTCATGCAACAGGGCCACTTGTAACAAAATATGTTCTGTAGATTTTTTTAAAAAGGCTAAACTTTCATAATCAGGTTCACTTAATTTTTGAACTTTTACTGTTGCTCTATAACTAAGTACCCTTGAACAATATGTATACACTAAAACCTTTCCAAAATTATTACCTAACTAATTGTGGTATATCCTACGAAAGTATTATAAACAATCGGAATGAAATACAAATTTCCGTTGTAAATATATAGTAGATGATGATGATGCGATTTTGTGTAATAGAATTCATCGTAAAGTTTTCGCTTCAAACATAAACGATGCTTTCAACATTAAAGCTAATACACCAATATGTGAAGTATCCGATTACGGAAGGTTAACTTGAATTCTCATGAGCAACTACTCAAAGAAAAGTGAATATGTGGCTTTTGTGATACTTTTATGTCAGCCGGGCGCAGGTAATAAATCAATAAAGATTGTTTTCGTAGCATATTCTTATTTTATTATTTTCATTTAAAACACAAACCTTTCACTCATTTAATTTAAAATGCATGCCTTATACTAATTTCATTTAAAAAACTGAAATGATAAACAATAACAGGAAAGAATGCCATAATTAAAGCAAAAAAATATTTTTAATTTACATACGCAAAATGTAACTACTGCTACTGGGAATTTTAAAAATGCTATCAGCGAGATGTGCGCACGGTTGTTATAAATGTACCCATTTTTTCTTCTTATCGAGGAGCAATTTATAAATCGCACAATATTATTCCAATTCCAATTTCTTTCATTGAGGAACCTATGGCCGGAAAAAATGGAAAAAGACTCTTGTAGATTCTTCGGATGACGGCATCTGACGCCATAAACCGAGTTTATATATATGAAAATAATTTTTAAGTCGTTACAAACATTGCTTTCATACTTAAATATTTTCATTGGTACTACTTGTTATCCCGTCGACCAATTTCGCCAAATTATATAAATCGCCAAACCATTCGCCAAATTATATAAATTGACATAATCTTTATTTTAAATAACGAAATAACAAATAAATTAGTATAAAATTAATAAAAATACAAATAAAACGTCGAAATTAAAATCACTTGATGACGTAAACACGTGTAGTTTGTTTAAATTCAAGTGAATTTGATATTTACGATCAACCATTGTTGGCATTTAATCTTATAGTTTGACGATAGATTTTTGGTCGACGGAATATCTAAGTAGTACCTTTTTTATTTTTGTTTTATAACGCTAAATTCTCAGTAATTTTTTCCCTTTTATTTTACATAAAATCACTATTTTTTTAAAAAATTAAGATGCTTGCATTTTTATTTCAAACTCATAGAGCCGTTTTTATTTTTTAGCCAAAAGGGTTGATTTGAATTTTTTCCGTTGCTAGAGTAACGGATGTAATGATAGATATTTTGAGGTTTAGATGCCAAAGACATCGCCAAATTAGAAAAATATGAAATGTGTCATGAACTGTTGGACTTTTAAAAATTTATTTGGTAGCATTCGATTCAGCATACAAAACTACATTAAAATATGCTATCATTTGACGCATAATTTTGATATTCGATTTTTTTCCCCTCCCCGTGCAAAAACCATTAGGGGTGACACTTTAGAAAATACTTTCTTAGCAGAAGTTTATGTCATAAGAAGTATTTTTACCACGAATTTCAAGATTTTAGGTTCAGTAGTTTGCGCTGTGCGTTAATTAGTCCCCTAATCCAGACTTTATTTTATATACTATATTAGATATGCGATTTTGCGGTGAATCGATGATAGAAAATTAGTCCAATATCATTTGAAATATTACATAACAGAGGAGAAAGTACGAAGAAAGACGAAGAAGAAATGACGAATTGCAAAAGATTTGTAATTTTTTTTTTTTTCAAAATGTTGAATTTTTCCATAGTAATAACGTATTAAAACATAAATTTCCTTAAAAATTATCTTTATTTCCTAGATTTCGAATCTGTGAATATTCCTATAAATGAAATTGGCGATATGACTTGAGAAAATAGATAATATTTGCTTAAATAAAATGGGTGATATTCGTTGATCTGAGTTCGAGTTTATAAATATCACATGCTTTCGGAATTACGGCGAAAAACATTTTAAAAAGTATGAAATTATTTTACAATATGTATGTGTGGCAGAAATTCACACTGAAATTTAAGTATTCGATTCCATTTTTAAAATATTAACTGATATCTATATAAGTTACAATTGAATATGAAAATGTACTCAAAAAATGATCTCTTTCACCTAAAAAAACACCATTTGTGAGAACATCCTCAAGCTAATGTCACGCTTATGCATTTTTGGCTTAAAATCACATTGTTTGGCGACAAAAGAAAAATAATAAATTGTAAAGAAACAAATAGTAATTACACATGTGACTCACAATTACATCTGCTTGTTTCTTCTATAAGTCACGTGATGGGACAGTTAGATATATAAAAAAAAGAAAAGAACAGAACAGAGAGAAAATGTCGTTAAAATTTCATCTAATCAAATTTTCAGATTCGTTTCCATATCTAACGCAAGCGATAAAGAGCCAAATATTGCATATCAAGTGTAATATTTCTTTTTAAATTAATTTTTAAGCATTACAAATATTTCTTTCAGGTTTTGATTAAATGTTTCCGTTTTTTAATATTATCACTCATTAAAACGGATTTTCTTCTTCTTTTTTTCTTTTTTTTTTTCATTTAAATAAAATTAGTAACAGTTTTTCTTTTATTTTTCGAGGTTTAATAGCCGTTTCAATTTTTTTTTTTTATCAACGATGAATTTCGCCAAGAAATAAAATGGTAACCTTATCGCCCAAAATAACAGAATTTTTCGTCATAATTCTAAAACTAATATAGGTAGAATAATGTGTTATAGATTAAAACCTTCCTTGAAACAATACCTATCTAACGGTATAGATTCCGTAAAAATCCATGCAGTAGAACTCGAAATCTAGGCGTTCGGAACGAAATTTCCGTTTGGATTTTATATATATAAATAGATAATAGAATAGATAATAGATTTTATATATATATAATAGAATAGATAATAGATTATGTGTTATGAACTATCTCAAAGTTTAAAACAGATCGCATTGTTAGATTTCTTAATTTTAACAATATCGCGTTATGTTAGTTCCACATTCCACCACCAGGGAGCGCACTCTATTCTTAACGAAATCGTATCTGAACGAAACTCCTTCATGCAACCTTTCCGTAGATACATGAATCGGGAGGGTGACGGTCTTAACCAATAATTTAAGATAATTGCTGAAATTACTACGAAAAATATTTTAAAGGGGCCCTACGCGGGCCCCTAGTAGAGTTAGAGGAAATCGGAAGACGGCAAAATAATCGCGGGGAAAAGTTTGCTTGGGTGCTTCGGAGCTACTTTTGGCGCGAGATCTAAGCTCTACGACCAATAGGAGCCCAGATATTTAAGGAAATATGAAGTAACAAAGTCCAAAATAATAGAATTTTCCGTACCAATTCTATAACCAATCTAGGTAGAATGATGTGTTATAGCTTAAAACCTTCCCTGGAACGATACCTATCTAACGGTATAAGTTCCGTAAAAATCCATGCGGTAGAACTCGAAATCTCGGCGTTCGGAACGAAATTTCCGTTTGTATTATATATATATAATAGATTAAGTCTAGGACAGCATAGACACTTATAAAGAACTGAAGTTCAAGGCAATTAGATAAGGTTTATTCCATAGCATCTGTCTAACATTACCTAACAATTTACAACCCTATAAGGATGTAAATTGCAATAAAGTACTTTCTTCAAGAGCACTTTTCGTAGCAATCTATAAGGCTTACAGGCAGTCTTCTACTAGCTACCATTGTGAACAGACATGGATAGTGCGACTGATGGGAATGATTGTGAAGTACCGCCTTGCATGACAATCTCCTCCGCTTAAGAATGTTCCTATACGCCCAATGAAGTAATATACACACAAAGTGTGTATTTTTTAAGTAAAAATTACACCATTCACGATTCCAAATAACAGTTTTAAAACATTGTATACACACACACATATATATATATATATGTATATACATATAATAAATAACTAATATAATATACATACATAAATAACTGTATGCACTGTAAAAAATATTCTGTATATATATATATTATGCACAGAATATTTTTTTACAGTGTATAGAGTTATTTTTGTCAGTGTTTGAATACCACTAACTTCGTGAAAAGTCAACAAGTTGGCCCACATACATAAAGTTGAAATGAAAATTTTTAATCAAAAACTATATCTTCCTTTCAACTTCAAGTTGCCTAAAAGCTCCTCTTAAAATTTCTACTGAATATAAAATTATTTTTAAGATTTAATATTTTAAAATTATTTTAAAAATTATATTTAAAGATCTTGAACTGATTAAATATGACTGAAGTTTGGTCGTGGACTCGCAAGCCCGTAATTAATTCAGACTATTACTGCTTTTTGCAGTTATTTTTTGAAGTTTTATAGAAATAAAAAGTGTTTGTTGAATTTTAAAATATAATTTAACAAAATATCTTAACAAAACTTATAATTTGGTACGGAAATATTGTTCTTGCAAAACCTTTTTTTTTTAATTTTTGTGCAAGATCCCTATTTTTGAGTCGTCGTTACTTCTTATGCTATATATTAAGCAATTTATTATATATTATACAATATATATATATATATATATATATATATATATATATATATATAATAATAATAATAATAAAAATTTCAAAATCAATAAAAATTAATTAAATTTTTTGTTATTACAAGAAAAACAATTTTATTTGTTTGTCTTTCAACTATAACCGAGAAACAATGGAATAATCAGCGTAAAGAAGAAACGATGACTCAAAAATCAAAAGCAGGAGCAAAGACAGCTTTCTCCTGCTCTTAAATTAGAAGCACATATTTTTGAGCCTGTTGAAGGCTAAGTTCTTTTTTAAGGTTTTGCGGATTTCCGTTTTTAATGGTACTTTTCAGAAGTTCTATTTTACTTTATGTTATTCCACCTGCTTATATCAATGTTAAATGAGATTAAGTTACATTACATGTGAAAATATTATATTTTACCTTCTGTCAGAATCACAAAACTGCAGGAATTCATTAATGTTTGATTTTAATATATTTGATTCTAGAAGCAGTCACGAAAATACAGATTTCAGAAATAAACAAAGCTGTTAATAGATCAGAAGTTCTTGAATCTAATGAATTTGATGCTTCAGGTTCTAACGAGACTGGTGCTACTGATATCAAGCAATCGGGTAAGTTTAAGATACTAAAAACAGTAAATATAATTGATCTGATTTTAAGGCAGAATCTCACTTTATCTTACTTGATTCTAGAAGGACTAAACAAAACTGCTGAACTGAATGCTGAATTGAAGAAAGCTGATCAGTCAGAAATTGTTGGATCTGATATTCCTGAAGCTTCTGCAGCTAATCAGGCTAATTCTGCTAAAAGTGATGAATCAGGTGAGTCTATGAGAAGCAGCAATAATAAATTTAAATGTTTTATTTTTTTTAAAGAAGAAGGCAACAAGTTGTATTTTGTAATGCACACCATTCGTGTTTTTCTTAGTTTGACTACTGTAAATCTGTTTTGATTTTTTTCATCCTGTGTAATTCAAAAAGTTTTAATGAGACTGGTACACTGGTGGTTGAGTTTAAAAGAAAAAATATCTTGTAAGAAGTTCTTTGTTCTCTGGTTACTTCAGAGATACAAAAAGTATGATTTTCTTATCTCGAAATTGCTTTTGCTCAATTAAAAAAAAATCTACTGCTATTCTTGTCCCCAAAGTGGCATTCTGCTTGATTTCAAGATGAAATTTCTTTAATAGTGATAGTATTGACAGATTATACAGATTAATTTTTAAATAATAATTCAAAGTGTCTTCAATGATTCTTTCTTAATCAACAACAAGCTTCCAATTCTGAAAAAAACATTTATGTTATTAATATTAGTTCCCATTATTTATTTACTTATTCTGCAGCAGTTGACATGTTTAAGCGATAGTGTTTTAGCAAAACAGAGTGTCTTGTTGTCTAGGCTGAATTTAATATATGTTGTTGCCAGTAAAGTGTCTTTAGAATTATAAGAATGTAGCGATATGCAAGGGCGCATGCTCATATTGGAAGTTTTATTCTTGCCACAAGTTTATGGCAAATCACATTCTACATCTTAGTAGTACTAGACAAATTAGCAAGAGAAATGAGATGAATCAACAGACGTTACCTTGGCAGCAGAGTTAGACATTAGGAACTGTAAGTAAGGCGTTAAATGACGGCTACAATTTTTTTCTTTGTACCAAACTTCATTTCATAGTTGCGATTTTATGCTATATCATATTTTATTATTTCTTTTCGCAACCATCTAAACAATAGTATTATTTATATTTTTATGTGTTAAGAGAACAGCGGGGGGGGGGGGGGACTTATAAACGCTATCTCTTTGTTAATCACCAAAAAAAAAAAAAAAAAAAAAAAAACTGGTTTTCTGTAAAAGTGTAAAACCTGATTAAACTAAAATATTTACATTCTAGTAAAATATTTAACTTATTTTTTATAAAGCTAATATGCACACAAAACAGATTATCAAGCAATTATATCCATAGAAAAGAAATTTGAATTTCAAAATAATTTCAGGGATAAGCCTAGTTTAAAAAAAAAAAAAAAAAAAAAACGTGCGACTGAAAATACATGAAAAAATAAGAAACAAATAAATGAACCTTTGGATACAAATTATAATGTGGCATTTAATAATTTTCACAAATCGTACATAAATATATTTTACTTTTTTGGAGGGGGAAGCATTAAAATTTAAATACATTCTTGATACAGTATCTTATTTTAGGAACATATAAGGAAGGGATCTACTGCATAGTAAAAAAATCTTCTATATTAAAAGAAAAAACCTTAATAATATAATTTTATCATCCAATATTTATTTAAGATAATCTTACAGCAATTACTTTAAAAAAATTGAAATCAAGATATTTCGTTTTAAAAACCGGGTCTTCTAACTTGACACATTAAACTCAAAGAAAGCTAAGCGTCAAATTTGAGGACTAGTATAATTTTACGGTCGTGAAATGCAATAATTAAGTTGCATTTGACGATTAATGACAATAATTTCAAAACCTGCTTGGCGGTAATGGCAGCGTCCAAAAGAAATGATAAAGGAAAATTTTCTGATTATTGGACTTTAAAATGCATACAATTTCGGATGCCCTTAATATACTTAACTCTAACAATCCTTTCGCAATATATGAGTACAGGTTTATTTAAAAATCTAAATTGTTGTATTCTATTTGAGTAACAGTTTAAACTCAATTCATGTGAAAAAGGGAATTTAGTTCGGTTTGCGTCCATAATTTCATAACTGAATCAGTTTCACTTCAAAACTCATCACAATTGAGGGAAATTTGTGCATCTGCACTCAATGAGTTCTATCAGTTGCAACGCTGAAAAAAAAAAAAAAAGTGAAATCTATTTCACACATTTCAGTGATTCCATTGTTAAAGTTTATGATGACATATTTCTATACTTACAGTTCAAAGCATGTTGATTGGTAAGTAAAAAGGGTTGAGGTAAGTAATTCTGACAGTTTTGTTACATGAGATAAGTTTTGTTGCGATTTATAGGAATTTATTAATGTTTGATTTTAAAATAAAATCTCATTTTATCATACTTGTTTCTAGAAGCAATCGAGAAAATAGTAACTTAAAAAATAAGCAAAGCTAATAATAGATCAGATGTTGTTAAATTTAATGAATTTGAAGCTTCAAATTCCAACGAAACTAGTGCTACCGATATCAAGAAATTAACCCCTTCGGGACGGGAGCCTTTTACGAAATTTTTAATCTTTTGTCACCGTTTTTTAAAAACAGAAATTTGTCTCTTCTTGAATCGAGAAAATGCGCTGATTAAATAAGGCAAATTTTACAGTAAAATTTTACTGGTGAGGAAAAACAAGGATTCTGAGCGCTTCATGCGGCACGCATACGTGCCGCTCGTCCCCAAGGGGTTAAACAGCAGTAAATATATCTGATTTTATGACAGAATCTCATTCCATCCCTGTTTTATTCTAGAAAGCGTAAACAAAACATTAGCTGCTGAAATGAATAAAACTGATCAGTCAGAAATTGCTGGATCTGATATTCCTGAAGCTTCTGCAGCTAATGAAGCTGATACTGCTGAAACAGATGAATCAGGTGAGTCTATGAAAAGCAGGAACAATTAATTTATATACTGTGTAATTTTTTTAAAGATAGAAGGTAATATATTGCATTTTAAAATACACGCCATTTGCGTTTCTATTTGTTTGCATAACTGGAAATCAGTTTTGATTTTTTCTGGAAGGCGTGCTTCTTGTATTTCAAGCAATTCTCTAATTATTTCAAAGCTACAACAGTGTGCTCTGCTTACCTGAAATATCCTTAATGTAAATAAAAAATGCATACCACCATTATTCTCCCGAAGTGACATTCTGCTTACTTTCAAAAACTACCTTCACTATTGATGAAAATATTAGAAATTTTTAAATAAAAATTGAAAGCGACTTCAATGATTCTTTTTCAATGGACAACAAGCTTGCAAATGTGCAAAACCAGCGATTTTATAATAATCGACCATTTCCTATTTACTTATTGTGCGCCAGTTGTTGTATTTAAACAAGAGTAGTTTGGCAAAGCAGAACGTTTTTTGTGACAACCGTTTTTTTTTTTTTTTTTTTTTTTTTTTTTTGTTATCTGAGCTGAATTTATTCTGTGTTGTTAACTGTAAAGTGTCTTTATAATTAGAAGAGTGTCAAATATGCAAAGGGCGCATGCTCGGATTGGATGTTTTATCCTCACCACTAATGTGGGTCATACATACCAATACTATATATTTGTGAGTCACCACAAATGAATGCCATAAGGCACATTCTAGAGCTTACTAATACTAGATAAGACTTACTAATACTAATATTAGACAAATAAGAAAAGTAAACAAATGTTAAGTTGGCGATGTTGCAGCCTTGCAAAAGTATTTCTAAAAATACTAAGCAGTAAACAATCATAATGTTATAATTCTTTGCCTGTCTCTGTTCAAACAATATGTACAAAATACGGTTACTATTACTAGCTTATAATATTTTCATGGTGTACTAAAACTGTAGTATAAATCGTTACATTAAAATACAATTAGGGGTAGTTCAGAAAGCCTAACAAAGTTTAATAGACTGTCACACATATATAAGGACTGAAAAGTGAAGCCTCTTATTTTTATTTGCTTAAATAGAAACATTTCTTCTTATTTCTCTTGCTTACCCTTTTTTTGGTTTTGATTATCATTGACAATAAATGTTAAACTTGTTTGGAATTATCGGAAATGCACGTGTTCAAACAAGCGTACTTACTATAAGATTACACTTTTCAAATCAGTCAATAAAGGACTCGGTGATTTTTCTATTATTCGGTAATATTGAATAGTGATTCTGATCAACCATAATACACAGGACTACAATCTACAGAGACATTCCAGAGTTTTGGTCAATGTTAGCATTTATTAAAATAAGTTTTTCCAAGTCTGAATTATGGGAGTAATTATAAATATTTTCTGGATTTTCTTATGTAGTGGTAAAGAAAGGATCTCCCAATATTCTGCATTTTGCCGTAATCTATACACTGTAAAAAAAGACAAATGTTTTCGACAATATTTCGAAATTTAATACGGTTTATGGAACTTTAACTTCGTCAGAGTTATCCACGAATACAATAAACGTTCCTTTATCTTACTAAACCTCTGAAATTAATATTTTTCCGAGACTTAAAAAAACATTTCTGAAAAAAAGTTTCTTTTGCTGCCTGTAATTTTCGGAAACTTTTCTGAATAGTGTATTTATCTGTTTTCCCAATGCAAAATATTGTTTTTTGAACGCTATGCATTCTCAAGTAAATATTATTATGTAAATCAGCATTTATGTTCAAAACGGAAAATTTTTAAATTAGAAGCCTTAACATTAACACTTTTCTTCTCTTGTATGTCAAAACTCTGTTAATCATCTGATAATATCGAAATAAAATTACAGAAAACTTGCTAAAAAGGTGCATTTAATGTCACAAATATAAAAAGATGTCGCAAATAAAACTTCCAAACTTTCGTGCCGAGTGCTTTCGATCATTCCTAAACCGTCATCAGGGCAGCTTTGATTTGAAAATTCTTAACCGCATTCTGTCCTCGGCTGGGCAACCAGGTGAGTCTGCTTTACAGTGGAACGGGTAAGGGGTGGGGAGGGGAGACAGTAAACTGAATATTTCTATTTAACTTTAACAAAACATCTTTTATTTTAAAAACTTTAACCACATAACCGGAATGTTCTATGATATATTATCATTAATGGCCTTATTATTTTTTTATTAAAATTTCAATGGACTCTTTTATTAACGAAATATGATAATGGGAGGTAAGAATGATGATTCTTGCTTCATTAAAACGAATATTTAAATGTTGCTGTAGGTTAAGTCTTGCTAAAGCTGTGGTTTGTCTACAATACGTAATATCACTTACGTGTTCTTTCAATCTGTCCTTGAATTTACGTCCTGTCATCGCAATATATACCTTTTCTTCTTGTGTTTCAGTTACCAATGGAATTATGTAAATACCTGCGATTTCATCATTAGGAACAGGGTCAAACTCGCCATGGACCAAATCTTTGAGTTTTTCCGTTGTTTTAGCCACTAGAGTAATATTAAATTTCTTTACTGCATATCTTAGCTTCTTATATAAACCAGGAACATAGCTAAAGTTACAAAGTTTAAGCTTTTTAACTAGATTGCTCTTATGTGCTTTATATTTCATTTCGTAGACCAGTTTGTTAATAAAATGTAGGGGGAAACCATATTTCTTGGCGACGCATTTAATTTTATTTATTGCATTATCTAGAAAAGTGTCAGTGCATATTTCAAAGGCTCGTTTAACATAAAACCTATAGGCTGCGATTTTGTATCCAAAATGAGAAGCGCTGTCATATATGGTATGTGGTGTGATTTGATCTATTGAGTTTACTATAAACATTTCTATCTAATTTGTCATCATTCCTAGTCAATTCAACGTCTAAAAATGGTAAGGTCTTTTCATTTTCTATTTCTAAAGTGAATTTTATGTTATAGTCAATTGCATTAATATCCTAATAGAAATAATAAAACTATTAATGATAATATGTCATACAACATTCCGCTTATATGATTAAATTATTTAAAATAGAAGAAGAAATATTCAGTTTACTGCCTCTTCTCCCCACCCCTTCCTCCCTACACTGTAAAGTAGACTCATCTGGTTGCTCAGTCGAGGATGGAGTATGGTTAAGAATTTTCAAATCAAAGCCGCTCTGATGAGGGTCTAGGAGTGATCGAAAGCGCTCGGCAGGAAATTTTGGAAGTTTTTAAGTTTTTAAAAAATATTTTATTATGTAAAAACATCTTTTTTATATTTGTGAAATCTTTTTCTATTTGTGACATTAAATGCACCCTTTTAGCAAGTTTTCTGTAATTTTAATCCGATATAGTTTTCAAGGTGAATGTGACATTCCAACGGTATATGCTTTTCATATATACATTTTGCATTTGATAATATATTTTGAGAATTGATAGCATCTGAAAAAAGATACTTTGTGTTAAGGAAACAGGTTAATACGTAGTAAAAATTTCTTGAAAACGTTTCCGAAAACTGTGGGTAGCAAAAGAAATTTTTATTTAAGAAATTCTTCTTGAAGCCCCAAAAATTATTGACTTTTGAGATGTCAGAAAACAAATTAAAGTTTTTTGTGCGTACCTCAGAATAAATTTATAATATATCTTTGTATACCATAATAAATGCCGTGATAGTTTTGAAAAAATGTATTTTTTACAATGTATGTAAATGTCAAATATTTTTGCTTCATTTCTTCTAAATCTTGTTTGTGTGAGCTAAATTTTACGCATGTATGTTTTATTTCCCAGAACCTCTTCCTCAACCTGTTTTGATGGTGACAGAAGTCGGCTCAACTTACTTAGAGGTAGTTTGGGTTCTGCCTGAAGAATCAAAATCGAACGCTGCACATATGCGTATGTTTATTCCCCTTTTTCCTTTCAATGTAATTCTATTTGTAGATTAAGTAATTGTAATATGAAATATATAATGTCCGATTTATTTCTGTCCATTAGTTTTTAATAAAAGTTTAATGTCTACATTTTGACAAGATTTTCTTTTCTTTTATAAATGAAATGGGTTAGATTTGACTGTGAATTAGATATTTTGTTTGCCACGGTATCTGTGATATTTCTCAGCTGTTTTTTAAATGTAGCTCTTCAGTGTGAATGATAAGCTTTTCTGTCATCAATAACGAAATCTTATGTTAGCACATGAGATAATTAAATAGGTGATGACTCAGCACCGAATATAATTATCGAAATGCGGTTTTCACCCTCTGAAAGTAGAATTGTCTTTTTGAAGATTTGAGTATTTTTTAAAAGATGATAAAATTAGAACATTTTTCACAAGTTGAAGTTTCAAAATTTAATAAGTTTTAAAATATTTAAATTTTGAGGAGACATTTTTAAGGCACACTATATCGACATCTGTCGTCTACATGTTGATGGTGAAAACCATATTCCGAAGATGACTGTAGGTAGTCAGTCTTCACTTGATTGAGGTTTTTGCATGGATGAACATGGATTTCACAATTGGAGAGTAATGGTGAAGTGGTCCTTTAAGGGTGTTCTCAAATCCAAAAGGGAAACTTTCTGACATAAGTTTTAATTTATTTTTGTTCGAAAATGCATGAAACTAGCTGGTGTTATTGTTCAGAAACTGTGTAATTGAGCTGCTTTTCCCATTTTTTTGCAAACCCAGTAGATCTTTCAGAAAATAATATCAAAGTGGGCGTTTTGAACCGAATTTCCAGGCGGAGGAAGAAAGAGACTCAAGAACGGGCGAAAAACGTGCTTGTCACGTGATCAAAATTCCTTATAACTCAATAGGTAATCGATTGATCAAAAAAATGAAAAAAAAAAACAGTTCAATTCCAAATCGCCTCCATGGTCAGGCTTTCCAATTTTATACCTTTCCGTTAAAAAATGAATTTGTAAATGTGTCAAAACGTTTTGCGCTTGTTGAGCAGAGCAGTTAAGAACAGCCTTAAGTGACGATAGAAGGTTCTTCAGAAAATTTATTCTGCGACTAAAAATTGTTTGCAACGTTTATTGAGGCTTGAATCTTATTTATAACGCTATTTCATTGCAATGTAACATTTATAAATTATAAAAATAATGTTCTACTGTTAGCAGCTTAATCCATTCTATTTAAAACAGTAAATAACAATAAGTTCTTTTAATGCACAATCACGACTTTGTTGCATGATTTTTATTTTTTTAGACTTTACTTTAACTTGATATTATAAAATACATTATAAGTTGTATTTATAACTCTTTAATAGGTCCTCATTATTTTTTTTAAAGATATTATTTTTTATTTGGAATATTATTCGTTCAAATTTTAGTTAGGCTGTCACCCATTTATTAAATTACGCAAATTTGCGTTTATTTACCCATCTCTTCTACCTAAATGTCAGAGGCTGTCACACTAGAGAAATATGTCCTGCCCTGTTGTGACGGGATACTATCAAATTTATTACAATTTACATTTATTGGTCTATGAATACTATAAAAAATTATTTGTATTTGGAGCTTTTAATTCGAGCTGTTGAAATTCAAGGCAAAAAAGAAAAACATAGCTGGAAAAATACATATTAAACAAAAACATAATTTGCCTAACAAATTAAAAAAATAAAATTTATTTCCTACATTATTTAAGGCATTATTAAGGACAGATATTAAGATATTTCATTCAGTTAGTTCTACATTTAATATTAAATTTTTTAGTCCAGGCAATAAGGAATTTTACATAGCAAAATTAATGGTAGTACTGAAAATCGACTTTCTAGATGTTTTTTGGGTCGCTGAATCCGAATTTGTAACTTCCCACCAAACTTTCCCCCGGCAACCTCCCCAAATTTTGGTAAAAAGCTCCCCAAAAAAGGTTTTTATTAAAAAAATAAATTTTTTTATTGTTTTAGAGAAAAAGTATCTAGAAATTCAGAAAGTAAACAAAATTTCCAACAAATTAGCTATATGACATTATGACTTAGGATGACGGGAAAGGGGGGGGGGGGGGGGTCTGTCTCGGAACCTGCGCGCGGTGCTTTGTAAACTAAGTTGCGCAATTCCACTTAACCACACCCATGTTTACATTCGCCCTGCCATCTCCCCTCCGAACTTTCTCTATAAGGTTTACTTTAAGATTTTTGGGTCGCTGAATCCGAATTTTTAACTTTCCCCCAAAAATCCCCCCCGAACCCCCCACAAATAGTTGTTTTTAACTTAAATTTCTTATTGATTTAGGGAAAAGCATTACGAAATTCAGAAACTAGACAAACTTTGCAACAAATAGGATGTATGACATTATGAATTAGGATGAACGGGGAGGGTGAGGGCTGCCTCGGAACATGCACTGCGGCGCTACGTGCACTAAATGATGAAGTCCAGGCAATAGGGGATTTTATCTGGCAAAATTAATGGTAGTACTAGAAATCGGCTTTCTAGATGTTTTTTGGGTCGCTGAATCCGAATTTGTAACTTTCCACCAAAATTTCACCCGGAAACCCCCCAAAAAATTGATTTTTTGAAAAAAATTTGGTTTTTGAGAAAAGCGCGCGGGGAATGTTCCGAGGCAGCCCCCTCTCTCCCTGTTTATCCTACGTCAAAATTTCATATATCCTATTTGTTGCAAATTTTGTCTAGTTTCTGAATTTCGTAATGCTTTTCCCCTAAAACAATAAGAAATTTAAGTTAAAAACAACTATTTGGGGGGGGGGGTTCAGGGGGAAAATTTTTGGGGTAAGTTAAAGATTCGGATTCAGCGACCCAAAAAACTTAAAGTAAACCTTATAGAGAAAGTTCGGAGGGAAGTTGGGAGGGCTAATGTAAACGTGTGAGTGGTTAAGTGGAATTGCGCAACTTAGTCCACGCAGCACTGCGGCGCATGTTCCGAGGCAGATCTCCCCTTCCCCTTCATCCTAAGTCATAATGTCATATATCTAATTTGTTGCAAATTTTGTCTACTTTCTGAATTTCTAGCTACTTTTTCCCTAAAGCAATAAAAAAATAGAATTTTTTAATAAAAACCTTTTTTGGGGGGCTTTTTACCAAAATTTAGGGGGGTTGCCGGGTTAAATTTTGGTGGGAAGTTACGAATTCGGATTCAGCGACCCAAAAAACATCTAGAAAGCCGATTTCCAGAACTACCATTAATTTTGCTAGGTAGAGTCCCTATACGGTCTCTATTGCGTGGACTATTTGTAACAAATTATTTCCAAGTGAACATAAAAAAATAAAAGTGAAATTCAAAGAATATGATACTTAAGCACCCAAAAACTTTTGATTCCGTTCAAACGAAATCGAAATAAATCTTAGACTTTTTACCAAATTTAAGTTGCAAATATTTGTATTGCCGATTTTGTATTGAGTTTAAGTTAGGTGAAAACAAATGATTAGGCACGTCTAAACTACAAACCTTCCAAAATAGTCTAAGATTTATTTCGATTTCTTTTGAGCGGAACCTAAGATTTTAGGGTGTTTAAGTAGCATATTTTTATCGTTTAATGTTCACTTGGTTTAACTAATTTGTTACAAAAATTTAGCATTAAATGTAGAACTAACTGAATGAAATATCTTAATATCTGTCCCTTCTCGGGCTTTAATAATGTAGGAAATAAATTTTATTTTTTTAATTTGTTAGGCAATTTATGTTTTTAAAAAAGCTCAGCCTTGCTTTTTCTAGCACGCTGTTCTTTTTTCCCTATCTTGCACTGAAGAAGGACCTCGCTAGTAGATTCATAACAGCTGTTTGCTGCTTTTCATGTATTTTTTTGCATTTTTAAACGTTGGTTTTTCTGCTTTTTAATATTGTTGCACAAAGGCTTTATTTGCTTATTTATGTTTTTGTTTACTATGTCAAGTTTTTTAATAACTACCACATTAAAACGAATTCATTTAAAAACTGCATGTATCATCATCAGGTTTGATCTACAATGTATCTCATCACAATTTGCGGTGTATTTACCAACGTTTAATCGAAAATGTTTCATCAGTGCAGTAGTGCAAAGTTTAGACAAAAACATCCAGTCTAAGCATAAAAAATCTTTAATAAAAACGTATAATTTTTTTTTACTTAATTTTAGTTATCCCATTTTCCACTCTGGTGCGCTATGAATGCAAAAAAAATATCCTTAAATCTTGACTGCTAATATTATAACAGCTGTTGCACAGTAAAACATAAGAAAACAGTTTTTTCTACCGTACATCCTTCCAGGGGGCGATGTAAATGCAAGAGGAAATTGTTACCTAAATTTAACTTAGGGTATTTATTTAGCATCAAGATCAGTCGTTTTCGTGAAAAAGACAAAAGGAAAAAGTTTAGATAAAAAATGCGGTAATAACGTTAAGCTTACTTAACGTCACTTCGTTAAGTTTACGTAACGTTAAAAGTCTCTGTCTTTTTAAAATTTACAAATAATTATTTTTTACTTCTTAATACCACAAAAAGAAATTGCATATGAACAATGTATATATTACATGCCCGTGTGTAATTCTGACGTCATATTGATGATGAAAACTGTAAAATAAATTTCGGCTATTTTCAAATTTATTAACTCCTAAGCATCCGACGATTTCAATTTTTACACAGTCTTAAAACAATATAAATATTTCAGTGTTTCTTTCCGGCTAGTATTCCTTTACGAAATTAAAACTTCATCAAAAAATAAACAAAAAGAAAACATAAATAAATCACACAGTTAACACCTTTTTAAGCGAATGGGCACATTTGTATATAATTGATATTTATGCTTAAAAATCAGTACCTGTGAAATATGCTGCATTTTTTTCATGTCATAGTCACTTACTTTCTGTATTTATTCTTATTAATGCTTGTTGTATTACTAACAAATGTTTGAAAATTTCACAGTTTTATTTCCTGTATGACGCTATAGTCATCTTCTTTTTAATTCGTAAAAAAAATATTTCAAATTTCTTTTTTTCAAGTAGAAAGAATTTAACTGAAAATAAATTTCAGTAGATAAATTATTACTACGGCTTTTGAATTTTTGCAACAATAGAAAAAAATGGTTAAATTTTAAATCAAAAATGTCCATTGATTCTCAATGAAAAACGCGAAATTTGGAATTATTAAGATAAATATTTGAATAATATAATTAAAGCTTTGGCTATGTTACTCTCTGCACTATAATTCACCCATATGCAAAGGCATTTTATAATCCATTTTAACCCTGACGTCAGGCAAACATTTTCGTACTTTGAATTAACAATATCATTTAAATTATAACGAATAAACAAAATTGTGGCATTAGGGACAAAAAGGTGGGAAGAAAAAAATTAAAAAGTTATGAGCCCCATGGACTTTTCTATGTTAAATTAACATTGAGAAGTAACACTGGAAATAACTATTTAGGTATTGCGCTGCCGCGCAATACTTAAATATCTTAAATGAACTTTGTTATGCTGCTCGGAAATGTTGCACGCCAAACTGAATTTAGATTTTAGATGCAACGTCCCAATGTGGTTTCCCATTCCTCTCTCCTTCTCGTACTTTTTGGATCCCCTCATTCCTCTTGAAGTATGAAAAAACCAATAAACGACCTTTTATGTGTTTTTATTATATTTGTTTAAATGTATTTTTTATGCGTAACCTGAAATATAAATGCTGGATACTGCACCAGAATCAATTATCTTCTTTACTTTTTTTTTTCTCAGATTACATAGTACACTATAGAAAGTATGGAGCCCAATGGCAGGAGGTCTCCTTGCCAGAGGCTTCTAGAACTTCCTACTCCTTAACCAATCTGGACCCAGGAATGTCCTATCAGATCTGTGTCATGGCTGTGGACTCCTCTGGATTCAGCAGACGCAGTGAGACTGCAACATTTCGCACTTCCAACAAAGTCATTTGTAAGTATTTCACTTTTGTTTCCGAACTCTTTAGAGTCTTTTAATTTACATAAAATTAATAATGTAAGTAAAAGATACTCCTGCAAATGATGAAGTACCTTTTATTTTTCAGATTTCTTAAATAAGGGAATTTTGTATAACAGATTTAAGGATGACCAAAAAAAAAAAAAAAAAAAAAAAAAAAAAAACATGTTCGATGTATGAGCCCCCTAGTGACTGCCCTATTTTAGGAAACAGAATGCCAATTTCTACATGGGTATTTTATAGCACGTGATCGAGAATGAGATAATTAATCACAATCCACTTATCACAGTTATGGTTGCAGTAGTGAAATATCGAAAGATTCTATTGTCAACACGCAATTTGTTCGTCGCAAATTGATCGACAAAAGCATGAATAGAATTAAAAATCTCATTTTTCATGTGCTTCACGTGTTCTGCAAGGACATTTTGATTACAGTGTCATCTACCGCCATTTCACATTTCCATGGTCAGCAGGGTGGCGCGAATATACATCAATTGGCTTTCTCTTTCCGGGGTAAATATTATAACACTAGTATTCACGAATGACTTCGACCGACAGTTAAACCGCGGGTCGAGTAACCCCAGGTTGGTATTTTCAACCGGGAGTCGAAAACTCTTATTCACCGTTTACTTCGAATGAAAAGTTACCTAACTCAGAGTTCTTCGACCCCGGTTGAATGAAGTGTGCTTATTGGTTTAAAAAAAATATGTCTTGTTCGGTTTCGCGTCGAGGCATCGTTTGTTTTCATTTTGGAAGAAAAGCGACGAAAAAAGAGGTAGAAAAGAAAAGAAAGATTAAAATGTAGTGTGGATTCCCCCCCTCCACACACACACAAAATGTATTTACAAATAAAAACCTGTAATCACTAAAGATGGATCAACTTAATTTAATTTCTTGAAAGTTTTAACATTTTTTAAACAATTCATTCTTTTTTTTTTTTTTTTGGTAAATGCGTTAGGTCAATGATATGAAACGTGTTAACTGCTAAAATAAATGTTAGAACATTCTTTTTCAATATAAATTTTCGCATAGTTGCTAGAACATAGTACTTGTTTTGGATCAAAACTAATGAAACTTGATTTGAATAAAAACTAAAATTTTATTTCAACAGCAATTATGTTGGTTTCCATTATTAATAGTTCTAATTAGTAGCTAATTAAGCAATTTCTGATAAGGAAAATATTAAAATGGAGAAAAAAAAGGAAAAATTGAAGAAAGTAGCCTGTTGCACTTTATATACACTATTTCTTTTATTAGTATATATGGTATCCAGATGTTTTAATTTTATTGTTTCGATTTTCAGCGAGCTAATTAAAATGATTAATTCTAATTGAATTAGATAGTAATTAATATTACAGGTTGACTGGAAAAAGTAGTGAAATAATATTAACAGAACTGCAGAGAAAGTGGAGCAGGTGATTCTGACGTGCCCCGGCACCAGGCACCAAGCCGCAGAGGCACTTCATGGGTGCATCTATTTATCACTTCCAATCGATGGATAAACATTTTTCATTTAACTAGTCGCTAAATAAAACTCCACACTTCCTTTAAGTTTAAACTGAGTACAGTGGAGATATTTTATAAGATGTCATTTTAAGAAACGCAAACATGTTAAATCTTTTAAGACTACTTGTGTATAGTGTATGAATTTCCATTCAACACATAGAATCGAATAAGACCTTTTCTAAATCATAAATGAATTCTGAACACTATCTGGACAAATAAATCTGAAATATTACAGAAAGTTGAATTTTTATTGATTAGCTTTTAGGGCTCCCCCCCCCCTCCAGCCCTTTGTATGAGAATTTTTCCATTATCAGATTTACAAGATCAAGCTATTCACTTGATTCTCTTTGACTATTTTTGGATATATTAGCCTAGTAATTAAGAAATTTTATTGCATACACGCGTTTTTGGACACAGTGTTCCATTTGAAAAAATGTATTTATTTAGAAAATGATATTTTATTTTCTCTATTTTTCTAGCTTCTTAATTTTACATTTTTTACTCATTTAGATATCACTTCATTAGATGTAATAAGCATTTTATTTAGAATAGAAATAAAAAATGAGATTTTTTAAAAATGATTGATTAATAATAGATTTCTAGACTAGATAGGCAGAGTAATGATAGTTAGTAATCTAACAAAACAGCTCTAATTCATTATTGATAATTTCATATAATTTTACATTATCTAATAAATAAAATAGCTGTCTTTTGTTTGTGAATCAGTGGAGAAGAACAATTTGCACCACACTACCCATCCCCCCCCCTCTCTTTTTTTTGTGTGTGTGTGTTTGTTATTCGTTAATTAAAGTAAATTAAAACGTTACTCTAGATGTTGTAAGATATAGAAATAAAAAGAAAGTTTGAAGTACATATTACCAAAAATAGAAAAATGCAATCTCATATATATATATATATATTATCTGTAAATTTTTTAACTAGTTTGTCTATATTTATACATATATCTCCTACATTGTATGTTGAATTGTTTGCTTTCATAAATACTCATGATCGCGAAGAATTAATTTGCCTTAAAAAATAGTCATCATTATTGAAAAGGCTGAAAAAAGTGTTTTTTCTGTGGGGTTATTTTTAAAAAGAAAAGTTTTTTATCAACGTATTTCAACACTTTGGTATTTTATTTTCACTTAGCTATCATTTAAGAAGCAAAAATTATAAGTGATCTCTAAAAAAACTTCACAATTTCAGGAGGTAACATTGAAAAGTGATTCATTATTTTTTAACTGTGAGGCTCCTGTTTTATGTAGTCAAAAAGGATTTATTATTACTATTATTATTTTCGTATAAAATAGTACTAATGCAATATTTTATATTATATATAATTTTGAAATTTAAATACAGTTGAAAAATAAATGCAATTAAAATAAGTTTTTTAAATTTCACAAAAAATTGGGAAACATAACGTATAGAAGCGCTACAAACAATAACAACAATGCTATACTCTTAGTCCATGATATAGGTAGTTAATATAATGAGATTCATAATTTTAAAAAGAACAATCCTCCTAAAAGATTTCAATAAAGTAATAAAACTCAAATGAATTGTTTAAATTTTAAGTTAAAATATCTAATTTATAGGTCTGATATATATTTATCTAAGTTTGTACGTAAACAATAATATATCTTTCACGCAATAGACCCAAAATTTAATTTTCACACATTCTATAAGTACTGATCAAAAATATACAAAGAATCTATAGATATTCGAAGATAATCTGTGTATTTCCTTACTTAAACAAAAACGCAAATTAGCCTGATGTCTCACATTTTAATTAGAACTTATGAAAGTATACGATATTTATTTCGGTACTGTTAAAATACATTTGTGATTTTTTTAACATCAAAATTGCAAAAAATAAATTACCTTAAACACAACACTTGTTACTTTAGTAGCAATTTATCGGCCGCTGAAAAAATGTTGGCTATTTTTAAGGTAAATTCATTTTTCGCAACCACGCGTATTTATGTAAACAAATAATTCATCATATAATATATAGAGGATACATGCATAAATATAAATAAATCAAATAAAAATATTTAAGATAATACATATATATGAGATTACATATACCTTTACATAATGTTCTTCTCTTTTATTTAATAGTAGAACTTCTATATTTTACACAGTACTTCATTCAGTTACGCCGCCATTGTAAAATGTCCGTCCTCTCCCTCTCATGGCTTGTTTTTTCGTTAAATACGCATGGTCGGTTGAGAAAATCCGACTTGAACCTGCTCTAGATCAGAGTTGAGTTATTGAACCCAGCATCAGATTTCAACCTCGAAACCGGTCAGTGAAGTAGACGGTGAATACCATTTGAGCGTTCGACCCGGATTTTCGGCATAACTCGGGGTCGAAGTTATTCTTGATTATGAGCGTAAGTATACGTCGAAACAGCTGAAACTGTCATGAAAATCGCCATCAAACGTGAGCTTTGACGGTCTCAACTACTAATTAAACTGCACTGTCTTCCTGTCATAATTTATTATTGCCCTCTTTCTCGCACACGTCATAGGATAAGCCATCATCTCTGAGCACAAATACATGATAATTTCGTAAACTTTATAAAATGAGTATTTTTTGTTGCCTCTGTGGGCACATTTGTTTCTCTAGTTGATTTTAATGTGTTTCTGTTATGTCGCCATGCCTACTGTTACAATTTTAGTGCCGTTTATTAGGGGAGGGTAGTACACAGTGAGACGAAAATTATTATTACTTAACGAATGGCAACGATTTTTATTCTTTTGAAAATTTTTTTGCTACATCTTTAAGCTACACAAATACGCTACACATTAACGTATAAATGGTTTTAAAAAAGTTATTTATAAAGGCACAGAAACAGCATAACAGAGTATCGAAAATTGTCTCACTGTGTACCGCAAGTGGTACACAGTGAGACAATGTATATATTTTCATAAATCATATATTTTTATACTCTATCAATAATTTTCTGCAATTTATGACTTCTAATTAGTATTTCTATATTAAAAAGTTTTTAAAAATATGAGCCTCGGGTGGACAATGGCAGACATTGGGCTACCTTCATGCAAATTTTCAGCCTCTTACGTTTAGTAGATTTCACTAGCCATTGCAAGACCCCCAACCCCTCCACACACACAGATAGAGAGAGAGGGGGAAAACCTTCTTTTATAAATAAATAACTTTTTTTTGTCAGAACCGCATAGTAGATACACAATGAGGCACCTCTCACTGTGTACCACAACTGTGTGTCTCACTGTGTACTTTCGTTACGTTGTAACAAAATGGAGACCATATCTGCTTCATCATCAATTTCATAGCTTTGAATGCTTGTGTCGTTTAGTCGACATAGTCATATTAGATATAGCTAAGTTTGGTTAAGTAAATATATGCCATAATGAAAGAAATAAATTCTAAAATGGACGTTTATGTAACTTTAACCCCTGTAAAATAAATAATTATTATTTTGTTGGAGGAATAACCGATGTGCCGAAACTACATCCACGTGTTGCATAAGATGGGGTGGTTTAGTATGTGTTCCAGCAAGGAGAAAAATTTATAACTATATGCCAAAATGGCTGCTGTCTCACTGTGTACTCCGCCACCCTATTTTTACCATGAATATCGTTTTACGATGCAAAGATTGGATATTTCCACTTAAAATTCTGACTTACTTGTCTTCATCCTGATACAGAATTATGTTTTTGTTAAGAATTTCTTCACGGTTGTCTGAAGAAAGCTAAAGAAAAATTGCACCGATTAATCTACCTGTTAAAAATTGCTTTAAATTTTGAACACGCATTGATTTGTTGTTTTTTAAGTGAGATTATTTTCCTAAAAACAGCTTGTTTGATCATTATTTACATGTCTCCTACTCCTCTCATTGCAGTTCACAATACACCTAAAGGTCATGAAAAACAATTTGTTCTTTATGCTGCCGCCGTCATTATACTCATCATTGTTACAGCATGTGTTTATGAGTACTCCAAAACATCTTTGTCAGCTACACATCCTTATGGAGGTATATCTTTGTTTACTTCTAACAACTATATTTTTAAGCAATCCTATTATTTTTCTGGTATTTGAATCCTATTTCTCACATGAAATTGAGTTGGTGTGGGACATTAATCAGTGTACTTCAAACTTGTGTAAAAGCAAAATTGAGATGAAAACTTCTATCAAAGAAAAAGAAATATCTGGTAATAGACTACAAATTGATGAAATTTTAAATCTGTTCTAATTTTGTTGAATATTTTGGGTGGTTGACACAAAATATCACTTTGTTATTCTTGATTCCAGAAGGAACACAGACACTATCAGCAGAAGAAGACAACATTATCAAAGCTGATCTGTCGGAAATAGCTGAAGCTAATGAATCTGAAGCTTCTGATTCTAAGACATGTCCTACTGAAAATGAAGGTCCGGGTGAGTTTATTAGATACAGCAACAATGCATTTATTGTATGATATTTGATTACTTTCAAAATATAAGCGAATTTTTCAGAATATTGAAGGTTATCACATGTTAATCATGCCACTAAGATATATTGCTCTAACAATGGCGGCTCATCATACTAACTATAATAATCCATTTTCACTTTCTACATTGTAACTGAATAGTTAATGTTATATGTCATTTTTCAATATAGAGGTATGGCTTCTTTTTATAAAATCTTAACGAATTTCAGGATCCAGAATGTGAGATTTGTTGCTAAATGACATAAACAGCTATGAAAACAAACCTGATGAACTTTTAAGTTTGTTCCTGTATGTATATATATATATATGTGTGTGTGTGTGTGTGTATAAATCAGTTATATGCAGCTTACTTCTATTTGTATATAAAAATAGATAAACGTTTTATTTATATTAAATTAAATGTTGTTAAATGTTAAAAAAAATTGCTTGTGTATATGAAACGGTGATTAGATTGGTAGAAGATATGCATAAAAAGATTTCTTTTCTAACCAATCCCCATTTCTGAATGTCGTCAAGGCCTCTATACTGGAAAGACACCATATTATATGTACTTGCAATATTAAAAACATTTACAAATATATTTAGATATAGTAAGTATATATATACTATATATAGGCAGGGTGTTTCAGTACAGTGGTTACAAAGTTTCAAGAAACATTCAGTACACCTAAACGATGGAAAATCAAATAGCAATGCATGGTCGGAAACGCTTTCCTGGCACGGTAGTGACGACACAAAACCCAAAAAAGGAAGGAAAGTAACAGGGTGAGAAAACATGTTTATTATTCTTAATACGGCAAAAATGCTGGGACAGCGCTGAGGAACTTGTTGCACGCTTTGTGGCCAGGACCGTGCGAAGAGAAAACTGCGCCCGGGGCAGCGTGTCAATTTGGTGCCTCCCCACCCCCCTCCTTCAAAATTGATAAAGGGTAGAAACAGAAATAAATTATATTGAATAAATTTTTTGCGTTTATTTTGTAGCATTAAAAGATTTAATTTTAATTCAGAAATTCCAAACAACTAAATAGCAGTAAATAAAATTGCACTTATTTGTTAATGAGATCATGATGCTTTGCGACAGATTTTTCTTAACCTTTCTCACATATTTTTCTAGCCATTTTTAGTTGTTGTTAGTCTATAAGCTGCAGAAAATGAGTAAAAATCGCTAACAACCAGGTTGGAAACAAGTGGTTCCTTCAACCGATATGTACTAATAAAGCAAAACAAACAAAAAACCTGCAGAACATAATGTAAAAGATAAAAATACAATGTTTTTATTAACATAACATAAAATAAAATATAATATCAGGCAAATACATTTACTTCAATTTTATTTTTCTTGAGTTTAGGGTAGCAAAATCGTTTATTATTTTATGTGTAAAGATTGCGTCACACTGAATTTTATAGAAAGTAAACTCAGGTTGCTTAATCTCTCGACTCATAGTAGATCTTAAATAGTTGTGCGAACTTCGGAACGTGGTAGCGGGAGCGGGTAAGGCTTTGTTTCGAAGGGGAGTAAATCAGATTATAACTCAATTGATGAAGAATAAAAATGAAATTTATTAATTTTAATGACAATAAAAATTCTCGTAATTTGAGTTATTCTAGTTACTCCTACGCAACAATAATTGTTTGCGTACAAATTTGAGAAAGTCCTAGGTAGAAGGTGGCAGCCTTTAAATAGAGTTCTATATTGTCCATTAGTAGACTGTCCAATCAGACCACTTGATCTATTCGATCCTCGTTGATCTACGGTGAAATATCATTCCGGCTGGGAAATAAAATGCAGCGTACTCCCGGTCTAACCGTAGTACCTTTGTTTGTCAGGAGGCTAGATGTTGCATAAAAACGTGTGTACCACAGACCCAGTCTGCTTGCTGCTCTCAGGGTGAGAGGCTTAATGAACACCTGGAGAATCTATTTCTCCGTAAAAAAAAGCCCGGCGAGACTCACAAGTCAAACTTGCTATCTCCCTCTGTCATTAACTGACTACTCATTAAGAACTTCCTCCTAAGTTCAAAAATTGTCTCTCTTGGGCGTCGGAGGTTCAACCAATCCCCGTCCTCTCTTTTTCTGACTCGTTCGAGTGATTTCAGGTGGGTCACACCCTATTTTCTCACACTTCTGGGACCATATGTGTTAAGGTGAAAGTCGGCTGGATCACAGGAATAGCTTAGAGGCTTGAGAATTAAGAGTGCTTTAACAGCCTATCCCGACATTGAAATTGATTACTGACCAGCGATCGCTCATCTGGTTTCCGAAGGACATCTCGACGAAGTGCTTCTGTCACAGCTGTCGAATCTAGAGTATAGATTGTGATCTATCGAAACTTCAGATGTTTTCCGGCGATTAGTGGACTTAGAGAGAATATTTAGAAGTTTGCACATAGTTTTTTACTATTTTATTGTTACTGGAATACTTATAAATTATGTACGCTGTCTCCATGTGTTTGTAATTCCTTGTTCTCTCTAAGTTTAAAATTATGAAGCAACTGAAGAATTTCTAAATGACCCATTTTATAAAAGTTCTTATTTAATGATAGAAATAATGTTTTCGCATTTAAAACCTCGCTTAACAATTCAAGTCCATTCAAGCCAGCAATAAAGATAAAGGGCCAGGCAATATTAACTAACAGATTTTCGGTTGATTTTAGATTCACACCAGCCAGAAACTCAAATTCTTGTTATACATTTCTCAGTTTCGTAAACCTCCAGATTAGTTGCACGGTTATAGTGTCTCTATCTGTAACACGAAATCCTTCATTTTCATATAAATTTCCACTTTCATCAGGATAGACCGAGAGCCGGCAGCACAGACACATGGTTCGTACGGATACCGTTATTATTCCAGGAAAACGACCAGTATATTTTTATGGAAAAAGAAATCTAGGTTAAGCGCACAAAATTTTGCCTTTTTTTAAGAAGAGATTTTCTATAAGATAAAACTGGTGCCGAAAAATTTTCTGGTCTGCAAAATTCAAGGAGGCGTATGAACTATGAGACAACCACCTCATCGAGTTGGAGGCTGAAATTCCAGAATTAGGTAAAACTCGATTCGTAGGTTTACCATTGCGTTTTCTTGCAGCCAAAGGTATGAAAACATGGTAGACTGGGAGCAGGAAAACAAAATAGTAGGCCTACGAGTCAACCGTAAAATCGGGTTTTTAGGTGTTTTCCACCAAGATATGACTCGGCAGACGGATTGCGTTTTAATATAGGAACCGAATTTTAGCTAATTCTAGAATTTCCGCCTCCAACTCGATGAGGTGGTAGTCTGTGCTGCCAGCTCCCGGTTTAGGAGCTTCGTAGTCAAATTATTCTGCGAATTTTACGTTTTCTGTTTTGCTCAAATAAGGACTCTACATTTACGGACATAACCAAATCTTCGCTTTCTTGTTTAAAACTATGTTCCAAAAATTTCCTCTCTTATTGTCTGAATTGTGTTTTTTAGTGTTTCAATCAGTTTGTTGGCGAAACATTGACGTTTTTTTTTCATCTTTTTTTCGTGAGAATAATATTAACTATTTCTAATTCATTTAAAATGCTGTGTCAAACTGCTAGGCCGTAAATAAAGGGGAATTTATTTATTTGCTTTATTAAGCATTTTGCTCCTGAGTAAGTTTATTCATTTTACTTCATTTCTATAAGATCATCCAGAGCTTTTAAAATATGTGGCAATTGTTTGTAAACTGCAGATTCTTAAGGTCTTTAAATAAACTGAAAAGTGGGACATAAATATATCCCATCTGTCAGTAGAAGAGAAGAAAAAAACAAACACATTTTATGCAGTTCCGGACATTTTGGGCATACACCAGCAGCACGAACTGAAAGCTTAGAGAATGTGCAGAACATGGTAAAAAATAGTTATGTAAATATATACATTTTTTTACAAACTAGTTGGATGTGCCAATTCCAAAACTTTTTTCTATCTCATATATTTTAATATTTCAAAATGTTGTTACAAATATCAATATTTCATTTTTATTACTTCCATACTATACCAACTTCGAAAGAAAATTATACAAAAATTGCTATTATAGTGCCCCCTTTCGGCGGAATATTTCCAAATTCAGGGAGGACTGTTTTGCGATGGCGAAAAACACACGCAAAAAATTTAGTTCAATTCTATGCATAACTTCATACACTTTTCGATGGTACAATATTCAAAATGCCACAAAAACGCACAAAAATCGATATTACTACGCCCGCTACCGGCGTATTTTTTCCAAATTAAGGTAGGACCTGCTTGCCATAGCCAAGAACTTAAAAAAATTTTTGGTTCAACCAAAAGCGTAAAAATAAAAATTGATTCAATTCCATGCATACCCAGCAAAGAAAGAGACAGTGGGCCATCAGCTGGAAAAAAGATAGCAGCCAGCAGTGCTATCAGCGGTAAAGTGCTATTACTTAAACATGTCGAAAAGTGTCCAAGCCGAATGCAGCTAGCCCATCAGTGATGGCCAACAGCAGGCCAGCATTGGTATGCCATCACATTACTTCAATCCGGCACTTTTCCTGCAGTGCTAGCACATATCCCACTGCTATTCCTTTGCTGGCCCAGCACTTTCCCTTACAAAAAATTCTTATAGAATTCTATAAAAAAAACAAAGTGTTATATAATTATGGCTCTTTTTTCCATAAGCTAGTTTCACCAAGAGCTATAGAAATGTCTATAACAGAAATGCCTATAGAAATATTTGAACTGCATGTGATCACCCTCCCAAGTACTGACCGCGCTCGATGCTGCTCGGTTTTCGTGATCGGACACGAACAAGTGCTTTCAGCGTACGCTACGATTGCTCGTAGTGTTCAAGCTCTCATTACACTATTTCAAGTTTGTTTCTTTTGTGATTTACGTTCCCAATCATTAAACTGGTATAGAAATTATTCTATTGTATAGAAATCCTGCGTATTTTATACGCTTTTTTTTATTATTGATTCTGAACTGCGTAAATTATGAAAACCGAAATCCTTTGTAATCTAGTAAAACCAGATTTAAGAAGAAAAAAAAAGTGCGTTGAAATAAAGAATTTATTTATTCATTTACTTATTTATTTTGTTGGTGGCAATGGTGCTATATTTTTTACAGTTTCAAAAAAATTAGCTTCACAGCTTAAATTGTGTTAAGATATTCATTTCACATTTGTGTTTAAATACTCAATGGCTTCGATATTCGCAGCGCCATCTAGCGTAAGGGTTCCCAGCAATAATACTGCAAAAGTTCGTGCACTTCCATGTAGTGGTGGGCCAGTGCATGAGATAAAATGGATGCCCACCAGAATTTTATCTGATGATTTCCAACAGCAAAGTTGACTGAAGCTGTCCACCAGTGGTCATGCAGTGGTAGACCATCAGCCAGCACTTTTCCATCATTGCCAGCACCTATCTTGCTGCTGGCCAGCAATTTCCTCTTTGCTGGGAATATTCAAAATGGCACAAAAATCGCTATTACAGTGACCTCTACCGGCGATTTTTTTCCAAATTAAGGAAGGACCTGCTTGCCATAGCCAAGAACTTAAAAAAAAATGTTTCAATTATATGCATAACTTTATACACTTTTCGATGGTACAATATTCAAAATCGCACAAAAATCGGTATTACAGTGCCCCCTGCCGGCGAATTTTTTCCAAATTCAGAGAGGACCTGCTTGCCATAGGCAAAAACTTTAAAAAAAAATTGGTTCAATTCTATGCATAACTTCATACACTTTTTAATGGTACAATATTTAAAATCGCACAAAAATCGGTATTACAGCACCCAAAGTTTGTTGATATATATCAATGGATATATATCTTGATATATATCCGATATTTATTTTCAAAATATCAAGATGTTTGATATTTTCGATATTTTCATTTATTTGATATTTATTTTCAGAATATCAGGATGTTTGATATTTTCATATTGACATTTATTTTCAAAATATCAAGAAGTTTGATACTTTCTATTCTCTTTATTTTTCTACCTTTGATATTTATTTTTAAAACCTCACTGTGCAAGACATTTTTGATATTTTCAGTCAAAATAAGTTTAAAGGAATTTTTCAACTGTTATTGACTGTTGTTCTGTAGATTATATAATGCAAATCTGATCATAAAGAACTTTTGTTTCTGGCAGTGAAACTTTTATTTTTAAATGTAGAACTAACAATTATGTTGGGACATAATTAATCCAGAACAATCATTGAAAGATAAACTGTCTCATATAGATAATCAGTTATTTATAGTTTTACTTGAAAAGAATTTTCTGGTTTAAGGTTGAGCTTAAACTGTACTTGGGGAATAAAAAAGAAGACAAGCTTACATTTACGTTAATTTTTTCAAAAAAAAAAAAAAAAAAAAAAAAACTATTTTGCATGTAAAATTTTGATTTACAAAACATAAAATTTTCAATAAATAAAATCATAAGACGAAATTCAATATTCCACCTTGATTCAATCACAAATTACACAATGTGACTTTTAAAACTTTTTTGTTTACTTAAAAGAGGACAGATAATATTACAGATGTTACAAGTTTAAAATATACATTTTATTTAAATTTCCTTGTACTTTTGTTCTGCAAAACCCGCAGCCACTGATAATGGCTGCCGGTTTTGCAGACCAAAAAGTATTATGAAATTTAAATAAAATGTATATTTTAAACTTAATATTATCTGTCACCTTTTAAGTAAACAGAAAACATTTTAAAGTTCATATTGTGTAATTTGTCATAAAATTTTCTTGATACTGAATCCTATATATATATATTTTTTGTATGTGTATAAAACAATTTTTTTCTGTTTTCAATCACTAGTTGATTTTGTTTTAAGTGAAAAAAAATGCATTTTTAGAATATTGTTTTATTAAGTTTTCATGTTAAATGCAATATGTTTTAGTTTCTAATTTAAATTACACTTGAAAATATTTATTATCAACAGTAAGTTGGCTATTTTGAAAATATCGGATATATATCGAAAATATCGGATATATATCAAAATATCGGATATTTTTGATATTTTCGAAAATATCATGATATTTACGAACCCTGACAGCGCCCCTTACCGACGAATTTTTTCCAAATTCAGGGAGGACCTGCTTGCCATAGCCAAAAACTTAAAATAAAAATTTGGTTCAATTCTATGCATAACTTCATACACTTTTCGATGGTACAATGACGACATACGGACACACGGACAGACAGACATTTTCTATAAACATGTGTTTGAGATCTCTGACCCCTAAAACGTGTAAATCCGTCGAAAACCGGAAGTCGAAAAAAATTTCGATTACAATACTTTCTTCTATTGAAGATAGAAGAAAGTAATAAAATAGAATATTGAAGAGTGAAAAAAAAAATGATCAATGCAAAAAAAAAAAAAAACACGCAAATTAGTAGTACAAATTTGGCGCCCTCTGAATTTCCTCTCCCGGGGCGACCGCCCCCTTCGCCCCCCCTTTCGCACGGTGCTGTTTGTGGCAGCTGCTGGTGAAGTCCGGGACACATCCAGTATTTTCGAGAACATAGAACTTCCATGCGCTGAAGATGTGAGACCTGCGCATTCCGGGGTCGCGATTTCAAACAACTTTTTGGATAACGATCGTTGCCTCTATTTTTGTAATTATTCCTAATTGTTTGATATGCTAAGAATAATAATAATGTTTTCTCACCGTTCGTGCCCTTCCGTTCATTGTGTTTTGTGTCGTCACTAGTGTTGCCAGGTGTCCCATGTAAATCGGTGCTGTAAATGTTCTGGACACCAGTATTTTAAAATTGTTTTCTTCGCTTTAACTAATGGCAGAATTATCGGTGATTAAAGATGGCGAAATTAACTGTAAGTACTTAGTTTCCTTCTCACTACTTAAACATCAAATAAAGAAGAAAGTGTACATATCCAAAAATTAACAATAAGTTCGTTTCCAGAGAATTATTGATGTTCTGCCAAACTTTACAAGATAAAAAAACTAACAATAATTTTGATGTCTGGGGGCGTGCATTGTGTTAAATTTCTGATCGCGCATGAATATAAAAACAAGTCTAAAAATCAGTGCTAACAAGATCCAGAGCCAATCAGCTAATGCAGTGGCACCATGTAACTGTATATGGATGAAAGAAATGTATAATTAAGCATGAAATATAGCAGGGATTATGTTAGAACACGTCCCGAGTAAATATAATCCTAGACTTACGAAAGAAGAAATATTCGAAATGGAATGAATTTAATACCGAAAACATACACTGTTAAAATATCGTGAAAATTACCTCTGCTTTTAAAGACTATCTATTTTCTGATCAATAAGAATGCTCCATTGGTGTTTATGTGGTGTTCTCATTGGTCAGAAAATAGTTTTTAAAAGAGAGGTAATTTTTTACGAAATTATTTACAGTCTACTAGGCATAGAATAAAACTTTTAAAAGGAAAATGCTAAGAAAAAGTGTTTTAAAGTGCCAATATGTAAATTAAATGGAAACAATGCAGACATTTAAACTGTGTCTATTTATAAGCATGCAGTATGTGTACAGAATATTACAATAATTTTTATAGGTATAACATCCTGTCAAAAATAAAACTATCGTAGATATATTTTATTGCTAAAGATCCTCAACCTAATGTTATGTAATTGTTAAAAGTTTACTGAATGAGTAATTTTTATTTTTTTTAAATGGCTTTTATATTATTCTCCATGTTTAGCGACGTGATTTTCGTAAATAATAAATGTACGTTAAATTCATTTTATTTGAACATTTGGCGTTTAGTAACATTTTTTATAAATGGTTTAAAGTGCTTTATTTTCAGCTGCGAATGGGTCTGTCAATGTTTTATTCGGTGCCAACTTTATTTAAAGGAGAGATTCGACATTGAGAATTTATTTTTAAACCAACACTTACTCTCCGTAAGTGTAGAACGGGCATCTACACTACATATAAAAATTTATGAATATTTCATATGTGCAACAAAAAGGATTGGTCGACAACCTCTGCCCTATAGCTTTATAGAAGGGGTTTTTCTCTCCCTGTTTTTTCAATTCAATCAGCATCCCAATTACCATTTAACAAGAACACAATGGACATTTAATCAAGTTTCAATTAAAAATTCACATTTTTTAGTATGTCTAGCAGAAGTTTTGTATATTATTCTGAACCAAATATTCTTTCCTACTGCCCGGCTGACAAATGACTATATAGATAACAACCTAACTGAAAATTCTAGAAAAAAATATGCATATGGCAATCCATATAATGACAATGTATTAGTGGTATTTATAAACATGATTGCTGTTCATTATGAATAATATCAGTAACTCTTGTAATACAAATAGTGTTTATATTACTTTCAATTAGAATGTGTGAAGCAGTGAGCTTTGTGTATTTTTGTACATGTTGCAAGATCTCGCACTTAAATAGTTTTCAGAGAAGAAACATCTTGGTGTCTCACTGTTTGTAACATTTGTAACTATTGCATCTTTCATGATACTGGGTAAATTCTTGTGTATGTTTGAAATACTGACTATGTACAAACATCGTAAAACATCCTATGCTGAATACATTAGGAGACGAGAGATAAATTTTAGCAAAGGGAACAATCACATGTTGATGCTGATTATCACGTCGAAAAAAAAGTTTCCAAAGTGACTGTAGAGGTGGACCTGCATCTGTCACTTTCATTATAAATGTTTACGGTTATAAGACTATATATATAGATCAGAGTAACAATTCCTATGCCACTTGTAGCAGATGTGAATGTTGTTACCAAAGTAGTTGCTGCGACTTAAAATTCGATAGATTGACGCATGGAAGAAATCCATTTGGGCAGACAAAACATTATTAACATTATTTTCCGCGACAAATTGACGTGTTTATATCTTCTGAGCAGCAAACAAACGCAATTTTGTGATTTGTGATTATTTGATTAGCTGTCTCGTGTTTTCTACTCTGATTATTATAACTGAAAGAAAAGTAATTAAGAATAACTGTGTTTAACTTATAGATTTTTCAATGGATTGAGGAGCATGAAAAGAAGTATGAACACCTTAAATGGCTATCACATTCCTTTGACTTTAATGTGTTACACTGACTTCAAGTAAAACTCCCAAGAACTGTTTTAAACAGGGATATTTAAAAAAATTCCAGAATGCTAAAAAGTTTTTATAGCTACTTGCTAACCTCTCATTACAGTCCAAAATTATGGTTCTTGATATAAGTTGCTTTTGAAAATTGTTTAAAAGAAAAGTTATTTTGTAATGTATTTTAATTATTCCGGATTCCTGTTTATATTGTCATATTTTAACTATGTTCTACATAAAAAAAATTTTTTAACAATTTTTCAAGTTAAAAACTCTTTATAAAAATAAAAGTTCTATCTAGTATTTTAAGGTTTATATTCAGACTGAGTGTTTATAGGGATAAAAACATTTATTTCACTAAATTCTATATTCATTCCGTTCATTTTTCTTAAATTATTTTTAAATTCTTTTGTATGTATATTAGGGTGGTCACAAGCAACATGGGAAAAAAAATAACGTTTTCTTCGGGGGGACCCTCCTAAAAGTTGCCAATTAGTTAGAAAATGGGATTGGCTAAGTTTCAACTGAAATGAATAACACTAACCCGTGCTTCATCGAGGTTGAAGTCTTGAAAATTTGCAAATTTTGGCAAGAAATTGATGAAGTTTTAAAAGTGTGCTAATTATGTTGAATATTTTTGGGGGGAGTTTGACACAAAATTTCATTTTATTATCCTTGATTCTAGAAGGGACACAGACAATATCAGCAGAAGAAGACAACATTATCAAAGCTGATCTATCGGAAGTAGCTGAAACTGATGAATCTGAAGATTCTTATTCTAAGACATGTGCTACTAAAACTGAAGGACCAAGTGAGTTTATTAGAAAGAGCAACAACACATTTATGTGATATTTGATTACTTTAAAACTATAGAACTTTTCAGAATGTTGAGTGTTATCCATGCCACTAAGATATATTGCTCTAACAATGGCGGCCAGTCATACTAACTGTAATAATCCTGTTTTATGTTCTACATTGTAACTGCACAGTTAATGTTATAGGACATTTATCAATATAGAGGTATGTCATCTTTTTTAAAAAAAACTTAGCGAATTTCGGGATCCAGTAAGTGAGATTTGTTGCCAAATGACTTAAAGATCTATGAAACAACATCTTTATTAATCTATTAAACATCTTACGAAGATTACTTAAAGATTAAACATCTACAAACCTGATGAACTTTTAGGTTTCCTCTTATATGTATTTAAAAATACAGGGTGATTCAAAACTTATCGTTCAAATTTCGTGGGGAGGTAGGGAATACGTCAGGAAACCGATTTTACATAGGAAAGTATGTCTGTAAATATATGCATTCATATGCATAGGGCGCTGTGTGTACCCAACCTTCCGCTGCGTCCCAATCATTGTTTTGACTTTACTAAAGCTAGTATTATTTGTCCTTCTATTTCCACTTCTCATTTGGACTCCCACGAAGCCTTTTACATCTTTGAAACTCCAAAAATCTCGTTAATGACGTTTAAGAATTCTGGTGTGAAGCCAAAATTAAAAAATTCATGAACGAAGAAAGTTAAAAACAAAGAATAAAATAAACTAACAAAAAATAAATAAAATAAAAATGAAAGCAAAAAGTAAAAAACAAACCAATTAAAAAAATAATAATAAAGGTTAAAAGAACCAGAAAGAACAAAAATAAACGAGAAGTTTCCAAGCATCAGATAATAAAGGTCATTATCGAGATTTTTGGAGTTTTTAAAGATGTCAAAAGCTTCGAGGAAGTCCAAAAGAGAACTGAAAATAGGAGAAGAAATAATGCTAGCTTTAGGAAAGTCAAAACAGTGATTGGGATGCAATGGAAAGTTGGGTACACACAGCACCCTCTACATATGCATGTGTACATACTTTCCTATGTGAAATCGGTTTCCTGACGTATTCCTTACCTCCCCACGAAATTTGAACGATTAGTTTTGAATCACCCTGTATATATATATATATACTGTGTATCTGAAAAAGCGGGTAAAACTTTACGGGGTGATAGAACGCACCAAAGAGCAATTTTCATCATAGAATGTAGGGTCGGAACGCAAGTAATGAGGAGTTAAAGGTAATTTTCCACTGTCCCAGGGCAATGGATTGGTCGAGGTGGTCCCATAGCTTGGCCACCAAGATCACCGGATCTCTCGTGTTTGGACTTTTTCCTGTGGTGCTATATCGAAAGCTTAATTTATGGAGTTACCCCTTTGAAACCGATATGCATCTAGTCGCCAGGAATGCTGTTGTTGCCGGCGATATTTGGGAAATGCCTGTTGTTTTCTTAAATGTGCGTCAGTCCTTATCCAGCAGGTGTGAAGCGTGCATTACAGCTGGCGGAAGACCTTTTGAGCAATTTCTTTGAGCATGTACATTAATTACATTCCTATTAAAATGTTTTCTGAAGTATCTCCTCTCATTCTTGTGTTAATCCTTTAACTACGAAAGTGGAAAACTACCTTTTAACTCCTCACCGCTTGCATTATGACCATACATTCTATGACGAAATTTTTACATATAGCTGCGTTCTATCACCCCGTAAAGTTTTGTCCCCTTTTTCAGTTATTTATTTATTTATTTATTATATAGTTTACTTTTTTGTATATAATAATAGATACCCTAATTTTCGTCGTATAATCAGCAGATCAAACAATCATTTTTTGACCCAGAAATATTTTTAAATAAAATGTAACTTATCAGATCGCAGTACATATTTGACCTCAATTTCTAAAAAAAAATGTCTGGGTCCAAACAGAATTGTTTGATCTGCAGATTATATGCCGGAAATTACGGTAAAAGTTTTGTTTACATTAAATAAGTTGTTGTTAAATCTTCAAAAAATTTGAAGAGCTTGATAGAAAATATGCATGAAAAAATTTCTCACATCAAAACTATTTTCTGGATGTCGTCAATGCCCCTATACAGGAAATGTACTATGTTATAAGTACCTGCAATATTAAAGACATTTGCAAACATATTTAGAATAAGTATATATCTAGCATATATACACAAAGTGGCCATAATTAAACTGACGGTACTCAGAGTAGAGTGTTCTGTAGCGTGATCTAATTTCAAGAATGGCGCCAAATTTTGTAGGAAGATTAAACAAGATGGAGGACAAAGAATTCTGCGAAAAAAAAAATTAGTTCCAAAAATCGCCGCCAGGTGTATATGTGGCGCTGTGTATTCGAAAAAGAGAGTTTCAAATAAGAAGAATCAATACTGAAATTAAATTACCGTTTATTTAGCATATCCAACTCAGGTTCAATGTGGCCGTAGTTTTTGTGGACCACATATTGCATTCTGTGCACAGCACTTCTCAACCATTGCTTTTAAACCATTAACTGACAAAGGACAGTTACCTTTATGCATTTTTTTGCGGTTTCTAAAAGCATAAAGTGCGACTGGCGCATTGCACTGGTTGAGGTAAAAGAATTTGAATAGTAGAGCTCGCTCGACTAAAGAAGATGTTATGAAAGATAACTTTCAATGAAATTGCTTCTAACAGTAGCACATTAGCTTTTAAAGCAGAACAAGCTTGCACTGGGCCAAAAGATGTAACGTGAAATTTGAATAAATACCTTCTTCTGCTGTTGTGTTTTTTGGGGCTCTATAAGTGAAATGCAGATAAAGAAACTTTAGCAGTGTTTATGTAAATTTTTAGCTTTTTACAAACTGTTACCATTTTGAGCTTGGATTAAATTGCTAAATTCGTTAAATAAATGGTAATTTTATTTCAGTTTTGATTCTTCATTTTTTAAAACTCTCTTTTTTAAATACACAGCACCACATATTAACTAATTTTTTTTTCTTGCTATCCTTCGTCCCCCATCTTTTTTAATCTTCCTACAAAATTTGGCGCCATTCTCGCAATTAGATCACGCTACAGAACACTCTGAGTACCGTCAGTTTAATTATGGCCACCTTGTACATCTACTGCAGCCCCCAAAAATGTGATTTTTGAAATATCACTGTAATTTTACAAATATTTCATCGACTTCCATGAAATTGAAACAAAATGTCAGTAAAAGTATCTAAAGCAAAGTGCAAATCCCAGATTTGAAAAAGACTTTAAACCAAAAACCTCTTTACCAGTAAAAGTTGGAAGTGCGACCAAAAAAGTTTGATTTTTTTAGTATATCATGTATTTTTCTGCATTAACTCTACTCATTTGAACTGAAATAGCTTTCTTTGTGTGCAATAATATCTATTTCCATTTATTTTTGACGGGAAACGGAAAAGAGATCAGCATCTAAACTTAATATTGAGGCTAAAAAGCCGGTAAAGGCAACAGAGACTTAGCTGCTGAATTTTACCTGGCTCCAAACACAATATGGGCTATTTATAAACGATACCAGATCAATAATGTTATTCATAAGGCTTTTCTGTCAAGTAGATCTCGAAAGACTATTGCAGGGTACGATAAAGCGGTCATTTGAGTAGCCAAAGAAAATCCCAGATTGACAGCAATCAATATTCACAAACATAAGATAGCAGGTTTGGATGTTTGCGGAGGCTATAAGGCTTCACTTAGTTGAGAATAAAGTACTAGGATGCCGTCCAAGCAAGAAACTTTTAGTTAGTGTAAAGAACAGAAAGAACTTAATGGTCTTTATCAAGGGAGCACCTATCGTGCAAAAGGTGCTTTTCAGTGATTATCCTTGCTTTGAAGTGACGGTTTAAAGTATATCAAATAACCAATCCACATTAGAAATCTTCTACGATACCAAATCCCTACTATTAAACATGGTGATGGCAATGTAGTGGTATGGGGTTGTTTTGGACTGTCTGGAGTAGGACCACTTCATCATATTTATGGCAATATGGATGCATTTGTATACAAAAATATAATGGAAAATGTTATGCTGCCATTACCTCGTACAAAAGAGACGAAGAAGTGGATTTACCAGCAGGACAATGACCCTAAGCATACTTCAAAACTCGTCAAGAATTCTTCGAGCTAAAAAAAAAATTAAACTAATGGTGTGGCCAACCCAGTCACTTCACTTAAACCCATTTAAGCAATTATGGGACGAATTCCAAAGAGCTACTCAGTACATTAAAGAAAAAAATTCGATGTTTTGAGCCAAGCATGGGCTAGGATACCTCATCGAAATTCGATAAACTGTTTGAGTCAATGCCTCGAAGATGCAAAACTTGTCCCAGATTGCCTTGGCTATCCAACCAAATACTGACTGTTATTTGTTAAATCGTTGTTTATTTGTTATTACCACTTATTGAGTGATTTTAAGAGAAAAATCATAAACTTTTTTGGTTGCACTTCTCACTCTTACTGATGAAAAATTTTTGTTTTCAATTTTTTCAAAGGCTGTGATTTGCATCTTGTTTTATGTACTTTTACCGGCTGTTTATTTTTATTTTATGGAATTCAGAAAAATATTTCAAAGTAAGAGTGATATATTTAAAAAATCATAAACTTTTTTGTGCTACTGTATATATATATATATATATATATAAATTTATGGCATCCCACTAGGTCAGCTACCTTGGAAACATTAAAAAAAGTTTAACTAATTTTCAAAACATGCCACTAATTTAATAAGTAACAGTCGTAAAACATTCAAAATTCAATTTTAATTTTTAATTACTACAACTCTTTAGGTTATTTGAGTTGGTTTATTTACTATTAAGTTAATTTAAAAAAATACACAATTCTATTTAAAATGTATTGTATCATAATTTGATTTAAACTTACATACATCTTAATTTATCTAAGTGAAAACAAACTTGTCAGTTTGCCATTCTGTCTTTTTAAAGTACTTCTCGCAGTTAGACAAAATTTTACTGCCCAGTCCATGGTATACTTGCATAATTTCATTCATGTCGGAGTCTATATTTATCAAATGCTGTCTCATTTTTTTTAATTCTCATTTTTGAAAAGTTTGTTAGAATTATTTACTGTTATTTCTTTTTTCAGTATTTTTTTGCATATTTCATTTTTGAAATTTTGACTCAATCTTTCTTTGCACACTCAACAAAATTTTGCCTGCACTAGTCGAAGAAGCATCTAAAAAAGTTTCACTGGTTGAAAATTTTAATGAAATTGCACTTAGATAAGGAATACCAGTGTACGCATATAACATACACTGGCCTCCAAAAGTTAAGGTACAACATGTTTTTTGAAGCTTCTATACTCTTCACAGACGAGTCCAGATTCACACCGAAGAACGATTCAGGGCATCTACTTATCTGGAGGGAACAACGCACCAGATACCATCAATCCAGCACTCTTGAAACACACAGGTACAAAGGTGGTGGAATCGTGGTTTGGGCAGGGATCTCATTATATTCTTTTTCTATTAAAATCCTAGATTTCTTATTTTTTTAGGGGTATATTTTAAAACTTTCTCGCTTCTTTCAATACTTTATTACATATTTTTTTTTATTAAGCAGCTGATTGACTGGAAATCCAGTTCAATTTTGTTTTTAGACCTTACACTGTTATTCATGTGTACATTTACATAACACACTGCACTCTCTCTGAGGGAAAAAAATGAATTACTTGAAAAAGTTTTGGCAATCATCATATGGATTTCTCCAAAAACTTTTTACACAATTATCTGGAAATGGGCAATGTGGATTGTCAACGAAATGTGTGTTACACCAGAGATTTCTGATAGACCGGGAGCCGGCAGCACAGACAATCATCTCATCGAGTTCACAGCTAAAATTCCAGAATTAATTAAAACTCGATTTGCATATTAAAATGTAATCGAAGTCGTATCTTGGTGGAAAACACCTGAAAACCTGATTTTAGCAGTTGACTCGTAGATTTACCATTGTGCTTTCCTGAATCAAAAAGTATGAAAACATAGAGGACTGCAAGCAGGAAAACACAATGGTAAACCTACGAGTCAACCGCTAAAATTGGATTTTTAGGTGTTTTCCATCAAGATATGAATTGACAGACCGATTGCGTTTTAATATGCGAATCGATTTTTAACTAATCCTAGAATTTCAGCCATGAACTCGATGAGGTGATTGTCTGTGCTGCCGACTCCCGGTCTATGATGGATGGTAGTGTTTGTAAGCCTCACAGTACCTGCTAAAATGATATGAAAATATGTTTATAAAGATTGTGTTACCAACAGTTCTACTTGTGAGATGAATTTTCAGCTGTAGTTATGATTTATTGCAAGTTTTCTGTTCCAAAATCAATTGACACATTTTTCAAATCTGTTCAGTCTATCTACTTAAAGAGCAAAGTATGAAGAAAGTTTAACGAATACCAAAAAATAACAATACATTCATTTTCAGTGAACTCGTGATGTTCTGCCAAGTTTCACAAGACAAAGATACCAATGAAAATTCTAATCTCTGAGGGCGTGCATTGTGTTAAATTGCTGGCCGTCATGAATAGAAAGAGAAGTCTAAAAACCAGTACTAACCAGATCAGGAGCCAATCCGCAAATGTGGTGGCACCATATAGCTAAATAAGGAAAAGAGGGAGTATTTAAACATGGAAAATGGAGAGCAATATATTAAAACCAATATTGTCCAAATGACATAAATCTAGAATTCGAAAGAAAAAGTACATTGGAAATGGAATGAATTTAATACTGGAAAGGTAAATAGTATTTATTGTGGAAACAAGTGAATTAAATGGTGCAAAAGGTCAAAATTTAACATATATATGTGCCTGTGTCTACAACAGATACAGTATGTGTATAAAATATTATATTCGTTTTACTGGACATAACATCCTGCCAAAAATAAACTACCATTGTAAATATATTTTATCGCTTAAAATCATCAAGCTAATGTTATATATTTATTAAAAGTTTATTGGGATTACTATTTTGTATTTTTTTAGTTTGCTTTTATATTAGTCACCATATTTAATGGTGTATTTTTTGTATATAAGAAATGTATATTAAATTACTGTTTGAACATTGCTGGTGCTTGACAACCATTTTTATCAATCTATCTTCCTGACATGGTTAGTAAGTAACTGCCATAATGCATTTTAAAAATATAATCCCCCATTTATATATTTTAGATAGATATAGGTATATATTTACTATATCTTATGTTGATAAAATTTTTTGAAACTATCAGGTGTACAAAAAGTTTGAAAAATGGTTTAAAATGCTATCTTTTCTGCTGCGAATGGGACCGCCGTGATGAGCAGCCTCTTTCCATCCACGGTCCTTTAAGCTTTACTTCTATTATTCCGACTCTTTTGCGGAAGCCAGGTTTAAAAAAAAATCAAAAATTAAAACCTGAGAAATTTAAAAGGAAAATTATACAAATTAATGACACCAAAAAGCGGGAAGGGAGGGCCCGGGGCTCTGAAGCTACCGAATGACAGCTGCTGCGTCGAGTTTATTATTAGTCTCGTTCGGCAGTTGGGGACGGTGTCACTATCAGAAGTACAAAAAGTTTAAAAAATGGTTTAAAATGCTATCTTTTCTGCTGCGAATGGGACTGCCATGGTGAGTGTTCTCTTTCTGTTCGCGGTCCTTTAAGCTTTTCTTCTCTTATTACAACTCTTTTGTGGAAGCCAGGTTCATGGGTCCCCAGCCACGTCCCGAGTAAAAGAGACTTTAGCAGAAGCCAGGTTGAAAAAAAAATTAAAACCGAACAATTTTAAAAGGGAAAGTACACAAATTAAAGACACCAAAGAGCAGAACGGGAGGGCTCGGGGCTCCTGAAGCTACCGAGCGACCGCTGTTGTGTCGAGCTTATTATTATTCATTTGCAGATGATTTAATTTAAAGGAGAAAACTGAGGCTGGGAACATTTTCTTTTTTTTATATGGAATTCAATAGTTATTCTGCATATGTGCAAAACATGCAGTCACATATAAATATTTATGAAGCAGTAAACGTTGTGTATTTTTGTGCTCATGCAAAATCTCAGGCTCAAATAGTTTTCAAAGAAGAAGCATCTTAAAACTTGTCTACTTGTAACATTTGTAACTACTGCATTTTCAACAATACTGGGACTGTTGTGATCTATTTTTGAACTACTAATTGTACACATATCGAAAAAAAATCCTATGCAGAACACAATAGACACACAATGAGAGACAAATCTGATCAGAGGGATTATGCTGATGCTGATTCTAACATCAAAAAAGTTGCCAATGTGACTGCACAAGTGACCCTGTATTTCATTATAATTTGATTAACTGAATGTTTATAGGGCTAAAAACATTTATTTCACTAAATGCTATATTCTGTTAAATTTTTGTTCCGTTACTTTCACAATATTTTGTAGGTAATATGTTTGAGGGCATTATTTTCTTTATATTATTTTAAACTTTGATTAACATTGGTTTATTTTTTATTTTGCAGTTACATTTGACAATCCACCTGAAGATTGTGGTTTTGTGACTGATATCAATCACTTATTGAAAGAAAATAGAGGCATAGACGTAACTTTTGAAATAGAGACTCCAAATGGCAAAACAAAATTATTCGCTCACAAGTTAATCCTGGCTGTGATGTCCTCTTACTTTGCAGACAAGTTTTATGATAAAGGAAGAAATAAAGGACACCAGGTCATTCCTTTGAAAGGAATTGATCCAAAGGATTTTGAACAAATCATAAGGTAGCTAATTTTGATGTCAAAGGTTAATTTTATTCTATACTAATTTGCCCTTTTTCTTTTGATACTGAATGATAAAGTGTAAAATTGTATAATTTGTAGTAATGCTAATTAAAGTTAAAACTAGTACAATTTAAAGGAAAATGGCATAAAACTGAACATGCCACTAGATTATGTCAATGAACAGACAGGGAGACAGGTTCTCATTTTATTGAACTGTCTTAAGAATTTTCTATGAAAAATAAACACCATTGAAGAAAAATTGAACAAAAGATGGTGCCATGCTCGCTTTTTTTAGTACCATGATTAACTTTTTATTTATTGGCTTTTAGCTATATACTTCGCTGACAAGTTTTATGATAAAGGAAGAAATAAAGGACACCAGGTCATTCCTTTGAAAGGAATCGATCCAAAGGCATTTGAACAAATGATAAGGTAGCAAGTTCAACGTTACCAAATTAATCAAGCTATTTCATCAGCATTATGTACTAACTGATAAACATGGTAAAATTTTTAATCGTGGTGTAGATAATGATACACTAAAGTTTTTTACTTTTAAGATTACTTATTACTATTGTTATTACTACAATTTTAATTTATTGGAAGCTGCAAATCTAATAATCCAATGTAAAGAAATTAGGTGTGAGACATCAGCAAGTTTTTACAAGCATCATATGAGATAAGATTGCATGCCTGTTTGTGTTCCGGGGAATCCCCAGATTTCCGGGGATTTGATAAAACATGCCCCCGAAATTCCGGAGTTACACAGGCATGAGATTTTTCCGCTTTTTGTCGTTTTCCGATTTTTTGCCGTTACTCGCATTGATGATTTGTCCCGAAATTAAAAAAAAATCGGTCATCAGTCCGAAAATTCGGGCACAAAATATCACAAATTTTGACAAGCTATCGCCGAAAAAACAATTTTGTCCATCGTTCGTAGAAAAAAATAGCCAATTTCGAAAACTATCGCGGAAAAAACGCAATTTCGTCAAAGGATCGCGGAAAACCCCTGCAAATTTAGTCATAGAATCACGAAAAAGCAGCTGATTTCGTCAAAGGGTTGCGGAAAAATGGCAACTTTCGTCAAAGGATCGCGAAAAAACACGAATTTCGTCGAAACATCGCGAAAAAATACGAATTTTGCCAAAAGATCGCTTCAAAAACACTAATTTCGTCAGAAGATCGCAAAAAAAAGTGAATTCTATGTCAAAGAATCGCGTAAAAACGTGAATTCTGTCAAAGGATCGTTAAAAAAACGCAAATTTCATCAAAGGATTGCGGAAAAAATGCAAAATCTGTCAAACAATCGCGAATTCTGTCAAGGGACCGCAAAAAAACGCGAATTTCTTCAAAAGATTTCGGAAAAAACGTCTATTCTAAAAAAAAAGATCGCAGAAACAACGGGAATTTTGTCAATAGATCGCGAAAGAAACTGGAATTTCGTCAAAAGATCGCGGAAAAAACCTGATTTGCGTCAAAAGATCGCAGAAAAAAAACATTGAATTCTGTCAAATCGCGGGAAAAAAGCAAATTTTCTCAAAGGATCGCAGAAAAAACGTAAAGTTTGTCAAAGGATCGCAGAAAAAATGCTAATTTTGTAAAAAGATCGCAGAAAAACGTGAATTTTGTAAAAAAAATCGCGGGAAAAACGGGAATTTTGTCAAAAGATCGCGGGAAAAATGGGAATTTCGTCAAAAGATCGCCGAAAAAAACGCGAATTTTGTAAAAAAGATCGCCGATAAAACGCGAATTTTGTAAAAAAGATCGCTGAAAAAACGCGAATTTGTAAAAAAGATCGCCGAAATAACGCAAATTTTGCAAAAAAGATCGCGGAATAAAAGCGAATTTTATAAAAAAGATTGCGGAAAAACGTGAATTTTGTCAAAAGATCGCCGAAAAATGTGAATTTTTTTCAAAAGCACCGAAAAAATGCGAATTTTGTCTAAAGATCGCCGAAAAAATGCGAATTTCGTCTAAAGATCGCCGAAAAAACGGTAATATTGTCCAAAGATTGTGAAGGAAACGGGAATTTCGTCAAAAGGTCGCGGTTGCGTGATGCCGTGAAAGTTCAGCCCTTTTTTTTCAGGGGATTTTATCAAGTGTTACAAACAGCCATGAAGATTGTGCTCCATACTTTTAATTAGCTGTACATGATGTATTGTTTTATGCATTATGAGTCATTCCATGTCAATTCAACCAGACCTTGTAACCCGACCGACAGGGATTTGGGTAAAACTTTGCGTACATGCTAGCCCTACCTTGATATGAAAAAAAATTCCTTCCTAGACCTCATAGCTTGTGAGATATGGGGGTCAAATTTTTGGATTTTTCTCTAATCTCACATTTCTGAGTCAGAATTTGTAGATTGTGGTTCCATCTTCAAAATATTGTTTCTCTGGAACTAAAATCCAAATGGTCTTAAAAATATCACTGTACGTACATCAAAAGATGCAGATTCTAATAAAACATGTAAAAAATTTATTTGTAATTTTTAAGGCCAAAAATTAAACCAAAATTGAAAATTATGGTTATTTCTCTGAATTTTAGTCATTTTACAAAAAAAGGCTCTCCACAAAAAGGCAAATGAAATTTCCAATTTCTTTTCATTTTAAATAAAAGTTTACGCTTTGGGCTTTCTATTTATGAAATAAAAATTTTATCTTTGTCATGGATTATGCAAAAATTTTGACTTATTTTGGGATGCTGTATCTATCAAGAGATAAAAATTTCTAACTTTGCTTATGGTACCTAAATAATTTCTGCACATTTTAAATTTAAATTTATTAATCATTTTAATTTATTTGCTAAAATGAACCCTTAAAATCAGACTGATTTATTTATTTTTATAACAGTAGAAAATTTGTAATGCATAGTATTGGTTACATATCACACATTATTTGAAATTGCGTTGTTCTCAATCTTATCACATATGTTTGTCACATCTGTCATTGGATTCAGTGGTATATTTATTTGCAGTCATAGATTTTTTTTCTGTTTTTACTCAGAAAAAAGAAACAAAGCAAAAACTTTATTTTGAAAATAAAAAAAAAAGAAGCACTTATTTAAATAAATTCAACAAGTCATAGGAACTGGGAACCACAGTAATTATTTAGGTACCAGAGCTTAAATTAGGCACAGATATATTTTTTTTTCTTGATTTGTGAAATTTTCCAAAACAGGATAACATTTTTACATAAGCTATGAGAAAGACATCGTTTTTATTAAAATTGAAATAATCATTAATTTAAATATAATACATTAAATAAAATTGCTTATAAACATTTTAAAACTTTAGATTGTTGTAATATTTTTCTGTAACAAATAAAGAATTCGTTAAATTATATGCAAATTTTTTAAACTAAAAAATCAGAATAAACATTATATTTAAAAGATTGAAAATCGAAAATAGAACTGAGCTATATAGAAATAAATGACGTACATTTGCAGTATCACTTAGACTTACTTTACAGCATTGTTTCTTTGTGCAATTTTTAATTTATATTTATTATGAATAAGCAACATTGAGAACCTAATATATATTTAAATTTTCCTATTTTACTGCAATTCCAAACATAGTAACATAACAAAACGTCAGTATATTAGATCTTCGTAATTTTGTATCTAAAACAGTATTGTCTTTGTATTTCAAAAGCGGTGGCTATCCCCCTTCCCCTCCTTAAGATTGTTAAATATCTTAAGGGGAAATTATCCATTTTGGTACAGGTTTATGAAAATTTACAATTTTTATATTGGCCAGAGCACCAAGTCAAAGACTTTCTTAACATCAGGAAATCTCTCTTTTACAAATGATATAATTTCCTTCTGTGTTAAACGCACAAGAGTGACATCGTGTTGCATATCATAAGATAAAATGTGTATATTGCTTGCTGATAATCTAATACTGAGAGGTAGAGTGTACATAACAGTTGGATAAAGAGTGCATCTTCCTTAGTCGAATGGTAACTTTAAACCTCATCTTGAATAAGAAAAGTAAAATTTTTGCTGAAATCCAACAGAACGATAGATTTTGAGGGGCAAAGTTTGCTTTAGTTTATTTTAGGAAATTAGATTTAGCTTTCGTTATAAAAAAGTGGAATAACATTTTTCCCAACATTTTATTAAGCTTGTTACAAATTCATCTAAAGGAACAGTGTTGCTAATACTGGATTGAATAGCTAGAGATATAATCCTCAAAATTTTCAGAAATTCCTGTTTAAAAAGAGAATACAACTCATGTATATATACACAATATCAATAACTTTTTGTGCATAGTACATTATTAGCAATGCTAACTACATTTTTTTCCAGCCATGATTCTTCAATATTCATTACAATTATAAAACTTTTCAATTAGTTCAATTGTTTCTGGATCTGTAGCTGTGGCTTTAACTTTTTTCTGTCATTGATAACATTCTGATTGGCTGTATTTTTTTCCAGCCATGATTCTTCAGTATTCATTACAATTATAAAGCTTTTCAATTAGTTCAATTGTTTCTGGAAATGTGGCTGTGGCTTTACCTTTTCTTATTTCTGGCATTGACAAGATACTTTTTTCTCTCAGAAGTTGTCATGATTGGGTCTTGCAGCATAATCAGTTACTTCAAATTCATCTATTATTTTCTTTTGGAGCACAAGGAAAATTAGATCACCCTTCTATTATCAGAAACAGCAGACTAATAATAATTTGATTAACAGATTCGAAAACGCCTGCCTTTACTAAAAATTTTTATCCTGCCTTTGTCAGAATGTGTTTATACAAGGCAGATGTAGAAATATGTTTCATCCTGTAGAAATAAACTTAGCTTTGTTAAATATAAGGTATTTAAACTATAAAAAACATACTTAAACTGATTAAAATTATCCAAAATAATAAAACAAAGTTTAAAAAAAATTAATACAAATAAAGTATTTTAATTCAAACACACATACAGAAATTAACATATTGAAAATGTGATTGGTAAAAAGTCATTCTTTTATTTTCTTATATTCTATATCAACAAAAGATTTTCTGTTTACAGTTACATTGTAAAAACGAGATTAAGAGATTGTTTAAATTTTAAAAATGCTTGTTTAAATTTAAAAAATACTTATAATAAAAATTACATGAATGAATAAATAAATGAAGCATAAGGATTATGCTCAAAATTTAATAAAGGTGGGATAGACTGCAGTCAAAGACCTTTTTTTTCCGTCATTTACTCAGAAGAAAAAAAACAAAGCAAAAACTTTACTTTGGAAAAAAAAAAGTAATATATTCAACAAGTCAGGAACCACAGTAATTATTTAGGTACCACAGCTAAAATTAGGCAGATTTTTTTTTCCTTGATTGATGCAGTTTCCTAAAACAGTGCAAAATTTTTGCATAAGAGATAAGAAAGACATCGTTTTTATTTCATAACTAGCAATCCTAAAGTGTAAACTGTTATTTAAAACAAAAAGAAATTGGAAATTTTATTTGCCTTTTTGTGTAGAGCCTTTTTCGTAAAGTCACAAAATTGTAGAAAAATAACCATAATTTTCAACTTTGGTTTACGTTTTTAACCCTAAATATTTTTTTATTAAAATCTGCATCTTTTGATGTACTTATAGTGATATTTTTAAGATGATTCACATGTTAGATCCACCGAAACAATTATTTGAAGATGGAACTGCAATCTAAAAATACAGACTCAGAAATGTGTGATTTGAGAAAGATCCAAAAATTTAACCCCCCATATTTCACAAACTATGAGGTCTAGGAAGGAAATTTTTCTGATGTTTTCATATCAAGTTAGAATTAGTATGTACACAAAGTTTCACCCAAATCCCTGTCAGTCGGGTTACAAACTATAAAAAAACTGGTTGAATTGACATGGAATAATCCCTATGTTATTAAGCTCATTTTTATGGTATTTAGTTGGTGAGCTGGGAGAGAGAATATTAGGACATCTCATATGATTTGTAAAAATTGCGTTCTTTGAAAAAAACCTGATGAGTAGTTCAGGTTAGCAAGTACTTAAAAAAAGCTTTTATTGGTTTACAGATTTTACATTTATTATTTAAATAAAGTATGCAAAAATATTGTTGTTTTTAAGAAAATTGCATATTCATAAAAGTACTAGGATTTTACATTTCGTTATCTAAACATATTGTAAAATGAATTTTACATATACATTTTAGTAAATTATTTAGAAAAGGGAATATTTATAGCCACTTAAAAATAACCACTTAGTCTTCTATAAATGCATAAAATAATATGTTTACAAATGCAGCCACAACACTGTGCAACTCTTTGTAAGTCCTGATGCAGTAGAATTAAAAACTTGTTCAATTCTCAATAATCACAAACAGTAGATCAACTCGTAGAGTAAGCTAGACATGGCATGATTTCAATAATAATCCATTTTCCAAAAACAAAACTGAATTGGGTTTTAACAGCTTACACTAGTACAAAAAGAAATGAGAATGCTACTTTTAATCATATGGGAGAAGTCTTTAAAGATAGTTTAGATAACATAGTTTCACTTGTATTTTAATATTTTTAAATAATTCTTATTTGCATAGGTTACCTGAGGTTGATATCTTACATTGTGCTTTTGTACTTTTTTCCTTTTAGTTACAGTTTTTATATGAGGGGTCACTTTCCAAAAGTGAAAGTGTCTGCAATAAAATAAATGTAATAAAAATCGAAAATATACAAATGCACAATATAAAATATCCATCTTGGGTATCTTATGCAGAAAAAATCACTTAGTATTAAAATACAAGCAAGATATCTGTAAAGATTTCTACTGTATGATTAACATTAGCGTGAGAGTTTCTTCGCATGACTGGTATAGGCTCTTAAAAAGTTTAATTTACTTCTTACATTTCGTGTTGAAATACAAAAATGTCCTCAGACATGCAAAAATTTAAAGAATAATTATAAATTTATGCTACATATGGTGACAATAACTTGAAGAAATAGATTGGAATTTTTAATTTAAGTCTCAGCAAGAAACATATTTATGAAATTCTTGTATTCAGTAGATGATTTTATTTATATTTTATCTTGGAACGACAGTTTTTAGCACTCAGATAAAACCAAAAGAGAGTCGATCATAGATCAAATTATCATTATGTTGTTGTTTAAAAAATTAAATTTGAATAAGTATATAATTTTGCTTTAAAAATGTATCTAGACATGTCAAATTCCTCATGCATTACATTTTCTTTTTATGTTTATTTTTCATATAAAACTATATTCTGTAACAGAAAATATCTATGTGGTAATACAGGTTAACCCCTTGGGAATGAGCGTTGTTTAAAGAATTTTTAATCTTTTTTTCACCGGAGTTTCATAATAATTTTGGCCGTGGTATTGTGTATTCAATCGTGGTATTGTGATTTTAACAATATATTTTTCTTTTATCAGGAATTTACTTCTCAACATCACACAATTTCAATCTTTACATTATTGAATAGGAAATAAAATTTATTTCAAATGCAATTATAAAAATACATTTTTAAATCTTTTTCGATAATTTAGCTCAAAATTAAATGTGCTCTTTACATGTCGATGTCAAATTAGGAATATTACACTTGTAAGTGGGATGCAGTAAAATTTGAATGTCTGCTTCAGGTAACACAGTTCTTTTTTTCTAACAAAATAAAATTTATGACCATGTACAGCTGTTATTATATGAAGAACAACACACCAAATATTAAATGTTTATTTTATTGTGATAGTTTTTTTTAGCCAAATGAGGTACCTTTTTCTTTTTTTTTCCAATTTTAATACATCTTTATTTTACTGTGCAAAGCACATCCCACAAAATGAATTAAGAGGGAATGTCGCATATTCCTGATGCAAAGAGTGTGACTATAATATCAGTTAAAATATTCACCTGCTCCCAATGTGATTTTGTTTTCTAATAATTCATAAAAGTTAATATTTACCCTATTTTCATTTGTAGGTATTGTTATGGTGAAAAACTCAGCTTGAGAACAATCGAGGATGCATGTGCCCTGTTCAAAATTGCTTCCGAGTTCAATGTGATAAGTCTCCAGAATTTATGCCACACATTCTTCAGGCATACCAAGATTGAACCCGGAAACGTTTTCAGCATTCTGAAGATTTCAGTGGAAATTGAAGACCAGAGCCTTCAAGACATGTGCTTCAAGATCTTGCAAGAAAAAACCAGAGAAGTTGTGGCAGCCTATGAGCTTTGTGACATAACACCAGCTATGGTGTACACTCTCCTGAATTTGCCAAAACTTTCTCTCAACTCCGAATATGAACTAATCAAATGGATATTTGACTGGGCAAAAGTGAAGTCTGAAGATAAAAATTCGTCTTGTAGAAGCACCCGCGATTTTTTGGCAAAGTTACTGCGAAATATGAATTTTTTTGCCCTGACAGTCAAAGATTTTGTAATGCTTACTAGGGATAACCCAAAATTTTTCAATTCTGATGAAATTGCCAGTATCTCCATGAATATAGTAATTCCTGGAACTCGAGAAATGCCTGTCTGGCACAACAAGGATTTGAAAGGACGTGTATATACTGGATCAAATGAATAAGATTGATTAAAAATTTGAATTAATTGTAACACATTCCTCATTTCTGTATTGTGTAAATTGTATTCCTATGTTCTCACCTTTGTATTTTTAAGCTTATTACAGAAAATAATTTGTATAATAAAAGCTGTTTCGTTTGATAAAATATGTTTTTTTTCTTTTTTTCATTCTCCCAATTTGTATCATGGCATTACGTGTATCTTTAAATAATTTTGGAGAAACGCATATTTTGTACGAGCTACTAAAACCCACATTTTATTATTTTATAGAAATAATCGTAAAGTTACAGAAATTTTTGCTTTTTAAGCAATTTTCTCAAATGAAGATTTTATTCACTCTGTTAATTCATTTGAATATATTTGTTTTACAATATCTTTCATTAGAAAATATTCCTAAATTATTTATTAGCATTTCTTATTAAATTATAAATTGAAAATTTGTGTTTTCATACTGTTGTGTATAACAATTGATATCAGATTTTCTAGAAATGTTTTAAGTAAATTTGTAGATTTTAAATAAATGAATAATCAGTTTTTAGTGTCTGTAAAACTTGTTATAAGAAGTAATTTACTGAGTTTGAGACCATTTTATTTCAGCATTTTTTTTTTAAACTTAATGATTGAAAAAAAATTAGCTGTCAACAAAATTAAATAATTGAAAAAAAAGCCCAATAAACTAAGCACTAGCTCGAATTAGTATTGATTATTATTATAAATCATTTAATTTAAATAATTGCAGAAAGCTTCTATCGAAATCTGCCCATAGAAATATGCCTGAATTTTCATCTCCTCCCCTCCCACACACATACTTTGACGATAGAGGACTAAAAAGGAAAAACGTTGAAAGTACAAAAAATTGAATTTTATTTTCTTTAAACGAAAAAATATTTCAAATGCCAAGCTTAACAAACAAGAGAACTCTTGAAGTGCCAACCATAATAAAAATAATTTTTAAAAAAGTAGAAAATGTCGCTGCTTGAATGTGCCACGCGAGGTGGAGGATGCCGAAAGTGAAAAGATACGCAGCGCCTGGTGGCCATTACACAAAACGATTGTGTTGTTATTGTTTACATCAATAGGATATTTTTATGCAAGGTGAAAAATATAAAATAAGTAAAGAAACGTTTACAAATTATAACATTAGGTATTTACACTAAACGAAAGGAAGCTAGGTACCTACATTTTAAGGTGTTGAACTAAGAGCCCAGAAGGAGGGAAGTGGAAAAGCTGTATCAAAAGTAGGTGATTTTTTTTTTTTTTTTTTTTTTTTTTTTTCCTCCTGAAAAATTTTCTCTCTAACTTGAAATATGTCTATCTTTAGTGCAAGAAAATGGGTGAATGGGACAATAAGAAAGGCGCCAATTTTAATCAAAAGTACAGAGAAAACATTTTATTATAAGAATGACAGTCTTATGTAAATTATGTAAAACGTGTAAGAATAACTTAAATTGTGTAACAGAATGTTATGACAGCGTTTTTATTGAGAAATATTTGATACTCTGTCGATACTAATCTAGCTGAGAAGAAACACAAATAAAATTGAATTTATTCATAAATTAATAAGGCAAAACCAGCATACAGATAGCAAGTAACAGAATCTAGTTTTTAACTAAATTCATTTCCTGCACCATTTGTGTCTGTTGACAACTCTTCCCCCCGCATATCGTTGGAAACTCTTTCATGGAGATTGGCCAAACTATCTTTGCTGGACTAAATATTATTTATGATTTTTAAAACAGCTTGTGCCATCAAAAACAAAATACGGAGTGTTTCTAAATTAATATCGAGGTTTTAATGCTTGGTAGTATTCATTACATAAAATTATAATTAATACATTAAATGAAAGAGAAACTCAAACAGTTTTACCTACAAGCTTACAACTGTTCAATGTGAGCACCTTTCGTCACACGGCACACAACAAGTCGATAGCTCAGTTCTTCCCAAACGTTGATTAGTGTTTGTAGGGTTATTGTTGCAACAGCTGCAATGGTCAGCTGGTAGTGGAGGCACATACACACGATCCTTTATGAACCCCCATATGTAGAAATCACATGGCATCAGTTCGGGTGAGCGTCTGAACAGAACTTCTTTGCTAATCAACGTTTGGAAAGAACTAAGCTATCGACTTGATGTGTGTCGTGTGACGAAAGGTGCTCACATTGAACGAGTTGCTCTTTCATTTTATGTATTAATTGTAATTTTAAGTTTTATGTAATAAATACTACCAAGTGTAAAAACCCCCGATATTCATTTAGAAACGCCCCGTTGAGTAGGCAGTGTCATGATTTATGAATGTTAGAGAAATGTAAGAGAAAATTCTGTTAATCTTCAAAACTGTATTACAGTTAAGTGTTACCTCTTGATGCAGTCTCTTTTTATTCTCTCTTATACTTTATTACGTCTATCTTTTTACAATAAAAAACATCTTTTTTAAAATAAAAAAAATAGAGCGTTTTTTGCACTTAAAATAGAAAACAGCTTAAAATGGATTCATTAAGAATTGGGATGGATTGATTAAATTTACTGCAGAATTACAAAATTAGCCTCCTGTAAGGTTTACAAGCAATAAAAAACAATATTAATTGTTATTAGGCAGTTTTATGTGGTAATTTAAATTTTAGATACCTTTACACACAGTGTAAAGTGAAAAGAAAAACACATCTGCTCAAGTTTTTCTTTAGATCAAAAAACAGAATTTTTTTTTTCTCGTACAAAATAGAAAAAAAAAATTTCAAAATCGGATTGAATATTCGAAAACGCAATGGTTTTTTGCCATCTATTGTTAAGGCTGCTAGTCACTTAGCTTCCGAAATTTTCCTCACTAATTCTAAGTGTATGGGTGTCGAATACATTCGTATATTTAAAATATCTCGTCAGGAAAGTAATGTTTTTAACTGCTTTTTTTATTATATTCTTCTTAAAAGACGCTTATTTGTTTCTTAGTTCTCAACATATTTCTAAAATTTATGGGTAATTTAATATTTTATCTGTTAAAAGCTGACGAACTGTGAGTAAGAATTTAACACTTCAAATAAAATAAAGTCTATATTTTAGAAATATTTAGAGAACTAAGAAAACAAGAGACATCCTTTAAGAAGAGTACACTGAAGGAAGAAGTTAAAAATATTAATTTCCCGAGGAGGTATTATAAGCATACGAATGTATCAAATGCCCATAGACTTAACATTAGTGAGGGGAATTCAGAAGCTGAATGACTAACAGCCTTATGTGTCACAAGCATTATTGGTCAGCATGTCAGGTTTATATATTTTGCTGAAATAAAAATAAAATAGGTATAGTTCGCTGGGGATTGGTCTTCCATATAACTTCACAGGATGTTCCCATGCATGAGAGAGTCAGATGTTATTGTTCCATCAATTGCATAATTCTTTTTAATTGTAATAATTTCTATAGGGTGATCGTAAGACGTGTTCTGGAAATACGGAAGCAAATAGTACAAAAGAGAGGAAACAATTTTTGATTAATAAACCAGGCTCACGATTGAATTGTTAATACTGTCATATTCTCAATGTTTTTACTGCGCTTTCATGAAATGGAATGGCATCACAAGAAATGGCCACCATCCATGTCAAACAACACAAAGAAAGAAGTACAACAATACAACTTTCACAATGAAAGAAATATTTTAAACCACTTGATTACGTAGCAACAAAAAAAAAACCTTCCGAAAATTTTTCATTATACAAATTAAACTTATTTGACCCTGACATTAATGCAAAGAAGAAAACACATCTTCTAGAAATCTTTTAAGAAAGGTCTTCAACCTCTCTATATTTTTTCAAAACTTCTTTCATCGAAATTTGAACATAAAATTTTTGTTGTTTTATACATTTAAAGTTCTTCAAGTGGATTTATTTTTTTAAGAGAAATCAGTTTTTGCGGTATATAAATTAATAAACTTTGTTAACATGGAAAGTCCATTTTTTGAAAGTAATACAAGGAATATGTTTTCGCAGTGACAGATTAAGTCTTTACAATCATCGCTTTTCTTTGTAATAAGAAATACTTGTTATGATTATGTCATAAGTGAAAGTGACCTTCAACTTACACTTACCTTTCTTGAGCGCAAAATAAGGGATGAGTAGATGGAGAACAAAATGGAAGGAGGGAGAGAAAGATGCTGCAGGAACATCCATTCCCAAGGTCTTGAAATGAGTTTCTGGCATACAGTAAAAAAAACAAAACTGATTTCTTGAATTTTGAAATAAAGGTCTATGCTTATTCATGCTTAAATAATAAAAGAATAATGGTGAAGTCAGCTACAAGTGTGAAAATTAGCCATTTAATAAAATGCTTAGGTTCACGATCATGATTTATCAAATGTTATTTAATATTATGTTTGCATTAGGGTGAAACATACAAGTAATAGGTGCTTCCTGTCATGGCTTTTTTTTCTTTTTGAAACAGTAAATACCTGACTCCAAACAAACGGTGTGCTGTGTTTCATTTTTTATTTAATGTAAATTGTAGAACATGATACCACAGGATATAAAGCTGTAAAACACGTAGCAGCGGTGTAAAATAGCTATATTCCAATTTCTAAATATTCAAGAAGAAACACATTTTCCTCTTTTTCGCACTTTGGGTGTTGTTTCCCCTTAATCACCTATGTATTTTATATTTAAAAAAAAAGGTTCTCTAAAATAATTCCCTCTCTCAACCATTTACAAAATATCAGAGGTGAGAAAAAACAAATTACAAAAGAGGAAAATCTCTTTGAATCCCTCCTCCATTTCTGGAAGTTCACCCTTTTTTCTGGGGATGGAGAATAGAAATTTAAGGGGAGAACTAGATGATTACTTATTTATTATTGTTGCATTGTAACAATACAGCATAAAAATCTTTTTAAAAATTAGATTTTTAAGGATTTTAAAGTTTGTATGCTTGCAGGGAGGAAGGGAAAATAAATTTTTTGAGGGGACTGGGGAAGATTGTTTAATTATTGTTACAAGAAAATTATAAATACTTTTCGTTTATTTTTTTAGTGAGTAAAAAAGTAAGATTTTAAACTATGTGTGCCATGCAGAGTTTCGGTGAAGTAAGAAAGGATATATTTTTCAGGGAGAAAAATTTAGATAATTATTTAAATATCATTAAAACAAAATCAAAAATGAAGCAGAGCAAAATAATTATTTTAAAGATTTTTAAACTATGTGAGATGCGCAAAAGGAGTGAAGCTGAGATTTTTGGAGGAGGACATAAATTAAATGATAGATTTACTATGGAATGTTAAATAGGTCAGAAAAGAAACTTAAATTATAAAAGTTAAACTGTGCTTGTTTGATACCAGAGCGAGTGTGTGTGTGTGGGGGGGGGGGGGGTAAAGGGAAAAGCGGTAATTTCGAGGAGGGTGGGTAGATGATTGTTTATTTATTATTACAATAAAATAACAAATAAAGAAAAAAATATAAACGAATGTTTAAGATTTAAAATTTTGTTTATGTTTTTTTTTTTTTTTCAGGGGAGATTATTTTTTTAAGCGGAAATCTGACAAAATATGGACGATTCTCAACTCTGTATTTATCTTTTTACTTCTAAATTAATGACAAAAATGGGTTTTCCAATGAATTAAAAAGACATTCACAATCTAAAATTAAGCCCTTCTCCCAAATTTAAATACGTTTGATTTTTGAAAAGATTAGGAGGCTTATAATCGAAATTTTACAATAATTTGAAAAAAAAATTACCTTTTTTGAAAATAAATAATACCGGTAAACATAATTATTAATGCCTGTTATAATTTCTATTTTCAAAAATAAATATGTAAAATTTCATATATATAAGAATGTTTAAAAATATTTTTCATTTGTTTTTAATCATAAAACAAAAAAATGCAAATATTTTTCAGATTTTTCTGTGCACGTCTGGTGGTCCATGGACCAATGATTAGTTATCAGTGTTTTAGAACATAAAAATCTATAACAATTGTAATTTGTCATCTCAAAGTGTGCATTTATGAAATCTTTTTTAGTATTTTACAGCAAGGAGTGAAAGATAGTGCAAAAAAAATGCTTTATGTGCACTGTAGCCGCATTTTTTGCCCGATTTCTTGGAAGTATTTTAACTAACTTGTTAACTAAAATTAGCCATAAGATAAAGAATTATAAATTAGAAACACTTATTGAAACGACGTTATACATTTAGTAGTTTCCTTTGATAAAAGTTCCTCATAACTCTAATAAAAGTAACAAGAAAAAAGCGAAAAGTATATTTAATTTTCTAAAAATCGGCCTCCGTAAAAACCTATATTTTAAAAGATCAAATACTATAAAATTGGATGAATAGAAACAGAACTCAATGAAATTATTAAAATAATTTTTAAGATATTTCTAAGATATTTATTTTTTGACAGTTTGAAGCATAATAATAAGTTGTGAAAATAAGTTTTATATTTTTGGCATCGTGTTTTCATATTTAAAAGATTGCAAACATCAACAAAAATCATAAAAATTTGATCTCTCTAGCACTTCTGTAAATATAAAAACTATTATTAATGTAGATTAAGCATTATTAACTTTTTATTACCTACAGTACTATAAAATTGTATTCCATATTAATTTGTTAATTTTTATTTAACAAATTATTTTTTTCCCTCAACCATATCGATTGGTAAGAATATCATACGAATTAAATTTCCCCAATGCGGGTAAAATGCCCAAGACGGGATTGAAACCCACAACCTTTGACTCAAATTGCCAATGCTCTACCAATTGAGCAACATGGGCCGACAACTACCAGACCAGATGCGATTGCCAATATGGTTATCTGAGCGAAATATATCCGCCGATTGTCGGCCACCCCAGGTAAATCAATCTGCATCATTGGTAATTTAAGTCAAAAGTTCGAATCCTGGCTTGGGTATTTTTTCGCTCATTTGGAAAAATTCGACTCATATAAACAGATTTTGTAAGAAATATGTTCTTGATAACGTCATATATGCTAGGTTTCCCTGATGCGGTCATCATTGTCCCTGTAACTTCATATAATTGAAATGTGTAGGGTTAATACATGGCTGCCACAGACGACTATTTTTCTAATCTATTCGTACCACTATTTAAAAAAATAATATTTCTCTTGTAAATGTTATCAAGCTGTATATCAAAGATTTTTGTTTTGAGAAAGTGGTGAGACGAACAATTAAAAAAAATAGCCTGTGGTAGCCCTGTTAATAGGAATGCAGTATTTATAGTATTAAGAAATTGACTCATTTTTAATTTCTATCTAAAAAATAAAAAAAATCTTTATAAAATAAAATATTTAAATAAAAATAATAATAATAATATCAAATAATAATAATAATAAAAAAAATCTTAAAAAAAAATAAAAGCTGAATGCTTTTTTTTTTTTTTTTTTTTGAAGCGACAAATCGATGAACGCGATGCAGTGTCGGAGAAAGGAGGGAGGGGGGGGGGGGGAGAAAACGTATATATACAGATGGAGATGGTTTCTGCAAAAGAATAATCGCCATGTTGTTTCAACTGTTTCTGACGGATCGCCAGCTCTATTTTAGTATTCTGGGAGCCATCGGAAAAAATGGGAAATTGTATTTTACGGTGGTGGACGTGGCCTACGCGATCTGGCAGCGCAACGTCAAAGGCTGGGCTGCGAAAATGTCCAGTTGCTTGCTCGGCGAGATATTTGAGTGTCGACCGATCGTTACAGAAATGCTGGGTGATTGAAGTGACCGCCCTCGTTCATCTTTTGTCGCATCGCATGGCTTCCGGTTACAAAGCCGACAAGGAGCAGAGACTTTACGATTTGCTGGAACGCGGACGATTCCGCGTGTGCGGATGGATCGCTGGCGTCGTGAATCTGGAAACGACCGAATCGGACGACGATGGACAATTTTTGGGACCGTGCTTGAGGGAATGTCAGACTGTTAAACAAAAAAAAAAAATCTCATCTTTCCCCCCCCCCTTTACTGGATCGAGGGGAAGGGCATAAAATGGGTCGAAGGGAACCATCACGGTTTTCTTCGGCCCATTTTTTTTTGCGTCCAGAGTCTTGCCAACGTTGGGGGAAAAAAGTTTTAAAAATAATTTTTTTTTTTTTTTTTTTTTTTTTTTTTTTTTTTTTGTCAAACGCTGAAAACGAAAAATTCTATGAGTGGTCCGGCGCTCAACTGTAAGCGCTTTGAAAGAACGTATTGAAAATCATTGCTATCAAAGTTGGAGATAATTTTTACATTTGTAATTTGAAATATAGAAGTAAGTAATACATTTTATAGCTTTCAATCAAAATGAAACTCTTTTTTTGATGTAATGCGTTATACTATGTAGAATTATACATTTATTTCATTATACTAAATTTTATCTGAATATCAGAGAATCATAAATTGTTAATTGATATAAAGTTTATGGCTTGGATACATAATATAAATGTAAAATGGGAAAAAATTATCGTATTAAGGGTGTACTCAAATCCAAACTGCTTGTTTTCCGACTCATTTTTAAATTCATTTTTGATCTGAAACGCATCCAATTGGTAGGTTCTCTTATTCAGAAGTTATATAATGTGCCGTATATGTCGAGTTTTTGATAGAGGCAGAATATATATTTTTTTAAATGCTGTCAAAGTGGGCATTTTAAACCTAATTTTCCGAAGTGACAGTGCTGGAAACGAAAAATATGACTGAGATAATAATTGTTTATAAATAAAGTTCTAATTAATCGAACGAAAAATAAAAACACCAGGTCGTTTATAAATCTCTTCAAAAATCACGTCAGCAAGTTTCATGTTTTTACTTTTAAAAATTTCCGAAAATTTCGAGTTGTTGAGCGTGGAAAAATAGTTTTTTGAATAGTGCCTAAATATGATTCTGATTCTCTTACAGAAAAAAAGAAATAAACAGTTCGTCAAAAGCAACCAGATAAAATAGCTAAACTGGATTTATCTTTAATCATGATTTAGTTTTTGTTGGTGAAATTCTTGAACTTCACCATCTAAAATGAACTTCAACATCTACCTGCGCCTGTAGGTCTAGACGGCAGGGATTTTAAATATTTAATTTAACAAGGCTGATGTAATAAAAAATATTTGTTTTATACGATAATGCAAAATAACATTTACAAATTTTATTTATTGTACATGTTTAATTTTTGCATGCATTGTTGTTATTGTTCTGTCAAATTATTGTTTAACACGGACAACAATGAAAGATAAAATGAGAAGGGATGTACACTAAGAAACCATTTCAGTCTGTAGATTCGCTTTCTTAGTTGTTTGGATATTATAAGTGCTTTGAAAGAAAGAACGTATTAAAACTCATTGTCATAACCGTTGGAGATAACTTTTGCATTTATAAATTGAAATATAGAAGTAAGTCATACATTTTATAGCTTTCGATCAAAATAAAGCTCTATTCTTGTTTTAATGCGTTACATTGTGTAGAATTATTTTATTATACTAAATTTTATCTGAATTTCAGAGAATCATGAATTGTTAATTGATATAAAATTTATGGCTTGGATACATAACATAACTATAACAGATGCAGAGATAGAAATGTTCTTTACAAAGTTAAAAAGTCTCTTAACTTTATCCATGTAAACTTAAAATGAACGCTTGATGCCGCCTCCAGTATTACTGCTTCAATCAATATCCTATTGTTTTGATCGAATATAGCTTTGCAAAAAAGCATACACTTATTTCAGTATATTTGACTGAATAAATATAAAATGTACGTTAAATTAGTGTTTATGTGAAAAATATAGCATAATAAATTGATTTTTTATATAAAATTCGCGAAATTTATACATATTTTACAGAATAGATGAAGAAAGTTCTAAGTAATGTTAGCGCCAAAAGTAAAAATGTGACTTTTTTAGAGACTTTCAAAGATAGATTTCAAGGAAGAAACTATTAATCAACAATGCTGATGTAACAATAAACATTTGTTTTCTACGGTGACGCAAAATAACATTTGTAATAACTTAAGTCTGTAATTATTATATTTATTTGTACATTTTTTATTGTTGCATGCATTGTTATCACAGCTCTGTCACATCCACGTAACAATGGATATTTTTTAACACGGGCAACAATGAAAGCAAAAATGAGAAAAGATATACACTAAGAAATTATTTCAGTCTAATATAGATTCACTTTGTTAGTTGTTTGGATATTATAAGCATTTTAAAATATTTATTGAAACTCGTTGTTATCGCAGTTGTCGATAATTTTTACAGTTCGTTATTTGAAATATAGAAGTAAGTGGTAAATGTACGTTAAAATTTGTAAATGTATTATAAAATGTACGTTAAATTAGTGTTTAGGGGAAAATATAGCATAATATATTGATTTTTATTCATAATTCGCGCAATTTATACATATTTTACAGAACAGATCAAGAAATGTTCTTCCAAGTATAATGTTAGCACCAAAAACAAAATTGACGTTTATTTAGAAACTTTAAAAGATATACAAGCTAATTCCGCTCAGTTTGAAAATGGTCTTAATTTTAGCTAGATAAAGTAAAAATCCCTGCCGGCCCGGCCTACAGGCGGAGGTAGATTTCGAAGTTAAGTACTAATTTCACCAACAAAAACTAAATCATGATTAGAGATAAACCCACATTAACAATTTTACCTGGTCGCTTTTGACGAGTTTTTATTTCATTTTTATATAATAGTTGGTTTTATCAGAATCATGTTAAGGCGGTATTAAAAAAAAATACTTTTCATGCTCAACAACTCGAAATTTTCTGGCACATTTACAGATTCATTTTTAGTAGAAAAAACTTGCTGACGTGATTTTTGAAGAGATTTATAAGCGACCTGTGTTTTTATTTTTCGTTCAATTAATTAAAACTTGATTTATAAACATTTATTTTCTCAGTAGGATAACATTTTTCGTTTCTAACAGAATCGCGTCGGGAAATTCTGTTCAAAATGCCCACTTTGACATCATTTTTTGAAATATATTCTGCCTCTATCAAAAAATTGATCATTACGGTACATTATATAGTTTCTGAATAAGAGAATCTACCAATTGGATGCGTCTGAGAGCAAAAATGAATTTAAAAATGAGTAAGAAAATAAGCAGTTTGGATTTGAATACACCCTTAATAAGATGATTTTTTTTCTTCAACCGCTATGTATTTTTAATTTGTTTTTGCTGTAAGAATTGGTCCTATCAAAAACTTGTCAATATAAATGTTGTAGACAATATTAAAAAGATGTAAGATAAATTCATGGGATTTTATATCTTGTGAGTTGACGGAGTTATGAATTTTTTTCTTCTTCAACCCCCCTTTTTGTTTTCGTTTTTATTTTTGTTGCGGTACGAATTGGTCTTATCAAAAACTTGTGAATATAAAAGTTGTAGATAATATTAAGGAAATTTATAATAAAATTAATTGTATTTGATATCTGGAGATTTGACGAAGTTATGAATTTTTTCTCTCCCAAAAACCATATTTTTGCACTCCTTGAGCCCATTTTTAATTTTATCAAAAATATGTGATACATACATTTTTGGCCCTATTCCTAGAAGTAATAAAAACTTTAAACTGATTACAAAAATTAAGAAGTTATGGGGTTTTTCGGTTTTCACAAAACCACTCCCTATTTCTATCCCCTTGGTCTGGTTTTGCCCATTAACGAACTTGACCGAGATTTTATGCCTCTTGATTTCATGTAAGAGTTTGGAAGAGATTTGTGCAGAATTGTGGAAGTTATCGTGTCCAGAAGAAAGGGATATATATATATATATATATATATATATATATATATATATATATAAATTTTTTTACTGGGGATGGTTTTGGTTTCTAGGGGCCATGATCAGTGTAGATCTGCAAAAAATTTTCAGAAATTCCAACATAGGGGAGAATGTAATAGGTAGTATTTCATACGAAATCTACCTAAAAGTAATACCCGATGCTGCAAACTTTACTTTTGCTTTGATCGAATATATCTTTGCGTGAAATTAATTTCAGTATACTTTATTAAATAGATATTAAAATGTACTTTATATAAAAGTTTGTGTGAAAGCTATGGTATAACATAATGATTTTTCATTATATTAACACAGCAAAATTTGAACACATTTTACAGAAAAAATGAAAAACAATGTTCATTCAAATTGTTATCGTTAGAAATACAATAAGATGTGTCGCTTTTTGATGATTTTTTTAATTAATTTTCAAGGAAGACGATTTTTAATCTAACAATGCCGATGTAATATTAAATATTTTTACCATAATAAATAGAACATAAAATGTACTTTATATTAGACTTTGTATAAAAGCAAAATTACCGATTTTTATTTAACCCTTTGAGGGGCGGTGTAACATATTATATCCCACCTAATTTTAATTAAGATTCGCACCAGAAATTTTCAATTAAATTTTACTTTGGTGGAAAAAACTACGAAATTGCCTTTTCTTATTTTGAAATAAAACTTTTCAAAATTTCCGGTGGGAATTCAACATTAAAGATACGCAATTACTTGCCCATCAAAGGGTTAAGTATCGCATAGTTTAAATACTGAAGAAATGTATTAACAAATAATGTTAGTTTGAAAACTGTATCAAAATATACAGTATTATGATACTACATTTAAATAATATTCAAGGGATAAAATTTTGCTAAAATGAGCAAAGTAACAATTCTATTAATCAAAGTCTTTAGTAATTTTTTTATACAATTTATATGTGTGTATGATTATGTACAGCGTTCTCAAGTCAAGGTAGTAAAGTAACAATCGTTATTTCTTAACACGACCGAGAATAAAATCAGAAATGACATAAGTTATAAATTAATGAATCATTTTAATATTGTGTTAGTTTCAGTTTTACATCTTATGCGACACTACTGCTCATTGAAAGTATTTTTTTTTAAGTTTATTAAGTGGAAGATAATTTTTAATTAATTGCCGATTGTACATGGACGTTTCTCATAACGTCATTTTATGTATTTATAATAGGAACTGTTATTCTTGATTTAGTCTTGATGAAATAGTGCGTGATATACAGTGTTTCATAATGACAAATCATGTCATACATGACTTATATTCATACTTGTTTAATTTTGCATTCATAGTTGCATATATACTTCTTTAATTTATTTCCTAATTTTTCTTTTTCGTTTCATTTCAGAAAACATGGGTGTGGCCCATTCTAGGAAGAAAAAGGTAATAAAATTTCTTTATATATGTATTTACTTCCTATCCAATTGCGTTTTGAACATAACTATACACTGAAAAAAAAGAATCGCACATAGTATGATAGGATGTTTTGTTTCTTAATAGGTGGTAAAATGATAAAAAACGGAAAATGATGTTAAATTACATTATCGAATTCCTAGCATTTTCAGCTATACACATAACATCTTCAGGGATAAAATACAAAACTATTTACTTACTTACCCTGTACCTTTATATAAGAACTTCTATCTAGTAAAATACACATTAATATCTTCAATATTATTTTAGATTGTCTTGACATTTATTAATTATTAAACCATCGATATCAAGATAACTTAAATTATCGATTTTAAATGCATATATTTTCCTTGTTTCTATTTTCTACTCTCTTATATATATGTCTGAGTGAATAATGTTCATATAAAATACACTAAAATTTATAGATCAATTCAACTTATTTAATAAATTTAATTTCAAAATATTTTTATTTAACTATTTTTATTATAAAATTAATACTTTTTAATATATATTGTTAAGTTTCAAACTTTAAATAATTGAAAGCATTAGAAGAAAAACATACAAATAAAATAATTAATTTATCCCCCTCAAATCCCCCTAGATCAATTCAATTAAAATAATAAATAATTCGATAAAAAATATTTTTATTAAAATATTTTTATTAAAAAATTAGTAATTAAAAAGATATTGTTAGATGTTAAATTTTACTTAATTTAAAGCATTAGAACAAAAAATACAAATAAAATAATTTCTCCTCCTGAAATATTAATGAAATACGATATTATTGAACCGTTTTATCGCCGCAAATATAAAAGAAATCATTCTTTTGGGAGCGAAGATTGAACATGAACACTACAAAGAGGCGCAGCTTAACCCTTTTGTGCGCAGCTTTGCATATATGCAAACAACAGTGTTTTGAATTTAATAGATTATTTTATTCGCATATACCTAATTCACACCAGAAAATTAAAATAGCAATATTTGCTTTAATAACAGACATTCCGTATTTAAATAAAGCGAAATTAACCATTGAAACTTGTTGGTGTAAAGTCAGATTCTCTGAACTACATAACTTCTAGAACGTATTCTATCAGAGGAATTAAAGGTTTAAAGGTTAAGATTTATAAAATAAATAATTATATTAAATAAGGTATTTGGAGATATACTTATTAAAATATTTACTAATTTGCAATATTTTAGCGTAAAACAGCCACACGACAGTAGCTTTCACTTGTATTGCAGATGTGCAACAGAAGAAACGATTGACGTATTATTTGAAAAATGTATCTGTTTTTTTTTCATTATTTTTCCTGTGTAATAAACCTTTCAGAGAATCATATATAATTTTTTTGAAACAAAATAAAAAAAAATCGCGCATTTAAGGATTAAATATGATGCTTTTGTCAACTACGTCGTTCTACTTTACTGTAAAATTGAAAAGATTCATTTAATTTTATTCAAGTGCAGTTAAGACCGTTTTCTGTTACTGTCATTGTTACTGTTACTTCTTAAAGTTTTTTATGGTTTCGTTTTAAAATATATAGTATTAATTTTTCAATAGTTTATCTAATATTGTACAACACAAACTTCATCTTTAATGAAAAAATATTCTTGAATTTAAAATACAGTTATTCTTTTTTTAAATTATGCAATAAAGTTTGTATTATAGAATAATATTGTTTAAAAATGAATGATAAATTAAAGGGTCTCAAGACTCTTAAAATCGGAAAAAATAGAAAAAAAGAGACAATTTTCAACTTTTATTATCTTAAACTATATATGGTTTTAAAACACAATTTTTACTAAGATGAAAGATATAAGTACGTTCTTTCATTTTATGTCTTTAAAAAATTACAAGGTGTAGAATTAGCATTTACAGGGGGCTCCAAACTGTCAGATATTTGACGAGCAGAAAATTGTTATAATATACGATTATAAAATAAATATTGCAACTAGAATGAAAATTTGGGTGTCTACTTATACATCAGAATGTAATAATTACCCTGAACCTAAATAAATCTGTATTTAAAGCATTTTTCTGTTTTTAATACAGAGTTGTATTTAACTATACAAAATTTTGAAAATTTCAACAACATAATCACCTAAAAATATATATATATATATTTAACAATAAAAGGGAAATTTTAGGTTAAGTTTATACGGATTAACATGAAACATATGTTTTGAAAATTTTATGAAAACATATTTAGAGGTTTTTTGAGACATCGTGCGCGTTATGCCCAAAAACGTCATTTGGAGAAAAATGACTTTAAAGTTCCGGAAACGCCGCTTCAGCTACTGAGCGGGCATAATTCTAAAAGCCATAACTTTTGTTCTGAAGAGAATTTCAAGTAAATGATTAAATGCAAATGCTCAGTAAAAATAGCAGTTTAACATCTAAAACAATTAAAATTTCGAAAATTTGGAAGTTTTAAGAGTCCTGAGACCCCTTAATATTTTAGTGTAGTGATATACATCTGCTAACGTGTTAAGATTTGACATTACGAACGTTTAGTGATAAATACTATTTTGTTAAAATGAATGGTAATTTTATGTTAGACGAGCACAGGAGAAAAATCGCCAAATATTGTTCTTATTGTCATCATTCGCATATCATTTTAAATATAATCAGTTCACTCACTTTATTCAAAAAACACAACTTTCGTTTAAAAAATGTTACATTTATAAAAAATACATGTCTTTCACTCATATCAATAAAAATACATAAAATTAAAAGCAGCTATTGGCAAGAAAAAAAATATTATTGACAAGATTGGTATCCGACTAACATAATAGTAACAAATGAATATTTTTATTATTATGAAATTTGTATCTCGTGAAAAACTAAAAAATGAAGCATTATCTTTTTTTTTATAGTCTTCCATTAAAGAAGGTAGACAGAAGAACAGTGGAAAAGAAAAGGGAAGGTAAGAACATTAAATACTATTTCAATAAATTAATATATATATTTATTTATTTATAGTACAACATATTCGTATCATTTAGATCTCTTAATGTTTTTTTTCACTTCTGTATATCGTATTATTTAATTTTCGTATGGTGTATCTGTATATACATTCCTTTGTAGAGCGGAAATTTCCTGATATGATTTCCTATAAAATCATTTACCAAATGCTTTTTATTATCGCGCAAGTTAATTATACCTGGATCATATCTGGAGGTAAACATGTCATTTTGTAACAAAAGCAATGGTACAGTAGAGCGTTGATTATCCGAACAGGTCGGGACCGACCCCAGTTCGAATAAGCAAAAGTTCGGATAAATGGACAGGCAACTTAAAGAATGTTTCTGACTATACTAAAATCTTCATACGTTATCTAAGCTTAGGACTGGCAGCACCAGTTACTGCTGGCATGTTTAAAAATTAGTTTTTTTTTGTCTTTCTATTTATTTATTTATTTTGCATTTTTATCATATTTTTTCTCTCTTTTTATCATTTTCTGAACTCTGTAGATTATAATTTAAGCAAAAAAGCTTTTGAATGTTGCATACTTCAATGAAGACATTCTTTTCAATGCTGCCATATCTGTAATTCTTCTGAAATACCTTAGTTGAATACGATCAATGTTCTTCTGCCGATCGAGCCATTTCATAGCTGTTTCCAAACATTCAAAGGCTTCGTTATATGATGGGCCTGGGTTATTTTCAGAGTCTTCGTTTTTATTTTCTTCAATTTCTTTTTCAACGTGAATCTCATCCACAATCTATTCATCATTTAAAATCTTTAATCCAGGGTCATGCACTTCACTATTTAACCACTCATTAATTTCATTTTCTCCATAGCTTAGGATTCTTCCCATCTCCTTTATTGTTTTACTTTCCTCCTTTTCTGATTCACTATCAGTTTTTCCTTTATTTAAAATTTTATTCCAAGCCAATGGATAATTGGGAGTTCGATTACAAATATTTTGGGGAGAAATAGGCGGTTCGGATAACTGGAAGTTTGTTAAAAATTTTTTGAGAGAAATAGGATATTCGGATAAATGGAAGTTCGGTTAATTGGAGTTCCGATAATCGGCGCTCTACTGTATGTAAAAAGATTTTAAACTTACTATAGAGTGATAACTTTTGACTACATAAAAATATCGCAGTTTAATAAAACTCCACAGAACGAAAAATATTAGAACTTGAAATTGAATTCGTGCAACAAGCGAAGTAAAAATCGAATTCCTTCTGTCACTTGAACCAAGCAGTCAATAACAACGAGACTTTCATCAGACTCCAGAAATTTTACAACACTCTTAAAAACAGCAAGTTGTGAATTTTACTTGGCAGGTGGGGTTCCAGGACCATTCGTTCTAAAATACAGCAATTTTTCATGTACTTTATGTTGTAATTTTCCAAGTGCTGATGCTGTGAAATTGAATTCACCTGCCGATTCGGTAAAGTAGAATTCAAGCACCGTTGTTGTGAAAGCTTATTCAAATAACAAGTGATGTAAAAAATGGAACAGATGTCATAAGTTCCCACGGCCGCCATCTTGGAATTTTTCATGTGGAGCCCCTTTTCCGCCAAGTAATAAATGTCGCCAAGCGCCGGTTTATACGCATGTTTCGCTTAACGAAAATAAAATGTAAATAATAAACAAAATTCGCTAAAGTGGCAATCAGTAATCTTGTATGAGCGCTTCGCGCACATTAACCAAAAAAAAAACATCACTGCATTCAGCAGTTCTCCCGGTGTAGCATTCTCAAAATTCAGCAGTTCTCTCTTTCTAGCAATCTCAAAGTGTAAAAAACTCTTAAAGCAGCAAAATATACATAAAATTATCAACATACCTTACAGATATCTGCTTTCTTGAAAGCTCCAGCACGAAATCTCTCTCATAACACCACCGTCATTTTCCAAAATAGGCTTATGAATATGCATTGAGACACAATAAACAAACCTACTTTTCTTCTCAAAATTTCCTCATATTTCTTAATTACTTCAGCAAAAGCGTTTAAACGGATTACAGAAACCATCGTCAGTCAAATACATCCAATAAATTTAACATAAAAATAAAAAGACAGAAAGATACAACATGATATCAAAATACATCCACAAAATCCACCATTTCTCAGGGGTTGCCAGAACACAACACGTCAGAATACACACGTCACACGGGGTTCCACATATCGAGATTGCCATATCTATAAACACCGCCAACACGCCAACAAAAATCGCCAAACAATTCAAAACAACGGCTGAGAGAACATAAGGCATCTAAGCCTAAAAAATTAATTATTTCTGTAACTTGCACCACACAGCCAGCAAGGTGACTTTCCCTAGACCTGAACAATTTTAAAGCACTCTTAAAGAGTCAACTTGTAAATTTTACAGCAACTGTGTTGACAGCAGTGCCACCATCTTTTGTTGTAAAATACAAATATTAAATAAAAAATATGATCGTAAAGTTTTATCGCATCAAATTCCTAAAGCGCAATGTCTTTCACACGAGGAGTTAATATTTTTAAAAGCAATTTATTTCTGATTTAATAAAGAAATTTCGAAATTTTTAAATGTTAATAAATACAAAATAACAGAAATAATGTTTAAGGGCACACAAAAGTATTTTTTCAACATTTACAGTGATTTGTAAAATGAAAAGAATAAGTCTTTAATTTTGTAGCATAAAATTAATGGAACTCTGTTTCGAAATATCAACGATTGTAACGCAAAATTCATATCACTTTCATGAAGTAGATTTTTTCAATTAGAATAAGAGTATATATATCGCGCTCTACAAATTCATCTGTATCATTAAAATTTCAATATCTTTGAAATAGTTTGATTAAAAATAAAAAAAAGAAATTAAAAGATTGAAAATAACATTGATTAATAAACGCTGAGCAATGAAATGCATATTTTTTATTTATTATCTTTTCAATAATTTATTTTTCATTTTATTTTTATTATTCACATATTGTTTGATTATAAGACTTTTTATGCAATGTTTCTTTGTAGATTAAATCCGAATATACAATTTGGATTCTATTCTTCAAATATTAATGAAAATGAAGTTGTTATCGATATTGCAAAAGAATCTAAGGAAGGTGGAAACATTGACATACAGAAAGACTCTGTTCAGATTAAATATCCAGAAAGAAACATTTTTGACTGCAAATTAAAATCTATCAAAAAGAAGTATCAGAATAGAAGGGAAAATAGGGAGCTAAAAGCTAAAAGTGCTATTAAAGAATGTTGTGAGGGGGAGGATTATCCTCCCAAATTTAATCCATTTGTTACTGATGAATATTATCCATGCAGTTTGAATCCGTTTGCTCCCGAGGAAGACTACCCAAGTAAAATTAATCCTTTGGAATCCGGAAATTTAGTTAATGCTTTGGAAAACAACCAAGATGACGAGCAGAATGAAAATAGTTCTAATGATAATCTTCTGCTAATAAGTGATAAAGAAATCCATAATTCAATAGATCCTAATTGTTACAAAGAAATTCATAATAATTTTAATGAATCTGACAATTCAAGTAATGCATTAGAAAATAACGAAGACTCTGAAAATAGCCAGATTAATTCTACTGATGAACATGAGTTGTTAATGACAGAAGATAGAAAAATATGCTAAAAGTTTCTGTTGGTGATAACAATTTATTTAATGAAATTGACAGTTCATGTAATGCATTAGAAAACAACGAAGATTCTGAAAATAACCAGATTAATTCTACTAATCAACATGAGTTGTTAATAAAAGAAGATGAGAAAAATATGTTGAAAGTTTCTGTTGGTGATAACAATTCATTTAATGATATTGACAGTTCAAGTAATGCATTACAAAACAACGAAGATTCTGAAAATAGCCAGGTTAATTCTACTAATGAACATGAGTTGTTAATGATAAAAGAGGAGAAAAGTATGTTGAAAGTTTCTGTTAGTGATAACAATTCATTTTTTGAATCAGGAGATTCCAGTAATGCTATAGGAAATTTAAAAAATCTTGAAAATAGCATTTTAAAATCAACATCGTTTATTTCATTATTAACAGAACATGCTGATAAAAGCCGTTCTGAAGGAAAATATGTTGTTGTCATCGAAGATATAGATTCTTTCAGTAAAAACCAAAAAAATGAAAGTAATAAAGTTAACATCAGCCTCCTACAAGATATTTATTTACCTTCTGAAAATACAAGTATACAGCCTGAAGTTTTACAATCAGAAGATGAATCACAATCTTTAAGCATAAACGATGATATGTTTAATTACATTATGAGCACAGATGAAGAAAATGAAGCAGAAAAAAGTACGAAAAATAAAACAATAGCATCAGCTGAAAATCATGATAGTGCTCCACATAATGAAATATCTCCGAATTCGGAAATAAACATAGTTACTACCGCACCAATAACGCCATGTATGCAAGGTTCCGGGGATCAACTTTTTAATGGAGAAAGTACTTGTATACCTCCTAATTCCAACACTTTAGTCATTAATCAGGAAAAGTATAAAGAAACAAGAAGTCGATACAAAAAGAAGTATCGAGCTCCAAATCCCCTAATACAACATCAATAACAAAGAACACAGAATCTCAATCTCCTTTTTCCTTTTACTTCACCGACAACATCCTCATCCAAACAAATTCCTGATATTAAACTGCCTAAAATAGCTATTATCCCAAAGCCGTCAGAATTAAAATTTTCTGTTAGTCACCAGGAACTGATTAGAAAATCTCTCAATTATGGTAAAAAAAGTCGTGCACCAGATCCTCCCGATAAATTGTCAAGAATAGAGAATTCAGAATGTGCAATTCGACACCAGATATGCAGGCCTGCGCCGCCTCCTCCAGTCGCTGTTCCAGTGAATCCAAATGTAAGTTGCACTTTTCATTTTTATATTTCTCTAATTATTTGTACACATTTTTGTATAAATAATTAGATTTTCGAATAATTTATAACAATTTTTGTAAATCCCTTTTTTTCGGGATATATTCAAAATGTATTCAAATAGGTTTTGTCAAAATATTTTTGTTGTGTATTTTTCCATACTCAAGTAGATATAAAACCTATGATTTTACGATACAATGGATAGGAAATACCTTGTCCTTTTTCTACAAAAAACAGCAAAAAAAAAAAATCCCCTGCTTCTTAAATATGAAATATATGGCAATAAATTTGGTTATAAACTGACGATTGTTACACAATAACGAAAAATTACGTAGTAAACATAGTCATTTGTAGAAATTTTTATAGTTTACAATGCAATTTTTTTAAAAAGTTTTCTTTGATACAAAAGTTTGATGAAAAGTTTTCTTTCACATGGAGACAATCATTATATGTTTTTAATTTACAAAGCTACTTTTTTCCATCGTACATACTGGAAAAATGCCCATTTATGGGAATGACAACAGGCACAATATCAAGGAATCTAAATTTCATGATTTTCCATAAACAAATGTCGTTCAGAATTCCTATTTTAGGCAAGTTTTTACAAATCTAAAGTTTTAAATAAAGGGTTTATTGTTTTTTTTTTCTTTTCTGTGTTTACGTAGTCAATTTTGTATACGTTATTAAACATTTGTGTACTACTGTACTTTTAAGATGTATTGAATTTATTGAGATATTAAACACTTATGGTTAAGCCTGTATATTATTGTGACATAATTAGCAAATATTTCGTCATATTTTCAATATTTGGTTAGTTCCTATATCTACACTTTTTAATCAATATTTACAATTTAAATGCAATATTTCTGTAACTTTTTACTTTATTGAAAAGTATTTTCTGTATAAAACTGTATTTCTATAATAAAGATCAGTTGTTATAAATAATACAAATATAAAGCCAAATTTTAACCAAAATTAATACATTTGTATTTAGAATTTCGAGTTACTATTAATAAATTAATTTGTATTCGTTACAAAACAGATTGTAAAGCAGACATTTGAATAATCATAACTCAAGAACTATTTTACGAAATAAGCTATGATTTTGACTTTATATACTTAAAGCTTCTTGAAATCGATTTCTGTTAAAAAACGACTGGGTTGCGATTCATAAATTCTTTGAAAACATATTTCGAAAATGGATACTTTAAAAATTAATTTTTGAAATAAATATAAACCGATATATTTTAAAAAATAAAACTCAATTTCTAGAAGCTTTCTTCGCTTTCTCTCTCTCTATCTATCTTTCTAAGTATAATCGTAATTCCACATTTTTTAATATTTTCTTTTTTTATTTAGAGAGCTATTGTTGATACAACGCCACAGGATAAAATTATTCCAGTCAATGAATGTGGGCGTAAAACACTGAGGAAAAGTTTTCTGGACTTATTTAAAGTATAGAAAAAGAAGAAAAAAAGCACGGATATGTTTTAGCCTATCAAATGGATGCATATAAAAAAATCCTAATCTAAGTTGTGGGCACCGTGGCGAGAGATGAATGGCACTTGGGTTAAATAGTGTCGCGAACGGTCCCTTCGATGACCTGACGAACCATCGTCGTAATGTAGCCTTGCAAATGCATGGGGGCACTGCAGTTGTCGACCCTTTATTTACACCCAATAAATAAAAAACAAAACAAAAAAAACAATTTTCTTTTTTTCTAATATACTGACACATTAAACAGTAATAACTGAAAATTAAAAACATGTATATTTAAAACAATAAATGAAAGCGACTTAAGAAGGTTGCATCATAATCCCAACTTGCTTGCATCTACGAGGTCTTTATCCTTATTCCAAAATCTTCTCGACAATTGAACGTTTCATGTTCGTATAATGCCATAGTGTTATGTATAAAGGCACTCTACTTTGTTCGCGTCGCTCACTTTTGATACACAGTAGAGAATTATATTAAAAGTTTTGACTTTTTCTGTAATTAATATACATATATATGTAATGTGGAAATTTGACAGATTCTCGTTAGATGGGCGTATAAACTGGATTAATAATACGTATTTGAGATGCCGTTACATGTAGAAAATCATACAGTCGAAATTTCTATGCAGTCGAAAATCATGGTAGAGTCACAGGTAATGATCACCACTGAGAAATTCTACCATTGAATAAGAAGCCACCATTTAGCTCTGCAAGTTATTTATTTGGTAAAATGGACGTGTCAACAATCCCAGGTAATAAAGTAGGCCAAAACGCCTTACGACGTGTTATGCAGTACGCTTACTGTCGAAAGATGTTGATTAAGTAATTCATGAATTCTACGACGTCAAAAGCACCAGATAGCTTTTATTTCACACTTGAAAAGAGGCGAAAAAACTCTGCTCCGAGACCGTGCATCTGCCTTTTGGCAAGACAGCGGAAGGAGACAGATGTTTACGTATCACGGGAAAAGAACGAATCACAAGAACGCAGCCGCTCTCAGATAATTGTTTAAACTAATCGCAAGAGAAATTTAAAAATTAAATTCACTCAAAATATGATAGATAGGATAGCTTATAAAGTTTATTAAGGAACCTAAAGCTTTAAATTAATGTTTTGGAATAAGATAGTATTGATATGCCGGTTTTACATTAAGGGGAATTTAAATAGGAATAAACAATAGATATTATTAAAAAGTAGGGATATACTGAATATGCCGGAAAAATAGAATAACTTAAAGAAAAACGCGAACAATTTTTTTAATATATAACGTATATACCGGGTAAGCTTAAAACTTAAAACTCCGTTAAAACTTAAAAAATTCATAAAAAGGTAAGAAATTATGATAAAGAAGTGCGGTTTGCAAAAAAGTGTTCACAAGGTAGTCGGATTTTTTTTAGAAGTAAAAAAAAAAAAAAAATTAGTTAAAAAATCACATGTCGGGGGCACTGACGACCCGAAACACAATGAACAGGACAACAGTTGTGTCGCAGAATGTTCTGGAGGTCATGTTGAACATTTGTTATTGGAAGAACAAATGAATGGAGCGTATTTTTGTCCTGTTCATTGTGTTTCGGGTAGTCAGCGCCCTCTACATGTGATTTTTTAACCCTCCCATGCATACGGACCTCATATGAAGTCGTATAATTATTACATTATTAAGCAAAAAAATGTTGAGCATTCATTTATGGAGATTTGATTTGTGGACAGATAATACCTAGCCTGCAGTACAATAATAAAATTATTTTATAATGGTTTCTGATTTATCAGGAAAAAAGATTTTTTGTGAATAATGAAAAATAATAAAAAATAATTTATGCACGAGAGGGTTAATCAATTATTTTTTTGCTTCTAAAAAGAAATCCGACTACCTTGTGAGCACTTTCTTGCAAACTGCACTTCTTTATCATAATTTCTTACTTTTTATCAATTTTTAAAGTTTTAACGGACTTTTGGATCACCCGGTATACAGATGATATGATAACAAGCTATAGCTTAAAACGTTCCTTTGTATTCCAGTGTTGTAATTTAAATATCCAAATCCATCTAGTGACTACTGAGAAAATTGATTACATTCACATATGTAAGAGACCGTAGCAGAATCTAATTTTTTCAAAGTCTTTTAATGAAATGGGAAGTAAAGCGGATGTAAAGTAGCAAACCATGAACAGGTTGTGATTTCAAATGATTATCATATTCGTGTTATCACAAGTATAAGTTTTCATAACTCTGCTAATAATGTAGATCTTACTTATAATAAGTCTTATAAAATCAAACAAAAGTAAACTGTCCATAGTCGTTTTTTTTTTCCTTTTTTAGGATTCCGTAATTAAAAAGTGAAAACGGAACCATTATAAGATCACTCCTGTGTCTGTCTGTCCGTCTGTCACAGCCATTTTACACGTAAACTGTGGAACGTGGAAAGTTCAAATTGGGGGGAAGTAATAAAGACTATTGACCCACATATTTACAGATTATTAAACATTAACAAATATATTTAGGAAAAATGTAAGTGGTCTAATTAAGTGACTTGAAAAATAAATCTTTTCGTGGGAAAGAATCTGTTTCTGTATCGTGTGAAAGATTTCGTAATGCTGAACTCCCAGTTTTGACTTCTTGAAAAGAAAATACATTTCTTTTAATTTTAGGTATTATATTTTCAGAGATATCATCGAAAATGTAGCGCAAAAATATGTTCCTCCCCATCTATTTCCGAATCTACTGAAGCTAAAATTATGAAAAAATTAGAAGGAGTAGGCAGTAATTTAAACCTTGCAGGAAAATTATTAGTCCAGACAAATTGTCGTAAATAGATGCAAAAATTCTGCTAGAAGATTTTATGTTTTTAAAGTGTTTATGAGCATGCTAATAGCAGGAACTAATTGTTTTCCAGAAAACTATTTCGGGGCTAAACTTTGTGAAGCCAAAAAAGCAAAAAAATTTGGGACTTTTTTAGTTTTTTGCGTATAACTCGAAAATTATAAACTTTTTGTGTATTTTACTTAATTAGTAAAAGAAAGAGCATTAAATTAAGAGAGCGGGAACGAATTAAGAAAGAGCTAAAAACGTTTTTCTGCGCTCAATATTAAGTGCGCAACGGTTTTCAGAAAATGACACTTTTTTTCTAACTTTGTGGAACATCGCAAAAACCAACATTTGACGCCATTTTTTATTCATTTTATCCTCTTTAATGTAACTTGTTTATATTAAGGTATTTGCATGATAGTGATAATGATTAATTACAACGGTAACATTGTAAAACAATTTGACAACATTGTAATTTTTTTGTATTTAGAACTTAAGTAGAAAACATTAATAGTAGGTATTTGAAAGAATGTAAGTAAAAAAGTCTTACGGTAACATTTTAAATGTATTTAGTAACTCCTGGAGCACTTGCGGGTTAATGGGTTTAGTTCTTCAACCTCAGCTTGAAGAGGAACGAGCAGATTGTTTGTTTATCAACAGCTTTGATCTTCATTGAGCTTGTTGCTACATTATCAACCTGGTCGTCAAAGTCATCGTCGTTGCTGGTTTGGTCGATGGTTTCCCAGGCATGAGCTTCACCATCCTCTTATTCTAGGTAAATGATGTCTTCCACATTTTCGCAATTGACCACGTTCCAGTTTTTGCAAATTGCCGAGTATCTGAGTCCTGATTTTTGGCAAGAACATGTTTCCTAGTCAAGCTTGTACCTGATGATAACATCAGAGGAAATGATGCTGTGAAGCCTCTTGCGTTGGTGGTAGCTTTGCAAGATGAAGTTTGCCTCAGATTTAGCAAATAACTCAAAGTTCAAGGCGTTCAATGTTTGTGTGGTGTCTATGCATCCACTGTACAGTACAATAATGAATTTTTCTCCAGCCTTGATGGTTTCTTGACGGATAGACTCTGTTTATTGAACAAACAGGCTATTTACTCAAGCTGATCATGTTTTTTCAAAGTGTTGCACAATTTTGACTTTCCTTGCCCAAAAAGAGTGGTTGTTGTATCGCATCCACTGACTACATGAATGAAAGGAACATTGTTGTAATTGTATGTGTATGACATGGTTGAAAACCACTTGGTTTCGATGTTACCTCTTCCTGGTTTAAAAAAAAAACAGATTTTTGTGTTGTTATCCCAAGCTCGTCATGATCACGAGAAGGTGAATATCTTCTCCGTCTCCGACAATACGACACTTTCAAAGTCTTCGGCTCTTGAAATGGCTGAGGTAACAATCATGACATCAGCGTCTTCTTCTGCCTGGTCAGCTTAAATTCTGTTATTTTGAACTCTGTTTTAAGTAGTGAAATGAAGCGATTCTTGTATCTATTATTGGCTATAAATTTTATGTGGCGGAAGATTTTGATTGACACTAATTAGTTTCTGTTTATCGCGCTATCGTCCTTTTTCGTACCAAGCTAAACTACGTTGAATAGCCCAGCAATATTTTCGTTAACGAATTTGTTTAAAAAGTGGTTATTATTAATTAATCGATTTAATCCTTTTTATCCGACTGTACATGTACTCCCAAGACTTTTGTATTACTGATCTAAAAGAAGCCGTTTTTACATTTGATGCGCATGTGTATAACTTATTTTTGGCAAAAGGTGAAATTTTAAAGTACACAGGAAAAGATTTTTTTTAAACTATCAAAAGTAAGATGTGGTAGAACAAGTAAGAAAAATCATGCATACAGCATAGATTATGAAACACTTTCCAACACTCCCTGAAAGCTTTAATGAAACTTCGTTACTTATGGAAATAAGGTAAATAAGATAACTAAGTAAACATTTAAGAATCTGATTTCAGTAGTTACCTCACATAACCAAATATGCATTCCAATTCTTTTTAACAGCCCTGTATTCGATCTGTATGTTGATATATATACTATATAATGGGAAAATTTAGTTTAGCAAGAAAATGCATAACAGGTTGAAATTCAACTTTCAGCAATTTATACTAATAGATAGAAACATACTTGAATACTTTTGTACAGCCCTATAGTTTACCTAGTACCTTTATTACATGCCACTATTTAGCTAAAATTTAATTCAAACAAAAACACGCTTAAAACTACTGAAATTACATTTCCAGAAATTATCATCCATAGACTGCCATGTATCCAACTCTTTGCGTGGCCCTGTATATCATTTTATCTATATTCTACAAATATTTCTTAGTACACTAAATTCTGTTCAACGTAAAAATGCACAACTCCTTTAAAATTCACCTTTAAGCAATTTATGCTCATACTCAGTAACCTTTACGAATTCAGTTCTGTAGCACTGTATATAAACTATAGCATTTATACGCACTTTATAGTATGCATAAATATAGTGAACAAGTAGGTAAGAGTGATCACAGATCACACAGAGGGTTTCGTGTAAAATTCCTTTCAAAACACTTTATCCTTTTGAAAAATCTGTTAGTTCCACATTTCGCAACCAGAGGCGCACTCTATTCTAAAATCTATCCGAACGAAATTCCGTTTCATATACTATCCGTAGATATATTAGTCGAGGGGATTGGGCCGATAGCACCCGAGATAAGTAGGCGCCCCTGGCGGTAAAAAGTGGTACTAAAATATGTAAGGCTATGGTGCATAATATGAAAGAATAATCAAAGGGGTGTCGGCAAAAGTTGGAAAAGTGTTCCCTGGGTGAAAGGGCGGAGGTTAGAAAAATTGCTTAAAATACACAAGTTAGAGCCCGGAGGAGTAAATAATATAAGACTTTTTGAAAATTTTATGATTTGCCGTGTGGTCTGAGGTATTCAGTTACACGTATGCAAAAATTCATGTCTCCAACTTAATTAGGGCCTCTCTTAGAAAGAATTGATAAAATACATATGTGGTAGCTCAAAGGGTTAAACGTAAGACTTTTTCAAGATTTTACTATTTGTCACCTGTCCTCAGGTGTTCTGTTATAAGTATGCACGTATATCTACTTAATTTCGTATTCATGCTTTTCATTACGTAGAATAGTGAAACAGCTATTGCACCAAGATGAGAATATTTATGTAGGAAATTTTGACCTTTTTTTTTTTTTTTTTTTTTTTTTGTTTAAACAAAAATTCATCCATTTATTATGTCTTTCACAAAGTTTCATAATTTTATGAACAATAATTTTGTCTGTTGACAACTTTAAAGTAGGATCGTTTAATTATGGACGTATATCATTGAGGTGTACTATACGGCACTTCCAGTAGCATAGTGTGTGCATAGAATTAAGCGTTCATTTATAGGGACACACAAAAGAATTTGTCTACAGAAAAAATTGAATTACTGAATACGAATTCTATCGCAACTCATATGATTTATTTACCAGTTGGAATAATTGTTTAAAAAAACCCCATAAAACATCAATAAATTGAGTTAGTTTAGAAACACATTCTGTTTGAAGTTACATTTTTTCGTTATATGATGGAGCAAAATGGAAATTGTTTATGTTTAGAAGTTATCGAATTTCTAATAGAAACAAAATCAATTGCTCACCACCAATAGGATGTCAGTATTACGATGGACTTCCTTTTTTTTACAATATAAATAGATATAGTCCAAAAATAAAAAAATCTGCATCAAGCATAGATTATGATACACTTTCCAAACGTATTAAGAACTATTCTTAAAACAATTTCACTGTTTCAAACAATGAAATGTGCAACAATTATCGACCATAGTTAGTCTTGTAACTGAATTTTTGTTTATCCCTGTAAATGATCAATAGAGGCTTTGCAACCTATAAACAATAGACAAACATATTATAATGCCCTTCAGTGATTTCAATCAATATGATAACACTTAAAGTATCACAACATCACTAAAATGTGTCACAAACGATTTATCCTATAGTCAATAATGTAATGGATAGCTTTTGTGTATTTCTGTTAAATGAACAATAAATATTATGCACTTTATTTTAAACAGCGACTTAAACTCCTTTTATCCAAAAATCTGACCAAATCAGAGTGCAAAACACTAGTTGCAAGTAACACTTTTAAAATGTAAATTTAAAATAATTATTAAATATATTGAATAACCTTTTAAATATATTAATAAACTAGCAGAGTACCCGCGCTTCGCTACGGTAAATTCTCTCTTTCATAACTTCCCATTTTAGTCAATTGCCTGTCTTTTTTCTCTTTCTTAATCAGTGTCAGTTAGGCTGATAAAATCACTCACAACTTCACAAAGGTTGTTCGGAATTTTTATTCTTCCATTCTCTTCCAAAAGTTTACCATCTCCAATATCGAGTAATAAATTTGAAAACGCTTCTGACCTCAAGTTACGTTGAAGATGGATACGCATGTTAATTCTCAAGTACAGAACTTTGACATTACGCCATAAGATGGATGATTTGAAGCAAGCCTTGATTTCATCTGCACGTGTCCCTCTTTACACAACAGGTAAAGTCTGTCTAAAATCACCAGCCAAAAGTACTGTAATTCCACCCATGAGACGGTTGCAGCTCCTAATGTCCTGGAGAGTCCTATTTAAAGCTTCAATACCTTTCTTATGAGCCATGGTGCACTCATACCATACGATAAGTTTTGTTTCTCGAAGAACCTGAGCTATATCACTCTGCTTAGAGATGTTACAAAGTGCAGACTCAGAATGATTAAGATTGTGAGGTAACTTGAAGGTTGAGTGTGCAGTCTTGCCTCCGTCGATCAAGGTAGCTGCAATACCAGAGGAAGCAACAGAGACGGCAATCTTCCTTCCACTCCTAATCTTGGCCAGCAACAGGTTAATCAAGAACGTTTTCCCAGTGCCAGCGGGGGCATCAAGAAAGAACAACTGCCCAGATTCAGAAACAATACTGTGCATCATTTCATCGTAAGCTTTCCTCTGTTCTTGATTTAATTTTGGAACATTTACAGAAACTGCTTCGGCCAGCTTATCGGTATCGTAAGAGAGTTCCCTCAAGTATTGATGGCTGTCGACAATTCCTCCTTTTTTTCGTGAAGGTGATGGAAGTCCGAAATGTAGGAGTGGTTTATTAGACATAGATATCACAATATTCTCAAGAAGGATAAGGCATCTGTTGTAAACGATGTCGATGACTAATTGGACCTGTCCGTAATCTCTCTGCATTTTCCATCTGATATCTTCTGCAAGACTGTCACGGTATTTCTCCCATAATTTTGGAGGGTCACCAACTTGGCAGAAAACCAACATGATAGCAAACAGCTCACGGATTTTCTTAGGAGAGGCAGAAATTGAGGCTTCTTCTCCCAGTGAGCATCGTCTTCTAGCAAGCCTAGTTCTCTGAATGCGGCCTGAAATGTTGGGTGGATTACCCCTCCCACAGTTTTTAGGGCAGTAAATGATATGGGCCCACGAATCTCGTGCAAGAGGAGGCGTAGGCACTCAGCATTGCTAGGGTGGACAGTGTACACTCTGCCCAAAACCTGATCTTTCTTTATCCCCGTATAACCTGGCACAGTCTTTCCTTTTTTTCTCCTGTAGTACTTCTTGTTTTTCCATACATAGTAAGTTGGAACTTCGCAATATAATAGTGTCCTTGCAAAAGCATCGTTTTTGCAAAGCTCAAAATAGGCCAGAAGGGTTGTTGTCGGAGGGTTATTGATCCTATCAACGACACTGGTCTCAGTAAAGTAAACTCTTTGGCCGTTTTCAAGATGTACGGCAAGGTGCATAACAGAAGGAAACCTTTCGTGAATAGGAAAACAAAAAGTACGCCAGGCTGCCTCAGAGCTGCTGATGTATCGTCCTGTCTCGTACCTCGTCACTTCGTCCAGATTTTGAACGGTGAATGCTGCCTGATCGGATCCCTTGTTAACATACTTGCAGATATATTTTATACATTTACTGGATTGCAATATTCCACATTTATATGCGCCGAGAAGGTGCTTGACAGGACGGGGTTGTATGGAACCACCCACCGATTATCAATATCTACTCCGCTGGTATTGGCAGTGAGCCCACCATCCACAGGAGACCACCTGCGATATTGAGGATAACCATCTTCTCCGGTTTGAGTTTCTTTCAAAAAGGATCTGGGATATTTCTTTGTGCACACATCATCCACCATGCAGGGCGATATCATGTTTAGAGGTCCACAGGGACCATGAATCATTGTTGTCTTAATGATATCATGGAGGATTCGGTCTTGGTCGGGATCAGGCACCTCAGCACTTATGACTTTATCGATTGACTCTGATTTTATTTTATCTGCTAACCACAAGAGAATATAAACATGCGGAAGTCCTCGTTTCTGCCACTCGATGGAATGCCTGTGACACCTGGTTCGACCAAAAATGTTATCTTTAGTTAGAATTTTCATCATATGTTTCAATTTAAGATTGAAAATCCTCGCTACTATGTCATATCTATCGTGAGATTTTTGACCTTGTTTCAAAAGCACTAAGATTTCTGGCCATTTAGGATTACATGTAAATGTAATAAACAAATCTGGTCGGCCGAAATGGCATACATACGTCATTGCGTCTTGAGTTCGTTCATGCATATAGCGGGGTCGTCCAGTGAAAGAGGACGGCAAAACAACCATCTTTCCGAGGTCTGATAACATGGTGTCAGTCCTTGTCATGGCGTCCTTCAGGTGTACATATTCCTCGCATCTCAGCTTTTTCTGCTTATGACGAATATAATTGAGTCTCTCTGTTTCAATTTTCGCAAACATATCAACCAGAAATTGATTGAGAAGGCTGCGGAACAGCAATAGATAGCATTCTTCGCCATCACGCTCCATTATCATGTAGCTGTAAAAATCAGCAGCGGATACCATCTTATTAAGAGGAGTTTTGGTCTTCACGTCGCGTTGTGGCATACTTATACCGTAACCATCTTCTCCATGACAAAATATTAGAGGATATTGGAGAGTGTCATAGGCACGGTGGGTTTCACTAATTCGTAACAATCTCTTGTCTCTACTCTTTAAAACAATATCTCTTTTCTCAAATTCCTGACCGACGATGAGAACAGCTACTTCTCTAGTTGTCGGAGCGTTAAAACGACCTTGATGCTCTCCTGAAGGTTTCCGACTGGCGTTAATCACCACTTGGTAGTCCTGCTGTCCTTTAGGAATAGAATCAATAGCAGCTTTAAAATCTAGTATGTATTTGTTGTGTTCATGCAGAAAGTGTTGCAGTTGTTTAACCAGTTCGGGTTCAATGCCAGGGTAGATTCCACATCGAATATCCCTCTCATTGTCATCGTCACCAACAAAGTATATCTGGAGAAATGAAGGCTTCTGCTGGGGCCCCGCAATGAGACTTCCTATCCTGTGGTAGACACTTGCCCTTGCACTTTAATTGTAGGCATGAAATTGCCCTCCTTTACTTCTCTTGCTCCAAAAGACGTCATTTGGAAGCAACCGTTGTACTTTTGGACAGCAGAAAGAAAGTGTTCGGATTGTGGGTGCTGATGGGTCAAGAGTCTATGTAAGGGTTCAGGGTAAGGCTCCAGAGCAGAGAGCTGGACTTTACCGCCACTGCAACACATTCCTGGAGTTTCATCTTGCCACTTTAAGGCACGGCACGAGGTACAGGGTAACCGAGGCCCAAGATCAACAGCTTTATCCTTGGAATAATCAATCAAAGGATCATATTTAAAACCAGACAAATACTTAATAGCTCAAGGCATAGCTCAAAGTAATCTGACATGCGATTTGTTTTCATATTTTTCTGTAACTGCCTGATTGAATGAGTAAATTAGAGGAATCCTTTTTTACTGCTTTTCTATTTACTTCGGGATGACTCTCTCTATATTCTTTTTTAGTTAATTTCTTTAACTCATGGTTGTTTTTTGCATGTTTTAAAACAGCATCTCTTACTTGTTTTTTCCTGATTTTATCTGTAAATCTTTTTCTGCGTTTTATACTTCTTTTAAATTTAATTGGCATTGCAGTGGTAGGATAGGTTTTGTCCGAAATGCACAGGTCAGTGTGAGCAGCAAGTTGGGATTGTGACAATATGCAAGAGAAATTCGGGCCGCAAACCATTGGCTTACTGGTGGTCGGCGATTTTTGGATATTATCAAGTTTAGTTGATAGTTTAATATTATCAGTGCTTGTTGTTTCACCCAATGGAATAAGAACATCAAAGTGCCCTTCATTAAAATCCCCTGTCAATAGGATTCTTTTGATTCCATGCACTGCCTCTCTAAAGATAGCAAGAAGGGTGCCACCTTGAAATACCTGAAACATAAGGATACATCTCCCCTGCAGCCTTGATTTCGCAAATAGTTCCGTATCTATAAGGTTTAGACATTTCGTTGAGGTATCCACGTTTAGTACTATAAGGACAGGGGCGGACTGGTATAGTTTGGCCCACCCCGCTAGACTTATGCATTGGCCCCCCAATTGACAACCGCATTGTTAAAATATTTGAATACTGACTATCAGCATGACCTTTTTATCTGACTCTATGAAGATGACTTTATTCCAATTCGAGATATATCAGCAACTTTGTAATCGTTTATTTTGAATTGGTAGTAATTTCATCGTGAAAAAGAAATCTTGTGTGGTGTGTGTATGTGGGGGAGAGGGGTTAACTTGCTTAATTTTTATTTATTTTTTGAATATGTATTAAACAATTAAAAAGTATACAAGTAATAAATAAAAACGCTTTAAATTTCTTATGCGATTTCTGTTTACATATTTTAATTCTTTGTATTAAAAAAAGAAAGAAAAACTGTTTGGTCCAATGGCGGGTCAATTGCACTGCCAGCATCGGCCAACGATATCGTTAGAATACATGATGGCTACTTGTGAAGGGGCTCCCAATGGGAATAGGGGCATCGCTGAGCCTAACCTATGCACATTGACAACACCTAAAAACATCCATCCCTCAGCCGGAATTTGTACCCAGGTCCCTTTGCTTGGAAGGCTAACATGCTAATCTCTATGCCGTCAAAAAAACCTTAAACTTGTCTGTACACTACTCTGTAAATATTATACTGGAAAGTATTAGTATTGACCGGAAAGAGTTAGTACTACTATTAAAATTGACACACATAAATTAATTTGTTATTTGAAATATCATTATATTCATTTGTACATTTTATTTTGTTATTTGAAATTATCAACATATATACACTTTGTACATTGATTAATGTTTGTTTAAAATATCAATATAGTACCTGAAAATTGAATAGTTTGTTTTATACCCTCACTACTAACTAATTAGAATGTCAGATATCTGGACAATTCTTTTGAACTTGAGGCAACTCCACCTATTATCTTATCATAATCGTAAAAAAAAAGATCATTCGACTTTGAATAAGATAAAATCATCTAACAGTTCTTGTCCTAGAGATGGACGCAAGCAGTTCTTTATAATTTTAAGTGTTGAGAACACTCGTTCACAAGACACTTGAGTGCATGATAAAGTCAATGTGTATTATAAGCTATGTACAAGGTTTCATAAATATGATCATAGGCATTCAACTCGCACAATAATTCTAATGCACAAGCTAGGAAAATTTTTACATTTCTTATTAAATTTACAGCGATTCTCACTACCTTTAATCAGTTCTTCGGAATCGCTCGTTTATTTGCTGTAAAAGTTTGAGACGTCGAGATTGTTGCTGCAATAGCGACTGATTGTAATCAGCATTAGTGCCAGGAAAATTGCAGCAACTCTTTCTTACGTTTCGCCAAGCCAGACAGACTAACAGCCAGACGAACATTAATCTCGAAACCGCGATGGTCGTTCGATAGCTTCATGATATATATTTGATTTTTTTTCTTTTCTTCCTGGCTTTTGCTAGTGTCTCAGCATAAGAGACGTAGAACGACCACTCGGAAATGCCGCTCTCTGCGAATTCCGCGGCGATCAAGACAGACTAAGAGCTTCTTCAGCAAGTTCATTTAACAATTTAACCCCACTAAAGCGACGAAGATCGAACCAGGCGATATCCTTTATGAACAATTAATTTCTAGTAAATCGTGCATTCAACTGCTAAATAGCTCCGTATAATATGACATTATAAAATTTTACCTTAAATACTTCTAATGGTGATCCGATAATACTTCTTATCTCAATGGGAGAATATTCACCACATTGAAGTTTCGCTATATTCTCTTTTCCTGTAGGAAACTGTCAATTTCAATGGCGTACTCCTTTTCTATTAGTTGCTTCTGAAGATGTTCCCCAAATTCAGAAGCATTTTTCAGAACAATATCAAAATTATTTCTTTTGTCTATCAGATTGGATTTCATATTCACTGAAGTTCATACTTTCATTCGGTTATATGCCTCTGAGTTAAACACCGTTGTAGCTTGCATAAAATCCAAGAATTCCGTTGTCAATTTGCAACATTCTGTTGCATCTCTCAGGACCAAATTTATCACATGTGCATATCAATACTCATACTGTATATTTGGATTGTGCTTTTTCAGTTGTGCCTGCAGACCTTTATATCTCCCACTCATATTTACTGCACCATAAAAAAAAGTGCCAACTATTTGTGAAGAAGGGAGTTTAAACTTTTTAAGAAGATCTTTTACTCTGAGAACGTGGACTCCCCCTGTTGTTTTTGGGGCACCAATCAATTTAAAAAACTAACATTCACTTTACTGTGCTGCAGATAGCGAACACGAAGTGCCAATTACTACATTACCGATATATCTTGAGTGAAATCTACTTCAATACTGAATGAATCTGACTGTTTTTCTTCATCGGCAATGTTTATTTGTATCAGAATGGAGAGATGAGCAATTAACCTATTTACAAATAACTTGGACAAAAATGTAATCAAGGAACCTCTTCCATGCTGTTTAGGATTTTCATTTTGTTCTTCCTTCTGCTCTATTCTAGCCTTCTTCATACTTTCTAAAGATCTTCTTTCTTGGCTTCTCTTGATAGCTTGCGCTGCATAACCGTACAAAATTTTATCATATTTATGTAGCAGCATTACCAATTGTAAAATAATTGCCATGTTTAATGTCTCTATTATTCAAGTCTGTAGCTGCCTCCCTTCTTCTTGCTCTATAAGCTAATTCTTGCTTCTCAAGATCCTTCATCTGTAGGTCTGTAGATCAGACCTAATAAGCTAATATTTACCAATACAGTGGGTGATCGGTTAACGAACTGTTCGGTTAACGAAGACTTTCAAGAGAGATTTTTATGATCGGATAACGAACACCTCAGAAAACAAAGCCAAGAGGAAGCAATGCTGTGTTTTAGATTTGCCGAGCTGTATTTAATTGTATCTATTGTCGTCTTTGAGAACATTTTAACAGTTTTATATGTATGGCCTAATTAATTCATAGGCTGCCGGGGTTCGGGCCCTACATTTTAGGGCCCCCAAATTAGAATGAACAGATTAGAAACATTAATTTTTATAGTTTATATTCCTTTTTAAAGAAATATTTTTAATTGCAAATTAATTATTTTAATTGAAATTTAGTTAACAAAGAATTAACAGGCTCTAGGCTCCACTTGAGCTTTATCGGGCCCTGCAGGAAACACGATCATGACTAAGAAATTCACAAGGAATCATGAACAGAACTAAGGAATTTTTGAAAGATCAAATTGACAAATTGATATGATTTAATTCAATTTATGTCAATGAATGGAATCCTAAAAGTTTTTACAAGGGCATGTCATTTATTTTTTTAAATACACCACGACTCGGACAAAGCCATCCACCATCAAAATACGATTTGTTCATATTAAATAAGGACGTGTATTAACCCTATTATAAAGAGAAGATTTATGTTATTTTTTGTATATTATTTAGCTTTTAAGAACGAATTAATTGAATTCCCATCCAAATATACACTAAATCTATGATCGGTTGACGAACAATTCGGTTAGCGAACACTGTTTTGGAACGGATTAAGTTCGTTAACCGATCACTCACTATATTTTGTTACTAGGCAAATGTCTGCAGGTAGGCCCATCCCACCGAATAAGTTCCCACCCTTCACTGACCATATGTGTTTTTTACTTTATATCCTATCTCTCGGCTTCTATATAAAATTATTAATTTGGACACATCTTTCAAAGATTGCTGATAGAAGAGGGAAAAGAGAAATTACGACTTACCCGATCAAAAAAAAATAATAATAATAAAAGAAAGAAAAACGCTTCTCGAAATAAAAAGGAAAAGAAAAATTGAGTTTTATAACTTTTTTTCGAGTTTTATTAAAAAGAAAAAAAGCAACAAAAATTTTTTTGGCCCACTGCAGTCGTTTGGCCCACCCCGCGATCGCGGGATAGCGGGGTGGGCCAGTCCGCCCCTGTATAAGGAGCCCCAGAGCGTTGTTGAGTGAACGGTTTGAATCTCCGCCAATTATTGGAAACGTGACGCAGAATGTCTGCCCGAATTTTATTAGCCATTGAGACGTTACCGTGCACCAGGTAAGACACGGAGGAGAACACGCAATTTCCTTCACCAAGGATGTTTACAAGCCGGGAAGGGATTCCATTAATTACAACAACTTCACTCATTATGATAGTTTCTTTCAAATCAATGGAATTAAATATTGCAAGAATAACATATTAGCACTTTTATATACACTTAAACAAAGGTTTAAAAAAAAATGAAATTACTTATATAACGTGCGATACTTCAGAAACTGCTTATGTGATGTGCTAATTCTCCGTAGCAAAGAAACTGTAGCATATTTAAACTATTACTATCACTATAATTTAAATAACATTTAATAACATTTAGTAATTTAATATCACAAAACTTTCATTGATATTTTGCCAGCGAACACAAATAAAACTTTTTTTACAACAACTTATCCTATTGCCAGATGCATAATACTTTTTCTGTGGCCGATAATATTTCGATTATTTATATTTACAAAACCAAGTAAATTCTTCTGATTTTTATATTTCTTGAGGTATTGCACATTTTTAAATTAGATACCAGAATTTCTAAGATTACAATTGCTAATTTCTTAAAATATATACGTTACTATAGCAATGGACAGTCCGTGCGGAAAAAACTGCTTACGGGTACACATTTCGTTACACTATATTATAACCATGAAAGAAAATCCTTATTATTTTATCGACATCATTAATTTCTTCCGTTGCATGCCTATAATACTTGCCAAAATATACACACATTTAAAATATGTCTTTAAATAATTTCATTTTAAATGGTGAAAAGAAAAAAATAACAATAAGAAAAAACACCTTAAACCAAAAAATTTTATTTCAACATCAAAGAGTGTTTTGTAATTTACACACGCGCAATATAAAAACTGCTATTAGCTATAAAATGAAATAAAACATTTGAAAAAAAAAATGGTCATAAAAATATGAGCATTTTAAAAATATAACTTTTGAAAATTAGACTTAACCCACCAGTTTTTTAAATCAATAAAAATAAGTACTTAAAATAATAGAACAAATTAATATTTTGCAAGTAATGAAATATAGTCAATTAAACTGCAGTCTTGAAATTGTAAATGTCTTTTAGTACTTCTGCAGCGTTGCGTACTAATACCTATGTCTTACATTGTAGTAAATATTTCATTCTTTGAATGAAGACATTTATGGGTCTTCGAACAAAACATTTTTATATCTATAATTCCTAACTTTTGAAATAATTTTATTGTAGCTTTCTCATCATCAGATAACTGCCAAATGGTAAAATCTATGTCACTATCAGTAATAAATGTAAGTTATAATTAAGAAAAAATAACAAATTTAAAAGTTTTGCCAGATTACGATGAAATAATTCTTATAAAAAATATTCACGCTCAATAATTAGCAAAGGTTAATGCTTGGCATGGTTTGTAATAAAAATCGTTTGCACGATTAGGGTTGAAATAAATGGCGCGATATAATACATTTTCGCATGGTGTTCGTAGAAGTAAAAAGTACCACAGATTTATTTATTTTTTAAATTTAGTTTTAGTTTTTCAGGCGTTTGTAATATTTTTCCTAACTGACATAGTTGTTGTAATTATTTAACCAAAAGAATTGATTAAAAAATTATTCAATTTGAATTTCTTCCCTTGCTATAGTAACATAATGAAGAGAATGAGTTTTTAGAAATTATTACTTGAAAATTTGAGCTTTTGGCGCCAAAGATAGCGCCAAATTAGACAAATATAAAATATCTCTCGAACTATTGGACTTAAAAGAATTTAGTTAGTACCATTCGATTCAGCATAGAAAAATACACCAAAATATGTTATCAGTTGAAAAATAACAATAAAATCAGATTTTTAAGGAATTTTTTTAAAGTTCGTTCTCTTTTTTACCCCCCTTAGGGGTGGAATTTTAGAAAATCCTTTCTTAGCGGCACTCAATGCCATAAGAACTATTTTTACCCCCATTTTCAAAATTTTAGGTTCAGTAGTTTTGGCTGCGCGTTGATTAATACGAAATTCAGACTTTCTTTTATATATATAGATGGAATATTTCTATGCTTTGCTATGAAAATTGTCTTGGTTTGTAATGTCTACCAAACTTCAAAGTAATTAAAACTTATATACTCCAATTGTAAAAAATTGTAAAAACGAATATTAAAAGTCAAATTAACGTTTTGTTAAATTAGTGTTTGATAAAATGGAATTAGCACACTTTGCTAATAGCGAATTTTAAATAATATCTTTGAAGGCAAAATCATTTTGAAGGTTTTGTATTCTTACACTTAATAAATACCTTTGATAATACAGTAGACTCCCTTAAATCCGTGGCCCTAAAATCCGCGAACGCCTAAAATCCGCGTATTTTTTCAGATGTAAACAATGAAATTTACAGTTAAGTTGCAGGAACAAAATCCAAGATGGCACCGAAATCGGCGACTACCGCAATGTGTTTTTTACTAATTTTTTTGTTAATCATTCTCTTTTGGCTATTACAGCTGATTTATTACTAAATAAATTTACATTACTTTTGATTTGATATAAATTAGCATATCTATATCAAAAATTCCAGGATTTGAAATGGAAAAATGCACAAACCGGAACGCTATTTTAAAATTATTGTTCGCGGAATTTTTTTTTTAATTATAGACAAATTTATTTCTAAGTATACAAAGCATTATAAGAAAAGCATTCAAGACTCTAAATAACAATGAAAAAAGTTACAGAGAGCGCAATAAGTTACGTATCGATCTTACGATCGCTTGACCACTAGATGGCAGCACAGGACGTTTGGAATCGAATTGAATCGATTTCATCAGTAATAATTTGATATTTTTCTAAATTTTTATTTTGCATAATTATTTTAATAATTATATACTTTTAAATTAATAAATTATTTTAATATTTTACTTATTTTAATGTTTGCCTTTATTGTAAGTATTCATTATAATTTCTCTTGCTTAACTGCCAATCAAATTAATGTTTCAAAAATGTAAACAAATCAATGACCAGAAATCCGCAAAATTCTAAAATCCGCACAACCTCTGGTCCCAAGCTGTGCAGATTTGAGGGAGTTTACTGTATTGAGTAAAATAATATGTTTTGTGTGTTGGTGAGCAGACTTGTTATAAAACCAAAAACTTTCTGCGCACATAAATATTGGGTCAAAAACTTTCTGCAAATTAATTTAATGTTTAATAAAATTACGTGTTATATTATTTCGAAAACATGAATTTAAAACAGTAGTTCAAAACAATTACTATTTAATTTAAAAATTAATATATATTAATTAAAGAAAAATTATTTTGGTTAAAAACAAATAATAAAGCTAAAAATCAATGATAAGAAGGAATGTGAATTCTTATCATTTTTTTTTTTTTTTTGCCAATGAAATAAGAAACAGCCCAAATGATTAATATTGTAACCTCTTCACACAAAAGGCCAGTCACTCTGTTCGCAGAGATAATATAATATTGCTCTTACAAGGAGAGGACCAACCTTGTTAATCACAGATTTTGATTATTTTAATATATGTTGTAGGGTAGAGACCCCTTAATGTCAGGTTCAACTGATTTTATCCAACGCTCCTTAGTTCTTGAGAAACCGGGGCGTCTAATAATAGTACACAACTTAAATACTTACATTGCAACAGCAACGATAGGTTGATCGTAGCTCAGTTGGTACGGCGTTCGCTGGTTGACCTGCGGGCCCGGTTTCGGAACCCGAACGCGCTACGTTTGTTTTTCTCATTTTTTGTTTTATAAATATACTTGTAATTATAATTTAATAATTTCAATTACAAATTTTAATATCATACATTAATTATAATGTTAACAAACTTAAATTTATCATTTTTTATTTTTAAACAAGTATTTCTCATCCTTTAAAGAGGTTTAAAAAGAAATTGGATCTATTATTGAATGATAAAACTTCCAAAATCGTGACAAAATCTGTTGTGGTGCCATCTGTTTATGATAAAATAAAAGAATATTCAAATAAAATAGAAATAAAATCAGGAAGAAGATAAAGGTGAAAGCAAAATATTTGAAAGCGCAATTACAAATTTAAAAATCTTTAATATGCAAAAAATCGGTTGCAATTTAATTCTGATGCTAACTTTTAATATAATTATACTTGTTACTTTAAAAACAGAATAATAGTATTATCGTATTGACTTCTTTTGTTAAAGCAATGCGTAAATGATGTTTCTTTAAATTCACGAATTGACACAATTGCTCAATATCATTGCATCGATAAAGAATATATGAAATACATTTTAAAAGTGATTTTTAAAAATTTAAAAGTTTTATGATGTTTTATACAACTATTTAGTTAAAAGTAAAAAATTAATAGGTTAAAATTATAATTGATATACAATATTATAAATTTTAATTGACAATGAGATTATTAATTATACTTACAAGTATATTTATAAAACAAAAAATGAGAAAGACAAATGTAGCGCATTTAGGTATCGTATCCGGGCCCGCGGATCAGCTGGCAAACGCCATGCCAACTGAGCTACTACCAACCTATCATTGCGGTTGCAATGTAAGTATTTAAGTTGTGTACTATTATTAGACCCCCGGTTTCTCAAGAACTAAGGAGCGTTGGATACAATCCGTTGAACTTGACACTAAGGGGTCTCTACCCTACAACATATATTAAAATAATCAAAATCTGTGATTAACAAGGTTGGCCCTCTCCTTGTTAGAACAATTGACTCACATTTTGCAGAGAGAGGTCCATTCATAGATATCATTTTTTGCGGCTTTTTAACGAAATTCCCATTATTCCGCAATCTTTGATAAAATTCGTGTTTATTCCACGATCATTTGACGAGAATTCGCATTTGTTCTGCGATTATCTGACGAGAATTCGCGTTTTTTTCTGCGCTCCTTTTACGAAATGTGCGTTTTTTCCGCGGTCCTTCTACGAAATTGCTTTTTTTTTTCTGCGAACGATTGACGAAATTTATTTTTTTCAGCGACCATTTGTTGCAATTAATAATATTTTTCAATGATAAATATTTTTTATGTCTGAATTTTCGGACTGATAATCGATTTTTTTTAACTTTCGGAGCCGAATGCCGTAATGTTTTGATAAATTCGGAACAGCACCGTACATAAAATTGGAGAATACTGTTAATTTTTCTATTTAAAAAAAAGTTACAAAAACAAAAATTACGTTTTTGTTTTCTAAATTTTTTTCCGAAAAGTTCCGAAAAATTTCCGCGCACAGCGTGCACTTATATTATACAACTATGTTGTTGAGATAAATGGATTTTTTAAATATTTTTGAAAGCTACTGGTAAGTAAATAACACATATTTAGTTTAATTGAAAGTGTTTTCTGTTTTCTACTTCTTTCTTTTCACTTTTCTTCTTCATCAAAATCAACATTTAGATGAATTGAGTTTTCAGCAATGCGAACTTGGTCCTCTTTATTGCTTTTCTGGTCACATATCAGGACAGTAAGAATTACCATTTTTCTGGTATTAACTAATTAAATTACGCATACACAGTTTTTAAAATTTCTATAACAATTAATTATTATTTTATTAATTAAAGAATAATATTGGGATTATGCTCCATAATATCTGATAAAAGGCTTAATTTTTTTGAGAACCTACAATTCTTGGTAGCCCTCAATACCATAGTACAGAATAAATATCACACGTGGGTGCATGAAGTCCAACCCAAAGTCCAGTCCAAAAGTCCAATCCAAGTCTGAAAACTTTTCTGATTATTTGGTATAACCAAATTGAAATGGGCTAAACAATTTCTGCGTCTTCTACTATGGCTGAAAATTGATCTTTAATGATAAAAGAAAGTGTTTAAAAGTTTTTACTAAGTGAAATTGTTACCATTTAAGCATATAAAGTAGAATTTACTATCAATCAATAATTTACCCAGGACTGAAATCTGTTGTGAAACTGGAGGTATTGGACCCAAGATATCACAAAAAAAACACGATTTAAATTCAAAAATCTTATTTTAATTATTTAATAAAAAAATGATTCTATTACACCCTAATTATTTCATAATAATGGAATCTCATTTAAATATTACATTTTTTAATGTGATAGTTGTTTGAAATAAGTTCATAGATTTTTGGTTTTCACTTATACAGAGGACTATTTTTATTCCAAGCAGAGATCAGTACAGAGTTTTAATTACAATGACAGAAGAAAATGACTTTGACTTTTAAACAAATGATCGGATTGAAAAACTGAAAAAATTTAATAGTTTTTCTTTCATTAGTGGGTATCCAATTTATATAGAAAGCCAAAAAATGAGGTAGTACCATAAAAAATTAAATTACCCGTTTTTCAAATAACAATGATTAACATAATCGTCAATGATAGTTGTAGTTTAAATTTTCAAAACAAAATAACTAAAATTCCTCAAATATAAAGATGTTTTAGAATACTATTTATTACATAAAAAAGCAAATATCTCCTGGTTTTTTTTAAGTGACTGGTGGTCCATGGGCCATCAAACAGTAACCCCCTGTTTACATTATACAAAATTGTATAACATGCACAACATGTCATCTCAAGGTGTGCTTATAATTATCTTCTACTGTATTTTACACAGAGAAGTAATACATAATGAATTAAAATGCAAATTTAAATGAAGTGATATATTTAGTATTATCCTTAAAAAAATTTTTTCGAACCTCTTACATGTATTGGTACTGCTTCCTCTTGACTCTAATAAGAGGAAGAAGAAAGTAGTGAAGTATATATTTAAACGTCTATTCAAAAGGAAATCGGATCCATTCAAACACATGTGAAATAATCAAATTTTTATAAAACAGGTTGAATAGAAATAACACTTAATGAGGCATCTTTAACACATATAGTAGAACATATAATAAAACAAAAACATTGTTATTTATCTTAATATTTTAAATAATGCCCATTTAGAAAATATATTATTTATATTTAGGCATATTAAAAATAATATTTATATTTACAATAATAGTATATTGTCTTTTTCACATAAAAAAAGTTAAGTCATGAATTTTCATAATTTCCTTTTGCTTTAAAATTATCTAATATGGGGGAGAGGGGGCACATGTGAACAATTTTTACATTTTTTACTATTTCTCAAAATTGTTATGAGCTATTGAACAAAAAAATTGATTTACATAAATATTTAGAATTTGTTTGTTCTTTTGGTGAAACTTTTGGATGCATTTATCAAGAATTTCTAACTTATATCCTCATTCTAAAAATTGTCTAAATTTGTTCACATGTGCCCTGGTGGAGGGGTAGTTGTGAACATAGCTGAGGTACATGTGAACACATGCATAAATAAGACGAAAATAATTTTTTGTGAATAAAAACTGTGATAAAAACTAATTAGATGCCCTCTTTCTAGTTGTGTGAATAAACCAATAAATGTTTCAACATAGATACAAGAAATTATTCATAAAATTGTACACTAACATTCCTACTCCTTTTGAGTCACTTTTAATTCTTATCTAACTTCCAGTAAATTAAAACTGTGAAGCAATCCTAAAAACATTGAATATATAGGTCAATGTCTGACAAGGGTAATTAAATTTTAAACTTTTAAAAAATGCATTCACAGACTTAAAAAATACACTTGTGAACTGCTCACATCTGCCCCCATATGTTCTGTTCACAAGTGCCCCATCTACGAACTTCAGCCTAACTTATAAAAAAAAGATATTTTTAATTGAAATAAGGAAACAAACCTTTTTGTAGACCTACCTAATTAATGCCACTATAGAATGCAATGCTGTTATTCTTCTTTAAAAAATGTCTTGAATGAATTTTTACTTCAATAACTTAGAAGACTTTTTTACTTCACCCCTTCTAAAACAAACAAATTACAACAACCAGAAATCAAAATGGACTATTGTTCTGAAAATTCAGCCAAAAGATGGTACCAGTACTATCATCAATTTGTAATTTTTTGATTTTTTTTTAAATTTCAAATTAAGTGAGTGAAATATGTACTGTTCACATGTGCCCCCCTCTCCCCTAGATTTTTTTTTCACTTAAATTTGATAATTTTTCTAATCCACCATTTTTCATATTATAGGTACAAACAAACGACATTGAATATTAAAAAATATTGTATGTTTTAGTGAGAAAAGACAAGTAAGGGTATTATTTTAAGAAAATTCTCCACAATATTATTCAGAAACGAATGATTTTGCAGCTGTACTAACAATGAAGATTTGCTTTTAAGTGGCCACTTTGCGAAAATCCAATAGTGTTTAAATCACAAATGATAGAGACTTCAATTTGTATGGGTCTGCAAATGTCTTTTTAGATGATCCAACTATGAAAATCCTTTGAAACAGGTTTTTATTTTGTATGGGTACGCAAATGTTGATTGAGATTACCCCTTTCTGAAAATCCTCTGGAACATATTTCACAAGCATAAGGTTTTTCACCTGTATGGAAATACATATGATTTTTCAGGTGAACTCTTTGTAAAAACCCTTTGGAACATATGTCACAAACAAAAGGTTTTTCCTTAGTATGGGAAAGCATGTGTCTTCTCAGATTACATCTTTCTGAAAATTCTTTGGAACACATTTCACAAACAAAAGGTTTTTCCTTTGTATGTGTGCGTAGGTGTTTTTTCAGACTACCACTCTCTGAAAATCCTTTTAAACATAATTCACAAACAAAAGGTTTTTCTTTTGTATGTGTGCGCAAGTGTACATTTAAATGACCACTTTCTGAAAATCTCTTGGAACAAATTTCACAAACAAAAGATTTTTCATCTGTATGGGTGCGCAAGTGTGCTTTCAGATTATCACTTTGTGAAAATCCTTTGGAACATATTTCACAAATAAAAGGTTTTTCATTTATATGGATACGGATATGTTTTATCAGATTACTCCTTTCTGAAAATCTTTTGGAACATATTTCACAAATAAAAGGTTTTTCATTGGTATGGGTGCGCAAGTGTTTTTTCAGATTACCACTACACGAGAACCTTTTGGAACATATTTCACAAAAAAGAGTCTTTTCTGTCGCTTGAGAGTAAATCTGAGGCACTGACATTTTCTTTAGAGAGAAAATATTTATTTTCAGAGAACTTAGAAGAAAAAATATATGCACAAATAGATACTGTGTTGAAACAAGTGTGTCCGATGTTCACCGTTAAATCTAAAATGTTAAAAAAATTAATGATATGTTGTTTACCTTAAGATTTAAACTTAAATTAATGATCAATATTTAAAGAATTGAATTATTTTAACAGTCACAAAATAAAAATAAGTGTATTTGTAGACATTTGCTTATATAGTAACCATGAACCCCTTGAAGGGCGGAGTGATATAATGTATCCCACCTAATTTTAATTCCAAAATACCACATTGACACCAGAATTTTGAAATAACATTTTCCATTTATACTGTACGTGAAGAAACTAGTTTATTTAGTTTCAAATAAATTTCTTTCTAAATCCTGGTGTAAACTTGTCATTTTAAAATTTTAGCAATAGAAGTACTTTGTCCCTGAAAGGGTTAAGAACATGGATGGTTTTAGAAAGAGAAGAAAATCAGCAGTCTTCTCTAAACCAACACATTTTTAATTCATAAATATAAGTTTTAAATTATATTCGTAATTAATGTAAAGTCAAGTTGTAGTATAAAATTAAAAAATATAAATTTGAATAGAAATAATATAACGAAATACTACTATAAAAAATTGGTAGGCTATTTGTTACATTACAAATTCGAAACAAAAATAAATACGACAAAAAGAGTTTCTGTTGGTCGGTCTTATTACGCAATTATGGCTGCTCTTATGCAATTATGGCTGCTTAGATAAATCATATCACTCACCCGTAAGAAAAGTGACACATCTCACAAAAATTCATTTTGCGTTTTATTCCACTAAAAGGTCTGTCATATATGTGTCTTGCTAGACAAACAGTTTCGTAAGTGTAATTATACGGGAAATCCCTTTATTACACTATATGTTCAAGTGTGATCGCAGAAGAGGTGTGGGTTGTGAGGGGAAGTAAAATTACCCAACCCTCCAAACCTCATCCCACGCCTTCATTCTTAAAGGTCTTATGATTTTATACACATTTTTATTCCTGCATGCAGAGCTAAGCGCTGCAATTTCATCTTATAGTAAAATTATGCAATTTTTCTTGTCCCACTCCTGTGAAACTTAATTTTGTCGAGATGTGTCACTTTTTTTCATGTGAGCGATATGTACTTTGCATGCAACGTAACACTGCAATAATCTGATTATATATTCTACACTGGTGCTTGTTTTAAGATAATAATAAAGAAAACAGGTGAAAAATATTTGAAATTTTCAAATTTAAGCACTGGTCTACCACTTCAGAATTATTGTAAAGAGGCTAGATAGGATTCGTGCAAACACATGATTATTTCCAAATTTAGAGTTGCTTTTCACTAAACAGCATAGGGGCAACTAGGGAGGCTTGACCCATGGAGAATTTTTTCTATGAAAGGAAAATTTAGGGGAAATGTCAGTCATATTATTGGTTGATCCACCGCACAACAGCATTTTGGAAGGTACAGCCATTACAGAATTATCAGTGGTTTTCTAGCCATTTATTGTTGATTGATAGTGCACCTTAAAAGTAAATTTTGATGATCTTGGAATTTGTTAAATTTGAACTTCCAGTTTTGAGGTAAGTCAATTTCAAAAGTACTTGTTTAGAAACTTTTTTAGGTACATAATGGTATATAGTAGTTTAATATAACTTCAATGCAAGTTGCTAAAACGTTAGGGTTAACAAAGCAAATATAACAAGTGAAACGTGACCCAGTGATTAATTTTATGTTTTTTTGTTTCATTTAATGATTTTTTATTTAATGAATAACTAAAATATTGTAATTTACGCCTAATCATCTGTTTTATCATATTACCCTACCTTAAAGCGAGAAAAAGATGACAAAAAGTTGCAGGCTAGAAGCGCAAGACAAAGTTAGCCACTGACACACCAAACAGAAAAGAAATAGAAAAAAGAAAGAGGCAGAAAGTAAAAAACAAAAGAAAAGTAGACGAAAGAAAGGCAAAAAGTACCCCTTTTTTAAATGTACAAAGGTTGAGAATAAAAGAAAACAATGAAAAACACTAGAAACTGAAACTTCTCAATTGGAAAGTGAGATGTCACATTTTTTGGCTTAGTAAAAAACAAACAATCCGGATGTTTTGACTGTGAAATTTGCTAGAAGATCAAAAGGTAACAGATTCAAATAGCTGATGTTACAGATATGCCTGAGAAAGATTTGGTGCAAATTGAAACTTTTCTCAGGTCTCCTGACATTAGAGTACAAAATGACGGAATCACAAGTTTTGAATTTGACTACTTCTTTTCTACCGATCTTGAATAGGGCTTAATTAAAGAAAAATAAACTTGTACACTACTGGCCATTAAAATTGGAACACCAAGAAGGCGACATGCTACAGATGTGAAATTTAAACAACAGGAAGAAGGTGCTGTGATATGCAAATGATTAGCTTTTCACCGCATTGAGACAAAGCAGGCGCCGATAGCGAAACCTACAATGTGTTTAAATGAGGAAATTGTTCAGCCGGTTTCTCATACACAAATTGCATTTGAACGTTGTTCCTTGGTGAAAAGTTGTTGTGATGGCTCGTGTAAAAAGGAGAAAGGCGTACCAGCACGTTTAAGACTTTGATAAAGCTCGAATTGTAGCCTACCGGGATTGCGGTTTATCGTATCGCAGTATTGCTGCACGCGTCGGTCGAGATCCAATGACTAGCAGAATATGGAATCGATGGGTTCACGACGGTAATACGGAACGCAGTGCGGGATCTCAACGGTCCTCTATCACTATCAGCCTAGAAGACAGGCATGTTATCCGCATGACCGTAATGGATCGTGCAGCCACGTCACGAACACTGAGTCAAGAAATGGAGCCGTTTGCAAGACAACAAGTGTCTGCACGAACAGATTGATGACGTTTGCAGCAGCATTGATTCTCAACTTGAAGACAGTGGCTGCAGCTTTCCTTGACACTGCGTCATAGACAGGAGCGCCTACAATGGTGTGATCAATGACGGACCTGGGCACACAAATCGAGAAGTCATGTTTTCAGATGAATCCAGATTCTGTTTACAGCATCGTGATGATCGCATTTGTGTTTGGCGCATCGTGGTGAACGGACATTGGCAGCGTGCATTCGTCATCGTCATACTGGCCCATCACCTGGCGTGATGGTATGGGGGGTGCCATTGGATACATGTCTCGTTTTACCTCTTTTTCGCATTGACGGCACTTTGAACTGTGCACATTGCATTTCTGGTGTGTTACGACCCGTGACTCTACCCTTTATTCGAGCCCTGAGAAAACCTACGTTTCAGCAGGATAATCCCCTACTGCATGTTGTCGGTATTGTACGGACCTTCCTTGATACAGAAAATGTTCGGCTGTTGTCCTGGCCAGCACGTTCTCCAGATCTCTCACCAATAGAAAGCGTCTGGTCAATGGTTGCCGAGCAACTGGCTTGTCACCATACGCCATTCACTACGGATGATGAACCGTGGCATCGTGTTGAAGCTGGATGGACATCTGTACCTGTGTATATGCCATCCAATCTCTGTTTGACTCAATACCCAGGCGTGAGTCAAATAGATTGCTGTTATTACTGTACTGTTTTACATTACTGTTATTACATATAAGTGCTGTTATTACTGCCAGAGATGGTTGTTGTGAGTACTGATTTCTATAGATCTGTACAACCAAATTTCTTGAAAATGTAATCACTTGTTATTTCTAGTATAACATATATGTTCAATAAATATCATTTTGTTATCTGCATTTCTTCCTGGTGTAGCAATTTTAATGGCCAGTAGTGTATAAAGCACAATACTTGTGGGGTTTTTTATTTCAATATCTACGAGTCTTCTCACTTTCTTGACGGGGATCATGTCTCCCTAAGTAGGGAGTCAAATTTCCCCAGGCCTAGGGACACTTGACCCATGTGCACACTTGAAGAATCTATATTTTAACCAATTCTAATTAGAAGTATGCTATTATTTTTAACAACAGTCATGTACAAAATAACAGACTATTTTTTCACGTGCTTTATTCAGCTTCAACTGTTATACAAACAAAATCAAAAATTGGGTCTAGTTGCCCCTACACAATGCATCATGCATGCTCTTAAAGTATAATAAACAGATCCATAATTTATAAAGTTTGAAATTCATTTTTTTTCAAGGAGAGTTTAACTGCCAACATTTGAATGCAACTGTTTAGGAAAGAGAGAAAATTATCTTTTACCCTGCATTTAATTTAACATACTAAAAAGAACTATAAGTAAGTACATGGCAAACAGGCAAAACAACGATGACAGAATTAGTACCAAAATTTCCTAAAATTGTAATCTTTGTAATATTATATTATTTCCATATCTTTATTTCGTAGCTTCCGTTACATTAATTTATCAGTGGTCATTACAATTCTTCTCTAACATAGTTGAAAATTTCCAAAAATTGCTGAAATTTCTTGGATGGGAGGTTGCCACCAGTGAAACTCTCTGGAATAGAATTTCTACAAATTTGGCCATTCCACCATTTATCCATGAATTTCAAAATTTGGTTAATTAAAAAAGAAACATTTGATATACATGGGTGAAACAAATTTTACAAAATCTATTCATATCCACAACTTTACATATATTTTTACATTTTTTTATAAGTATTAAATATTTGTTAATGCCATCTTTTATAAAAAAGAATATTTAGTTCAAAGAAACTTATATTCCACTTTCCCCCTTTAAAAAATATCAAGTTAATTTGTCCAAATGACTATAGATGCAGTTTCAAAGACTGTATTTCTAAATATCACATCTAACATAATATCTCTCTACTTAATTTTAAATAACAGCTTTTTTTTGTCTAGTAAATCTGCTCTGATTAAATATTTATTTTTGTTTTTAAATTCCATAGAACTAATTTACGATAAATCGTAGAAAGATAAATGGAACATCTTTTTTTTACATTTCTATTTAGTACAGTACACAAAAGCTACCAGAAAGTACTACTAAACCCCACTGTCAAAAACACCTCTTTAACGCCTTGGGGACGAGTGACACATATACATGCCACATAAGATGCTCAAATTCCGTGATTATTCCCACCAGTTATTTTTTATTGCAAATTTGGGGTTATTCAATTGCCGCATTTTCCCAATATAATAATGCAAATATTTCTGATTCGAAAAAACTAGTGATAAATGATTAAAAATTCTGTAAAAGACGCTCGTCGCGAAGGAGTTAAAAATAAATCTGGTGTCATTTTTACTTTGTTCATCTTGTATTTAGAATTTCAAGCAAAGTTTCTAGTTTCTGAGGTAAGTGTACTTTTTGTTTGCAACTTTTGTCATTCCATTTGTTTTAAATGTAGTTTCAAAGATAAAATGTTCTTTTATATTTTATAAAAAGACAAAGTTTATATGAAAAAACAATTTATTTGCATACAATTACTGAAGATAAAGATTTAATTTGCTAAACGTAACTTCTGTTACATTTCCTATCTGTTTTACTGCAAATACAGTTTTAAAAGACTGTATTTAAGTTTTAAAATTCAACTATTTGATGCTGGTGCATAATTTATATAGATTATAGGGGAGATTGCATATGAATAAGATATTTTTTATTTTTATTGTCTTGCTCAAAAAGTATTAAATCTAGATATCTATAACTGTAGCTGTTCTAATAAAGTACCGAATCACCAAAACTTTAAAAGCAACGTTACTTTTCCAACTGTAATAATTTAGAAAATATAAACATTTTTTAAAAACTTGAAACATGATCCATCCAATCTTGGTCTGCGGTTGAATGGGGCAATGTAAGGGGAGAATACACAATAATTCGTAATAAACAACTTAATTTTAGCTCATGTTTTTATAAATATTTAAAATTTAAACAACCTAATATTAATTTTCAAGTCACTCTAAATCAGGGTGCGAAACATCTGATCTGAAGTTCTATTGATACTAGTTATTGCATTAGTATTTTTATTGAAGTGTACGTGTTGTTTACAACAGTTATAAAATCTGAATCATTTTTTTTCAACAATTTATTTACATTTTGAAGCAAATGAATATATTTATAATGTTATAATTAATATACTACCCTCTAAAAATATTTGCATATTAACAATTTACATTCATCTTATTAAAAAGAAGGAATTAGACAAGTCCCATTTCTCCCTCTACCTTCTTTTATGTTAAACTTCTTGTATAAACAAAAATGCTACTTTTAGGCATAGTTTAAATTATGGATAATATACAGCATAATGTTCCATAAATAGGGAAACTATTACATCTACGCATAAACAAGTCACTAATATACAAAAAGCATAAAACGTATGTGAAGCAAATTTACTTTTGATTCTTGAAATAATCTTTTTATACAATTGCAAGCTTATGCAGATCAGCTACTTGTTTCGACTGAAGATTGGGGTACCATTGCTTCATTTAATCTGTGATTGATGAAATATTTAGAATGATATTAAAAATATTTATTCAATATATACAGAACAAGATCGCGATGCATACATCGAAAAATACATGCGCACACTTAAAGGTAGTGCTCAACCCGACAACACAAACATAAAGTTATGGGACTCGTCGATTGGCGACACAAGACCTCTTCTGCAGCTGCAAAGTCATCCTCTGGTGAGCGCTCCAAAGTCGCTGGGTCCACGAAAGGGTTCGAACAGCTAGGATCTTTATATCGACCGGACGCAGCAGATGGAAAGCTGAGAGAAACTTGGCAGAATCTAGGGACATGAGACCTCGCCAAGAAAATGTCAGAGAGCCAAAAAAGACACCATTCGGTCTAAGATTGTGAAGCTGTGGCCTTAGGACTTCGTATTTTTGAACTTTTTGGAAATGGGCCTCAGCAAGAGAAAATTGGTCATTAGTTATTTGTGAATCAATTACAAGAACATGATCGATGCAGTAGGCAACAAGGTCAGGCTTCCACCTCCTACCATTGGCACGGAACATGGGCTCTCGGTGGACAGAGTAGCCACGCTGTTCAAGAGAACGTACCAGGTAGTTTGACAGAGCATCATGGCGTTGTATTCTTAGGCCACGTGTTGAAAAGCATTGCTGAGAAACATGATTCAGGGTTTCGGGTATGCGGCAGCCACGTGAGCAAAGTTTCTCAGCATCGCGTCCACGGGCAGCCCTAGCTCTTGTGTATAAACAATTGTACCGGACCTGAATCGCAGCAATATAGTCCCTACCGGACATGACGGAAGTGCCGTTATAAAGCCAAGCCGACGCGGCAGGGACGGCACCACATTGCTGTAGGCCGGTCCCATCGCATCGGTTATGCAGGTCCTTCTTAAAGAAGGAATCAACCCTGGCTCTAGATGTTAAGCGACTGCCATCAGGCGCAGTCATGAGCCGAAGGATTCTCTCCCGATCTGCGGAGAGACGTCGCAGGGCCATTACAGGAACAACCCACCTCATGCATGGCAGTCCCATTCCGCAATCTTTCACGCGAGCGTGAAAAGCACTCGATGAGACATCATGCGGAAGGTGGAGAACCTCCCGCACAAACCTGCGCACCTTCAGGTCAATCTTCTTGAGGTTTCCCGCATACAGCTTACCAAGCACAAGCTGGTGATAATATCTCGGCAGAAGCATATGGCGGAGAAGGTACATTTTCTGCTGCGGCTTTAAATAAGCAGACTGCAACGTCTTGAGATCAGAGCCAACCGGAGGTGGTTTGAAAATCCTACCATTCGGGGTCAAAGAGATACCAAGGTAGGTAAAACACTCATCAAAAGCGAGCGGTCTCAGCTGGCAAGACACCACACAAAACCTCGCATCGTAATCATAAATTATTTTCTTTTGTCTCTTGTAGGCAATCCACGAAAACGTGAAAGACTTTTCAGTGTTTATATACAGACCTGTGGTGGGTAAGAGATGGAAAAGAATATTCAACAAGTCCTAAAGACATCTGGCGTCCCTAGCCAGAAGTAAAAGATCATCAGCGTAAGAAATGTGACAAATTCTAAAAGACTCTCGCAAGACTGCACCAAGGCGGTCAGGGAGAGCCCGAAGAACAAAGTCAAAAACAATAAGGAATAAAGTCGACGAGAGGGGTCACCTTGGCGAACACCCCTCTTCGGCGAAATAGATCTGGAAAACATGCCTTTATAAAACAAAAATGTACGAGCATTACTATATACAAATTGAATATAATTAATAAATGACTGAGGGACTCCAAGATGCTGCAACGCCATATAGATTGCATCAAAAGAGATGGAGTCAAAAGCCTTCCTGAGGTCAATGAATGCGGCAGAGCAAGAGTTATGAAAGGTTTTAAAGTTATGGAAAATGGAATCAAGCTGGTCAATGGCACGGGCAATGCCGTCCATTGACCGGAAACCAAACTGCTGGTCAGAGATTGGAATAATATTTATAAGTCGACCATTTAATATTTTGTGAAATTGCCTCAGGAAGGCAGATGCAATAGAGATTGGACGTAACTTCTCTGGAGAGTTTGCATTCTCAGCCTTTGGAAGGAAAATAGTTCTGGAGTCAAGGAAGAGTTGGGGAACCCATCCCAACTTGATCCACAGAGTGTAAAACTTGGCAAGAGATCGAACAGGGATACGGCGCAGACGAGCCACACCGATCCCGTCGAGCCCAACAGCAGATTTACGAGGCGGAAAGGAGTTAAAAACTTCTTCCACAGTTACAAAAGACAGAAGATCTGCAAAGGATTCAGGTTCAATTCTCGGACAATTGTCCGGAAGGAAACTAGAGACAGGGGACTCAGTTTCAAAGAAGGAGGTCCAAAAATCAAAAACTAAATGAGCACGAAGCTCATCCGAAAAACTGTTGGAGTTAAAAATTCGGTCAATGACCGCCTTTTTACTTTTACGATAAAGCTTTTGCAAAGTGGCCTACTGCTGCCTCTTGGCTTTACGCCTAGAAACATTCTTAGGCTTCTTATAAGGCCTTACCTTAGAAGCAGGTAACTTCGGAGGCGCAGAGAAATCAATATCCAAAATAGTCTCAAGATATTGAAAACATAAATGCTTTGAACTCTCCGGATTACTGTCCGAAGACATTAGAGCTGCATCGAGAAATTCAATCTCAGACTTAGATGGAGGTGGTCGAAGAGTCCGATTTGTGTTTAAATCATCAAGGTAATATGGAATAGTACCAATGATTAAGGTGTCATCAAGCTGGGGGTCACTGGAACCGTGTAGCGGTTCATCAAGTGTGTCATGATCTTTTTCAAGATCAGACTTTGAAGTCGACGATGTTGCGACCTCGTCTATGGGACCACAGGGATCCTCGTCAATGGCAGGGAGACCAACAACAGAATGGGTTGCAAAATCGTGAGCAAAGTTTGTAATCAGGGTCGACTGGTCAGGGATGTTACTACCAGCGATCATTTCGGTCTTAATTTTCTGGATCAGTGCTTTGTAATGCTCTGTTTTGCGTTTCCCTTTAATGGCTTCGATGGTCCTGCTGGGAAGCAACTTCGCCAGCTCTTTATTTATAAAGCGTTTGCCCTCGTCCACAAGCTGGATCTCTGAACGAGCCATCTCTTCTTCCTCTAAATCCGTCCACCGATGGTGCGTGGACGCGTCTAATTTTTCCTTCTCACCACGAAAATAAGTTTCCGAGTGAACCTGGAGAAGATGGCTTCTCATTCCAGCAAAAGTCCTAAACTCCCTCGTGCACGCAGTGCATTTGACAGCGGCACCAACCTGTGCTCCCAAACCTCCGGTCCCACAAGAACTTGACGAACCAATGGCATCACCATCGGCTCTTTTTCCATCTCTCTTCTACTCGTAGCATCGTCAAGCCGCAGTGCCCTGCTGACTTGCTAGGCCGGGAGGACGCGGAGGTCGCTTGCCTGGATTCTGCACGTGCAAACCCGCTACACTCCGACGGGACCCACTTGGAGGCACCAGGACAAACTTGAGCAAGGAGAGGCTAGGTCTGGTGCACGTCAGCGACTAAACACCAGACTGTATTACGCATCACTGCCCCAAGTAACTACGGAGCCCCCATTAGAACACTGGAATAGAAAATTCCCCGAAGGGAAAATCCCACTCCGGCGGCCAACGGATTCATCCCGAGGACTCTCTGTTAAGAGAGTCATAGTTACCCCCGCCTAAAAAAACCTACTGTCTACTAAAGAGAAAAACCTACTGTCCCATTTGACCCACTCTCCTAGTCACATCAGTCTAATGTGTGATTTATGAAATGTTTAGAATCAGGGTTGGCAAAAAACCAGGTTTTTTGTTTTTATTAAAAAAGTCGAATAAACCGCTTTTTTTTGTTTAAACCAGGTTTTTTAAAAATTAATTTCCAGTAACATATTTGTTGATAAAAAAACTGTCTAGTATTTATTAAGTAATAATACTTCTTTTGAAAAGAATTTAAATTAAATAATTCAGTCAATCATGTAGGAAATTCACTTCATTTGCAGTTTAAAAATGATTAGTAAACAGTTATGTCTTACGGTCAAAGAATATACACATTTAAATCTTGATATCTTGAATCTGTTTATTGGGAATTCTTTTACAACTAAGGTAAATATATAAAGAAATATTCGATGTATATTACTGGATACAATTTCCCGCCCACACACACATATTAAAAGCATTCCCTTGAAATCTTTGCTATTTGAGATGTCTGATTTTTATGTCAAAACATTAAAATGGGCATTGATATTTTCTGACAAGAAGAAAGAGAGATTTTCACAAGGTATTCCTAGAATGAATTTGCATTTTTATTCAGTTGAGTTTTTATACACCATCTATAGGAAAGTACAGTAGAACCTCTTTTAACTAAAACTCTTGGTTAACCGAAAAGCTTTTTTTTTTAACTATCATGTTCCTTGTGTGCAAGGGGTCCTTTCCGAACTACGAGTACATATAAATATTTTCGATCCCCTTTCTTAAGAGTTCCTTTGAATTTAACGTAAACTCCCGTAAGCTTTCAGAGTGGAATGAAGAAAATGAACAAATTAGCAATTCTGAAGCTTTTATAAAAGGTTTGGCATGGCTGGAGCAGTAGAAAGATTGTGATACTGGTGAACTAATAATATTAAAAAACTCCGTGACAGAGCTTCAAAACAAAGGCAATCGAAACTGAGAGAAACAAAACATTTTTTCAAACCCTTGTGATCTATGTAAAAGGTACTTTATTTCAAAATTAAAATTCAGGTAATTTATTCTTGTTTCTATTTTGCTATCCCTTTATTTTTATTAAGCACTTGTTACCATGATAAGAAATATTGCATATATTTCTCCTAAATCTAAAAATTGTAGCATTCTCGATTATCCTAAAGATGGTCGGTCCCAATTACTTCGGATAATAGAGGTTCTAATGTACCTACTATATTTCTCATTTGACACTTCTCCAAAACTGCCCAGTTTCTTAAAAAAAAAAAAAAAAAAAAAAGGCGGCAATAAAAGAAGCAGAAAACACCTATTTACCAGTATTTTGGATTCAACTGATAATATTCTAACTGAAATGCACAAAAGTTTTACAAAAAGTTGTCAAGTACTAATAGATTTAAAGCTCCATTTGATTTAACTAGCAGGCTTTTTTTTTTTTTTTTTTTTTTTTTTTTTTTTTTTTTTTTACCTTTGAAAATATATATATATATGTGTTATAATACCCATTTCTTTTAAAGTACTAAATTAAGCATGGATAAAATTTTATATTTTTAGGCAATATTTTTTATACATCTTCGATGTCTGAAGCAAACATCGAATTTTTTTAGCTAAGGTTCTAGATATTGGAATTCAAATGTGTCATAAAGCTTATTGAAACGTATCATAATATAATTTAGTTAAAAGTAAACAAGTGGTTATTCAACAAAAATTTTCTTTAAAATTTTAAAGGATTTGTCTAGTTTTATTATTTTTTTTTTAATCTCTCGTGCGAATTTGATTATAGAAGCTCAGACCAATAAAAGAATTTTTCTATGTTTGAAGTAGAATATTTTTGAGAAAAAAACCATTTGGTTTAAACCATGGTTAAAACAACTCAAATTTACTTTTTATTCTTGAAATAATAACCACTTAAATTTACTTTTGACTCTTGAAATAATCTCTTTTCTTTATACAATCGCAAGCTTATGCATATCAGCGACTTTTTTCAACTGAAGATTGGGGTACCAGTGCTTCATCTAATATGTGTCTGAAATGTTTAGAATGATATATAACGAGAAAAACCTACTGTCCCATTCCCCCCCGCGAGAGTGGGGTGGAATTTTACCCAATAATTTATTTTTTATTAGTTGAAAAAAATAAATCTTTTAATCCAGAATTTCAGAAACTCTAAAATCCGCACAGCCTCTGGCCCGAAGTTTTGCGAAATTTTCAGACTCCACTGAATACATATGCCATATCTTATTATACAGTGTGTCCACGTATAACCTGACCGACCTTTATTTTCGCAAACGTTGGTCCTAGATGCATACTTCCAATTACAAAAATGGTCAAAATTAGGTGCTGAGTTAAGATAAAAAAAGTTTGAAGCGAAAAAACAATTTTGTGAAGAATTACAGAATCTAAATTTTTATACGGTCCCCGCTCCTATAAGTTATATTTAGTAAAATTTTCCTGTTACACTGACAAGTAAAGCAAAAAAAGTCCCGTTATTCTACGATTAAAATTGACCGAGTAATAGCTGTTTAAAATTGGAGCATATTTTTTGCTGCAAATTAGGAGTCATTCACAAATTTAGTAGAAATATAATTTCATCAGATATGTTAAAGAAATGGCTAAGAGTAAAATTAGCACTGCAATATAAATTTCAAATCTTTAACCATTCTGACATATTACTGCAAAATATACTATATGTACTGAATACATAAAAGGATACAAATAACAGCATATTTGTTATATAAAAAAATGAAAAACAACTACCTCAATTCTTTACAAAATGATGCATATTTTAAAATGCTATTAGATTGCACTGTCTTTCAAATTTTGGGTTGTACTATGTTTTTTAGTTTTGAAAATTGATTCTTATGTATTTTTTAACGCTGAATCCGAAAATAACCTTTATTTTAAACCATCACGTCAGGAATGTTCTCAAATCGCAAATTTCAAAGTTAAAAAAAGATAAAAGTTATAATTGACCCCCCCCCCCTCCCACCTCTCCTCCCAACCTCATCGGACCCCCGAGCTGTTTAGCTGTAAGAAACCCAGTATAAGCAAAAAATTGAATAAATTATTGAATTAAACTGAATAAAAAAAGTCTTACACCTATTTTATAGTATCAGATTTTTTGCTATTTTTTAACCTTGAAATTTACGATTTGTGAAAAATCCTAACATGATGGTTAAATGTGTAGGTAATTTTTTTTATTCAGCATTAAAAAATACATAAAACGTAATTATAAAAGTTAAAAAACACAACCATCGCAGGTTTATGTTATCTAATCTAAAACTCTTTCTTAAACTTGTTGACAGTAATCTATCCGATTTTTTTTTTGTCTTATCCTCTAATATAAGTATTTATAAATGGTAAGCATAAAAAATCATAATAATATTACATTGTCATCGGATTTAAGTTAGTATGTAAAATTTAACTTCCATCGGATATTTGAAAGTTAGTTAAAGTTCGAGTACAAATTTTAAACTGGACAGACGATCGTTGCACGTTAAATAAAACCTTATGAAAATAATATACTAATTTTTGCTAAAAGAAATCATAGTCTCAAATCCTTACAAAATAAATCATATGTTAAAATACAATTATTTTTACTAATCTGAAACTTAACTAATAAATGTTATCTCGATTGCAATAGTTGTACGATTTCTTTCAAAGCGTAGAAATCTTGAAATAAATTTAAATACTTTATACACGACCCCCGAAAACACAGCCGAAATTATCTGTTATGAGTTGCAATAAAGTGGTATAAGTCATGCATTTCACAGTTTCATAACCTTGTCAATTTTAATGCTAGATGATTGGGACTTTTTTGACTTACTTGTTAGTGTCGCAGTAAATTTTTACTAAATATCACTTATAGGACCAGGGGATGTATACAAATTTAAATTTCGTAATTTTTTAATAAATGTTTTTCTTGACCCAAATCACTTTAAAAATAATTCTTTAACTTATTTAAACCATTTTTGTAATTGGAAGTATGCATCTAGGACCAACAGTTGCAAAAATAAAGGTAGGTCAGGTTGTAAGAATCTGGCATCGCCGACAACCCAAAACCAGCTTGTGAACTGACTCCTATTTTCTTCATACCACATCCATGGTTTCTGTTCCGCCGCAACTGAAAACCGCGCGGATTAGCTCGGCGGTAAGGCGGGAAGAAACGTTTTACAGTTAGACTGTTGGACTGCCTCGTGAACGTATGTTGTTGAGATTCTGAGCTGTAACGATATACTTACTGTATTGCCGCACACATGTGCGATGAATGTAATTTTAAAGTAATATACACTAGTTAAGTTTTTATCGAGTCTTAAGTTTATGCTTCCAGTGTTTTATTTTATTTTATTACGTAAACGACAGAGTTATAATTAGTCATCGAGTGTTATGCTGCCCGGTGCTAAAGTGGTGACCCGACTTTGAACAGAACATTTTGCCTAGTGATCTTAATGCATCGCTTTTACTATGGCGTGGTGTACGACGCTCCTGCATTAATAGTGACCCGAGAGGGTATATATTTTTAATTTAAACAAGATTTTTGTGCACGAGATGATTTCATGCAGTGGCGGCAGAGTTTTTATTTCATCACCTACTGGCATTCGGAGTTCACGGCGCTAAGATATAAATAGCGTGAGGATAATTCCGGTGAGTCATAATTTTTTTGATGGTGTCTCAAATTACCATTACCCTTGTGTGTGCTTATTAATTTTGCTTGCCCCGTGGTAAATTTGACGTTAAATTTTGTGCATTTTCTCTTATTTTTGTATATATATATATATTGTGTAATGTACTAAATTTTAAATGCAGTTTCATTTAATGGCTATCAAACTTAATATTTTTGTTTGTTTAATAATATGCTTATTTTGAAATTCGGGGTATGACGCGAGTGATTATGATATACTGTAATTAAGCCTGGCCAGATAGAATCGTATGTTTAGGTAAATCTCATTTTAGTGTTTCACACCAATCTCCTCGGCGAATTGAAGGATTGTTTACCGCATATTATCATGCTTAAAATTTTTGTTTTCATACTTATCTTTGCATTATTTTTTCTACTAGACCTTGCCGCGCATTTGAGCTCATAATGTTTTGCTAGGGTTTCTAAAACCATCTATTCTGTATATATTATTATTTCCTGCATTTATTATTTTTTGTGTATTAAATATTTTATGAAATGGCAACCCCAGTAAACGCCGCAGCTAGCATTCAGAGGGTTGGGGTAAAAGAGACCCCGTTTTGGCGGTGAAATCCGAAACTTTGGTTTTTACATTTAGAATCTCAGTTTAAGCTTGCAGGGATTACTGATAGTGTTACACAGTTTCATCATTTAGTTGCATCAATGCAACCTGAGGAGCTGGCGATAGCAGGTGACATCATTAGTGAGCAGCCTCCTGATCAACCGTACGAAAAGCTAAAAACGCGACTAATTAGTCAGTATTCGTTAAGTGAGGATCAGTGCATTCGTGAGTTGATTTCTGGATTACAGTTGGGGGATAAAAAACCTTCCCGTTTGCTGCTAGAAATGAGAAATAAGGCTGGTAGCCAGGTCAAAGATGATTTGCTTAAAACGTTATTTCTTCAGCGCCTACCCACTAATGTTCAGCAAATTTTAGCAATCTCTAATGACCCGCTTGACAAATTAGCCGAGATGGCTGATGGTATCATTGCTGCGAATGGTCCGCCCCCCATGGTTCAAAGTATTCAGTCCAGTAATGATGAACTAAAATCATTAATTCTTGCTCTCTCTACGCGCTTGGAGAAGTTGGAAGGAAAGGGGAATAATTTCAGGCAGGGTATTTCCAAATCCCGTGACTGTTTTAGGCAGTATAAACGCGAAAAGAGTACCGAAAAGAATTCTAAAAATTTATGTTGGTACCATGCCACATTTGCTGAGAAAGCAAATAAATGCCGCAAGCTTTGCTCATGGGAAGGAAACTAGTAAGGCCGTCACTCAAATCTGAGAGTGACGGCATAGTTCAAATAAATAGGCTCTATCTCAATGACAGAACTACTCATTTGAAATTTTTAATCGACACGGGAGCTGATGTGTCCGTCTTACCTGTATCAAAAGCTAATAAAACGCGAACGGCAGATAAGCTCCAACTTTTTGCTGCTAATGGCACGATTATTCTACCTTTGGTCAGCAGCTCTTAAAGCTTGATTTAGGCCTGCGCAGGGAATTTCATTGGTCATTTATTCTCGCAGACGTTTCGCAGCCAATTATTGGGGTTGATTTCCTTCGGCATTTTGGCTTACTTGTTGATGTGCGCCAAGGGAAGTTGCACGACCCCATTACCAACTTACAAGCGCAGGGCATAATTGATAAATCAGTTAGTAGTAAAATACGCACGGTTTCTGAAATAACGCCATTCCATATGCTACTTAATAAGTTCCCCAGTCTTACGGATACTTCAGCCTCCCTTAACCCCCCGAAGCATGGTGTGCAGCATATTATTGAAACCAAAGGTCCACCTGTGTTCGCTAAGCCTCGCAGGCTTCCACCTGATAAGCTTCGTGCGGCGAAGCAGGAATTTCAGTTTATGATGTCTGCTGGGATTTGCAGACCTTCCAGCAGCTCTTGGGCTAGCCCGCTGCACATGGTTCCCAAATCTAATGGTGATTGGCGTCCGTGTGGGGATTATCATAATTTGAATGCTGCTACTGTTCCGGATCGCTATCCAGTCCCTCATATTCAGGATTGCACACAAGCACTCCACGGTAAAAAGATTTTTTCGACATTGGATCTGGCTAGAGCTTATCACCAGATTCCGGTGCGGCCTGAGGATATTGAAAAAACAGCCGTCACAACTCCGTTTGGTCTTGTCGAATTTTTGTATATGCCATTCGGTTTGGCCAATGCTGCTGCGACGTTTCAGCGCTTTATCCATAGAGTGTTGTACGGACTTGATTTTTGCATTCCATATTTTGATGATGTACTGGTAGCATCCGAGAATTACGAGCAGCATATTCGGCATTTGCAAATGGTATTCGAGCGACTAGTTCAGTATGGGGTACGTTTGAACCCATCTAAGTGTGTTTTTGGCCAATCAAATGTCAAATGCTTAGGGCATACTATCTCTGCTGAGGGCATTAGACCACTCCAGGATAAGGTTGACGCGATTAAAAAATTTCCTCGTCCCGAAACTATTAAAGAGTTGCGTCGTTATCTGGCCATGCTTAATTTTTATCGTCGGTTTATTTACCATGCTGCGCACACACAGGGGGTGTTAAACAAATATTTACAAGGTGCCAAAAAGAACGACAAAAGCCTAGTTCAGTGGACAGAGGAATCTAATAATGCTTTCGTACGTAGTAAGGAAGAACTTGCAAATGCTGCTACATTAGCATACTTCATTCCAACCGCACCCTTATCTATTGTGGTGGATGCATCAGATTTTGCGATGGGTGCAGCCTTGCAGCAGCAAGTAAGTAACAATTGGCAACCTTTAGCATTTTTTTCAAAATCTTTGTCACCGGCACAGAAGTATAGTGCTTACGACCGTGAACTTTTGGCGGCGTATTCCGCTGTACAGCATTTTCGACATATGCTTGAAGGTCGGAACTTTACAATTTTCACAGACCACAAGCCACTCACTTTTGCATTTAGACAAAAATCAGACAAAAGCTCACTTCGGCAAACTCGTCAACTCGATTTTATTGGCCAATTTTCCACGGACATACAGCACATCAGTGGTTTAAAAAATGTGGTGGCTGACGCTTTGTCGAGAGTAAATATTTCGACCATTAAATCCTGTGTGATTGATTTGGAACATATGGCTAAATTACAGGCAACTGATATTTCACTTCAACAGGCAAAAGAGAGCGACACAAGTTTAAAATTTCAAACGATGCCAGTAGGTGATTCAGAATTAAAATTACAGTGTGATATCTCTACAGGTCGCATTAGACCTTTTGTGCCCGCAGGCATGCGGAAGATTATTTTCCAGAAATTGCACGAGTTGTCCCACCCTGGTGTCAAGGCGACACAGAAACTAGTTGCAGAACGCTATGTTTGGACCGGAATGCAGAAGGATGTTGCGGTGTGGGTGCGATCCTGCATCTCCTGCCAAAGAAGCAAAGTCCACCGGCACACGAAAAGTGCTATTGGCACATTTGAACAACCATCAGCTCGTTTCCAGCATGTGCACATAGATTTGGTTGGGCCATTGCCACCATCTAATGGGTTTCGGTATTGCTTGACATGTGTTGACCGGTTCACCAAGTGGCCGGAAGCAATTCCGTTGGTTGACACTACTGCTGAAAGTGTAGCAGAGGCTTTCTACGCTGGGTGGATCGCCCGTTTTGGGCCACCTTTACGTCTGACGACTGACCAAGGTCCCCAATTTGAGTCATCTCTGTTTTCGGCACTGAATCAATTCCTGAGTATTACCAAGATCCACACATCTACATACCATCCAGCTGCAAACGGTCAGGTGGAGCGATTTCATAGGCAGCTCAAAGCTGCAATCATGGCGCACAACACCATCGAATGGGCTAAGGTATTGCCATCTGTGCTCCTGGTCATACGAACTGCATGGAAGGAGGATTTGCAGGCAACGGCAGCTGAGATGGTATACGGTACTACCATTGCCCTTCCTGGAGAATTCCTGGTGCCAGCAGCTGACGATCCAGATCCAGTAAATTTTCTTGGCAGGCTACGTCAGGTGGTACGCCAATTGTGCCCAGTACCTGCTCGGTATACAGCTGACCGTCCAATTTTCATCAGCAGGGACCTTGAGTCACGCACACACGTCTTTCTGCGCAGAGACTGTGTTAAGACAAAGCCGCCTCAAGACTACAAGCCAGACACGCCCTTCATCCCCCCACATGTGACGTCACAGCCCGGGGCTGGCTAACTGCCAACGCGCGCCAGCCCCGACCATTTGAATTTTGTATCTTGCTATTTTACGTGCACGTGCGTTTTACTTAGCCTAATAACATATTTTTTTCAAGGTAAGTTTTATTTTCAAATTATATTTATATGCTATCAGCACAAGTTTTATTTCGTGTGTTCAAAATCTTTTATTTTTAATTTCTTTGAAATAAATTAACTAGCAAATCCTAGTACGATTCTATCAATAATACCGTAACTCAAAACGAAACGATATTATTGTAGTTCTGTTTCTTTCCACATAGAGCAATAATTAAAAATGGCCTAAATCGTGTCAAGACTTATATCATTTAATTTGTATCTTGTCACACCATCCTCTCTTTATAATTTGTTCTGTTTTCTTTAATTCATTAGAGTGACCTTTAATTAACGCCCATTTATTAAAAGACACTTGTCGTGTGAATAGTAACTCGGGTTATTTTGTATGCAGAATTAGTTTGACTTTAATTTCACAACAAATTTATGTATTTATATATATATATATATATTCATACTTAAAAATTTAAATATTCTAGAAATTTTCACAAAAGTCGCTGTGAATACATAGCATTTTCATCTTGTTTACTTCTTTTAAACCAAACCCCGATCGATATACTTGTATCAATTTATTGTTGTTTTTTAATCTTAAACGTTTGCTATCTTAATAAAAAATCTTTTTATAATTTTTTGTTAAATTATAAATGCTTATGTATTGTGTAAATAGAGCTATGGGGATAATGTTTTTGAATCTCTCTATTTTTGCCACAACTGTAAACAATTTATTTACAAGACTAGAGGAAGGGTTGTCAGTACCCTTATGCAAAACAGTAGTTCCCCCTTCCCTCCCCCCCCCACACACCTTCTTCGCAAAAATCCCATGTGTTTTCATATACATTTTAATGTTTAATTAAAAATAACAATAAATAAAATTATTATTCCATAATTATAAATTTACTTTTAGATCTAGTCAGGAAATACTTTTCATCTCATAAAAATTGATTATTTTAAGCTTAAAAGATGTGAACAAACATTTAAGAACCCACACAACATTATTTTGGAAATGAAATATTTTCGTGGAAGGTTTTTGTGTTTTTCGATAATTTTTTTTTTTTTTTTTTTTTTTTTTTTTTTTTTTTTTTTTTTTTTTTTTTAATCAGCTATTACCTAAACATTCGAGGAAAATGAATATAAATTAGGAATATTTTAATTCCAATTGATGAAAGTCTTTTTTTTCTTTCTTTTATTTTTCTCTTCATATGTCAATACATTTCTTAAAAAATCTATTGCTTGTACCTTGCATAATATATCAAACCAATACAAAACAAAATAATAATTTTCTGTTTCATGAACTTGTGTTGTTTTAGTATTATGACAGTTTGTTTTTTAATTTAATGGATTTTATGTGAAAATTACCCATTTCTGATAAGTAAAGTTTACAGTACGAAAATTTATTTATAAGAATACTTAATTTCATGTATACTTTAATTTTACTATTTATTATATGCAGGTTTCAAATCACTTAATATTTAATAGGATATTTACTGTATAATTTCAAGCCCAATTAAAAATAAAAATAGAACACAACTTGAATTTGTTTTCATTTAACATTCATTTTTCTTCCACTTTAATTTAATTTTTAAATGTTGGTTTTGATTGGCACACTTATTGTTATTTATTTATTTTGAAATAATTGAAAGCAAAATAATTCAATTTATGTATTTAAACTGCAAATTTATATATATATATATATATATATATATGTAATAATGTATAATGTCTTGTTTTTGAATATATACCAAATAGATAATTGATATTGTTTCTAAATTTCAAAGAAGAATAAATAATAAAAACTGTCTACTAAAATAAATTTAATACTTGGGATTTTTTTTTTCATTAACGAACGAATTTTCTTTAATGTATCTTTAATTCTGATGCACATTTTCATTGACACAGTGATATTAATTCATAAATATTGTTTTTGTGTTATCGTTATTATTGTTTCGAGTGATCGAAATTGATTAAAAAGCACTTAATTAGCGTCTTTAAACTATAAGTTTTTATTTTTTCCCATATGCTGTGATAATAAGTTGAAATATGGAGGAAAGAATTAATGTTTTAAATAACGCATGTGCTCTCCACGGCTGATCTAAGCCCCGCGTCGTGACGTCACGAAACCTTGTGTTTGGCTTGTAGTCTTGAGGCGGCTTTGGTTAAGAGAAGCCTACAAGCTCCGTATAAGGGGCCTTACTTGGTGCTGCAAAGAACTGAAAAAATATTTACACTTAAAATTTCTGAGCGAACTCTCACAGTGCACATAGACAGAGTGAAGCCTGCTTTCTGGTGCTCAGATAAGGAACAGCCTCCCAATCAAAAAGCAGCACAGAAGCAGCCAGTGTTAGAGACAGCGGCAAATCACCCAGAAACTCTCATGCCCAAAAGTGAGCCTGTAACCACACGTTCTGGTCGGCGTGTCAGATTTAACCCTCGCTACCTCTGGTAGTGGGAATTGTTTCGCTATCGCTCAGGGGGGGCTACTGCGGGGATCTGGCATCGTCGACAACCCAAAACCAGCTTGTGAACTGACTCCTATTTTCTTCATACCACATCCATGGTTTCTGTTCCGCCGTAACTGAAAACCGCGCGGATTAGCTCGGCGGTAAGAAACGTTTTACAGTTAGACTGTTGGACTGCCTCGTTAACATATGTTGTTGAGATTCTGAGCTGTAACGATATACTTACTGTATTGCCGCACACATGTGCGATGAATGTAATTTTAAAGTAATATACACTAGTTAAGTTTTTATCGAGTCTTAAGTTTATGCTTCCAGTGTTTTATTTTATTTTATTACGTAAACGACAAAGTTATAATTAGTCATCGGGTGTTATGCTGCCCGGTGCTAAAGTATACGTGGACACACTGTATAAGGATATATAGCATATGTAAATACTTCTGCCTATGCTTTTAATATGTCAACTATATAGTATTAACTACAGTTAAAATGAAGAAAGCAAAAATAATAAGGGTTACTGCAATCATTATTATATGCACCATTGTTGGTATAGTGAATATGACTTAGCCTGGATAATACATAAGTACCTAGTTATGATTTATCCTCACTTATTTGGCATCGAATTCAAAAATATGTCACAATGACTTTTAAAATAGCTGATTTCAGTGAAAGTACAGAAAATTTTCATGCCTGTATTTACTGCCAACTTGTAGTTTCCTTAACAACATGTAGTTTTATTTATTTTATTTGAAGTTTTATTATTACAGTAATGAATAGATTTTAGAAGACTTTTCAACAGGCTTACCTTGCTGTCAAGACATTACAAGAAGAGCTTAAAGTGGCCACTATCCATGTCTAAATAACACTAAGCTAGATTGTTTATGAAATGTAGCTGACAGAATCTATACTTTTGCCATACAGAAATCTAAAAAAAGGATGGGATTTTTATGCAATTCATTAACTTAACAATTATGGTGAAGAGGGCCATGTTATGCATTACTTGGAGGGAAACAAAAGCTTAATTATAAAGGAACATAAAAATCTAATAAACAAACTATATGAAGGTACAATTTGGTAACCAAAAATCAATATAAATGATCTTTAGTCTACTTACTATACACAAAAGGGTACAAGACACTACTGCTTGACCAGTTTTAAAAGACCGGCCTTGGCATAGTGCCAAAATAATGGACCTTTCCGAAGGTAGGGAAGTATTAGGAGGAGGCGGAATTCAGGTTTCTCTTAACACATCTGACCGGACCGCTGACCGGTTGTCATTTCCACACTGGCTGTTGTATACGTTATTTCTTACTCGCGTTATTCTGTTTTCTATTTTCAGAAAAGAAGCTTTCTCCTTTTGATTTTGTATTTACTCTTATGTCTATAAAATGAATGTAAAAGAATCTAAAAGCTCTAAAGGCAAACACTTTCATAGTGCAACCAAAAATATTTTACATAATATTGTAAAATATTGTGATAACGAAGCTGACAAAGGCAGCTTAACTATTCCGTTATCACATTCAACTAAAAGAGCTAGCGTAATTGCCGGTGTTTGGAGAGCACCATAAAAAGAATTCGCAAAGAAGGCAATAATAATCCCAGTAATTTCGCTTCTCCCAAAAAGAAAAAAAGCGAAGACAACCATAGAAAATGTCAACTTGGATGATTTTAATTTTGGATGTAATTCGAAGAACTATCCAGGATTTCTACATGAAAGATAATTTAGTGCCTACTATTCCGAAATTATTAACCAAGTTGAAAGAGAATATCGGATTTTCAAAAGGAAAATAGACATTATGGAAAGTTCTCCATGAAACGGGATTCCGCTGGGGAAAGTGTGAAAATAAGGGGAAACTGCTCTTGGAACGAAGTGATATTGTTTTATCTCGCACGAAGTATCCACCAATTCCGAAAAGACAAATGACCTCTAATTTTTGTTGATGAAACGTGGATTGACAGTAACATGACTGTTGGGAAATGCTGGCAATCAAAAGAAGTGTCCGGTGTTGTGAAAACAGGGGCGGCATCGAGACGCATTATTGCTTTATGTGCGGGAAGAGAAGTGGGATTTATTCCAAATTCATCCCTAAAGTATAAAGCCAACACGAAAACAGGTGACTATCACGGACAGATGAATTCAAAAATTTTTGAAAAATGGGCAAGGGAAAAACTCATCCCAAACTTGCCAAAAAATTCTGTTGTTGTGATAGACAATGTGCCCTATCATTCAATTCAATTAAATAAGCCGCCGAATTATTCTCGGAACAAAAGAGAAATTATGGATTGGTTGGAACTTAATAAAGTCTCATATTCTTCAAACATGCGAAAAGTTGAATTAATGGATCTAGTGACGATGAATTCCCCTGCTACAAAAACATATAAATTTGACAATATGTTAGCCGAGCATGGGCATTGTGCATTAAGATTGCCTCCATATCATTGTGACATAAATGCACATGTATGGGCAGATATGAAGAATTACATTCGCGAACGAAATATCACAGCAGATTTAAATATGGATCAACTATTTAAACTGACAAAACTTTCCCTAGAAAATGTTGATGCTGATAAATGGAAGAACTACTGCTTGCACATAGAAGAATTAGAAAATGAATATTGGAAAAAAGATGGCATAATAGAAAATATGTGTGATCCACTAATTATTTCGTTCTATTCTGATGATGTTGAAAGTGATAGTGAATGCAGCTCCCCCCTTTTTTTGAGGAGAGGTCCGTGATGAAATTATAAAATAAAAGCATTTTTATGGCTTTATTTTTTTCTGAGACCCTATCTTCTTTTTTTTTTGTTTCTTTTTCTTTGGGGGTCAACTTCCACATATATATATATATATATATATATATAGTTAAAAGAATTTCTACATGAATTTATTCGAAAAATAGATTCAAAACGCGAACATTGACTACATTTATATAAAGATCAATTGCTTTTATGTTAAAGCAGAAAACGCTGTTCGATTTCGGGATATCTAAATAAGCAGGGCCGAAGCTAGGAGGGGTGCATATGCCCCGAGCACCAGAACAAAAGGGGGAGGGGGGAGGAAATGAAGACTTTGTTTGTCGTTTCATGCAAAAATGTATATATATATGAAATATCACGAAACTCGCAAGCTAATGTTAAACCTATGGGAGCGATCTTTTCAAATTTGTGTAAGTGAAAGTAAATTTAAAAAAATAAAAAATCTGCAACCAAAATCGAAAAAGTAAACACTAACCCAGTTAGAATTTAATCTAAGCTATTCTAAGCAAAAAAAAAAAAAAAAAAAAAAAAAAAAAAAATCATTTGAAACTATTAATATGCAAGTGAGAAATTTTAAAAAGAATGCTCCCATAGGTTTAACATTAGCAATCCAGTTTCTTATCGAGACTAGTGTAGGCTCTTAATGCTCAAGCTAATGTTAATCCCATGGGAGCATTGTTTACATATTTCTTGTTAGCATTTTAATTATTATTAAATGATTTTTATTTTTAATGAATTTTCTTTTCTTTTTTTGCATACTGTACCTGCAGTCGATAACTTTTATTGTGTGTGAGAAGGGGGGGGGGGCGTAATCCATGTTTGCCCCGGGCACAAAAATGACTAGTTTCGGCCCTGTAAATAAGAAAAACTGCAATTTCCCCATATTTATGGATGAAAAACTGCAATTTCCCCATACTTACGGATAAAAATGTCTCCGTATAAGTATAAGGAAATTGAATTTGAAAACAGATTTTAAAATATTTCAGTGTATTCATATTTAATAGGAAATTTATACTTATAAGTGTATCCTTTAACTTTAAGGAATATATATTTAAAATATTGATTTATTTAAGAAAAAATAAGTTACAATGACATACGTAAAAATACAGTAAACATGACAGTTTATTTACTTAGCATTTTTTTTTTTTTTTTTTTTTAAATAAATTATTTATATAACTGAAAATTCCATTCTTATTTATTTTTTTAATGCACCTTAAAGAATAATTAAAACATTTCTTTCATGGCGGTGTTTATACCATTTAAAAATGTTTCATATTTTATAAATAAAAATAATAATGTTTATGTATCTAAATTATACTAACTTGTTTCTTTAGATTGAAGATATGTCTTCATCAAAAAGAAAATAACGTATTATTATTAGATAAGAAGAAAAATCCTTTTTATAATCTTGGAGACAAGTGAATACGAAACTAGTACCAGTAGTATTTATTCTCCTCCCCATTCCCCACAAAAGCAATACTAGGAGAAACTGCCTTTTCATTGCTCTCAGTCCTATTTTGAAGAATAGGCTAGTCCGTCTTAGACTTGTTACTCACGTGACTGGTCTTTAATGCTTGGCTCAGCAGTATGGTACTTCTTTATTATAGCAGTGTCCACATTTAAAATTGCACATAATTTACAGTTGCGATTTAACTAAGCTCTATATTCATGTTATAAATGTGTTATATTTTGTGTTTATTGCTGCTTTCATGGTCTCAGTCATACTAATCGTTTTTACTTGCATCTCTCGCAGACTATGTTTTTTTTTTTTTTTTTATCTTGAGAAATGAATTTGCTAGAATGTCTATGGACATGAATGGAACTATGATATTTATCTAATGTATAATTATCATGGTAATGAATTGATGATGAGCAAAAACATTGCATATTTTGTTTTGTGGTACCGTTCAAATACAGTAGACTCCCTTAAATCCACGACCCTAAAATCCGCGAACGCCTAAAATCCGCGTATTTTTTCAGATGTAAACAATGAAATTTACAGTTAAGTTGCAGGAACAAAATTTCAAGATGGCGCGGAAATCAGCGACTACCGCAGTGTTTTTTTTTTACTACATTTTTTGTTAATCATTCTCTTTTGGCTATTACAGCTTGTTTATTACTAAATAAATTTACATTATTTTTGATTTTGATATAAATTAGCATATCTATATCAAAACTTCCAGGTTCGAAATGGAAAAATCCACGAAACGGAACACTATTTTAAAATTATTTTTCGCGGATTTTTTTTTTTTTCAAATTATAGACAAATTGATTTCTAAACATACAAAGCAGTATAAGAAAAGCATTCAAGGCTCTAAATAACAATGAAAAAAGTTACAGTGAGTGCAGTAAGCTATATATACTGATACAGTAGACTCCCTTAAATCCGCGAACGCCTAAAATCCACGTATTTTTTCAGATGTAAACAATGAAATTTACAGTTAAGTTGCAGGAACAAAATTCAAGATGGCGTGAAAATCAACGACTGCCGCAATTTTTTTTTAATTAAATTTTTTGTTAATCATTCTCGTTTGGCTATTACAGCCGATTTATTACTAAATAAATTTACATTACTTTTGATTTTGATATAAATTAGCATATATATATCAAAAATTCCAGGGTTCGAAATGGAAAAATCCACAAACCAGAACGCTATTTTAAAATTATTTTTCGTGGAATTTTTTTTTTTTTTAATTATAGACAAATTTATTTCTAAACATACAAAGCAGTATAAGAAAAGCATTCAAGACTCTAAATAACAATGAAAAAAGTTACAGTGAGCGCAATAAGCTATATATACTGATAACAGCATTAACACTGTTCTTCTTGCTATCACTAGATGGCAGCATAGGACTTTTAGAATCGATTTCATCCCTAATAATTTAATATATTTTTTAATTTTTATTTTACATAATTATTTTAATAATTACTTACTTTTAAACTAATAAATTCTTTTAATATTTTACGTATTTTAATGTTTCACTTTATTGTAAGCATTCATTATAATTTCCTTTTTTTAACTACCAATCAAATTAATGTTTCAAAAATGTAAACAAATCAATGACCAGAAATCCGCAAAATTCTAAAATCCGCACAACCTCTGGTCCCAAGCTTTGCGGATTTGAGGGAGTCTACTGTATATGTTTTGTGTCTCCATTTTTACCTGTGATTTCTAATTAAGTAGTATGAACATTCACTACAATGACTTGAAACTGATCATTGATATCCCTTTAAGATGACCATAGGTAAGCTCAATTCATTCATATGAATTAATAGTGATACGATATTTTCTTCCAAATGAATATCGATAATTAAAATATCAATATAATAATATTGAATATAAAAAGTTACATTAAAAGACAGATTCAATAACATATGCCATGCACAATTGTATATGTATGTAAACCATACAAGTAATATATATATATATAAATCAAGTTACTATACAGATATATCATATATACCTACATTTATTAAATCTTTAAGAGTTATAAAAGAAAATGTGTTACGGTTTATCGATAAATTTCGGAAAATTCAATTAGGATTGTGCAAGAAAAAAGACAGCCATCAGATAATTTATACATTCATGCATTTATTTTTTTAATATGAAGAAAAATTTATAAATAAAATTTAATAATAGACATTATTCATAATCAATTTGTACCTGTTCATTTTTTTCCAGCTATTTCCAAGCGAATCAATAGAGTTGATCACTGTTTTCTATGCCTGTTATAAGGTATCTATTGACAAAAGTATAAAATAGGAAAATCCTAAACTTGATACAGTACACTCCCTCAAATCTGCAACACTAAAATCCACAAATGCCAAAAATCTACACATAATCGAAGATGTAAACAATGAGTTCAGATGTAAGGGCAAAATTACAGAATTTTTTAGTTTTATATAATTCTGTATGTATTTTGATATGTATTTCTCGATAATATGACTGAACCCATGCTTTTTCATGAAGGAAGTATAAATTTATTTTTGAAAAAAAAATAAACATATTGCTGATATCACTGATAATCACAATCTTTTGACCAAATGTATTTATGTATTAATGAATCTTTTTTTGGTTATTAAGACTATCTAAACCTCAAATAAAACTTTATCATTTTGATATGAATAGGGTTTGAGAAAAGTTTCATTGAATAATTCAAGGAAAATGTATCTCATCTTTATTATGCCTATTTAACTATACATTATTAGTTATTTACTTGACCTTTACTTTTAATTATAATTTAGCCATTTTTAAAATTATATTACTTTTTATCATTTTAGCATATTACGTTACATAATTATTTTAATATTGTACTATATTGCAATCATTCATTATCATTTTGATTGCATTATTACATTTAAATTACCGTTTAAGAAATGTAAACAAAGCAATGACCAGAAATCCGCAGAATTATAAAATCTGCAAAACCTCTGGTCCAAAGCTGTGCGGATTTGAAGGAGTCTACTGTATCAATCTACTACAATCAGGGATGTAGTGGAGGGTATACGAAAGTATATGCATACACTTATTGAATATTTTTAACAAGCTCCATATACCTCGTTTCTCAAATAAAACTATAGTGTATAACTCTAGCCATGAAAATTCATGAATCTAACATATACACGAGTATACACTTTGTTTTTTTACGACTACAATGTAATTTTTGTTCAAATTTCCAGTTTTTCAATATTACATGGCTTGGTTTAGAAAGTCGTGCAGCGTTGAGCAGATTTGATGGAACTTTAAACATTAATATTAAGCCATTTTCATACTTGGTGCTCGTGCTATGCAAAAATGTTAAACATTGTCAAGTCAGATTCAACACAAGCAAGGAAAATTGACTTGAATTTGCTAAATTTTTTACACCCATGTCATTCAAAAGCATCACTCAAATTCATATCTTGAAACAATCAGCCTCTCTTTCATACATAATTCAATCAAAGCTCAAAAATACAGGTAAAAATAAGAGAAAAGTAACTGATCGAATATTTATTCTCACCTGTCAAGCATTCGTCCAGAACAGTACTTGTTTCAAAATATACGAGATGAGAAAACAAACAATAAAAATCACGCGACTGCAACATACAACTTTTCAACGTGAAATTCATTGCAATCCATATCAATAACGTATTTCCAAAAAAATTCAAATTGCTCCCTGATTCTCCTTTTTTGTCCAATAAGAAAGCCTTTTACAAAAATTAAGTGTCCAATTAGAAAGCAGTTTACAAAACAAGGCGTTTAAACCATATAAACCATCAACAGCTTTTTCAAGAGAAATCTTAGGGTTGCCATATTTGAAGACGTCCGAGGAGCTGCCCGATACACCGGGGTTGACACATTGGCGTAGTTATCGAAGGAGATTGGCGAAGGAGAGTAAACTGCCATTTAACTGCAGTGCGATCGCAGTTTACTCTCCTTCTTGGCACAATTTTCAAAAATCGCCAAATTGCGCATTTTCACTTACTAACTCCCAGAGCTGCAACATCCGGGAAAGAGTACGCAAAAATATTATTTGTTTTCTCTTCCTGTATATTTTGAAACAAGTACCTGTCTAGGCAAATGCTTAAAATGTGAAAATAAATATTTGATCAGTTATTTTTCTCTTATTTTAACCTGTATTTTTGAGTAAAAATAAAAAATACATAAAATTTTAAATTTTTTCGAAATACATTTAATATATTTTAAAATACATTTTATCAAATATAACAAAAAAACATTACTTACCCAAATTATTAAAAAAGAACGTTTGTTAACAGTAAAGAGATCAAAACAATGTTGTAGTTTTTTAAGCCATTTTCATATTTGGTGCTTGTGCTATGCAAAAATTTTAAACATTGTCAAGTCGGATTCAATACAAGCAAGCAAAATTGATTTGATTTCACTAAATTCTTTACACCTTCTCAAAATCCAAGGTCTGCATCCTTTTCCCTGACCCAATCTAACCCTGATGCTTTGTGTTTTGGTGGTTTAAAAAGTAGTAGACATAGTACACTGGAAAAATATGGTGAATTAATACGAAATCAGTAGATTTTATTAATCTTAACTTAGCGATAGCATTCTCTATTAAAATACAACGAAAACTGTCAACACTCTCTATTATATACTACTGTGGCAGCCGCAGAAAGGCAAGGGAGAAAATTCTTCGTTCGGAATGGCAGCTGGCCAGAGCCGTTGTCATAGCAGCGCAGACGAAAATGTTTACATTGCGTTTTTGTGTGTTCGAATACGATGAGTGTCAGAATCGACGTTTATCAATGTTCTACGAATAAAGGTAGTAAAGTGTTTTTAAGTGAGTGATTATATTATACGAGCGACTCACCACAATGGTGACCATGGACTGTTCTTATATAGAGCATCAGCCTTCCTAGATGAGTTGGAATGTTATCCGATCATCTTCATCTTTCAAAGAATACATCGTTCTACAGCGGCTCGATGGAAAGCAGATAAGTTCTTCTTAGTCATTTTCCTGATATTTTTTCTGTTATTTTATTAGAAAAATTTAACTCGCGAATTTATTTTGGTTTGATTGTACTATTTTATATATTTATTACCATAAATCATGTCTAGTGTCGATGCTGTTCAAATTCCATTATATAACAGATCAGATCCTGCGCTATGGTTTGTGATGTGCGAAAGCACATTTGCTTTAGCTACCCCCAAAGCAATATCAGAATCTGTTACAAAATATAATTATATAGTTTCGCATCTTCCACCCGATGTTGCATCAATCATTCGTGATATTTTAATGCAACCAGATGCTACTGACCCTTATGGTGTCTTAAAAAAGGAATTAATTGCGCGCTCAGGTGAATCATCCCAGCAAGAGATACGACAGCTCTTGTCTGGAGAAGAACTAGGAAATCGGAAACCTTCAGATTTATTACGTAGTATGAAACGTCGCGCGGAATCCCTAAATGTTCCAGACAACTTAATGTTAGAATTGTTTTTGCAACGATTACCAAATTCTGCTCAGACAATTTTAGCGGCTGTTTCTGAATTAACCCTTGATAAAGCAGCGGAAATTTCAGATCGTATTTCAGAAGTTACCCCTTCCCCAGCTTCTGCAATTGCCGTGTCCTGCTCGAATGAACAGGCGATAGAGGGTAAATTATTGAAAGAAATCGAAAAATTAAATAAGCGCATCGATCAGCTTGCTGTTTCACGTGGTCGGTCCCCATACCGCAGAAACTGGAGTAAACCTCGAGGGCGAAGTAATAGTGATAATCGGGATTCAAGTATCTGTTGGTATCATAGACGATTTGGAAAAAAATGTAGGGAAGAAAAATGCATAAAGCCGTGTTCTTGGGCGGGAAACGAAACCAGCAAAGAGTAGAGGCGACTTATTCTTTGCCTCAACAGTCACGTCGCCTGTTCATTAGAGACCGGACTACAAATGTTTCTTTTCTGGTCGACACCGGTTCGGACGTGTCAATCCTTCCTGCCAACAATGTACAAAAACGGAATCCACCCGTACAAACGCTTTTGGCTGCTAATTCTTCCCCTATAAATCCCCTATAAATAAAATGTTTATGGTCAACAAACCCTTTCTCTAGATTTTAAGTTAAGACGAAAATTTAATTGGACTTTTCTAGTGGCAAATGTTAGTACACCAATTTTGGGAGCAGATTTTCTCCATAATTTCGAATTGGTTCCAGATCTCCGCCACAAATGTCTAAGAGATTTAAAAACAAAATTTGAAACAACAGGTCACATGAAATGTGCATTAATTCATTCAGTAAAAACAATCAATATTGATAATATATATAATGAACTTCTTAAACAATTCCCATCTATTACAAAATTACCAGATCCCAATCAGCCTGTCAAACACAACACAATGCATTTTATTTCAACAAAAGGACCTCCAGTTGTGGCAAAACCCCGCAGGTTGGCTCCGGATCGCCTGAAAATTGCTAAAACAGAATTTCAAAATATGATACAACTCGGACATTTAAGACCTTCACGTAGCAACTATGCATCACCTTTGCGCATGGTTCCAAAAAAGGGAACTTTGGAATGGAGACCTGTAGGTGATTATCGTGCCTTGAATGCGCAAACCAAAAAAGACAGATACCCGATACCATGTATAGCTGATTTTACTGCTAATTTACGTGACACTAAAATTTTTAGTCGACTTGACCTCATCAAAGCATATCATCAAATACCAATCAATCCTGATGATATTCCCAAAACAGCGATATGCACACCTTTTGGATTGTTCGAAAGCACACGCATGCAATTTGGCTTATGGAATGCGTCTGCAACATTTCAGAGATTCATAGATGAGGTAATACGTGATTTACCAGGCGTCTATGCTTTCGTCGATGATATACTCATAGCCTCTAAAAATGCCGAGGAGCATTATCATCATTTAAAAGCACTATTTTCTAAATTAGCAGAATATGGTTTGTGCATAAATGTATCCAAGTGCACATTTGGTAAACCTACCATTGATTTCTTAGGATTTCGAATATCTGAACATGGTATTCAACCACTTCCAGATAAAGTTAAATGCATAATCGATTTTCCGCAGCCCACAACCTTATCTCAACTTCGAAGATTTTTGGGTATGTTTAATTTTTATAGGTCTTTCATATATCAAGCTGCACACATACTTGCGCCTTTAGTGAAATTGTTAGAAGGCCATACAAACAAAAAGAAATCTCGTTCCCGTGTTCCTAAAACAGAACCCCTTAATTGGAACGAAGATGCCGAAAAAGCTTTCGTAGCTGCCAAAAATGCAATATCTCAGGCTGCTCTTTTACGGCACCCTATTCCAGGCGCTCAGTTGAGTATATGGGTTGACGCCTCAGATGTCGCGATCGGCGGCACCCTTATGCAGTTTTATCAGGAACGTTATGAACCTTTAGCATTTTTTTCCATGAAATTAAACAACAGTCAGCGGAATTGGTCAACATATGACCGGGGAATTATTTTCTATTTATTCGGCAATAAAAAAATTTCGGCACATGCTAGAGGGGAGAATTTTTCAAATTTATACTGATCAAAAACCGCTAATTTATGCATTTAAGCAAAATCCCCATAAATGTTCGCCGCGGCAATCACGCCATTTAGATTACATTTCCCAATATTCCACTGACATTAGACATGTACCAGGTTCCGAAAACATTGTTGCAGATTGCCTCTCAAGAATTGAAATTGATTCTATTTCAAAATCTCCAATCTTAAATTTTGAGGAATTCGCAAAAGCTCAGGAAAATGATTCAGAGCTACAGAACCTGCATAATAGTACATTGCTCAAATTGGAATTGAAACCTTGCCTCATTTCTGATTGTAGCCTACTATGTGATACTTCAACAGGTACGCCTCGACCCTTAGTTCCTAGTTTCTTTCGTCGGCTGATATATGAACATTTGCACAACCTAGCCCATCCAGGCATAGCAGCTACCACAAAACTAATTTGTTCCAGATACGTATGGCCAAATATGAAACGAGACATCAAAAACTGGGTTCGTGGCTGTGAGAAGTGTCAAAGATCAAAAATACAGAGGCACACCAAAGCACCTCTTGGCACGTTCTCTCTTCCTGATGCACGTTTTTCCCAAATACATATAGATATCGTAGGTCCCTTGCCTCCATCTGATGGTTTCAGCTATCTTTTAACGATGATTGACCGATTTAGCAGATGGCCAGAAGCCGTACCTATATCTGATACACAAGCTAAAACAATTTGTAGTGCCATATTAAAGCATTGGATATCAAGATTTGGTTGCCCTTCGCTCATAACCACGGATCAAGGCCCACAAATGCGATCAGCAATATTTGATGAATTTACGAAAATGATGGGAACACAGAAGATCCGCACAACGGCATATCATCCGATATCGAATGGCATTATAGAAAGATTTCATCGACATTTAAAGTCATCCATCAAAGCTCACGAAACCAGTAGGTGGACTGAAATATTACCGATAGTTTTACTAGGCATTCGCACAGCAGTGAAGGAAGATATACAAGCTTCTTGCGCTGAGCTTGTCTACGGCACTACGTTGAGATTGCCCTGTGATATGCTGGATGAATACAAGATCCGACCTTTCAACGATAACTTCGTCACGCAACTACGAAACACCATGCGGCAGTTAAGTCCAGTTGCTACATCATCTCACTGCCAAGAGAAGTTCTATATACACCCTTCCTTGACATCTTGTTCACACATCTTTCTAAGAGTGGATCATGTACAACCTCCATTGTGTCAACCATATACTGGTCCTCACAAGGTCCTAAGTAGAACTGGGAAAACTATAACAATCGAGCTTAATGGTCGTAAGTCTACGGTATCAATAGATCGAGTGAAGCCAGCTCATTTGATTTCTACTTCAGACTTGTCCACGAAAACTGTTCCAGAGAACTCTAAATTAAAACTCTCTCTTAAGGCGGACAGTAACCCTGACCAAACAAAAACTGTCACACGTTCGGGCAGACATGTCCATTTTCCTAAAAAACTGGCATCTTATATTACTTACTGAAATTGTTGATAAATTGTTCATTTTGCATACTACACATTATGCCTATATTTTGTTATATATTGCAATTTTCTTTCATGTAAATATCCTTGTAATTTTTCTCCACAAGCGTGGATTCTGACACAGATAGTCAAAAAAAAAAAAAAAAAAGTATACACTTGTATATCGTTTCTTCGGTACCCTACGTCACTGGGGGGATACTCTGTGGCAGCCGCAGAAAGGCAAGGGAGAAAATTCTTCGTTCGGAATGGCAGCTGGCCAGAGCCGTTGTCATAGCAGCGCAGACGAAAATGTTTACATTGCGTTTTTGTGTGTTCGAATACGATGAGTGTCAGAATCGACGTTTATCAATGTTCTACGAATAAAGGTAGTAAAGTGTTTTTAAGTGAGTGATTATATTATACGAGCGACTCACCACACTACTTTTAAAACAAAAGCTATAATTTTGGAAAATGGTACCATAAAGTTTCTTACATCTGCATGAGATAATATCACACAGAGTAACATGATTACCTTTGTTTTTCTGTTCTAAAAAAAATACGCTAAACTTTGCTCTTGTAATGTATTTAATAGGTTTGCACCTGATGGCAGCACATACTATGTACTAGTACTACTACTTTAACTTGGTGGTCTCGTGGTGTTCTAATAAAATTGCTAACTAAGATATATCATGGTGTCAGAAGTATAGTGACCCATGTATTTTTGTTAAATATTACAAAAGAAATTGAAGCAATATGGCAGGAAGTTTACCTAATTTTGCAGCATTTGAACCGGGATCAAATCCATCCGAGTCATGGCGGTATTGGAGGCAAGATTTTGAAGATTACATAGAAGCTTTGAAATATGCAGGTGAATCCGAAAAAACAAAAACAGCGCTCTTCCGGCATGTTGGCGGTGATGAGTTAAAAAAGCAATATCGTGCATTTGATCTGAAGCCAGAAGGAGGAGCCAGTGAAATAACATTGAAGCAAATTTTCGACGAATTTGATAAATATTTTCAGGACTATGTGAATGAGATATATGCTTCATTTAAATTTTTAGAAATCAAGCAAGAAAGTGAAGAAAAATTTGCGGACTATTATTCACGTTTACATACAGCTGTTATTGAATGCAATTACGGCAACCTTGCGGATCGGATGCTTCGTGATAAAATTATTCAAGGGTTGGCTGATAAATCGCTACAAGAGCGATTAATTCGCGAAACTAGTAGAAAGAAGAAGACGTTGCAAGAAATTGTTGCTGAATGTAAAACGGCCGAGTATAGTAAAGTGCAGGCCGCGGAAATGTGCGATAAAATCAGCCGATTGAATGTCGATGCAATGAAGTGGAAGGATGGCCGGGCACGATATCATAAAAGAGAAATATTTTGTAAATACTGTGGCAGATCTCACGAACCAAAGAAATGTCCAGCCTTCGGTACAAAATGCAGAAACTGTGAAGGAAAAAACCATTGGTCGAAAGTATGTCGGAATAAAGTAAACAACAGTCAACAGGTGCGTCGACTAAATGCAGTGGAACGGAATAATGACAGTGATACAGAGTTTGTTTATTTGGGTGAACTGAAATATATAAATCAACTTGAAAGTAAAAAATCAAATTCTGTATGGCTACAAAAATTAAAAGTAAATGGAAATGATGTTATATTTAAGCTAGATACAGGTTCTCAAGTCAATGTTATTCCAAAGAGTCAAATATTAAAATGGAGTGAAAAGCCAATGGTGAGAAAATGCAAACAACCTATACTGGATTACTGTGACAACGTTGTACCAATTCTAGGTGAGTGTTTTCTTAATTGCAAAACTTTAAAGAAAGATATGACATGTAAATTTTTAGTAACCTCTTTAAATGCTAGTCCAATATTAGGGCTCGAAGCCTGTGAGAAATTAGAACTTATCCAAAGACTTAATAATGTTATAAAGCCCATGTATAATTTTTTCCATCAAACACCAGGAGATATTGTCCAGCAGTTTTCTGATGTATTTACAGGAATTGGTCGCTTGAACCGTGTTGTAAAAATAAAATTAAAAGACCACTATATTCCTCACATAGCGGCCCCACGTAAGATACCACTAGCTCTACATGACAAAGTAAAGAATGAGTTGCAGAATATGGTAGAATCTGGAATAATTGCAAAAGTGGATGAACCAACAGAATGGGTATATAATATGGTTGTCATTAACTCTCCAAAAAAATTGCGCATCTGTTTAGATCCAAGGCCTCTAAATGAAGTAATTCGTCGACCTCACTACCCACAGATAGCATTTTTTGCTTTTTAAAGCCTTTTTACAACCATGCTACGTAAATGTTTGAATGCTTTTTAAAGGCTTCGCATGAAAAGTTTGTAAATGTTTTGTAAAACATTGAAAAAGGTTGCTAGTTGACGCTATCTGAGGGAGTTTGTAAGTGTTTCATGATAAGCATGTGAAAAGGAAGAAACAAAAGGGTAGCTAGAGGAGTTACAATCAAAGATTGATGAAAGGCTTTTATTACAAGCGTGTATAAAAAAAAATGAAAATGAGGTTTTTATAAATCATAAAATCTTATTTGATAGAAAAATGAGATAAATAACTCAACTTAGAATTTTTCTGAGCTGAGCATATTTTTTTGTTGTTGTTTGTTTGTTCCTGTGGAAAATTAAATTTTAGTCAAATATTATCTATACATTGAAAAAAACTGGTTTTTATTAATCCACATGTTTATCAAATTGCTTATTTTAATTAATATGTTCATTTTTTACCTTGAAAGAAATTCTTACATCCCTGTCCTTTACTATGTATGTATAAAATATATGTTTAATTTTTATCAATTCGCTACATTATTAGATCCTATTTTAATAATAAAAAAAGCTTAATGTTAAGAGGATACTTCACTCGCACAGAAACACCTGATTGCTAATGTTAATCCGCTGAAAGATTTTTTTTTTTAATATCTCGCTTGCTTTTTTTTTTTTTTTTGCATTGCATACCTGCAGTTTTGATACAAAGGCCATTTTTCGACTTTGTTTTACAAGGTTTTTTTGCTTATTAGGATATATTCAGAACTGCTTTCAAAAGCGAAAATACTCTAGTGAAAAAAAAAAAAAAACACATTGCAAACAAAACTGAAAACTTAAAAAAAAAAAAAAAAGGTGTTTGTACAGATTGACAAGTAACAAATAATAAAATTTACAATATTGAAATGAAAACGAGATATTTAGAAAAATTCTCCCATAGGATTAACATTAGCATGCAAGTGTCTACGCATGAGGGATGTGTAATCCCATTAAAAAAAATTTCTTAAGGAAAAACACTTTCATTTGAATAAAAACCATTCCAAGTAAAATTTTAATTAATTATCAGCAGTGAAATTATTGAAGATTAAATACGTGAAATTTTTTACATTGCTAACTCGACGCAAATCAACAGTGCATTGGAGCACTATTTCAAAGATCAGAGTTCAACATTTTTCACTCTGTTTATTTACGCTTAGTTAGCAACTTGAAAAATTTCACGTATTTAACCCTCTGTCTACCAGAAGGGTCCAATGGACCCGACATGTATATTCAAAATATCTATTCAAACCAGAAATTTCTTCAAAACAAACTAAATGTATAAATCAGACAATAATAAGTTAAATAAACAAATTAAATAGTTTTAAGTAAAAATTCTGGTGTAGAATGTTTTTATAAAACTTGAGTAAAATTTCCGGTAGTTCTAGGGTTAATATTAAAAAATCATTCTTATACACATAGGCATAGTCTTGAAAATTATTGATAACTTAAAATTAAAAAAAGCAAAGGGATTTTTTTTTGTCATTTATCCTTTAACAAAAGAAAAAGGAGAAATTCAATAAAATAAAAAAAACTAAAAGCTTTTTTATATTAGAGGGTAAGAAAAAGTATTTAAAATGTTACAGGGACTTGAGAACATACAACTCTATGTCTATGCTTATACACAGTAAATTTAATTATACTTTCAGTTACTTACCTTTTGAATCCAGTTCACTATTCAGGATCAGATAATTTTTTATTGTATACATATATAATGAAATCTTGTGTTTACCTACAATAAATAGCACATCAAATATGTGGAATTCCAATATAGTGTACATTTAATGACTTTAGAAGATTGTATATTTTTTATATTACTACTTCATTAATTTTTTAATTCTTTCATTTATTAAACTTATTTCTTAGAATTTTCAATTATTATTTAGAGAATATTGTCAGATTTATAAAATAAATCCTCCATAGGATTCTGATTGATGACCACAGGAATATATTTAGTCTTTTCTCTGAAAATAGTTTAATGATGCAACATACAAAAGAATTTTTTTACAAATTCATTGATCTTTCCAGCATTTTTACATAAAAATAGTAATTTCTTGCTTGTTTAACAATGTAAATTACATATTACAATAAGACAAATTTTTAAAATCATCTGTCTTCCTCCCTTCTCCAATGTTTTTCTTTTACCAGAGAAATATTATCCTATGTACAACAGAGCAAATACTAAACTAACATTATTTTTTTTTAGTTTTTTAAAGTATAATTTAACTCACTTAAATTGTTCTTTTTCTGATTGTAATTATTTTTAATAACTTAAGACTGAAGCAATGAAAAATATTTCTCAGTATCAAGGAAATAGTTTTGAAAACAAATGAAACATCATTCAGTTTATAAAATTCTATTTATTTACATATAAAGAATTAATATAGTAATTTATTTACATATAAAGAATTGATATAATTAACAGGTACTTCATTAAAATTTTTTTCTTGATTCATTCTTTTCTCTCTAGAAAAAAATAAAAAATAAAATTATAAACACAAAAATCACATACGTATAGTAAAAGTAAATAAAGTACAGTGTGACCTCGAAAATCCAGCATCAAAGTCATCTCGCCCCCCTTTTTTTTTTTTACACTTCCACCTTATAGGAGAAAGAATAATAATAAATCGTTAAACAATTAAAAATTTCGAGATTGAAAGCAATGGATTGGCTGACTGTGAGATCGCAGATGCTATGCTAAATTGAATCCCTTCTGAGTACAGAAGAAAAGGTATCAGTGGAAAAATGCTTAAATTTGACTGGAAAACTAACATCTGCTTTAGATAAATAAGACTATATTTTCAATATTCTACATTTGTGTAAAATTAAAACTTGTTAAAAAGCTGTTCAAATAATTGAAGCAAATAAAATTGACATCGATGTTTAGGAAATTACACGAGAAGAAATGATATATACTAGATTTTTTTTTTTGTAACACAGAAAATATGAATAGAAACTTTTAATTTTAATATTTTTTAAAATATTTAATTTTCTATTTTTCTCACATAACTATTACTTGGGTATGAATTAAATTACGAATAACGGTACCATTAAGACTATTAAAAGTATTTTTGAAGTCAGAAATTCGGCATCGTCATAGTCCTGACAATGCCGGATTTTCGAGGTTATACTGTACACAATAGAGAGTAGAGAGTGACACAGACAGAATCTTCATCTGGGATTGTTACTCATAAAATGAACGTTTTGATTTTGTGATACAAAAAAAAAAAAAAAAAAAAAAAATCCCTACATAATGAAAAGCACAAATAACCATAATAAATCTAGCCTTTATGTGTTTAAAGGTTTCATAAAAGAGCATTTTCTTATATCTTCAGATGATGGGGAAAAAAAAAAAAAGATTATATTCTATCAGCAGCGGGAGTACTGAAGAGTGTATAGTGTACACTAAAGAGTAAACACTATAGCTACAAACAGGATGGTTCAGTGATATATATAAATGGATACATATCCGATATTTATTTTCAAAATATCATGCAGTTTGATATTTATTTTCAAAATATTGTGTATATTTTCAGTCGAGCAAGAGTAAATGGATTTTTCGACTTTGTCGTTCTGTAGATAAAGAACTTTTGCTCTGGCAATATGACAATTTCAGCCCCCCCCCCCCAAAAAAAAAAAAAAACCCCAGTAAAGTACCAATTATATGTCTTTCAGGAAACCTTTCTAAAACGATGCATAACTGAGAAAGGTGTATAATCGAAATTTTAGTCGGCTAAGGTGCAAAATCTTTGACTGTAGAAATACAATGCTGCAATCGCACAAATTGAATTTTGATACCATTTTTGATTGTTTTAAATACATTATATATTGAAAAAAAGTTAGCCCTTTGCACTCGAGGACTCCGGAGCGGAGCCATTTAAAATTTGTCTTCAAACTTGAGGGCTCCACTACGGAGGCAATAAAAATAATTTTGTGATATCTGTCTAGAAAAGCCAAGATTACATATTGGCAATTGCTTCAAGAGGTATCACACTTTACGATTACAAAATGTAATAATTTTATAATTTTTAGTTTTTTTTTATATATCATAAATTTGTATTCGTATTCATAAAGAATTTAAAAAATAATAAGATATAACTAAAATCACTTTGAGTTGCTGGTAATACAAATGAAAAAAACCTTTGAGTGCAAAGGGTTAAAATATTAAAAAAAATAATTAAATAATTTCTAAAATTGAAAAATAAAAGTTAGAATTATCAAACCTTTCATATCAGTTGCATACCTTGTTAATTAAACTAATTTTTAATCATCGTTTGACAAGCCGATTTACTTTAAAGACTTAAGCAAAGCATTATTTCAAGAATCGGAAGTAAATTTGCTTCATATACTTTTTATGCTTTCTGTATATTAGTAAAATATAGTAGTATAGGCTTGTTTACGCGTAGATGTAATAGTTTTTCTATTTATTGAACATCATACTGTAAACTAGACTAAAAGTAGAACTTTTGTTTATACAAGAAGTTTAACATAAAAGAAGGTAGAGGGAGGAATGGGACATGTTTAATTCTTTCTTTTTAATAAGATGAATGTAAACTGCTAACATGCAAATATTTTTAGAAGGTAATATATTAATTATAACATTATAAATATATTCATTTACTTCAAAACATAAATAAATTGAACTGATGATTTTTTTAATGCTATCTCTGATTGACAATCCTGAATTTTCCTTCCAGTGATGAAGTTACTGAAATTTGATATTGTAGCACAGACATCAACCTACAATCTTTGTTAGACTGTATATATAGCCAACAATAGACTATTTGCCCCTTATCATACATTGTTTTATAGCTGTCCCATACCTCCCTGTTAGTGGGAAGGTATGGGACACATTTTGAAATTTATAATTTCTTTATAAAATTGTTTCTGCAAATTATGTTTCTATATTGTTCAAGGACATTAGAGAGTGTTTCATTTTGTATTCTATATATCAAAATTTTGTTTATGTGTCAAATAAAGTTGATTTTCTTATTTTTGTAAAAAGCATCACATTCCTCCCCACTCTCCCCTCAAGGTCAAGTAAATAATAATTAATGTATAATTAAATATGCATAATAAAGATGAGATACATTTTCCAGGAATTATTCAATGGAACTTTCCTCATAAAGGTATCATATTAATTCACATCAAAATCATAAAGTAAGGAAGTTTTATTTCAGGTTTAGCCAGTCTTAATAATAATAAAAGCTTGATTAATACATAAATATATTTGATAAAAAGATTGTGATTACCAATTATCAGCAATATCTTGATTTTTTTCAGAAATAAATTTATACTTTCTTCACGAAAAAACAATGAGTTGTCATATATCGAGAATTATATACAGTAGACTCCCTCAAATCCGCACAGCTTGGGACCAGTGGTTGTGCGGAATTTAGAATTTTGCACATTTCTGATCATTACTTTGTTTACATTTTTTAAACAGTAATTTGAATGTAATAATGCATTCAAAATTATACATAATGCTTGCAATATGGTAAAATATTAAAATAATTAAGTAAAGTAATAAACTACAATGATAAAAAGTAAGATAATTTTGAAAATGATTAAAATATTGAAAGTAAAGGTCAAGTAAATGATCAATAATGTATAATTAAATATGCATAATAAAGGTAAGATACATTTTCCTTGAATTATTCAATGAAATTTTACTCATAAAGGTAACCTATTGATTCAAATCAAAATCATAAAGTAAAAAAGTTTTAATTAAAATCTTAAAGTAAAAAGTTTTCAAAAAAATGGGTTGCTCATGGAGGGAGTTCAAATGGGATGGTCTCTGAATGGGGGTAAAATTAGTATTGAGCCTATGGGAATAAATTTCGTTCCATGAAAAAATGATCGGTCAAGGAGGTGGTCGCACAGGGAGGTTTCACTATATATATGTGTGTGTGTGTGTGTGTGTGTGTGTGTGTAAATATATGTATATATTTAACACTGGCGTACAGTTACAGAAAAATACAAACTTTCATAGGAAAAAGAAAACATTATTCGTACCATTGAGCATGAACTCACAAAAACAAATTTTGTTAAAATATATAATAACCAACCTGTTAAATTAGAACAACTGTCTGTTCCTCTTCTTGCTGGGCAATTTTAGATTTTGTACCCTCTGTTAGGACTTTGTTCCGACATCATCTGTAATTTTCTCAACATGCTAGCAACCATGACTTCAGCATCTTTACCAGATGATGTCATTAGTTCTTGAAACTAAAAAATAAAACATAAAATAATAACAATGAAGAAAAAACTTTTAAACCCTTCATGACAAGCCTCCCTTGTACCACTATTTTCAAATAGTGACTTTTTCCTTATTTAATAAATTTATATTAAATAAGGTAAAAATGGTACTTTTTAGTTAGCCGGTCGCCAGTGTTATGTATACAAGTATATATACATATATATGTATGTATGTATATCTAACACTGGCGCCCGGCTAACCGAAAAGTACCGTAAAAATTACCATTCCAATATAGTAATAGTTACAAGGACTGTGTACACACTTTATATCACACATATGTTGTCACGAAGGGCTTGACATTACAATACATTTTGTAATGTATTTTTGTACCAATTTATATTTATTATTTATTATCAACTACACCGGTAGCAGAAAGTTAGAGATGGGAGTCGCAGATTTTCTTTTTTCGTTTGCAGGTTATTTTTCTATTGAACCCTTATTTCGCTTTATATTATGTTTGGCTCTTTCTTACTTAATACAAAAACTTAAGATTATTATTAGTAAAATTAATAAAATGCATAATAACATTTTTAAAAAAAGGTGATCGTTTGATTAACACTTCGATTGTAAAACTTGCAACCTGTCAAACCTGTTTTACCTGCAGATTATTTTCTGCCTCTGAAGTATCTGTTGCAAACACTTGGAGGATTTTCTGCTATTGGGTCAACTACTAAAAGTACACTTATTAAAAGTATGTACTAACTTTATTTGGTGAAATTGGTTGTCGGGATAATCAGGTAGTACCAAAAGAAGTAGTAGTATGAATTTCCTGCCCTGTCAGTTTTCACACTGATCACACTGCCAGTACAGATAAAATTATGGGGGAAGGGACAAGAAGGGTAAGGTAATTTCATATTTATTAATTAAACAACAATAATAATAAACCAAGTTTTAATTTGTATGAATTTACAAAACATTTAATTTTTAAATAATTCTTATTTTGATTTCATTTTTTCCAATTTACTATTAATAACTAAAAGTATTGATGGGCAATTTTAAAATTAACAAGCTAACTGATAAGCATTTAAGGCTCATGATTTTATAGGCTGTGCTTAATATAACGGTATCACTTCAGGGAGGTGGAGTTTGGCACTTGATATCTTAAGATATCTCTAGGGTGAGGGAGAAAATTCATTTTCGATATTGTTACCATTTTTGATCCAACCAAAATATTCATTTTTCTATTTGTAACTGTTTCTTTACATCAAAATATTCAGTTATCTATTTTTATGAAAATACTAAGTTATTATTAAAATCATTAAATGATTATATATACAATTATTTCATTCTGAAATGTGGAATACCTCAACGTTTGGCTTTCCTATTTTTTTTTATATAGGGTAGATGTGCCAGTAATGGGCACCCTTCCAGTAATGGACACCCCTTGATGTTTTTGGTTCATAAAAAAATAACTAATAAATATTTAGCTTTAATTATTTTTTTTATAATTCCCCCTTGTATGTTTTATAAAACTGGGTTATTGTTGACACTTTTAATCAAACCAATCAGGAAGCAGAAAATAATGTTTCAAAGTTTCGCTGTTTTTCTGTGAAAATCTTAATGAAGAGGCTAAGAGTTGGCTTCGTTTAATCAATTTATATATTATTTATTTTCTTGCAAAATTTAAATGTTTTTGTTTGAGTAGCAATAGAAAACTTTGAATTTTATATACCAATGGCCATTTACAAAATTTCATTTATTTTTAAGATTTTAAGAGGGGTGTCCATTACTGGGATGGTTAATTAGTCATTTTCCAGTAATGGACACCCCATGTAGACATTGCTAAAAATGCAATTTTAGTAATGTTTATAGTGCATAAAACACTTTGGTTTAACTGCAAACCTAAATAATCAAATTTAATTTTTAAATTATACTTACCAAAATGTAATAACACCAAAACTTTTATAAATAGCTGCTTTTAAGTTATTTTATGAGATTTTATGAAATTTCAATATTTTATTTTATTTATTATTATTTTTTTTTTTTTTATGTAGTACATATACCTTGCATATTTTGTAATCCGGCAATCAAACCAGCCAGGAAGCAAAAAATATTGTTTAAGAGCACAGTCAAAGAGGTTCTCATACGGCTTAATCCCTCTCCGTTTAAATAAAAACAATTAAGTTACAGAAGCTATTAAAAATCTATTTTCTGTCTTAAATGTTTCCTTATTTAAAAAAAAATGTAATACTATTAATGAAAGTTGCAGGTAATATTCATGAAACTATAGTAAATCTGCAGATCATTGGCCTCAAACATCAGTACTACAGTTTTATTTTGAAATTATTTTATTTAGTATTTAAAATATTCAACTCACAATATCATTTCTTTCATATTTGTAATATTAATTATTATAAATGATATATCAAGTAGAGTCTGGAAGATTGTTAAAAATAGTGACACAAAACTAAACATTTAAAAATAGTGGCACAAAACTAAACATTAATATTCCAAAACTTTTTTTTAATTACCCTTTAAATCCATCACTGTTACAATAATTTGATAGCTGTAATTGCCTGATATTTAGTATTTTAATCTATGCATCTAAAATAATTAAAACATCGATCATCTGATAATTTCAATTATTGATACAAACAATAAATGATTATCACAAATACTTTATTAATTACTGGTATCCTAAATGTTAAATTTATTTGAAAATAACTATTTTGTTTCATTAGTATGTATTCATTAAATTCTGGTTCTAAATAGTCATAAAAACAATTATATTTATTACTTTTTATGGGGTGTCCATTACTGGAACAGAGGGTGTCCACTACTGGGCCAGAGGGTGTCCATTACTGGGCTTTTGGGTGTTTTGATATATTTCTGTTATTTAAAATTAAATTTCTATTCATATTGGGAAATGAGGCTATAAGAATGGTTAAATATTGTCGATAGATTAATATAATATTGAAAAAACTGGAATATAATAATTTTAACTATTAATAAAAAAATAAATTTTAAAGAAATTCCTTAAGGGTGTCCATTACTGGCACATCTACCCTATATTTGCATATAATCTGCTGTTGGAGAAACCAGATAGTACGTTTGAAGTGATACTTGTGCTTATTAGTAAAATAAAGAGGAAGAATGTTGTCTATCTGTTTTGTTGATAAGAGCGGCAAGAAACAATATATCTGTTGAATACATTATGTAACAAAGAGCTATTTTTAAATACTTTTAAAAAATTTTATTGATATAAACTTATTTTATATTTAATATAGTGATATTTTACATACTCTTTCTTCTTTATTAGAAAATTTTATAAATAACAGATATATAACAATATGTTTACATATAACTGAAAATATGTAAAAATAAAATGAAAGGAAAAAAAAAAGAACTTTGAGACACTGATAACAATATGATTAGTGATGGAAGGGTGGGACATAATCCAGGAATGATAATGTAAGATATTGTAAAGGCCGGAAAGATTACAAAATTACTATAAAGTTGGTAACGTTATATATGTACAGCCTCTTAATATTAAAAGCTTTGCCGATTCTCAATCAGCTGGCAAAATGACATACGAAAATTAATTTCTACTGTAAATATATGTTTATTTTTAATAAATAATTGTTTTATTCTTCACTACACATAGCAAATTTATTTTTTGAGATGTATACATGCACATGATTTAGTGGGGGTTTTTTGCAGAAAAACTTTTAAATAATTACTTGTGTTTGAAGACAGTTTTTAAATTTTACATATAGCAGCTACTATAAATATAGGAATAGCGAAAAGGGTGTTTGTGCAATAAGGATAAGATATTCTCAAATAAATTTAATGAAAGACATTAAAATTATACAATTATTGGCACAGATGTCATATTCGCATATAATTGAAAAAAAAAAAAGATTTCTGTTTGGATGTTATTTTAAAATTACAACAGAAAATCATCTGTAAATATATATATAGACGCTAAAAGGGATAACAAACAATATACCTACATTTTGATAAATACATTTAAATGAAATGATCTACGTGTTTTATACGCTATGCATGCATATATATTTTCAAATGAATGTAATTTGTTGAAGGTCAAAGTCTGTTTTGATTTGTAAATCAGTCCACAGCAAGGGGGTGGTGGCGATTTTAAAACTTTAAGTATACATTCCTTATTTTTTGAAGACTTTAAGAAAAAAAGATAAAATTTATTTTTACAAGTTTAAAATAATTAAACATAAAAACAAAATTGTGTTTAAGACTTAAGTGTTTTTAATTATAAAAACACTAGTTAGCCTCGATCATAATTAAAAATGTTTTATTATAATAAAATATGTTCCTAAACACTTACTCCTACAAAAAACTCCTTACACTTTCTCGATTTCGTATTTTATGGTTCATTTACATTACCATTACGTCAATCCTATGTGTTAAAAGTATATATAACGGAACTGCAGTTATGTTATCAAAATACATTTGAAAATTCGCGATGGTTACGAAACGTGAAACGATACGTTATAACATGTTTTAAGTAAATCATGTTTATAGAAGTTAGTTTAATTTAAAGATGTAGCATGCTGTATAACATAATTAAACAAAATAGCGTTGAATCAAATATCATCTTTTCCTCATGGGTAACTTACACAGAAATCTTAAATATAAGACAGTACAGAAGAAAAAAAGACTACAGTAAGAACGATTTAAACAATAATGATATATACTAATAAGTAAAAGTAATGGCAAACTTACCGCATTTTCTGTAAATGTTAGAAACTTGACACAACGAAAGCTTTCAAAACAGACGCCATTGGGAGGCCGCCATCTACGCTGGCCGTGAAAAGAAATAAGTTGCGCATGCGCAAAAATCGTACGGATCATAATGATTTCCGAACATGGGTTGGCTACACGATTATCACGAAAAACTTTGCAGGATAGTTAGAAAGTAAAGCAAAAACGACCCTTTTCGGAAACCTTACATGCTATCTGGGCCCTATACCAACAGCTGATAGTCTTATTGCACGACTTCAAGGATGTAAAATCTGTTTCTTCTGTAAATAATACCATCTATCCCTTTAATAATGTAGGATCGAGGTTGAGGACCAACCTGAATGACAGTTCCTTGCTTCCATGGTTCGTTCATCTTTTGGCGAAACCAAACTCTTGCCTTATCTTTCAAATTTGAGAGTTGTGCACTATGCTTGTTAGCATATTTATTTTGAATCATCTGTCGCTTCTCTAAAGACTGCTTTGCTTCAGCTAACGGAAAATTTGGCCTAAGTTTTTCTGGATGACATGGCAAAAGATGTTGCCTCAAGTGCCTCTACGGAAATCTTCAAGAACAATAGTAAAACCTCAACGCTATAGAGACAACTAAACTATGTTAAATTTAGAACTTTAAGTGATTTATAATTTTTAATACTTTTTAAATATCCATTGCCTTCATAACTCTCTTGTTTATTTAAAAAAAAGGGCATGTAATGTATTTAATAGGTTTGCACCTGATGGCAGCACATACTATGTACTAGTACTACTACTTTAACTTGGTGGTCTCGTGGTGTTCTAATAAAATTGCTAACTAAGATATATCACTCTACATCTTACTTTCTAAAAAAAACTTTTGCAAAAAATCAATTGGTTCGATTTTGAATGCAATTTTTTTTATATAAAAATGCTGCAAGAATCTAAGGTCAGATTTACTTGCCTACACAGCGAGAATCTTTTTTAAAAAGATTTTAATACAAAGTCAATTACTTAAAATTACTTCTGTTAGAAATTCTTCGAAATATTTCGCACATACGAGCTATTTGGCGTCATAATAGTATTTCGAAATCTTTAGGAATGAAATGATTTTTAAAGTTGAGGAGTCATTCAAATTGATTCGCTCGTTCAGCGTATCTTGTTTCATTATTTATGAAAATACGCATATTATAGCAGTTTGTGATATTTCGATCGAAAAGCTCTTCAAAGGTAATTTTTTTATCATTATATGCCTTAGTTTGTTTTTGTACTGGTTGCATGAAATGATATCACACACAGCAACCTTTGTTTTTTTTTTTTTTTTTTTTTTTTTTGCATCTAAAATGAAAAAACATGCTAAACTACTCGACTGAACACCAAACATTATATAAAAAATGCTTTTGCAAGGGTTAAAATGGTTCGATAATCCAAGTTCGAATGTTGAGGAGTCATTCAAATTCTATCGATCGTTTAGCGTATGTTGCTATATTATTTATGAAAATATACTATAGCTGTTCGTAATATTTTGATTGAAAAACTGTTCAAAGGTAAATTTTCTATCATTATATGTTACAGTTTTTGTAATGATACATTGAAATAAAGTGTTTAGTTAAATTATCCAAACGCTCTGTTTAGTCATAGGGTCACTGCATATAAAATCTGCTCACCGATTTTCCTAGCTAACATTAACAGTTGTAGTTTGTTAGAAGGGGGGGGGGGGGGGGGTAGGGCTGAATTTCTACATAGTGAATAAATTTTACTCTAATATGCATATAGTGTTAATAACGAATCTTTTCTTTGATTCAGGCTAAATAACTTGTCTTCTCAATATAATAATGAAAATTTATGTACCAGAATTTCCTGTGTATGATCCTCAGTTGTCAATTTCATGATACTTTGGGAGAAAAAAACCATATAATCCGCAGGTGAAATTTTCACTTTAAAAAAATTCACAAGATCTGCAGGACTAACGTTCTACCATAAGGGAAAAAATATTGAATCTAGTGTAAAATATTTTAATTTTTAACTTTTGTATTTAATAGAACTCATGATAATTAAATAAAAAAATGAAAATTCCATACAAAGCATTTGCAGTTGTATTACACATAAGTAAGAATAAATTTAGAAGATTTACATTACTAAGTATAGAAATTATAATTAAGTAAGTTAATTACTTAAACATATGTGTAAATGAAATGTAAAATCTTTGTGTATTTAATTTGTATTATTTTTATTTTAATATGATTTGGTCTTGATGACTAAATGCGTTTAACATCAACAGTTATGTAACCATTTACCGAACCATGAGAGAAATATCGAAAATCAAGCAAACATCCTCCCGGAATACACAAATATTACATCTCCTGATAAAAAATAAAAAATATACAAAACAAAAAGATGTGTTGATTTAATCAAAGGACTTCATTTTAAAATTAATGCAGATTTAATAAGTTGCACTGTTTTTAATTTAACATTTGTTTAAAAATTATAATAATGAAAATCGAAACATTCGGCCATGATATTAGAGTAGACTTCCTCAAATCTGCACAGCTTGGGACCAGAGGGTGTGCAGATTTTAGAAATTTGCAGATTTCTGGTCATTGATTTGTTGACATTTTTGAAACATTAATTTGATTGGTTGTTAAGCTATGGAAATTATAAGGAATGCTCACAATAAAGTGAAAGATTAAAATAAGTAAAATATAAAAATAATTTATTAGTTTAAATGTGAGTAATTATTAAAATAATTATGTAAAATAAAAATTTAGAAATATATTAAATTATTACCGATGAAATCGATTCAATTCGATTTCAAAAGTCCGATGCTGCCATCTAGTGGCAAAGCGATCATAAGATCGATAGGTCATTATTCATTCTTAGCACTTTTAACTTTAGTAACTTTTTTCATTGTTATTTAGAGTCTTGAATTCTTTTCTTATACTGCTTTGTATGTTTAGAAATAAATTTATTCTATAATTTAAAAAAAAAAATTCTGCAAACAATAATTTTAAAATAGCGTTCTGGTTCGTGGATGTTTCCATTTCGAACCCTGGAATTTTTGATATAGATATGCTAATTGATATCAAAATCAAAAGTAATGTAAATTTTTTTAGTAATAAATCAGAAGTAATAGCCAAAAGAGAATGATTAATAAAAAATTTAGTAAAAAAAAATTGCAGTAGTCGCTGATTTCGGCGCCATCTTGAATTTTGTTCCTGCAACTTAATTTTAGATTTCATTGTTTACATCTGAAAAAATATGCGGTTTTTAGGCGTTCGTGGATTTTAGGGTCGCAGATTTAAGGGAGTCTACTGTATTATTTAATATTCAGTAACTTTTATACAGTAGACTCCCTCTAATCCGCACAACTTGGGACTAGAGGTCTCAACTCATTTGGTACTTATGTAGAAAAATAAAGTTACGTCTTATCTTTAATGTTTCATTACATTTTTTGTCTTTCATACACATCTCTGTCCACAGTTGCCAAGGGAAACTTATTTTCCGACTCACCCTCGTATTTTGATTTTTTTTTAAATATATTTATACCTAATAAAAACCATGAGTTCAGTCATACTATCAAGAATTGCAGATTAAAATACATACGGAAAGATATAGAACTACAAAAATCTGTAATTTTGCCTATACATTTGAACTGAAAGTTTCATTGTTTACATCTGTTATGATGTGCGGATTTTAGGCGTTTGCAGATTTGAGGGAGTTTACTGTATCTTTACTCATTTTAATTGAAGTGATTGCCTATATATAATAAATATTTTCTCTAGAAAAAATTCATTCTGAAAATTGAATTCTGAACATATTGATTAATGATGGATTGCAAGATTATTATTATACTTTTTTTTTTAGTTGTTTGCATTTCAAAATGTGTTGCTATGTCTTACTATTATTACTTGTTATTATGCTATTACTTATTTCGTCTTTTAGCTCTTTTTCCTTACTTCTGGAAAATTTCACAGTAGACTATCCGTCATATTATTTCTTATATCGTGCATTTTTTCTACTTTATGAGCAAATTAAAAACTATTTTCTATAAACATGGATCATTTCAATGAGAGTATTTATAAGATATATGTTACAGTGTCGACTCTCTCAAATCTGCATTCCTAAAGTCCACACATCATCACAGATATAAACAGTGAAATATTCAGTTCAGATGTAGGGGCAAAATTCCAGACATTTTTAGTTTTATTCCATTCTGTATGTATTTCATTTTATAATTCTCAATAACAGGACTGAACTTGTGGTTTCTCCTGAAGGAAGTATACATTTATTTCTAAAAAACATCAAGATATTTCTGATATCACTGGTAACAACAATCTTTTTTTTTTCAATGTATTAAGCTATTTGGTTATTAAGATTGGCTAAACCTCAAATAGAACTTCCTTACTTTGATTTTAATGTGAATTAATAGATGATCATTATGAAGAAAATTTCATTGAAAAAAGATCCCTGCCGGCTCAGGCCTACAGGCGGAGGTAGATTTCGAAGTTAAGTACTAAATTCACCAACAAAACTTAAATCAAGATTAAAGATAAACCCAGTTCCTTCGCTAAGAATGAGCTCTAGGTAGCTAAACATTTTGTGAAAACTCTAATATACACAAATACACACACGCATGTATATGGAATAGGTTTAAAAATGGCTAAAACAAATTCAGAGAACCTCAAAGTGTTAAAATATGTTAATATTTCCATACTCGGGTTTTTATCATGTTTTAATACGTTTCTTCAAACTCACATGACGTTACATATTCACCTGCTGTGGTCCATTATATTTTCAATATGACGCAATATTATTTTTTTTATGTTGTTTTAATTCGTCAAACTATTTATTTCATTTTGAATTTTCATACAGAAATCTTGCTCTAGAAAACTTATGACGTAATATTCAATTTGTTTTCAATTGGTCAAACTATTTATTTCATTTTGAATTTTCATGCAGAAATCTTGCTCTAGAAAACTTATGACGTAATATTCAATTTGTTTTCAATTCGTCAAACTATTTATTTCATTTTGAATATTCATGCAGAAATCCTGCTCTAGAAAACTTATGATGTAATATTCAATTTGTTTTCAATTCGTCAAACTGTTTTATCAAATTTAATTTTTCATGTGAAAACATTGCATTAGAAAAGCAATTGTTGTGGTGAGAATTTTATTGCTTTTTTTTAATTGTTGGCAACAGCTATAATGAAAAATATTTATTTTTTCCTGCCATTGTTGTGTAAAAGCTGGTTTTATCAGAATCATGTTAAGACGGTATTCAAAATTTTTAACCTTCCCAATTCCCATTCCTTTGGACCGATTTTGCTCATTTTCAATCCCCGCCAAGAAATTAGCCATCTTAAAGTTGTTGGCAAGTTTGAAGACGTTCCGTGCATAATTGTGGCTTTTATCGTGCGGGCAAAATTTAGTACATACATACATACATGTATATATATATATATATATAAACTTTTTAGGTGGGGGTGGTTTTGGATTCCTGGGGTCATGTAATGAAAAGTTATGAAGGAACTTTTAAAAAGTCGCATCATGGTAACGACTGCAATAGGTAGAATTTCTTACAAAATCTACCTAATTCAAGAAAACTGTATCTCATGTTTATTATTGCATATTTAATTATACATTTTTAATTTTTTACTTGACCTGTACTTTTAATAATTTAATTGTTTTTAAAATTATCTTGCTTTTTATTATTTTAGTTTATTACTATACTTAATTATTTTAATATTTTATTATATTGCAAGCATTCATTATAATTTTGATTGCATTATTACACTCAAACTATTGTTTAAAAAATGTAAACAAAGCAATGACTAGAAATGTGCAAAATTCTAAAATCTGCACAACCTCTGGTCCCAAGCTGTGCAAATGTGAGGGAGTCTACTGTATCATATGTTTTTCCTAGTTTATAAACAAATTGAAAACTATTTTCTATAAACGTGGATCATTTGAATGAGAGTATTTATAAGATAAGTATAATAATTATTTCTCGCATTTCTTAATTTTTAAAACGAAACATTCGAAAATCTCTCTATTGGATAGCATTACGTTCTTTAAGAATTCACTTATTTTTTTATTCATCTACTGAAAGGATTGAAATGTAAAGCAATAGATCTGAATAGCGTAAGGAATATTCATTTAATTTCAGATTAACTTTGTCTTATTATAAAATTTATTATAAACGTAATGTTAAAACAAATTAAGCTATATAGCCAATGTCTGTAAAAATGAGTGAAATTTCAAGTGTTTAAATTTAGATTTGTTAATAAACTATGTAAATTAAACTTATTTTATTTAAATATGATTTTACTTCATGATTTTATTCTTAATTTTTAATGTTTAGAAATTTTTTCATTTAAATTTTTCAAATCATGCTTTTATCAAGTTTTTCATTATTTAGTAATTAAATAGTAAAAGAATATGTGTATATTTCGTATCAAAATAAAAAAATATATATTCCGCAATTACAGCCGAAAAAGAATCTGAGATTAAACATTTAAAAAACAACAACAAAAATAAATAAATAAACCCAAATTAAGAAATTTAAAATCGGTAAAAAAAAAGGCTGCCATTTCCGGGCGAATAGCGCAGGGTAGCTAAAATGATTAATAGATTTTATAAAAATTACAATTTGATAGGTAATGAAAGGTTAAATCATTATACACAAGTTCTTTTAGTTGTACACACGTCTGTCTCATGTTTTAATAATTTTAATTTTTATATTAAGGATAATAATAAAAATTATACATATCAAAAGTGTACTTTGTGGTTAATTGATACTTATTTTAAACATTTTCGCTTTTGTTTTATATATCTAAGTTCTAACATTTCTTTTTCTTCAAATTACTTAACAATTGTGGCAAATCTAATTGCATTGACCTTTAAAACTACCAATTTTTTATAAAATTCTTGTAGGAGGAAAACACAACCCTCTAATTAACCTTACAAATATGCAACAAGCACAGGTTGCTGAAATTTTCCTATAACGATAGATGGCAGCATGGGAAATTATTAAACGAACATGGATCGAAAAGTTTTTTGTATTGCGTCTATCATAAATTTAATCGGAAAATGGCGTTACTCTGTTCCTTACATAATTTTCTATCTAATTATTGAATTGCAACTTTCACGTTGTATTTTTATTAATTTGAGTGTAAAATAACATTCTATGTCTGATTTATTATATTTCCCTTTTGTTTCATAAAATTAGCAGAGAAATATAAAAGTTTAAAGAAAGTTACCAGTTATTGCGTAGTCTCGGAATTAGGCCTCGATCACCATTTAAGTAACATTTCGTTTGAAGGTAACTTATTTAAGGGTATGATATTGATGTTTATCTATTTACTTTATTGTTTTATTGATATTTTAATGCACATTTGTAAATTTTAATGTCATTTCTGCGATAATTTAATTATACAATAATTAATCAAATTTCTATATGTGTAAAATGTATTTTTTTTTCTTTTGTAATCAGTATATACTTTAAAGACATTTTGGATGCATGAGTTATATATATTGTTTTTGTTAACATGTAATACGGCATTTGTTCCAAAAAAGGATCTCCTTAAGATGTATATTACATTTTATTGCACAGTTTTCAATACTTCCTTTCCTTGTATTATCAAAATCAACACTCATATTTAATACCCATTTTTTTATATATATTTTTTTATTTTACACTTTTTATTAAATCCACACAATTTAACAAAAGAAAAGGAATGCAGATCGGTGAAAGTGTTTTCTCTTTTTCACAGATACTGAACTTGGTGAAGATTGAATTTTTTAGTTGATTTTTAGTTTACTTCCTTACACGGTATAATTTTAAAACATTTTAGATTTTAATTTAAAACATAAACTTAAGCTTTTCAGTTAGCTTCAAGAGTATTATATTTACTAAACTTATTATATTTATTAAATTAATAAGAATAGTATACACAAAGAAAATATTTTATTCATAGTTATATTTTTGTTATTAATAGCAGTTGACAGGACACTAGTCTGATTTTGATCTGATGAAATGTTCCATCATCTTTGATTTGAACCAATTAAAAGAAACCATGCAATTCCATTAACATTAAGCAATCACAGAGCTGGTTTGGAATTTTAAATACAAGTAATAACAATGAGCAGTGATGATAAACCTTCTACAGATTGCATTATTTTCAATTGTTTTTTATTAAATAGTGAATACAAAATATAAATGTTTAAAACTATAACTTAACAAATGATCATTTGCAATATTTAGTCTTATTGCAGCAGCCTATTAAAAGTTAAAGTAATCTACATTGTGATATATATGTATTTCATATTTATAATTGATGATGCTAATTTTTTTTAAATAAAAAAAAAGAATACCCTGTTAAGGGTAGTTGTGCACAGCTGCTGTTTTAATTAAAAAAGAAATGCATTTAGGCAAAGGCAAAATGGAGGTCACATGGTAATATTAAGTGAAGTTTTTGAATAGGAGTAATTTCTTCTAAATGAATTGTATTAAAAACTAAAAATTTAACCATATATGAATAGATTAAATATACATATAAGAAAAATTTTTGTTGTTATTTTTTTTTAATCAACATTTGCTAATCTTATGATAATTTCAAAAGAGCTAGTTTTTTTTAAGTTATATTTATATTTTGCTATTAAATAACACACAATTGATAGTTTTGCAATTTAAAATTTGTTTGTTATTTAAATTAAAGGGAGTATGTATTTTTTAAGAACAGAGAAAAATATTGAGATCAATATTAAGACTATAAGAAGTCATTCCCATCTATTTGACTATGACGTGTTCACAAAGATCGTATTTGAGATCAGGATTGCCACTTATTTCGGCAAATTCCTTCCACTTTCCTGAGCAAAAAAGTTAAATTTTCTCCGAGTAATTCCTCTGAGAATTTTCAAAATTTCAATGGATAAATTTTGCAAAGTACCAAAATTTAGTAAAATTCCTTGTTTTTAGTACTTGTTTTTAAATTCCCGCAGTTTTTTCAGTTTCCCTATACAGTAGCGCCCTGAAGATTATTATTTGTGAGGATGGTGGAATCATAGTCCACATTTTGGCATTTTAATCCAATTTACCCGTGTAAAATTTCCCATTTAACCCGGATTTTTTAATAAAATCTGCTCGGGCTGTGTTAAAAAAATAAAATCTAGGTTTTTTACAACCCTGCTTCCTTATGTGCTAGAACTATTAACCTGGCAGGACAGCCGAAAATATTCGTCTGCTGTCTCTCTCCATAAACCGAAGTGGTCGGGTCCAACAGTACCTGCTTCCAAGGTCACCTTACGTGCGTAGCATATGAAAACGGCGAATTCCGACTCTTTTTTTTGTGTTCTAGAATTATAGAAATTCTTATAGAAATTGAAACTATAAGTAAAAACTGCAAAAAAATCTAAAGTTTCTGATCCATATACACCCTAATTATTATGAAAATTCATAAATCTTAGTATTTTTATCCACAATAATGTATAATTTTGTTATAATAAAAATTGTAAAGAAAAATTAAGTTTTTCGAATAAGGAAAATAAAGGTGAGTGCTTTTAATTTATTGTTTATTAATGCTTAAAATTAACGATAACTTAACGTTTCAGTTATCATATTTCACGAGGAAGAGTGTAATTATCACGAAGTTCACTACTAGATAAAATTCTAAAGATTTTTTCCCGTATTTATGCCATTTAATATGTTTGGGATGTGCTGACACCCCATGCCCGTCTCGTGTTACATTTAACGGCGCCCGTCCTGCCGGGTTAAAAAGATGTACACAGGTAAGTTTCCTATGGCAATACAACAATTTAATATGTCTAGAGCTTAATTATAATCTAGATAGTACAAATAAAGATTTGATGGTAAAAAACTTGAATGTTTCATTAGAAAACTTCTTGGTATAGATGCTCCTGTGATCTGCAAAATTACGTGTGAAAAAATCTCGCCAAACTTGGCGATACACCTGCAGTTCTGATAACCCTGCCATGAATCATGCCAAATCCTATTTATGGCAACCCCAGTCACTCTTTCAGCAGAAGGAGCAGAGAGAGAATCCCCTTTTGTGCAACTAAACATGTTTCTTGAACTTGAAATTTCCAACTGTATAGTTTTCCTGCGTTCATTTCTTCTGCTTTGTGCGTCGTGTCGCCATCTGTGATGGCTGACATAATTTTGCAAGATTCCTTGTAGTATTTTTTATTGGTTTGATTTTTATTACTTTTTTCTATTTATTTTTGATAATGGCTTCTTGCCCATTTTATGTTTAGGTGTATTTGTTATTCACAAAATGTGGATTCATATTGATTGGAATATGATATACTGATTGCAAGGATTGGCATATTGTTTTGACAGGCCAGTTGAGTGGATCTTCGGAATTGGTGTAATTGTTTTACTTTATTTATTTCTTTTTGTTGCTATTATTTGTTTATGTATTTATTTGTTTTTACAATTCTTTTTTGGTTTGACATTTATTAATTATCTTTTTGCAGTTGTTTTTTACTGCAATCGACGTGTATATAGAACTTTAGAATCTAAATTACTCTGCTCTGTTTTTTTTTATTCTTTTTTTGTTTTATTTTTCAAAATGTCAAGGAATCTGCAAAATGTAAGTAATATTTTTGATTTATTTGTATTTATTCGTTGTAAAAATGAGTTTTTGAAATGATCGCATTTCTGAAGCACCAACGAAATTCATTTTCAAATATGGCAATCAATTTTAAGAGTCGAAAGCATTAACTGTCTAAAATTTCTGGTAAAATTATGTTTTTGTATATTTTTTTAATAAAATATTTGTAGACAAAATTTTTCTACCTGAAAAAAAAAAATGTTGTTGAACGTGAATCAGGGTGGGGGTAAGGATAGAAATTATTAGTTTTAAATATTTATTTTCATTATTAAAAAAGCGCAGATTTTCATGAGTTTTAAAAGTAATCGCTATATTTGAAAATGGGTTTTTCTTGTGATTTCAGTTTGGTGATCAATTTCAATGTCAGCACTTTGGCGAGAGAAAAAAAATTGCCAAGTTTATGGTGCAGACCACAAACACATCTGTTCCTTTATTAAATCACGCAATTTAGAAACAGACAAGGAATGCCAATTGGTGAAAGTTTTTCTTTTTCTTTTCTTTTTTTTTTTTTTTTACAGAAACTGAACTTGGTGGAGATGGAATTTTTTAGTTGATTTTTAACTCACTTCCTTATGTGCTAGAAATATATAGAAAAAAAAGATGTAAACAGGTAAGTTATTGATGCATATACAACAATTTAATATTTTTCGAACTTAATTGTAAACTAGATAGTACCTGTCAAGATTTTACATTAAATACCTTGAATGTTTCATTAGAAAATTTCTTAAATTTTTTATTAGTTTGTTGCTTTTAAATTAATTATTGAAATCATGACAAATTTCTATACTGCATATGTTATTCCCATTTCTTTGAGGCCATAGATGTTGCTGTCACTCTTACCTATCCAATGAATTGAAAGAATTTTTAGTTTACAATTTACAACCAATTATACTTGCTTGTCATCAGAAATTTACCTAAAAATACTGGGTAGAGCAATTATTTTTACTTACTACGGTCTTTTTTTTTCTTTTTAAATAACAATATTTACTTTTATTATTATTTTTTTAACTGTATAACCATTAAATACTTCCACAGATTTTAATTTTATCAGTCTCATTCTTCAAAAGCCTAAATTTCAAACTTGATGCAGCTAACATTTTATAATGTATATTTTTTATGGTATTTGAATTTTATTTTACATATTGAAAATACCGGGTGAGCCAAAAGTCCGTTTAAACTTTAAAAACTCATAAAAAAGGGAAGAAATTATGATAAAGGAGCGCGGTTTGCAAAAAAGGGCTCACGAGGTATTCAGATTTATTTTTTAGCAGGAAAAAAACTTTAGTTAAAAAATCACATATAGAGGGCGCTGACGACCCAAAACACAATGAACAAGACAACAATATGCTCCATCACTTGTTCTTCCAATAACAAATGTTCAACATGACATCCAGAACATTCTATGATATAACCAGGTTGTGTTGTAGTACCAGTTCATTGTGTTTCGGGTATCAGCGCCCTCTACATGTGATTTTTTTTCGCTGCTAAAAAAAAATCCGACAACCTTATGAGCCCTTTCTTGCAAACCACACCCTTTTATCATAAATTCTTCCTTTTTTATGAGTTTTAAAATTTTTAACGAACTTTTGGCTCACCTGGTATTAAACCATGGACATCAAGGTAATTTTTTTATAGTTTTTATATGAATATTTTTCTTTTTTTCTGTTTTATTTTTTACGGAAAAGAATGGCAAAATTTTATTTTTCATACGCACATACATACACATGTATATATATTCTTGATAATGGTCACAAATTTAACAAAAGTGTAGATCAGCTAAATTTATTTAATTGATATTTACATGCAAAATATTTCAGTTTGAATAGTTTAAATATAAAGTTTTTTTTAAATATTGTTCTGTTAAATATTATTTGATTATAAAGCATTCAAATAATAAAATATAAATCATATAACTTCTCCTCCTAATAAAATATGTCATTATTGAAATGAATCATCACCAACAATATTATAGAAATCATTTTTCCGAACGTTGAGTGCGAACTTGCATCCTCTACAAAAATTCCGAGCTTTAAATTGCTGCATTAGACCACAGCTTCAGTAGGATCTTGTTCTACTTCTAGATTGAAGATGTTTGAAGAAAAGTTGATGCATGCGCAATTGTATTGATTTTGATTTTGCTTAAATTTTTACCTTTGTGTTTTAATATATATGATTATTACTTTAAACTCAATGCATTCTCCTGTTAACCGGCACTGGTGATAAATCGACAAATATTTTCGAGTGTAACAATTCTGTGTCTGTTACAAAAACGGTTTTAATAAAGCACCAAAATATGCCAGGTGGCAGTGCAACTACAGCAATGATTCATTTGAAATGTTAAAAAATAAAATTTAAATGAAAAATTAAAAGTGAAACATAAAATAATATGTTTTAATCAATTAATAGTTTAACATTTAATTAAATTATGATTATGCATAAAAAAATCAATTTAGAAGTCCTAAAAGATAGTTTAAATAATGTTTCACTTTTCTTTTATAAAATTTGTATACAATACAATTAGTGTTATAACAATAATTATAAAACAATATAAGCTTTGCTGTTTAATTTCAATAAGTAATAAATTTATTAGCATTAATACATTGCCATCTGTTATCTAATGTTTCCAATCTATCGCGAATTTCTTTAAACTCGAAATTAAGTGGAGGAGTGTTTTAAAATAAAAAACAAACAGTTTTTTAAAGATTATCTTTATAATAAAGGACAAACGTCTTTGTGCGTAACACTGACGTCATTTTGTGAATGGCAACACTTGACAATAAAATTTCGGTTTTGCAATTTTTGCTACTGCAATTTTTTAAAATTCTGTATATTGCACATTTGAATTTTTTCACCGAAAGAAGAAAATGTACTTTCAAATGCAGTAAATCATTTTTTAACTCATTTTTATATTCTCATTTTAAAATAATTTTCAAGCATTAAATTTTAAATCTGTCTCTATTGCATGCAGGCTCTGTTACGGAAGAAGTATAATAACCCATTAATGCTCAAAACAGTATAAATAATTCAGCATTTGTCTCCAGCTAATATTCCATAACGAAATAAAAACTTAATAAATAAAATATAAATTTAACATCTATGCAGTCATACAAAAAATATACAGGGTAATTCAAAACTTGTCATTAAAATTTCCTGGAGAGGTAGGGAATACGTCAGAAAATCGATTTTACATAGGAAAGTATGTCTGCAAATGTAAGTATGCGTATGTAGAGGGTGCTGCGTGTACCTAACCTTCCATTGCATCCCAATCATTGTTTTGATTTTCCTAAAGCTAGTATTATTTCTTGTCCTATTTCCACTACTCATTTGGACTTCCACCAAGCCTTTTACATCTTTACAAACTCCAAAAATTTTGTTAATGACCTTTATTCAAAGCCTTCATTATCTGACGTCTCGTTTAATTTTGTTCTTTCCGGTTCTTTTAACCTTTATTTGCGGACATACTTTCTTATGTGAAATTGGTTTCCTGACGTATTCCCTACCTCCTCACGAAATTTGAATAATAAGTTTTGAATCCCCCCGTATGTATTTGTTTGGTAAAGTTTGGCTGCTTTTTACTTTTTTTGGTGAATATAAAATTCATCAAATTGGTAATTTAGATGGGTATATTTGTGGACACTTATATGTTAATGTTATGGCTTGGATTATAATTTGTTTTATTCTTGATACTTATCCACATAGTATTTTTAATGAAAAATGTTGAGCTACTGATGGTAAATATCAAATATTGCATTATTTTCTTCCTAAAATTAAAAAAATTAAAAAAAAAATTTAACAAATGAAATTGTGTTTTTATGTATTATTTGAAACTATCAGCCCCATGCATATTTTTTCTTTCTATATTTCTTATATTATTTCTATTTTTTTTTAAAGTATTAAACTTACTTTGATATGTTAAATGTTAAACAATAAATTTTGTTAAAATTTTGGTTAGGTTTGATTTGGCTGCTTTTTACTTTTTTTGTGAATATAAAATTCATCAAATTTGTAATTTAGATGGGTATATTTGTGGACACTTATTTGTTAATGTTATGGCTTGGATTATAATTTGTTTTATTCTTGATACTTATCCACATAGTATTTTTAATGAAAAATGTTAAGCTACCGATGGTAAATATCAAATATTGCATTATTTTCTTCCTAAAATTAAAAAAAAATAATAATAACAAATGAAACTGTGTTTTTATGTACTATTTGAAACTATCAGCCCCATGCATATTTTTTCTTTCTATATTTCTTATATTATTTCTATTTTTTTTTTTTTAAGTATTAAACTTACTTTGATATGTTAAATGTTAAACAATAAATTTTGTTAAAAGTTTGGTTAGGTTTGATTTGGTTTTAGTTTTAGTTGAAATTTAAAAATAAAATGCAATTTGTATTTTTTTTTTTTTTTTAACTGAGTGTAAAACTTCAATTTTTTAGTTATTAACTGGCATGCAGCTAATATAAAAATATCATTTTTAAAGAAATTTCAAAACTCTATTTCAATACATAATTAATATTTTTCATATAAAAATTATGTTTGATATTGTTAGGGGCAATCTAAAATAATATATTAAACATAAAAAATCTATTAGTTTTCAATTAATATTTTTTTTCATCTACAGTCCTGGAAGCCTGAATTGGATTCCATAATATATTTAAAGCAGATGTAAAATAAAAACAGTAAATAGATCACCACTTGTATGCATATCTGATGAGTACTGTGACATGAACTTTTTTTTCAATGCTTGTATCAGAGATAAATCAATTAAATCAGTCAGTGTTGTACATACATGTAAATACTCAAAAATTTAGAAAAAAGTTATATAATACCTATAAAACCAAGGCAAACGGATGCCACTCATTTCCCCTCTGTAATATAAATACTTAATGAGATAAAAAATTAATACTTCCGAGTACAATATTTTACTTTATATAAGCCGCTTTGGCCACATCGGAAATACTGAGCCAAAATAAATATCAGTTTTTACATCAAGGTAAAATATCATTTGTATCTCAAGGTGAAAACTTACAAGAAGTTTCATTATAGGTTTCCATTGGAAGCCATGTTACCATGTTTATTCAGCTAAATTCTTTTGCTTTCTCTCTCCTAAAAAGCAATATCAAAGTAAAAGGTGAGTATAGACCATAGTTTATTGGCCTTTGTGTGTTGCACAGAACGAAGGTTGAATTGATTGCAAACCTTCTAAAAAATGGTATGGTAGCGAAATAGAAATCACGAGTTTTGGAGCTTTTGAGGTTATTTTTTAGAAATTTTCAAACAGAAATAAGGGGCAGATAATTCTTAATAGCCATTTTTTTATTTATTATAACTGTGGGCAGCGGCCATCACTAATTTAAAATCATTCTTATTTTCGCCACATATATGTTAATTTATGCATAAAATTTTGCCATTTATATGTTTTAATGATTTTATTCAAAATTTTGTTGCATCAGAAGGTCTGTTGTCAAAGTTACTAAAATAAATAATGAAAACTGCTCTTAGAGAATACTTTACTGTACTAAAAGTGGCAAGCAGAGAAACTTAATTATCTTTATTTTTTATAAAAACAACTTTTAAAACTTTATACACGTTAAGTTTCTTCTTGAAACTAATTCTCACAAAATAAGAACATATCCAACATATTTTAAGAAAACAATAGCATAATGCTCTGAAATGTCACACAAAAATTACAAGAATTGATATGATGAGCTTTCAGAGCATCATACAAAGCCAGCTACATCTCCAGTAGCAGAAGAATTGCTGAGAAATACACTCGCGGCATCTCTGCATATTCTGAAACTTTGAAAAAAATCTCAACTGTTATTCTGAGAGGTATTTAAAGATTTTATTACATCATTATGTAAAGGCCAGTAGCCAATCAGAATCATGAATCAATCACATAGGTTTGTGTACGTATGTAAAATTAGATTGTTAGCATAATAAATTAGTCTACATACATAATATTAAATATACCTACAATCATATGAAATTCAGTTACGAAAATGGATGAACTATTTTAAATATTTTTTAGAAACATATACACAAAGTAAATCAAAGTCACACTATAATGATAGTGTTGCAAAATTGGGATGTTCGCAACTTGTGAACTCTATTTAGACTAAACGCGTGCATGGAGACGATTTCAACACGTAAATAAATGTAAGTTGTAAAGAGAATTCCCCAAAAAATAAAATAAAAAGCAGAAATTATAATCTAAATAAGCGATTAAAATCGAATAAAATTAGCAGGAAACAATAGAAAAATGTGTAACAAATTTAATTTAATAAATGTGCAATGAGGTTAATAATTCATTTTTTAATCTAATATGTTTAAATTATCATAAATAACATAAATCTCAATGTTAAAAAGAGCTGTTTTCTGTAAATAAGTTAAAACACGGGGGACATGTGGTAAGCTATGATTACATACTATCAGCAAGACTTAGTAATTTAGTGCTTCATTATCCGAAAGTGATTGTATATATCTATATGCTACCGTCTAGTTGATGTCCTCAAATTTCTGGTCACAAATGGTAACCTGGTGACCAAACGTTTCATACCCTAAATTAAAGTAACTCAAAAATTAATGTTAGGTTGTTTAAATTTGAAATATTTATAAGAATCCGAGCAAAAATTATGTGATTTATTGCAAATAGTTATTACTTCCCTGCTACATTGCCCATTCAACCCCAGAACAGGATTGGAATGATCATGTTTTAAAAATTAAATTTTTTTAATATTTTCTATATCATTACAGTTAGAAAAATAACATTGCTTTTAAAGTTTTCGTGAGTTAATACTTTATCAGAATAGCTGAAGTATGAAACTCTAGATTTAATACTTTTCTAGTAAGACAATAAAATCAAAAAATGTCCCTTTCGTATACAGTCTCCTTTATAATCTTTATAAATTATACACAGTATCAAGAGTCTATTATTAAAACTGAAAACAGTATTTTAAAATTTATTCGAGTAAAAAGAAATGCAATAGACATTACATTTAATAAATTTAATTTTTATTTTCAGTAACTGTCTATAAATAAATTGCTTTTTAAATAAACTCTTTCTATTACAAAATTGCAAAGCATATTTTTACTTTAAAAATACATTTTAAACAATTGGGGTGACAAAAATTACAAAAATACCCCACATACATCAGACATTGGAAATAATGCTCAAAATTCTAAGTCCATGATAACGAAATAAAAGGACACAAGATTTATTTTTAAGAAAGTGTCTTTGACAGGGAACTTAGTAGAACTTTCTAGTAGTTCTTATTTATTCTGGTAAATGGAAATGCAATACAAGTGGTTTAATTTGCATTTCTACGACATATAAATTAATTCTATAAAGTTAAAAAAAAGTATTTCAAATTATTAAAACATCTTTATTGGACTAATAAAACTGTTATTTAAAGTAAAGCAAATAGGGTTTATGTTACACTTGATGTTAAGAAATGCAGTCTATTTGAAACTGCATCTATTGTGATTTAGACAACATGATATATTTTAAAATGAGAAATGGGTAAATTGGGATGGGTGAAGTGGAAGTTTTCTTAAACTAAATATTCTTTTTTCTAACAGAGGATCATAACAAATATTTAATGCTCATACAAAAATTTTAATATGTATAAAGTTGTGGTTATGAAAAGATTTTGAAAATTGGTTTCACTCCTGCATGTAAAATGTTTTTTAAATTCTATTTCAGAGAGTTTCACTGATAACAGCCTCAGGTCCAAGAAATTTCAGCAATTTTTGAGCAAAAAAACTAAATGAAAGAATGCAGTGAGCTCTATGAAATTAAGACAAAGGAAGCTAAGAAATTGAACTGTGAAAATCATATGTTTAACTAATATGTTGTAATATGTACAAAGTTTACAATTTTATAAATTGTTGATATAAATTCCTTCAACGATGCATTACCTGTTTTCCATGTATTAACACATATACTTCATTTAAGTATGTAAAATCTAATGCCGGGTTAAAGGTAACTTTCTAATTTTCCCACTTAACTGAACAGTTCTACTCCATACAAATGAAGGTAGTTCAAATTCTCATAGACGATAATAATTTTCCAACCCTGTAAAAATGTTATTTGTTAAATCTTTAAGAATATGCATGGTACAATGTGTATACTGCTCGGTGAAAATCAGCTGTAAGTTTGAGGATAATCATGTCTTTAATAATTGCATCTTATTTAGCTCCTTACAGATAACCCTTCAGTTTTAAATCATTGTTTAAATTTGAGGATTTGAAATATTTTTCTCTGTCGTTCATTATGAATACTTAAATGCCAGCACTAGTACAGAATATGTTGTCAGATGATTCAAATTTTACATGCAAAGGACATTCGATATAGATAAGTACTTGTGTAAGATCAGCCAAAAGTGCTCGATAACTAACAATATTTTTTTTTTTGTTCTTTTAAAGTTATTTGTTTTTGTTTCAAATTTGTAAGGCAAAAAATTGTCAACCACATTTTTGTAGCATTTTGGTATTGTATTATTTCTAATGAAATTAGTGTTTTTCAAAATTATGTTTATTACTTTAATTCTACTACTTGACTTTACATTAAACAGAAACTTCCTTTGAAGATGATATTTATGATTTAAAAATGTGTTGGCCTACAAACGACACTGTTGATATTCGTTAGCTACTACAAATCATCCATGTTCTTAAAGTGTAATATGTGAACAAATAGTTTCTACAAATATATCTTATTTTCATTTTGCGGCTGATTAAATAATTGAATTCTTTAAAAATTAAAAATTAATATATATTTAACTGTGCAGATGAAAAAAGGTTATATATACATATATCTTTTTCATAATTTTAGATTAAAATGTGGACAACTGACATACTTGTTTTTAAAGTATTTAAAGCATTTTCTTGAAGAATTTCAACAAAGTATCTATTTATGCATATATTTTATATTCCATGTCTTATGAAAATAAATATTTTCCCTCAAGAAAATGTCAGTGCCTCGTATTTACTATGAAGCAGCAGAAAAAACTTTTTTGTGTGAAATATGCTCCAAAGGATTTTCATGCAGTGGTAATTTAAAAGCATACTTGTGCAACCATACAAAGGAAAAACCTTTTGTTTGTGAAATATGTTTGAAAGGATTTTCAAAAAATAGTAAATTAAAAGAACACTTGCGCTCACATACAAAGGAAAAACCTTTTGTTTGTGAAATATGTTTGAAAGGATTTTCACAAAATAGCCATTTAAAAGAACACTTGCGCACACATACAAAGGAAAAACCTTTTGTTTGTGAAATATGTTTGAAAGGATTTTCACAAAATAGCCATTTAAAAGAACACTTGCGCACACATAAAAAGGAAAAACCTTTTGTTTGTGAAATATGTTTGAAAGGATTTTCACGAAATAGTAATTTAAAAGAACACTTGCGCTCACATACAAAGGAAAAGCCTTTTGTTTGTGAAATATGTTTGAAAGGATTTTCTCGAAATAGTCATTTAAAAGAACACTTGCGCACCCATACAAACGAAAAACCTTTTGTTTGTGAACTATGTAATAAAGGATTTTCTGACAGTAGTCAACTAAAGCGACACTTGCGCATCCATACAAAGGAAAAACCTTTTGTTTGTGAAATATGTTCCAGAGGATTTTCAGAAAATGCTAGTATGAAAAAACACTTGCGCACACATACAAAAGAAAAACCTTTTGTTTGTGAAATACGTTCCAGAGGATTTTCAGAAAGTGGTAGTATGAAAAAACACATGCGCACACATACAAACGAAAAACCTTTTGTTTGTGAACTATGTAATAAAGGATTTTCTGACAGTAGTCATTTAAAGCGACACTTGCACACCCATACAAAGGAAAAACCTTTTGTTTGTGAAATATGTTTGAAAGGATTTTCACGAAATAGCCATTTAAAAGAACACTTGCGCACACATACAAAGGAAAAACGTTTTGTTTGTGAAATATGTTCCAGAAGATTTTCAGTAAGTGGTAATCTGAAAAAACACTTGCATACCCATACAAAGGAAAAACGTTTTGTTTGTGAAATGTGTTCCAAAGGATTTTCAGAAACCAGTGATTTGAAAAAACACTTGCGTGTCCATACAAAGTAAAAACCTTTTGTTTGCGAAATATGTTCCAAAGGATTTTCTAAAATTGGTAGTCTGAAAAAATACTTGCGTACCCATGCAAAATAAAAAACCTTTTGTTTGTGAAATATGTTCCAAAGGATTTTCAGTAAGTAGTAATCTGAAAAAACACTTGCACACACATACAAAGGTAAAACATTTTGTTTGCAATATATGTTCCATGGTATTTTCCCAAAGGGGTATCCTGAACGTGCACTTGTGTGCCCATTTAATGGAAAAACCTTTTTGTGAAATATGTTCAGAAGAATTTGCATGTAATGGTAATGAAAAACATTTTGCTTTTAATTATGTTCGAAAGAATTGTCAGATAGTGGTGATTAGAAGTAACATTTGTATATCCATACAACTGAAAAACCTATTGTTTATGAAATATGTTCAAAGGAATTTTCACTGAGGTACCATTTGAAAAGGCACTTGCATGCCTCTATAAAAGAAAACCTATTGTTTGTGACTTATAATCCAACGATTATCACGAAGTCATCTAAAAAAAATAGTTGCATAACCATAAAAAACCTTCAGTTATGAGATGTATTCAAAATTATTGTTAGTGAGTTACAATTTCAGAAAACGTTATTTCTTATACAGATTGAAAGTTCTCTTTTTTGGAATCTGTACTGTATTGACTTTTCACAATTTGACAATTTAAAAACTCATCTGCATATTCATACAAATAAAAGTAATATTTGTTAATTCTACAAGATTTTCTTTAAATTATATCTTAAAATTTATATATTCTTAACAAAAATGCAAAGTCAATTTTTTTAATGTAGAAGAGACTAGGACACAGGGGACCACTTTTGCAGTTTCCACTTTTTCTCTTCAATGGAAAGTTCAGTCGGCCTGAAAATATTTGTTAACATTCCTTAAACATTTTTACATGCCTTAGAATCTTTTCAGAATATAGTTTCAAATACATTAAAAAATATATTTGTACATGTTCATAAAGTGGACCAGTGTACCCCAAAAGCAGGGCACAGTGGTCTACCATTATATATTATTTGAAATACAATATAAATTTATTTTGTATTAATCAATTCCTTTCTATCCCCCCCCCCTTTACCTCCAAAAAAATATAATAATGCAAAGTTGCAAGTTACATTTTCGAACAAACCATAAACAAAACAAAACAGAAAAATCATCAAAAACATATTTTTTAAAGTTAAGATGCAGGACTAATTACGAATAAAGTGAAGTAATTAAGTAAAATAAAGTTATTGCACATTAAAATTTGCAACTGAAACTTCAAAATATTATATGAGCCTAAAATTCTTTTGGCTTTGTGGGCGACATTACGAGAAAGCTGATATACACAACAGATTAATAATCATAAAGTTTTGATTCCAAATTTGTTTTATGTTACATCTAAAATCTCTATATAATAAAATACAGTACAACGAATCCGGGGCGAACCCATCGATCGTAACAGTCTTCGATAAGATGGAGCCACATTAAGCTTAATTTCGATATGAGATGTGTAAGAGAAAACTTATGTGCCTAAATACAAATGTTTTCTACCTGAAATCCCTTCCATTCAACTCAATTTTCTCTAAAAGATTCAAAACTAACAAAATTTCAATGATTTGCGCTGTTAAAAAACATTTCAGAAATAGAGGTTAAAACATACGTACCGTAAAGCGTAGACAAGCGGTAGCGAGTCATTCACTTGATTCATTGAAAAAAAATTAAACCATGAAAGTATTCTTCTCGCGGCGCAAATCTACTGCGGTAAACCTATCAGCTACAGTCCCCACTACAGCGAGGATGGCCGCCCAGGGAAACCTAGCAAATCTTTTGAGTTTTAGTGCAAAGAACAGACCCAATCGTTTCTGCTGAAATGTGACGCAAAGATCGTACAAAGAAGAAACATGCTGGGGAAATTCAGCTCCCGCACCCCCACAACTTGAAAGGACAAGATCCAAAGGGTTGTAAAAGATTCTTTGGCGGTCGTTTTCAAAGTTCAAGTTCAAACGGCCGGCGTTTTTTGTTCGTTAACTATGCTAGTGTCGTTTGTGAAAGAAAGGATAAACGATTATTTTCGTTTGATACATTAAAACATTAAGTACAATTTACCAACATTAAATGCATAAAAATTGGATAAAATTTATAGACAAAAAAAGGGTATCCATTGCTACTTTTATTCACAGGTAAGTTTTATGAATGTTTTTCACTGTTTCCCAAAAATCTTAATTTTTCAGATGTGGATGTAGTTTTTTAAGAATTGTAATATAATGAAGAATCTAGTATGTTGTGGCCATCATAAAACTTTCTTCTATCGCATACATGTCAATACTTCAAAATTCACTATCTCAGTGCCAAATTAAATGGCAATCTGTGTTCATCATGAGAATTCTAAAAATATGAAATTCCGTGCATTAGTTCTCGAGGTATCACTGTCGCTGAAATCGTGTAAATGCAGCATAGCAGCGCCACCTATTGGGTTATTTTACACCAGAACCTAATTATCACCAACTTATGTCAACGTCTAACTGAATATGAAGTTTGAGGAAAATTCGTGCATTAGTTCTTGAGATAGAGTTATTGCGCAAATCATGACAAATGCAGCATAGAAGCGCCACCTGTTGAGCGATTTACAACAACACATAATGAGCAGCAATATTAATCAAGTTATACTTAAATCTCAAGTTTGATGAAAATTCGTGCATTAGTTCTTGAGATAGAGCTATTGAGGAAATAGTTCAAAATGCTGCGCAGCAGCGCCACCTATTGGGTGATTTACACCAACACGTAGTCAGCATCATTTCATATAAAGGACTAACTAAATCCGAAGTTTGATGTGTGCATTAGTTCTTGAGATAGAGCTACTGCGAAAATAGTGTAAATCCTTCAAAATGCAGCATAGCAGCGCCACCTGTTGGGCGATTTACACCAAAAACTAATCAGCACAACCTATATCAGGGACTACCTGAATATAAATTTTTATTAAATTCCGTGCATTAGTTCTTGAGATAGAGCGCCCACAAAATTTGTGTCACATACAGGCAGACAGACTCACAGACAGACATTTTGTAAAAACATGTTTTTTGGAATCTCTGACCCATAAAACGTGTAAATCCGTCGAAAAGTGGAATTCGAAAATTTTCATGAAACCAATACTTTCTTCTTGTAAAGATAGAAGAAAATAAAAGTTGTTAATGCCTGTTTTTAATTGTAGTGACTTTAATATATGTCTGTCTAAATTTTAGCTCAACCAGTCCTAGAATTGTATGTTATTTATTTATTTACTTAAAAAAATTTACTTGTGATATATTTAAGTATAATTAATAGTCAGTCAGATGAGTTTAAGTAAAAATAATAAGATGATCACCTTCACTTTGGAAAATTTTCCTTGATTTCTGATATAGCAAAACAAACGAGATAGGCGGGGTCAGTTTACAATATCACCAGAATGTCTTACGTGTATTTTAAAATAATTTAATTTGAAAGCATGAAGTTTAAGTAAATAACCATAAATATTATTTTAAATATTTATTTTAGCATAAAAATTTTTAATTTATATTTTGCACTTAGACTATTAATTTTATTTATATTTTTCATTTAGACAATTATTTATATTTAAATAAAAAAGAAAATCTGATTGTGAAGGGATCTATACATACTAAAATTAATTATAAACTATAAAGCTTACATATGAGTTTTCCATTCTCTAAAATATTTATATAGTTTATGTGTTATTTGCAAAGTAATATGTAAATACTTTGTATATTATGTAAACACAGCTAATAGTCTAAAATTTTATAATAATTACTTTTATAAATAAATATTGTATAAAATAACAAAATTACAGTGATAAAAATAAATATTAAATTAAACATTATTAAAAATATTTAAATAATAATAAAAAAATAAACATTTATATGACTGATAAAACTAAAGTTTGAAGACAGACACACGTTGGATAAGGTTGGATGGAGGAGCCGCGGTGACTGACACTGAAGCTGAAAAATTTACAAAGTTTTAAGTAATTTTTAAGAAAGTATAATACTGTAATACATAAAAGGTAAGTAACTTTTAAATAAATTTTCACTAATTACATAAAACAATATATGTATATTTAGTTTTACATCATATTTTAGACCGTCAGTCATCGGTGAATGACGCGTTCTAAAAGGAAAGTTCAGAGTCAGTCACCGGTGACTGACGTGGCGCTTAACGTGTTAAAGTCATTTAGTCAAATTCATTTAAATAAGTTGAAATGAAAGCAGCTAATTTTAGTCTGGATATTTTTTAATCTAACATCTTTTTCGAGCAAAAAAAAGTTTTTTACAGCTATTAAAATCAGGCATTAACTATGTTTGATTCTTCTTTGTATTACAAAAAATTGAAAACTTCATAGATGTATAAAAAAATTAAGGTTACGAAACACTAAAAGGCACTTATAAAACTTATTTTTGAATAAAAATAGCTTTCGTCTTTTGCTTACAGAGTTTATTGGTAGATTTAAAACCCCCTGAGACTTTTATTTCTTTAAAATTTATCCTATTTATTAATCCTTATATAATTTTTTCTTGTTTTTTTTTTGGGGGGGGGGAGGGGGAGTAAACGATAAAAATACAGTTTCAAAATGTTATTAAAACATTACTATTAATTATTAGTATTATTTCAATAGTTGCAGCAGACTTTTTTAACTGCTCAGTTTTATTGCATATTTGTTATATTTTTGTTTTATTAAGAAATCTTAATTTTGTTATGGTATATTAGCTGGAAAGCCTGGTTTACCCAGAAGTATTGTAAATTCTAATAAATTGTTTATTAGAACATAAACTAGCCGAATTTTTCTCCCCTAAACGATTCCATATTGTCAATTATTTTCATCAGTTTTTTTCAAATTTTAAGTGAAAAACACAATTTTTACCCACCATCCTAGGACGTTCGTTTACACTAGTGATAAAATAATTTCAGAACCTGCCAGAAGTTATTTTAATAATAACAGGCTACAGTCAATAGGCTACTTTTATATTTTTTAAAAGCAGTACATAAACCAAAATATTTCTTGCTATGTTAAATAAATCGCCATTTTTCTTTGTTTACATTATTTTATAGTTGAATAATTAGTTTTAAACAATATTTCTGTGTAGAGAATAAGCAATTATGAAATATTTTGAAAATTCATCATTACAGTAACAGAGTGGTGAGATTGTGAACCACTGTACCCAAGCAGTGGGTAGTCCACTGTGCCCTATGTTGAAGTTCAATACATTCTCATAAAAATGTTATTTAAAAGCATTCTTTTAAGTTTATTAACTTAAAAATTAAATAAAACTAGTATCTTACTTTTTACGAAAAAAGCTTTTTTATCTTATTTATCTCTAACCAAAGAAAAGTATGATGATTAAAAATTTTACTTTTAGAGAAACTCAAAACAGCCAGTCAGGATAAAATTATTCATTCTGAGTTAACTATGTCTTCTGAAGGCTATAAGTAATCAATCCAGTGCTGTAATCAATTAGCCTAAAAAAAGATTTAAAAAATTAAAAATAAATAAAACATAAGGAGTAATCCAAGGTTCCTTAAGTGCACTGTACCCCACTCTCCCCTATATTCTAGAACAGTGATCCTTTACTTTTTTTGAGCCCTTTTAAGAATGAATTTCTAGCCTCTTAATCCTACCATTACCTATGTTACAAATTATAATGAATATTATCAGGGGCGGATCCAGAGAATCGTTTTGGGGAGGGCGATACCGAGTGACATATAATCAACGTAGTCTTACTTTCTGTTGCTCAAATCCTTCCTTGCTGTTAATTATTAAATGAATATGAAATTAATGCGATTTAAAAATATTACAGACTCTCGATTATCCGACATCCGATTAACCGAAACACTCGGTTATCCAGCACTCTTATTTTATAATCCGCCCTCTCCTCAAAATATCGTTTATTGTTACTTATTAGGTCGTAAAATTAAAAACGTTATAACAGAATTTATTTATTAAACGTCTTTTTTTTTCTTTTTCTGTTTACTCTTATACTATGGTAATTATTTATCTTATTTTTTGTTCTTTTAGTCATGGTGAACAACAATAATAACACAACCCGCGATGATTATCTTTTTAAACTTTTGATAATTGATTTTGATGTAAGACTTTTTAAAAATTTGCGATTTATGGAAAATCCTAACGTGATGACATGGTAAAAAATGAAGATCATTTTTGGATTCAGCACTAAAAAATGCATAAGAGACAATTATCGAAAGCTGAAAAACATACCCATCACATCCATTTTTTAATATTAGATTTCTGAAAGAGGATAATCTCTGAAAAAGGATCCCCTTCAGAAATCTGACGGGCCTTTAACATACTAGAAAGTCAAAATATGTCATCTAAGTGGTGTGTATACCTCTTCACTGGCGCGGATCCAAGGAAGGGGTGGGGGAGATCGCCCCAATCGCTCCCCCCCCTTGGATAAAAAAGTATAAATCCACCGATTATCGCGAATTTCGACAAATGGTCGCCGAAAAAAATCAATTTCGTCAATCGTTCGCAAATCAAAAAATCGCGCAAAAAATGCGAATTTCGTCAAAGGATCACGCAAAAAAACGCGAATTTCGTCAAAGGATCACGCAAAAAAACGCGAATTTCGTCAAAGGATCACGCAAAAAAACGCGAATTTCGTCAAAGGATCGAGCATAAACGTGAATTTCATTAAAGAAGCGCGGAAAAAAACGTGAATTTCGCCAAAAAATTGGACATTTCATCAAAGGACCACAAAAAACGTGAATTTCGTAAAGGACCACGAAAAAAGAACGCGAATTTCGTCAAAGGATCGCAGAAAAACCGCAAATTTCGACAAAGAATCGCAGAAAAAAACGCGAATTTCGCAAAAGGAACGCAGAAAAAACGCTAATTTCGCCAAACAATTGCAACGCTAATTTCGCGAAAACGCTAAAAAACGCTAATTTCGCGAAAGAATCGCACAAAAAATGCGAATTTCGTCAAAGAATCGCGAAAAATATATGCTAATTTCGTCATTGGTCCGCGGAAAAAACGCACAAGTAGCACCAGGAGGAGATTCCCCTAGGTGCGCATCCACAGGTGGGGGGGGGGGTTATCGATCGGGACGGTCGCTACCCCAAGATATAAATCCAATGTTTTTATCGGCAGTTTTCGCGGAACAGACAGACAAGCAAACGAAAATACTTTTCAGTTGTCAATGGTAAACCTCACTGACGTTTCGGCAGTTAGTGAACAAAATAGGATTACATCCTGTCAAAAGGCATATGGCGCCATAATTTTTGACACTAATGGGTTGAGGTGGTGACGATGCCATTTCGTGTACTTTTTGTTGAATCTCTACAACAGAAATTGACAACGTTGTGCGGATCCCTTAAAAGTGTTGAAACTTTTTCGTTCTTTCAAAGAAGCTGCAATTCTAATTTCTGTATAACGATATTTTTGAGGAGTGCTTTATTGTTTGAGAAAAGAATGGGATTCATAGCAATTTCCAAAGAAAGAAAGAAACAAGAAAAAGAAAAATGCTTTGAAAAATTCAAGCATTTTAATGTTTTCTGAAGAAAACCAATCATGTGTTAAAAATATACTGTTATTTCCACCCACGTTGGTAAATTTCAAGGGTATTTCATGAATGAAAAAAAAGGATCATGTCCTAATCCTAGTCAGTTAAAAGCTAAAATGAGTATGGTGTGTTGATTTCTTAAAAACCAACTAAGTAATTTAAATTAAAATAATAAAATTTTGTAAAAAATCACCATAAAATAAAAGCAAAACATAGGACGCGTTTCGAGCTAAAAAATATAACAGCCCGTCATCAGCTACAGTAAACACGTGTCCGCAAGCGGACAAGGTCAAAAATGAACTGAAAGGGAGAGAATGTTGCAAAGAATGCGACAGATGGCGCTAGCTGAAAGGGGTACATACAGAAGAGAAAAGTGTTGCCAAAAAATAGAAGAGAAATTGATAGGGAAAAAATGGAAATGAAAGAAATAAACAAAATTAAAATAAAATAAAAGAAGTAAATTAAAAAAATATAAATAATAATAATAAATAAAGAAATATAAAAGAAAAAAACAAAAGATCCCCCTTTTTTTACAAAATAAAAAGAAAAGAAACAAGAGAAGAGGGAAAAGAATTACAAAAGTAATTTCCACGCTGGAGATAGGAAAGGAGATGATGGGAGATCATTGACAAGATTAGCAGAATTTTTAGAAATAAAATATGCTTCATGAAAATCCAAGTGAGAGGGAGAGGCAGGGGAAGAAATAATTTTGGCCATGGAGAAATTGAAACAATGACTGGAAGACCAACAGTGAGAAGCAATCGAAGATTTAGAGATTTCTTGATTTGCAATATGCCTCTGATGCTCGCCTAATCTGAATTTTAAAGCTCTCTTTGTTTGACGACCAATATAACCTAAATTGCAAGAGCAAGGAATAAAATAAACACCCCACCGGTTCTCAGTAGGAATAGGATCTTTTAGAGAAGTGAATTTAATTTTATTCATAGGTTTGAAGATAACTTTAAAATTAAAACCAGAAAGGATTTTAGCAATTTTAAATGCAAAGCGACATGGCGGTGCGAATCGACATATTATAAGATGCTCTGCGTGGCCCGGGAGCGAAGGAGTTCCGGTCACACGGAAATGTTACACACATACAGACGTTTACGGACATTAATAGTAATGACTACGAATAGTCGTATTTGAGGCTTAAAACAATTTATTTCATAATCATCTTGAAAAAGATTTTACATTAATAACTGCCCTCTAAATTGCTAATAAAAATATGTACCCATTCATGCCTAACACCCTATATTTTGTACATTACAAAAATGCATAAAAAATGGACTTCAGAACAAAATTTCATAATTTAAAAATAAAAATATGTATTTCAAAGAAGTCTACAGGTTAAGATTATAACTTATTTAATCGGATTCTTGATTGAAAAAATACAAATAAACTTACTTTTTACATTTCGCCATCTTGAAAAATGAAAAATCTATAAAACACCAGAAAAAGCCTTCTTTTAAGCAAATAAATATCCACCGTATGCTATCATCTTTCGGTAACAGATAAGGAAATTTATAGATAATTATTTCATACAATTTTCATGTTACAAAGAAGAAGAAAATTATACAAATTTATTAAAATCTGAAGCTTCCCAAAATGGGGCACTAAGCATAAATGGGTTAATGTCAGTACAAAACAATAAAATTCTGTTTCATCTGCAGATTTTTTTACACCACAAAATAGATCTTTTGAATAAAAAAAATATTTACAAGTTTTCATTACTCAGGTGGGTACATAAAATAAGCAAAAAAACCCCCATATATTATTAAAATTATTTGTTCATTATTTATTTATTTACTGTTTTTATTTGTAATTAAGTTGTGTGACAATTATAAGAAATGTAAAAGAAAAAATGTAAAATTTCTTCATTTCACAGGATATTTGAAAATTTTTTACTTCTTAGTTATCCCGTCGACCAATTTCGCCAAGTTATATAAATCGCCAAACTACTCGCCAAATTATACACATTGACATAATTTTTATTTTAAAAAACGAAAGAACAAATAAATTAGTAAAACATTAATAAAAATACAAATAAAACGTCGAATTAATGGTTTTATTGGCCATTATTGGCATTTAATCTTGCAATTAATTAATTAATGATAACCATTATTGGCATCTAATCTTACAATTTGGCGACAGTAATTTGGTCGGCGGGATAACTAAGAAGTACCGAAAATTTTATGTAAGTCACGATGTAAAGTATTTTATGATTGGGGCAATCTGTTTACTAAAAATTGTAAAAACTGTAATTTTGAAGAAAATAAAATAGTTTCCTTGTGGAAAAAAAAACGATATTTTAATCTTGGTCCACAATACAGTGATTTTTACAAAATGCTATTCAATTAGACATGTTAAAGTTTCAATAACTTATATATTATAGTAAATCCATTCTCAGTAACTACCCTCTCTGCTAAATTGTATATTTTATTTATTTTCTTTCTAGATTATATATTTTATTTATTTTCTTTTTAGTTATGTTTCCGTTTGGATTCTGGGAAGATTGCAGGCTGTTAAAAGTTATTTTGTCAGCTTCAAGCCTTCAAGTCGACTGAAAATGGGATATTCAAAAATAAAAAGTGCTATTCTTCACTTGAATGTAAGTCTCAATAATGAAGACAGTATCCAAAAGCACCATACTTGCAAATATTACTGAAGATTATATATATATATAATTTAAAAAACTTTTCTCAGAAAAAAGGAGATGAGAAATAATTTTAAGAAACCAAGTACGGTATAGGAACCATTAATCCAGAATTCCAAAATGCAGAAAGACCCGAAATCCGAAAAAAAATATTCAAAAATTTCCTAAATTTGTAAATTTTTATTAAAATTTTGTATTTTCTGAAAATTTTCGAAAATTTTACAGATTCCTAATTTTTCTTTCAGTCCATTGTTTCAATGTGTAGCCACTAAAATATGGTACTTCAGTGGCGGGGGGAACGTGGAGCTCCACCCTCCCCCCCCCCACCGAAAAAAAAAGAAACAAATCATTTTTCTGTCAAATTTTAGTTTAAAAGTAATTTATATTACGATTCGTCAAAAAAATCGTCATATATTTCGATCGTTCCCACTCCAAAAAATATACTACGCATTATTTGATACAAATGCAAAAGGTAAATTTTTATTTATATTTTACATGTGATTGTTCCAATTTGTTACTTTTATGTTTTTGAAAAATACCGGTGGAATTTATTTAAAATGTCGCCAATTTTTTTATCTAAATTATGTAGCTTAAAAGAAAAAAAAGGGTAAAGCTTGTAGATAAAATGATATTAGTTACATTTTTTTATATAAAAACTCTTATCACTGAATAGTGCAGGACTTTTTGTTAAATAATTTTAAAAAAAATGCAAACAATAAGTTTTATTCATATTCTAGTAGGGAATGTTTAAATTTTGTTATTTTTATGTTTTTGAAAAATTCTGGATTTGGCTGAGGGATGGGGGGGGGGGGGAATTCTGAATTTTGGGAGGGACATGTATACTTGATGGGTGGAACATGTATAGGCAAAATCTCCGAAAGGAACCAAGGAGTTTTTTCAACAGGAGCAAGGCAGTAAGCCTGTTATGATTTGGGGGGCGGGGATATGGCTTCAACAGCCTAACCTCTCTCGATTTTCTAAAAGGAAGACAAAATTCCCAAAAATATCAAGAGACGCTGAACCAACATTTCCTTGCCATTCGGTGGCGTTTAAGAAGGGGGGGGGAGGGTTGTAGGTCCTGAATGGATCTTTGAACAACGTAATGCGTCGATGAACATATCATAGACTATGTAACAGTGGTTTTCGCAGAATTTTTTTTAAATTCTTGAGTCACCAGCTATAAGTCCTGGCATAAACCTGATTGAGAATGTCTAAGGCATTTTAACCTGCCAGGTTTACAGCAATGAAAAACAGTATGACTCCCTTGAAGAATTAAGAGGCCATAGAGAAAGCATGTACTCTTTGCCACCAGAAACCCTACAAAAACCAATAATTTCGATGGACGTGTGTTTATTCGAACTAATCCGAAATCACAAAAAGAAAAAAAAATTGTATGTAACAGTTTTGTAAAAATGACAAATGCAGTTTTTTGACATTGTGCATAAACTTTTGAGACAGTTTTGTTTAAACAAATTTTAAATTATATTTTTTACAAATGTGTAATTTAAATTTTTCTACTTTTGATATGATTTATTTAAATAAGTTGCGAAATACACAAATAAAAAATGCTATTTATTTTAACTTTTTATTTTTCCTTAAAAATCAACATATTATGCTTGTGCTTAAACTTTTGAAATGGACTATAGAAGAAAGGTGTTGATCAGTTTAATAAACAGGAAGTAATGAGTCAAATACTGGAAGTGATTAGGAAAGCCAGGAGACAAGTATCAGGAGACATACAAAGTACCAGGAGACATACAAAGTATTTCTATGCTTTATTTTTCTTACGTTTTCTACATAAAAATACTAATAAACCTTAATTGAGATCTCTGAATTAATTTTACGGGTAAGAAATCTGTATATGTGGTTTCTAGAAAATCAATTTTTCCATTATTTCCATGTACGATACATTTCATCCAATGAAATGTGTTTAACGCATTAGAATGAAATTTTATCAGAATGCTTTCCATATTACTCACTATGTTCTGAACTAGAACCTAAGCCCTATTTGATAATGTAATTATTTCATAGGTACTCGAATATAAATAAATGGTAATTTTTAATAAAAAATATGTATTTTTGACACATAATATTTTACTTAATTTTGAAGATATTGTAAAACTCTTAGTTTAATGCACAGGTATGTATAATAGTAGTATGTAGTACAAAGGAAATTGAAATATATTTTGTTTAATTAATTGCACTTTGTCTAGCACAAATATGAAATTTTGCTAAAAATTGGCAAAAACACCATTTTTTTAAATTTGAAGATATTGCTAGGTTGTTATGTATTTTTTTTTTTTTTTTTTTTTTTTTTTTTTTTTTTTTTTTATCATTCTGTATTACAGAACTAAAAATATGTATTTATTGAACATTGTACTTAAAAGTAAAAAAAAAAGCTCTTCAAAGGTCGGCAGATACCTTAATAAAATCTCGACCGAGTTGGTTGGTTAGCTTGATCCACTATCTTGTTTCAAAATGGCGGCCCTTAACAATTTCAAACTAAAAAAAAATACAGTAGACTCCCTCAAATCCGCACAGCTTGGGACCAGAGGTTGTGCAGATTTTAGAATTTTGCGGATTTCTGGTCATTGATTTGTTTATATTTTTGAGACATTAATTTGATTGGTAGTTAAGCAAGGGTAATTATAGTGAATGCTTACAATAAAGTGAAACATTAAAAAAAATAAAATACTAAAATAATTTCTTAGTTTAAAAGTAAATAATTATGTAAAATATTTAGAAAATTATTAAATTATTAGGAATGAAATCGATTCAATTCGATTCTAAAAGCACTATGCTGCCATCTAGTGGTAGCAAGAAGAACAGTGTTAATGCTATTATCAGTATATATAGATTATTGGGCCCACTGTAACTTTTTTCATTGTTATTTATAGAGTCTTGAATGCTTTTCTTGCTGCTTTGTTTGTTTAGAAATAAATTTATCTATAATTTAAAAAAAAAATCCGCGAACAGTAATTTTAAAATAGCGTTTCGGTTCGCAGATTTTCCATTTCGAACACTGGAATTTTTTATATAGATATGCTAATTTATATCAAAATCAAAAGTAATGTAAATTTATTTAGTAATAAATCAGCTGTAATAGCCAAAAGAGAATGATTAACAAAAAATTTAGTAAAAAAATCATTGCGGTAGTCGCCGATTTCGGCGCCATCTTGAATTTTGTTCTTGCAACTTAACTGTAAATTTCATTGTTTACATCTGAAAAAATACGCGGATTTTAGGCGTTCGCGGATTTTAGGGTCGCGGATTTAAGGGAGTCTACTGTATATATAAAAAATTATAAATGCAAATTTATTTCTTAATAAGTGTTTGGTCTTGATAAATGCTTCATATAATTTTAATTCCACAGCGTTTTTCCTTTGTCCTGTATCATAGGCAATTAATGAGATATAGCACTTTGAAATCGTTGAGTGTCTGTTTAGGACAACAGCCTTTTTCTCATAGTCGTGTTTAACTCGAATTTTAGACTACGTCGTTTCTCGCAAATTTACTTTCATTGTTGTAATCATTAATAATTTTCTCTTACTCTTAAAACTGCGCAGTTGCACCCGCTAACATCAAGATTCGCGAAATTGGCAATAAAAGTAAGTTGCCATAAAGGAAGCCAACTGGGTGATATATGACTATTTTTTTAAATTTTCGATTCAAATTCATTATTGATGAATACTTCGAATCTTCTATTATCGGTTTTCACGCATTATAGTTCAATGTGTTTCAATAAAATTAACAGAATTCTTAAAAGCAAGGAAGAGGAAAGCTGTCATTTACTCTCTGTGATAGACGGAAGAAGTTCTTTTCGCTTTGAGGGAAAATAATGTGGTTATGAATTTTTATTTAGGGGGTGCGCAGAATTTCTTCCTGTCCTGAGCAACAAAAAACGAAGCTATGCCATTGCACATCTGTAAGAGTAACCATAATTGCTCAGTAAGTCTCAGTGACAGAAATTGTTTTTGCCATTATTTTGATTTCAAATTTGTAATGCTACGAATTTTCAGCCACATTTTTATAATATTTTGTTATATTACTTCTAATCAAATTAGAGTTTTTCAATTTTAGTTTATTATTTTTATACTATTACTTAGACTTTACATTAATTAAGAATATCATTTAATGATAATATCCAATTCACCGCCGAGGGTTTTACTGTATTTTTATAACAATGCTTGTAAATTTCAGGATATATATATTTATTAATCGCAGTTTGATGCTATAATATCTTTAATATCACTTCTTTCTATACATCGTTCAAAATAAAATTATGTTTAAAATATTTTTGTCTTTAGCCATTTTAACATGATTTCTAGAAACGGAAAAATCCGAGCCAGCTGGTTAAAGGGATATGTGAGATTTAAAAATGTGTTGGCCTACAGAAGATGCTGCTGATGTTCATTTACTACTTATAAACGGTTCATGTTCTTAAAAGTTAATATGTAAACAAGTAGTTCTTTCAAATATTTTTATTTTCATTTTGTGACTATTTAAATTATTTAATTCTTTAATAACTGATAATTAATATGTATTTAACTCTGCATATAAAAAATATTTCATTAATTTTTTTTCAATATTTTAGATTTAAAGGTGGACAATTGACATACTTGTTTTCCAAAATATTTAAATACCTGTATTCGAGAATTTCAAAGCATCGTTTTATGCAGATATTTTATCTTCTATGTTCTATGAAATAAAAAAGAATTCTCTAGAGTAAACGCCAGTGTTTTAGCTTCACTCTCAAGCAAAAAAAAAATGCGAAAAAGATTTCAAGGTATCTTCACGATATTGTCCCCTAAAAGAAGATTAGGATAATAAGAAAACCTTTTCCTTCATAAAATATGTTTCAAAGGAGTTACACAAAGTGATACTCCGAAAGTATACTAGCTCACCCATACAAAGAAAAGGCCTTTTATATGTGAAATATGTTGCGAAGGATTTTCACAAACTAGTCATCTGATAGAAAACTTGCGCACCCATACAATGGAAAAACCTTTTGTTTGTGAAATATGTTCCAAGGGATTTTCACAAAGTGGTAGTCTGAAAAAACACTTGCATATCCATACAACGGAAAAACCTTTTGTTTGTGAATTATGTTCCAAGGGATTTTCACAAAAAAGTATTCTAAAAGGACACTTGCGCACACATACAAACGAAAAACCATTTGTTTGTGAAATATGTTCTAAAGGATTTTCATATTCTTGTAATCTGATAACTCACTTGCGTACCCATACAAATGAAAAACCTTTCGAATGTGAAATATGCTCCAAACAATTTTCAGAAAGTGGTCATCTAAAGGAACACTTGCGCACCCATACAAAGGAAAAACCTTTTGTTTGTGAAATATGTTCCAAGGGATTTTCACGAAGTCGCATTCTGAAAAGTCACTTGCATGTCCATACAAGCGTAAAACCTTTTGTTTACGAAATATGTTCCAAAGAAGTTTCACAGAGGGATACTCTAAAAACACATTTGCTCACCCATGGAAAGGAAAGACCTTTTGTTTGTGAAATATGTTGCAAAGGATTTTCACAAACTAGTCATCTGACAAAACACTTGCGCACCCATACAACGGAAAAATCATTTATTTGTGAAATATGTTCGAAGCGATTTTCACATAGTGGTTATCTGAAAAAACACTTGAATATCCATACAAAGGAAAAAACGTTCGTTTGTGAAATATGTTCCAAGGGATTTTCACAAAAAAATATTCTAAAAGCACACTTGCGCACACATAGAAACGAAAAACCATTTGTTTGTGAAATATGTTCTAAAGGATTTTCATATTCTTGTAATCTGAAAACTCACTTGCGTACCCATACAAATGAAAAACCTTTCGATTGTGAAATATGCTCCAAACAATTTTCAGAACGTGGTCATCTGAAGGAACACTTGCGCACCCATACAAAGGAAAAACCTTTTGTTTGTGAAATATGTTCTAAGGGATTTTTACGAAGTCGTGTTCTGAAAAGGCATTTGCATATCCATACAAGTGGAAAACCTTTTGGTTGTAAATATGTTCCTAAGGATTTTCAAGAAATGGTCACTTAAAAGAACATTTACGCGCCTAGAAAGAACTCTTATTTGTTAAACATGTTGCAAAGATTAAAAAAAAAATGGTTATCTGAAAAAACACTCACATAAAACCTCCAACCGCTTATAATATATGTTCCAATGTATTTCCAATAAATGATAAAGTCTTCAAACATACTTTATCCATGCAAGTTGAAGGACCTTACGTTTTTTATGTATGCTGTGATGAATATTCACAATGTAGCCATTTAAAAATTTATTTTAATGTTCACACACGTGAAACAACCTTTTGTTTGTGAATTGCATTATCAAGAATTTTTTCTTAAAAGGACATTTTAAAAATACATTTGTTTGTTTTTTCTGACAAATGCAAGAGTATTAATTTGTGGAAAATGTTCTAAGTAATTTTTGAAACGGTCTTTAATAGAGAGGGAGATATCCTGCATATCATATAAAGGAAATGCCTCTCAGTATGCTCTTAGGAATTTTCCCTGTATGATATTTAACACTATTTCTACAGGTGTCAAGTGCACCTTTTAAGATTTTGTCTTTAAATTATTTTGTACGTAATTTTGTTATTAAGATAACCTCAAATCCTTTCAGATATCCTGATTCTTTGAGTTATGATTATCTTAGTTTGAAAATGATATATAAAATAACCGCAAATCAAAATCTTAAAAGATGTCATTTGACACTGGTAAAAATATTGTTAACACTTTGACTACGGCAATGTTAGAATAAATTCTAATGACTTTCAAGTTGTATTTTTCAAGTTTTTCATAACAGGTACTTGTTATAAATAGACATTATTTTTATTAAAATGCATCTTACCTCTATGTAATACTTATTTCATATTGTTTACTAATTTAAATTTTTGCTGTAAAACATTAATGTAGAAAACTTCCTTGTGCAATGCAAATATAATTTATGTGGCACAGAAATCTGTTGTGAATTATGTATGATTCATATAGTAGTTAATGTGTTAAAACACACATACAGTAGAACCCCGCTAATCCGAAATTCTGGTTAATCCGAACCGATTTTATTTTCGAATTTATTTTCGCGCTGGACTTGAATTACGCCAGATTGCGAAATTTTTCGGATCACAGATTAGATGTCGAGAAAAACGTCTAGATGTTAGAATTAAACAAAAAATGGCAGTAAAGCATGTTTCTTATTTTTTAAACAGCTTGAATAGTATAAAAAATATACTCAATAATGTAAAAGTACAACATATGTACACGAATATAAAATGAAAACGTGCACTGTAGGTCTACTCGTAGAGGCCATCTTAAAAAAATCTCGAATATCAGTTTGTTTGCCAGTCGGTATAAAATTATTTTTTGAAAGGCAAAAAGTATTTAATTCAGATGCTAAAAATTTATTTTTCATTTCAACAGTTTGATTTTTTAAATTGTCTACAGAAATTATTTTTTCTTCCCCCCTCGTCGACGTGATGATGAGCTATTTATAGATTCGCAATTTTGAATCGTTTGTAATGGTTTGTTATTTAATTCCTCATTCTGAAGTTCCATTGGATTATTATAAAATTCAGGATTGATTAAACAAGGAATACTATTTTTTTCCGAAAGTCGTGCCGAATGATCCAGCATACCGGACATTAGGATGCAGGATTAGAGGTTGTTTACTGTACTACTGAGTACTTATAACTTACATTTTTTAACACACATTTTTTTCTTTTCTATATTTATCGGAATTTCTTATAATCTGAATAGGCATCGTTCCCAATTAGTTCGGATTAGTGGGTTTTACTGTACTTATATAAAAAGAAATTGAGTTTTATGTTAAATTAAGGATTGTGTCGTATGCAGAAGTTATTAAAAGTTTCTGCCAATGATACGAGACGAAAATACCTTTCTGTTCATGATACAAATGGTTAATAGTTTTAATATGAATATTTTTAAAGGAAATATAAATATGTTTCTTTGTAGCTTTACAGAAAAAAATCCTTCATTTCTCAAGTTTGTTAATCTCTTACCTGTCTTTATATGAACTTAGCTTAGATTAGTAAAACATACAATAGTTTTCTCTTAGTATCTTTCATTTTTTATTATAATTTAATGTTATCATTTATTTATTTTAGTCTTTTATTTCTTCATGATTTTTCGTTTTTATTTCTATTAATCACATTTTATGATGCTTAATTCTTTTACATGTAGTTTGAATTAAGGTTGCTTCCTTTTGAGTAGAAATTTAAATGTATAATTTACTCCTTCATTTTTACTCTTATTCGAATTGGGATGAGTTGTTAGCAGTACAGATAACAGTTTACTCTGTATTCATTTAGATTTATAAAGTACACTATCTAGTTAAGAGTTGTTTCAAGAGACTGGCCAAAAGTCTCATTATTAAACGGGATTGCATTAACCCTCCGAGTATCTTGGGGGCTTTCCTACATTTTCATTAAAATGCTTATAAAAATAATTTTAATTTAAATGTTTGTTTCTAAAATACACTTCATGCCTCTTTATTTGACATACATTTTAAAATACAATTCTGTATAAAATATTTTTTTTTCTACAACAGATTTAACCTATTTATGCCTAGCGTCCCATTTTTGAGACGTTTCTAATTTCATTTTTTTTTTATAATTTTCTTCTTTACAACATGAAAATTGTATGAAGTAATTGTCTATAAATGACTTTATCTATTACCGAGAGATGACAGCATAAGATGGATATTTATTTTCTTAAATGAAGGCCTTTTTACGGTGTTTATAGATTTTTCCTTTTTGAAGATAGCGAAATGTAAAAAGTAAGTTTATTTATATTTTTTGAATCAAGGATCCAAATAAATAAGTCATAATCTTAATTTGTAGACTTCTTTGAAATACGTAATTTTTAAATTGCGAAATTAAATGTTCAAGCCTATTTTTATGCAAGTTTGTAACGTAAAAACTATAGGGCGCTAGACCCAAATGGGTACATATTTCAATTAGCCATTTAGGGGGGGAGTTATTAATGTAAAGTCCTTTTCAATATGATTTTGAAATAAATTGTTTTTAGCCCCAAATACGATTATTCGTATTTTATTATTAATTATAATGTTATTAGTCTCTGTAAATAAATAAATATATTTTTAATAGTTCATAAGAATATTAATTATAGTACATAATATATAATTTAAAAGCTTAAGAAACAGGTATATGTGCTGAGACCTTTCAGATGTTCCTTAGCTTTGTTTCAGTTTCAGTTTCCTATCGTGATTGTCGATGTCTTATGACGTATATGCATGATTTAGACCTCTCCTGAACTAATGTTTTCCTTTCATAAAATGTTTTTGTATAATTAATGTTTATCGGCGTTTTTCAAGTGTAAGATGCCAATGTTCCGAATCTAATTACAAGTATGTTTTTACTTAATCTTCTGCCTTTCAACATAAGTATTATCCACGATGCTATGTTGTTTAAAAGGATTCAACAAGTGGCGTTCTCTACATCTGTTTAAACAAATGGTCTTTATATTTCCTCTGTGAATTTAAGCTTGTTCTTTCAAATACTTTTTACCATATTGGTGTTTAAAACCCCGTTTTGCCCAGTGGTATCTTTTATTCGTTTTATAACACTTGTTAAACGTCTTTGATTGACTCTGACTTGGTCCTGTTTCTTTTGGGTTATCAGTGAAATGGATTTCCATAAAGTGTAAATGATAATGATTGTCAGACGATTTGTCCATTGAATTGTTTACGATGTCATCTTGGGCAAACATATTTATTTGATAAAGTTGAATGCATTTATAAAAAGACGATGTAATCTTTATTAATATGTCGGTACTTTTCAAGTTTGAAGAAACATACAAGTATTGTGGATCTCTGTCATGCGTAATCTTGTTTAAAAGTTAACTATTCATTCTTTTAAAGTAAATATAATTTTGAAAGTTTAATATTTAAAGCTTATCTACCCTATATATATAAAATCCTAATGAAAGGAATTTATGAAACGGATATTATGAAACGACTAAATTGAAACGAATTTATGTAACGATTCTATGAAACGACTGATTAAACAAATGATTATGTTTCAGGGTGATTTTTGCTAAAATATGGAATACTTTGCGATGCAATTAACACCAAAAATCCGTATTGATCCACAGATCTCAAAACTGGTATTAGAATTTTTAAATTCGAATTAGTTTTCGAAATATTAGTTTTTTTTCTAATTTTAAATATTTTCTCTAATGATGGCAACTCAAATTTTAATCATAACAGATATTTTTTTTTTCATATTTTAGAAAAGATTATTATTTGAAACTAATTTGGCGACCAGTTTGGCCTCCCTTAAATCTATGTTAAGAAATGTATCATGTTACTTTCATTCATAATTCAATTTGTATTTCATTATCATTTTATTTAATGCAAAGCATTCATTTAAAACTGAAACATTTAAAATAAATGGCTTTCACTTCTTTCTTTTTTTTAAAACGAAACGAAAAGAAAAATGAAAAATATTAGGCTCAGATGTCATCTATGCACCGGGGTACCTAATTGGCACCAAAATGGCGTTATTTTACCTGACATGGTAACCCGGCTATTGTTGTTTATTCATTAATAAATGTTTATTTACATTTATTTTCTTTTTATTTAAAAAAAATGTTATAAATTGCTTTGTTCTATAGTCTTTAATTAATTATTTTTATTTATTGTTATTTCATTTAAAAAATAATAGAAAATAATTTAAAAATACATATGTAACTGATATTCAAAAACGAGGTTTTCGCCAAATTATCGTAAAACAAATCACACCAAACCCGGTGCTTATATGACATCGGTGTTAAATATTAAATAATGCAACAAATCATGACATTTAATTTCAAATTCAAAACAAATGACCAATATCGCCAAATTATACAAGTTGACGTAATTTTTATTTTAAATAACGAAATAACAAATAAATTAGTATAAAAATACAAATACAAATAAAGCGTCGAAATAAAAATTAGTTGATGGCGTAAACACGTGCAACCTCCTTACGGTCACGCGAATGTGACATTTACGATCAACCATTATTAGCATTTAATCTTATAGTCTGGCGATAGATTTTTGATCGATGGGATAACCAAGTAGTACCGTTTTAATTTACCACTCTAAAAATAAAAAAATGCTAACTGGCGAGTTAAAAAAAAAAAAAAAAAGCTATTGGCGAGATTTGGACCCAGCTAACATAAAAGTACCAAGAATTTTTGCGATCAACCATTATTGGCATTTAATCTTATAGTCTGGCGATAGATTTTTGGTCGATGGGATAACCAAGTGGTACAGTTTTAATTTACCACTCGAAAAATAGTTAGTTAAAAAAAAGCCATTGGCGAGTTTTAAACCCGGCTAACATAAAAGTACCAAGAATTCTTTGCGATCATGGTAACTTTTATGTAGTTTTATTCGAAAAAATAACTTTGATTCTTTAATCAAAATGGAAAACTTTCTTATGAAAAGCGAAGGAACTGTTGATGATAGTCACATGACTTAGGCTATTATTATAGAGATTGTTTTCAAATCTAAAAACAGCGCGAAGAATAATATTTCCTAACGATTACAAATTTATTTACACATGGCTATTAAAAACAGAAAAAAAAACTTTAAAATTACAATTAAAGGAGTACGTAAGCAGGAAAATATTGAAAATTATGTCTTGAAAATTGTATTGACACGTGAATATTAAAAGAGAAAGGAAACTTTAAAATAATAAATACATTAATATGAGTTTAACCCTTTCGCGGCCAGGTACTCCTTATTCTTAAAATGTTGAAATCAGTGAATGGCACTGGAATTTACAAACAAATTTCGAAATACGAAAATGCTTTTGTTCACTTACTTGATCACCCGACCGGAGCACCAACCAAAGAATGGCATAGGATGTAACGCTCCGGTGGAAAATCCCCACAACAATCACCGATGCCGGACATCGGAACGCACCCAAAATAACAAGGAAAATGGCACATATTATGACGTACTTACATCAGTAAATCATAAATTTACAAAACAATTGATGTTGCTTTCATCATAATAATAAAAATAAAAAACAATAGTGAGGTGACTTAAATGTATAACAAAAGTTAACACTATAGATCCTTGTTCAAGATTATGAAATGTTCATTAAAGTTCACTGTTCACTAATGTTCATATGAGTTCAGTGTTAAAAAAAATGTTCATAAATGTTTTGTATAAGAAAAACTAACTTGAAAAAGATCACCATAATGTTCAGAACTCAAGAGATAATCACCGTTAAAAGAAATGTCAGACAAAGGACAGTCACTATAAAGGACAGGCACAATGTTGAGCTCGATTTTGATGTAGTGTCAGAAAACCACGTAATGCCCGTAGCGAACCACTGATGAGTATTAACAGTATGATAGAAGCAATAGTTACAAGTGTAAAAATTCTCAAAATTTATACCTAATAAATGAGTATTCCCTTTTAAATGCGTTGTACATAGCACACAATTTTCTATAGTTTGAACGGGTGAAGAGAACGTTTCGAATGTTCCATCTCAGTGTACAATTCCTGTTGAAATTAAATGTACAAGGCATTAATGAACAATGTCCAAACAAATAATGTTGTATACTTCCTACATCACCACAGTTGCACCTGTTATTTGGGCGCTTTCCTACTTTAAACAGATACTGTGGAAATGCTCCATGTGAAGAAAGAAAATAATATATCACCTGGGATTTACATAGAAATAAATCGTCAACCTTGTTTAATATGGCATAAGTATCTCTACCCTTGGCCGAATTTTCCCAAGAAACTTGCCATTGATCATGTAGAAGTGTTTTAAAATGACGTTTAAAATAGAAGTTGGTGCGGGAATACATAGAACTTTATCATAAAGATCATTTGTAATAACTGATTTTGCCAACATGTCCGCTCTTTCATTTCCTGATATTCCAACATGCGATTTTATCCAGCTAACATATATGACTATATTATGTAACAGGCGCAAAGAGTTGAAGATATTAAAAAGCTGACCGTTAGATGGAAATAAGCGCTGAAGATCGTAAATTGATGACAAGCTGTCAGTATAAAGATGAAATGAATTATGCGGTGAGCCGATGCCAATTTCGCAGCCAATTTCGCTTGAAAAACAGAGTTATAGTCATGCAATTTTAATCTCATGTCTAGCATAAAAGAATCCCTATACCAAACCGTAAATGCAGCTCCGACACTGTTCATCATTCGAGAACCATCAGTATACAATATCGGATGATTCACCACTGGTACTGTATCAACCACTGGCTTAACAAATTTTATATTTAAGTTTTCAAAAAAGTAAGGATAATTATATGTCCTCAGTTTATTCATAAAATCTTCACCTTTAAAACACATATTGTCAATCAAGACTGTACCATTTCCATAAATGATATTATAACGCTTAGAAGACAAATTCAGTTCTATGTCAAGTGGTGGAGTAAGTTGTTCACTTACTTAATAAAAGGAAAATTTTCATTTCAATATTCTGGTGCCAATGTGGCATTTAAGAATTAAAATTAAGTGGTCCAAAAACGAACCAACGCCCTTGAAGGGGTTAAAGCAGTAAATTGTATTATGTCAATCGTTTTATAACGCTATTAAAAATACCGGTCGGCAAAGACTCTGTTTACATAATTCATTTTATTTTAGCTTCTTTTCAAATGGTTAACTGATCTTCTTTAATCAAACACGAAAACAACCATTGGACGTCTTAACAGCAACTGATTCGGCCTTAAATTTTCGCAATCAAAGGGAATTGAATGAAAACCCATTTACGGGGAGATCGCTGTAGGTTTTTTCATTATAATTCAATCTTCTCTAATCTTTTAAAAACCGATCAAATTAGCGTGATTTTAGATTCTGCGGTGTCTGAACGGGGGTTGGCGAGCGTAGCTTGCAGGGGGCAGAGCCCCCTAGTATATATATAAAGTTAATACCATTTAAAATCAATATATTTAAATTTAAAGTAAATGTTACTATTTAATACAGTTAATATGTTTTGATCTAAAATTAATGATTATCAAATAAAGTTTATTTTGATTTATTAAAACTATTTTTTTCAAGTAAATCATATTTCATTTAAAGCTTTTCATATTAAATTTATTTCTTTTGTTGCTTTAATTTATTCAGCTTGTTTAAATTAATATGTTTATGTAATGCTCCAAGAACTCGTCATTACTTTTCAGAGGTATGTTCGGTTGGACTGTAAACATTGTGCATATTATAAAATCTGGTTTTAATTTTTAATCTTTATTTTATGTTATATTTTAAATTTTCAATAAAGCTTTGTTTATTTTAATTTAGTTTAGTTTTCTATTTGAAGACACACGTTTTGAGTTTCAAAGTTTACTTATTTTTACAACAAGTCTATACCTTTCAACACTTTAAAAATTTCACTGGCTTATTTAATATACTCTACTATTCGGGATTAGTGTTTGTAATCCCATCAATGACAAAGCAGCTGCAAAAAAATTGTTTCAGGACATTTGAATTACACACAACAGATTAAAAAAATCCACGAACGTCTTCATTGAAAAAATGAAATGTTTACTGTACTGCTAAGAGACGTTTACAATTTCATGACTGCAGCTTAAATTGAATTTTATAGCTATTGGGTGATATATAGTATTTGTTCTTTTATTTTAAATGTATAATTGTATTGATTTAATAAAATACAGTAAACTCTGTCTAAGGCGGACTCTGTGTAAGTGGAAAACTATGGGTCTAACGCGAAATTATTTTCACGTCATTGCGAACCAATAGAAAATAACATTAATTCGTACTGCATAAATCTGCCTAACGCGGAAACGGAAAGGTTTTTAAGGTCCCGCCGAAAGCAAAGTTTTGTATAAGACGGAAAAAGGGACATTTTAAACATGAAAGGCGTCTGATTTATAAAGATTTAAAAGGAATATATGCGCGTCAAATACTCATTGTTTAACTTTATGAAAGTCGGATGAAGTCGAAATGCCACATGCTTCATTCCAATTAATCATGTAGTCAGAAAACTCGATCATTGCATGCTTTATCTTTTCTTCATCATTTTATCTTATCTAAAGATATTAGTAAGTACAAAGTAAAACTAGTCGTTGGGGGCCTGCGTAATACCTACCCATCATGGATATGCATAATATAAAAATAAAACATTTGTAAACTATTTATAAAATGCATTGAAATTCTAAAATAAAATTTAAACATATATTTAATTTTTTTTTAATATATAGTAATGCTCTATTACTGAATTGCGGGTATCCCGTCGACCAATTTTGGATAAATTATATAAATCGCCGAACTATTCGCAAAATTATACAAATTAGCCGCCATTGGCGACCAGTTTGGTCTCCATTAAAATTTATGTTTGGGAAAGCATACTAAGCATATTATCATGTTACTTTTATTCATAAATTAATTTACTTGGACTCCCTTAAATATAATTAATATAATCTCTTAAGCTAATATTAGTTTTTGTTGCACTAAAATATCTCTATGTTGATTTTCTGTAAGCAAGTAAACGCAATTGGTTAACAATGGAAGTCTATAGGAATTTGGCGAAATTTTAAAGGTATCGTCAAGTTGGCGTCACTTTTGGCGACTAATTTTGGTCGCCAAATTTGGCGATATGTCGACAATTTGTCAACAATCGTCGTTGGCGGCATTTGGCGGTCGTTGGCGGCATTTGGCGATGGAACAGATATATAGATTAGCATTTTAAATAACGAAACAGCAAATAAATTAGTAAAAGATTAACAAAAATACAACGTCGAATTAAAAATCACTTGATGATGCAATAAATACGTGTAACGTGTTTAATGTCAAGTGAATGTGACATTTACGATAAGCCATTATTGGCATTTAATCTTATAGTTTGGCGATAGTTTTTGGGTCGTCGGGATAGTCTAGTAGTACCGAATTGCGTAAAAGAAACATCCTTATAACTCCAAAAATGATAATCTTATTAACTAACTGTTTACTGCGTCGGATGAAGCGTCACATTTCCAATTAAAATATATCTTTAAATTGAAATTTGAATGAAATACAGGGTCATGAAAAATCGAAGAGAGTGAAAAATATGATTACATATATTTCGGCAACGAATCACCGATCGACTTCCTTCTTTATGCAAAATTTATGTTTTTTTATTGTGTTTCATATTCACTCCTTCAAATAAACTATTTCAAAAATTTTTGTATACCTTTTATCAATGAATATTTCGAGTCCGAAAAAAATAGTTTCGGTTAATCTAGGTTACTGATATTCAATCGGCTTCTTGCCATTATTACATACTAAGTAGACACCAAATTTCAAGTCTCTATCTCAATTTATTCGGCAGATAGAGCGTTTATAGACACACACACAGACGGACGGCAAATTTTTTTTTAATATGTTTTCCGGAATCTCCAGCGTCTGAAACCTGTAAATCTGTCAAAAAAAATTCTTTCAGATTTTGAAAACGATTACAAGACTTACCCTACGCTACGTATGATGGGTAAGTAAAATGGCTTCAAAATATAAGCTCAAGATAAAATAGAAGTTGTTAAATTAATAGGTAAAGTATTCTGCAAAAAGACTTTGTGTCTTATTTAATTATGGTAAAAACCAAATTTATAATACCCCCCCCCCCCAAAAAAAAAAAGAGAGAGAATTTTAAAGCGGATCGTCTAACAGAGAGAGAGAAATTGCAATTAAAAATGAAGACATTGATACATTAACTTCTGAATCGAATCTGTTCTGTTTTCGAATGCTAAAGCTAAGCATTTGCCCATACCCGGAATAAAAAAAAAATAGCAGAAAAATAGGTAAAATATTTCAAAGTTACCAGTGAATGGTTGATGAGTTTTTTTATTCGACAAAGTATTGACAGCAAGTAAGTTTTCGGAGATTTGAGAGACACCCTAGAAAAGAAGTTCAGGAAAAGAAAGCAAAAATTCATCTACTGATTGAAAGATATCAAACAAAGGACAGTGTAGCATTCGTCATATTCTTTATGCTTCTTAATCACTAATTAATTGAAGATAGGTATGTTAAAAAGATTACCCTCTCTTAAAGAAGTACCGCCAGTCAAGAGCCTAGTTATATTTTTAACAGGGATTATTTCGAATGGTCACTTCAATTTCACAACATTCGAACTGACGTTATAAGATTATGAATTGTAATACAACTCTTAATTTTGACTGCACTTAGACATTAATGCTCCCATAAACTTACCAGTGCTTAAGGACCATTTCAACAGAGTTTCGATGCCGACTCTAAAATGAAGCTGCTTAGAGGCCTTGGTAGGATACCATTTCCCAAATTCAAAGAGAGGACGGTCTTGAGCTTGGAGCCAGCCAGTTCCTTTATACGTGGAATACTTGCGGAAACTTTGTCGAAATAATCATCCAAACTGAGGTTAGACAAAAGGGTTAGACTGACCATCTGTATCGAACCCCACATCGGGGCCATCTGTATATGTAAACTCTGCCTACATGCTTTGAGCTATAAAATAAACTGTTCTGAATAAAGGTAAAATATTTAAATGTATTATTATTCCTCATATCATTTTGATTTGTCATAGCTTTTGATAGCTTATATTTTTCGATTTTTTTTCTATCTTTCGTATTTTATTTTCTTAGAGACATCTTTTCAAATAAAACATTCAAATTTTTAAACTTTTTCAATTTTAGATCAATTGAATGAGAGTGCTTATAAAAATTTTAATATGTATCAATAATTTTTACCTTTCATGATTTTTAAAATTCTAAGAACACTTCATCAGACAATGCTCAGTTTCATTTCAAAAGAAATATTAATTGCTTCTTTGTTAGCATAGTAAACTCAGTAACTAAGTTTTCCAAGCTTTGGGCAGTATTTTTAACTTTTCTACGTAGTTGCAATTTTTTACTTTTTTTTTTTTTTTTTTTCAAATCCAATAAACAGGTTTTGAACCAAAGGCTTTATTTAATAATGGGAATCAAATACCATAGAGAAACAATATATACTTTATTAAATTAATTTTATCATTGGGAACATGCTTATTTGACTTTAAAAAAATGTGTAATAGTTGGCAGCTATGTTGCTGAGCCAGACTGATCAGGATAAAATCATCTCAAATTACGCTATCTGATATTTTACAAAGGCCGAAATTAGGTATACTTCGAAGAATGCAACAAGAAAATGTTAAAATCGCTTTATTAAAATAAGGAGATTCATTTTAATAGAATTTCCTAGAAGACATTTGATGAAATTATAGCCGCAATTCAGATTTTATTAATAATTTGGAAATGGTTGTTGTTTTCGGTCGAGGGTGGAGCCAAATGATTCTCGCATTTTATTTTTTTAACGAAATTCAACGATATTCTTTACTTTTAGAAGGATTTTTATTTGAATAGGTAATGGAAAGACATAAAATCCTTAAAATTTGAAAAAGTTACAAAATGGGTAGGCGCAAATTATCAGATATGGAAAAATCCAAAACCAAAGAGCGACGCCGAAATGAAAATCGTCTTGCAAAGCAAAAATAGAGGCCTTCAACTGATTACATAGCCCAGGAAAATCGGGGTCTTCAACTGATCATGTAGCCCATGAAAATCGATTACAGAATAAAAGATGAAAAAGGAAACAATCTAATGTTTAATCGATTCATAGTAAAAGGCCATGTCTCGAATGGCTCCAATCCACTAGCCACGGCGTTTTACAATCGGTCGATTCTAACCGGGAAAAACTGTGCTCAACGTAGGTAATTTGTCGCAATCTGTGGATGATTCGGTAGAACTGCTTTCGATTTCTAAACTGTTCTTTTTTCGAAACGGGACTTTGAGAATTTATCGATGAAGGTTTTGGTCGTCTGAAGTTTAATCTTTGCGATCTGTTGTTGAAGATATTGCGACGAAATTGGGTGGACGAAATTTAGATTTTTCGGTTAAATTTTGTTACGAAGGTGATTTGTCGCGATCTGTGGATGATTCGGTGGAACTGCTTTCGATTTTTAACCTCTTATCTTTCTCGGCTGCTCTTGTCGAAATACCCCAAAATTAAAACTAAGTAAATATTAAGTCAGAAAAAAAAATCCAAATGGTCATTGTAATTTATTAAATTACAAATTTTTTTATTTATTTATTGACGTACTCTACATGCGAAAATCTTATAGAATCTCATTTTAAAGAAAGACTCGTGCATTACATTTTTTACACATAAGCTTTGAACAATTTAAATGCCAAAAATTACACTGGAAAATATGATAAATTATAATCACTGTCTGCATGAGTAAAAAAATATTTTATTAAATTCATTGTAAATTTTCTGCAAGGTTACAACAGAAGGGGAAGAAAGAGAATACACTCCAGGCAATAACTATGCGCATTTTCCGCGATCTTTCGATGAAATTTGTGTTTTTTGCGATCTTTTGACGATATTTGCGTTTTCTCACGATCTTTGAACGAAGTTTCTGTTTTTTTCGCGACCATTTTAAGAATTTTGTGGTTTTTTTTTCGTGATCCTTTGAAGAAATTCGCCTTCTTTTCGCGATCCTTTGAAGAAAGTTTTGTATTTTCGCGATTCTTTGAAGAAATTTGCTTTTTTTCACGAGCTTTTCCTGAAATTTCCGTTTTCGTTCCGTGATCTTTTGATGAAATTCACGTTATTTCCGAAATTTGTGATTTTTCGGTGATCCTTTGACGAAACTGACGATTTTTCTCTGCGAACGACTGACGAAATTGTTTTCGGCGACCATTTATCGAAATTCGCGATATTTTCCCGTGATATTTTTAATGTCCGAATTTTCGGACTGATGACTAATTTTTTTTTTTAATTTTCTGAAAATTCAGAACAGAATAAGATCCTTATCTTCCTTTCTTCAGTCTTAAAATAACAAGCATAATAAATTATTGCATATGTCATACCGCACTATAATAATTTATTTCATCTTTCTTAAATAAAGCATTTTTTTTTCAAGTGAAATATTTCATCATTATGGTTCGCACTACTATAATAATTAATCTCTTGAGCCCTAAGACCAAACAAGTTGGAAATTGCTCGTCAAACGTGGCAAATTAGGTGCGTTCGTACTATAAGTAGTTTTTACATATTTTTTGCACCCCATGTTGTACTGACTGTATATTGTTTTGCGCTTTATAAGTGCATAGTCTGTAACATCATTAAAATGCACTTGCAATAATTTTTTTCCCATTCCCCGTAATGTAACGGAAAATTTTGACTGTCCCTGTAATTAAACTATACATCCGATTTTCATAAAATTTGAAATGACTCGACAAAATTTTGCAACAATTATATATTTAAAATTTCAGACCATTCGAAAGATTGTAACATCATTAAAATGCACTTGCAATAATTTTTTCCATTGGCCGTAATGTAACGGAAAACTTTTGACTGTCCCTGTAATTAAACTATACATCCGATTTTCATAAAATTGGAAATGGCTCGACACAATTTTGCAACAATTATATATTTAAAATTTCAGACCATTCGGAAGGCTGTAACATCATTAAAATTCACTTGCAATAATTTTTCCCATTGGCCGTAATGTAAAGAAAAACCTTTGACTGTTCCTGTAATTAAAGTATACATCCGATTTTCATAAAATTTGAAATGGCTCGACAAAATTTTGCAATAATCATATATTTAAAATTTCAGACCATTCGGTTGGGTAGTTTTTGCTCTGTTATATGCGGACAGACAGACGGACTGAACGACGACTATAGGTGCTATGTATTTATATAATTACGAACGCACCTAAACATGTTATGACCACAAAGGCTATTTTTAAATGACTATAAAACAGTTTCAAACATGTTTCAATATATAGGTGAATGTGTGCTCCTATCTATAAGATAAGATAAAAAAAAATATTTTGAACAAACGTAGAAGCTTTTAAAATGATATAAAGAGTGTGGTTTATTGTCTACTACAGGCGACACAAGGACTGAAGGCATTAAGTACATCTTTCATAAATAACGCAGGGAAATTTTTATCCATTATTTTTCTAAAAACACACCACCATCTGAATGAAATAAAATTTTTGTTTTTCCTTTGCGCAATTCAAACATTAAATGAATAATAACTTTATAATTCCACTTTCAATCATAAAATATATTTTAGATAAGTAATTACCCCGCAAATTTATTTGATAAATATTAAGTAGCAACTTGGATGTTAATGAGGGGTTTATAATCAAAAAGTAATTTCTATTGGAAAAACTAGATCATTTATCAAAAAGATAATTTAACTTGTCACTTTTAACAAAATATTGATTACGGTATCAAAACTTTTGCCTATATGGTTTGGGCTGTATTTCTATTGGATGGTAAGCTTAGAATTGCTTATCTAGAAGGGCAAACAAAATAGACATGCCTGTATTCACATGTTAGAATGACATTTGTTGAACCTGAGTGAAAATATCCCCAGCTTTAATTTAATTTTCAACAAGATAATATCTAAATTCACTCTTAAAAAGTCTCAGAGGAGATGTTTGAAGATGTTTTATAGTGTGCAATATGTACGGAAAAATGGTAAAATCTTGCAGTATAACTCGAAAGCAGAATTAAAATCTATCATTTTGGAGGTATGATGTGTTTTGTAATCTCGACAAATTCATGGAAGTTAGTTCTAATTGAAAGTTAGCACATGAAAGTTAGTTCTGAAAATGTCTCATTGCACAAATCTTAATTATAAAACAATATGAAACAAATATTATTTGGAGCATTTTAATAAATAAAATTTTGGATTAAAATAAGTCTTTCACATGGAAGTTTACAAAATTACATTTCTTTTAAAAAACATTGCAGCAGTCAAAGTGCAACAGTATCATCTTGGGACAATTATTTAGAGCATTATCAAAATATGAAAGGAATTTACATGAGATGCAACAGATCATTATAAGAGACTGTTTCAAACAATTTCCTAGAATATACTTCACAAACCATTTGCCTTTAAGGGACCATGATGATATTATATGCTTGATCTTATTTTAAGAAAATCCTCCAGAATGAAGCATTTCTCAAATGAATAGTTCTTTCATCTGTGTGAACACGGAAAGGAATTTATAGATGGCCATTTTGTGAAAATTCATCAGAGCATACATCACAAATGAAGTATTTCAATTTGTATGGGTAAGGTAATGTTTGTTTAGACTGGTACTGACTGAAAACCCTTTGGAACATATTTTACAAACAAAAGGTTTTTCCTCTGCATGGGTGAACAAATGTGCTTTTAAGTGACCCCTCCGCGAAAATCCCCTGGAACATATTTCACAAACAAAAGATTTTTCTTTTGAATGGGTGAGCAAATGTAATTTTAAATTATATCTCCGTAAAAATCCTTTGGAACATATTTCACAAATAAAAGATTTTTCCTTTGTATGGGTGAGCAAATGTTCTTTTAAATGACTCCTCCGTGAAAATCCTTTGGAACACATTTCACAAACAAAAGGTTTTTCCTTTGAATGGGTGAACAAATGTGATTTGAAATTATCCCTCCGTGAAAATCCTTTGGAATATATTTCACAAACAAAAGGTTTTTCCTTTGTATGTGTACACAAGTGAGATTTCAGAGTACAACTTTGTGAAAATCCTTTGGAACATATTTCGCAAACAAATGGCTTTTCCTTTGTGTGGGTGTGCAAATGATTTTTTAGATGTTGTCTCACTAAAAAGCCCTTTGAACATATTTCACAAACAAAACGTTTTTCCTTTGTATGGGTGCGCAAGTGAACTTTAAGGGTACCACTCTGTGAAAACCCTTTGAAGCATATTTCACAAACAAAAGGTTTTTCATTTGTATGGGTGCGCAAGTGTTCCTTAAGATTACCACTGTCTGAAAATCCTTTTGAACATATTTCACAAACAAATGGTTTTTCCTTCGTATGGATACGCAAGTGTTTATTCAGATTATTAATTTTTGAAAATCTCTTGGAACATATATTACAAACAAATGGTTTTTCCTTTGTATGGATACGCAAGTGATCTTTTAGATTACAAGTTTGTGAAAATCCTTTTGAACAAATTTCGCAAACAAAAGGTTTTTCTTTTTTTTGGATACACAAGTGTATTTTCAAATCACTACTTTTTGAAAAACCTTTGGAACACATTTCACAAAACAAAGTCATTTCTGTTGCTTGCAAATGAATATTGGGCACTGACATTTTCTTTAGAGAAAATGTTTATTTTCACAGAAGTCAAAAGATAAAATGTCTACATAAAAATGTACTTCCTTGAAATTCTCCAAAAATGCTTTAAATACTTGAAAGAAAAGAATTTCAGTTGTCCACCTTTTAATCTAAAATTTTGAAAAAAAAAATTATCTGCGAAATTCAATACATATTAATTATCAATTTTCAAAGAATTTAATAATGTATAGTGTCACAAAATGAAAATGAGAAATATTAGTAAAATCTATTTGTTTATATGTATTAACCTTTAAAAACATGGATTGTTTGTAGCAGCAAAAAATCGTCAGAAGTGTCTTCTGTAGGCTAACACATTTTTAAATATTATTATCAAATGATATTCTTGATTAATGTAAAGTCATATAGCAGCATAAAATTAGTAAATTAAAATTGAAAAACACTAATTTGATAATAAATTATATAATGAAATATAATTAATAAAATATTATAGATAATTCATAACATTACAAATTTTAAACAAAAACAAATTCAAACTGGCAAAATGAATTTCTATTGCTTGGACTTATTGAGAAACTATGGCTGCTCTAACAAATGTGCTTAGATATTTTCATTTGTGCTTTGTATGTAAAACTGGAATAATCTGGTGACATATTCTGTATTCCACTGATGGCTTTTAAATAAAAATAATGAAAAGATGGCCTAAAATAATTGAAGTTTTCAACTTTATGCACTGAAATGTTATCGGGAAAAGGCTAAATAAGATGCAGGCATTAAACATATGATTATTCTTAAATTTACAGCCACTTTTCGCCAAGCAATATACACAAGGCATCACCATTCATGCTCCTAAAGGTAACACAAATTCATTATCTACAGCACTTGAAATTCAATTCCTTCTAAGAGAGTAATTTATTTTAACATGCTTAAATGAACTATAAGTGATGAAAATGAAATATACATGATAAACAGACAAAGTATCATTTAAAGATTAAAAATTAATATCAACAATTCATTAAATTTTAATCTTTATTATGCAGGAAGTCTACAAATTAGTTAGGCAATTTCGTAAGTTAAGAACTTCCGAAGTATTAAATGAAATTAACTAGTTGAAAGTCAGACTAGTAATAATATTGCCGAAGTTTATTCATAGATGGCGTTAGGTGTCATAACTGACGCTATCGCTTAGCGAGCGGTAATCATTCTTGTTCAACATTACGATAATGGAGACGTACAACAGTGCTGAAAAAGCGAAATGCTGTCTTTGGTTTCATGAAATTCATTCTGCTGTGCAAGTTACATCGAACATTTGAGATAATTGTAAACTTGAACTATTTTTCTATCTTATAACAATATGTACTTTAATTTTTATCCTGTCAATTCCATTTAATAAATAATTCTTTTTGCCCAACTAATTTGTAGACACTCTGTATTATATGATTTCTATAAATAGATTTCTTAGTTTCCATTGTCTTAATTTGAAAATGGTTTGAAAATGCATTGCTTCTCTAACTTAGTCGTTTTTAAAAAATTGCTGAAATTTCTTGGACGAGAAGCAACCACCAGTGAAATTCTCTTAATAAGATTCCAAAAATTTAGGTATTCCACCATTCACAACTGAATTTCAGGCTCTTATTAATACAACGAAACATTTTATACACATGGGTGAAACAAATTTTACATTAGCTTTTCATGTCCACAACTTTATATGAACATTAAATACTTGTTACTACTCATATCTTAGTAAAAATGAATTAATATTTAGTTTGAACAAATTTCATTCCATTTTCACCTATTTTAACCATTTCTCCCCATTTAAAAATATCAATTTAAGTTATCCAAATGACTATACAGTTTGAAAGAAACTGTATTTCTAAACATCTTGTAAAACTTTATCCTTATACATTTAAATTTCAATAATTGTTTTGTATTTGTTGAGAAAATCAGTTCTAATTATTTAAAATATTTATTTTTTTCAACCCCATAGAATTATTTTTTATGTTCTAGAAAAATATAGGCAACCACTTTTACAATTACTATAAGCATGATAAGTGCATGATAAATAAGTGCTATGTATGATATGTTGATCTAGAAACCCTATCTTAGATAATAATTTGTGTCTGAAAATTAAAAATTTTAAAAATAACGCATGATAGGCTTGACAGTTCTCTTTCCACATTTTACATAAATTCCTAAGCCCCCTCCCCCGTGCATAGTTAAAATCTGAAGTTGAAAACTGTTTCTCAAGCTGGCATTTAATTGCACTTCATATACTATATAAATTTTATTTTTAAGCTAGCGGCCAAAAGTCCATTAACATCCTTCATAATTCTGAAAAAATTTTCAAAAGCATGTTATGAAATATTTAATATATGAAAGAAAGATCTCTATCAACCTATCATTCATTGGCACTTGACTCACACATGATAATTTAGTTTATAAAAAGCGTTAAATAGGTAAACTATAAGCTTGGAAATTTGATATCACACCATGTTTTTAGACGCAATTTTTATTCTGTTATATATTTTCTTTTCTTTTTTTGTTCTTGTTTATTTTACCTTTCAAAAGTGGTTTTTTAAAGAGATATTCCTTTAAAGAAATAATTTATATAAAATTAATAACCTACTCACTAAATTTAAAATGAGCTCTTGGAGAACTTTTTGAGCAAGGGGCAAATACAAGTGACACAACTTCAGCTTTGGGGCGAAATTTTTATTGTTTTGGGCTTTTAGCCTCTTCACGCCAAACCAACACATTTCCTCTCTATCTTTCTCTGAACTCTGTGGCGTTGTATGGATCTAATTTGTGGCTGATATGCGGAGTGAAGTTGCCTGTGAGATTAAACTGGTAGGGTCTATATCTATCTACATTTTATTTACATATAAATCATTTGTTAGAGTTATTAATTATTTAAAAGATGTGAAATTCAATTTTTCTCAAAGTATCAGACTTTTTGAATTTTAGTGTTATTTAATTTTTATGATGGACAAAAATTGAATTAAAAACAACAGAGATCAAATAAAATAAGGATCTGAAGGTAGCCTCTTACTTGTTCCTTTGATTGTAATGACATAGAATTTTGTAGATTTTTTTTGCCGTGCAAGCATAGCTAATCAAAGAATTAGATGTTGCAGGCATCCAGGACATCAAAGATCAGATTAAAGATCTATCACCAATTTTATCCATAATGGATTATTTGCAACACGAGGAGAAGGATGCATTTTAAATAAATAAACTAACCATAAAATTTCCATCTTTGTTCAAGCATGTTGTATAGAAGAAAGATGAAATTGTACTCTATATATTTCTCCATATCATTTTGTGTAAGCATGAGTATATTTTTTTATACAAAAGTACTCCCAAATTGACTGTCTTTAACAGGCTATCAGAAATCCATATATAATATACTATATTATGAAACATATTTCCCGTTTCATTACGTCAACATATGAAATTGTAATATGTTCAGTTCATCCAAGTATAATAGAGATTAGAGAAGAAATCTTCCATCTCATCTCTCTTCAGCACTATGCGCCCCACCAGTGGCTGAGAGGTTCTGCTCTCGAAGTTGGTAGACGGGAAGTGTTGGGTTCGATCCCAATCGCGCCCGTCGGCCTAATCGTTCGGAGTTTTCGTGGTTTTCTTCGAGCCATGGATTTCCATGCGTAAATACGGGTTAGGTTCCCTTAGAAAGAACCCCACGAAGGGCACTCCCCCGTCGGGCCTATATCCCTAGTGTAGACAATCGGCCGTCAAAATCAACCAACCACCAACCAATCAGCACTATGCATAATCTATGAGAGATTTTTTCCTTAATTCTGTTCAATTTCTTTTTTTCTAATAAAGTGATTCATGTAAAATTTCATCTACATTATCTCATATAAGCATCACTCATTTAAAATCTTCATCCCCTTCAAAATGTTTGCTTTGTCCTTTCCAATCCAGTGGGGTGGCATTCTAAATATGCGGGAGGAAAACAAATTCTCTTTTTTATAGTTTGGCTGTTCTTACTCCTGAATCACATGTATATTTTATGTTTTAAAATGATAAGGTTCTCTAAAGTAACTTCCCTCTGTCATTCACAAAATACCAAAGATGCAATCAGCCAAATTAGAAAGAAGAAGAAAATCTTCGTAAGTCCCCGTTCCCTCTAATTTACATAATTTCGTCAATTTTTCTGACAAAAGGGAATGGACATTTATGGGGAGAGATACATGATTATTTATTTATTGTTGCTACAAACTAACAATGCAGCATAAAACCTTTTTCAAAATATATATAGTTTTAAAGCTTTTAAAGTTTGTGTGTGGGGGACAGAGAAGTAATTTAGATGCAGTTTCAGATGGGATAGATCATTCATCATTTACTGACACAATAAAATGACAAAGAAAAAAAATTAATTTAAAATTTTGTTTAGGGTGATTTTAGATCCTTGGGCATTTAGACGATTATTCTTTTTATGGGGAAATTTGCCAAAATTCAGAAGAATTACACCCTGTATTTAACATTTTTTACTTCTAAATTGCTGATAAAAACATGTTTTTTAATGACTTAAAAAAATCTTGATAATACGCCAATATCCCAAATTTAACTGTTTTGGCTCTTGAAAAATGGAGGCTGACAATTGGGATTTTACAATAATCAGTGTTCGAAATCCTTGGTAGTCCGCTGCGAAAATTCACACAACAAAATAAATAAATAAATAAATAAATAAAAATAAAACCACTAATTTAAAAAACTTAGTGGTCCGCAGGGCCAGAAATTTTTTTCCCTATCTGACAAATAAACGTAAATTTTCCTGTGCCTGAGAAAACTGCAGCCAATCACAAACCACAGAATTTTGTTTTATTTAAAAAAATAAATATAAAAAAATTGCATTAAACCAGTTTAAATAAATAATCGGAAATAAAATACATTATGAATAATTTTAGAGTACTGATTTGAAAAACTACAGAGATTATAAGATATCTACTTTTATTGTTATTTTTATATTGAAATTATCTTTAATTTCAATCGATAAAAAAAATATTGTGATTAAATTATGTTTTTCAGGAAAATGTGAAAAAATAAAATTAGATTTGTTTTTGTCATCATTTTCAAATTGCAATTAAAAGTGAATTTATTAAAAATGGTATGAAAATTTTAAAATCAAAATTAAATGGTCACGTGTTAAAATCTGAAAATAGGGAAAATTACGCCAAAATATTTACATGTAAATGTTAAAAAAGTACGAAAAATTTAAAATAATAAAATTTTACACGCGAAATGCATTTAAATGCATAATTACGTCATACTAAAATGTTCCACAAAGTAAAGAGAAAGAAATGCCCAAATATTAAATATTGTCATAGTTAAAGTGCTTAAAATAATAAAATTATTATGTGTGTAAATTTAATGGTGAATATTCGATAGTATTTTAAAAAGCTCAATTCTTAAACATTTTTAAATTAAATAACATGCCCATGAATCTTAAAAGAGAGAAAATTTTATAATAAATAAATTACAATAGAAGATATTTATAACGCAAACCTAAAACGCAAGGTTGTGCGTTATATGGATAACAATTTCACATATAATTAAATTTACCTTGTAAACATGACCAAATATGTCTGAAACATATCAAAATACATTACAGTTATCTTTATAATGCATTCCTTGTCACCAAGAATACCCAGTTATAAATTTTTGCATTATACAGATTATTCCACATTGTTAAATTTAATTTCTACACATGGTCCAACTATACCTGGACCAAATAAATCACCATATTACGCATTTTCAAAAATGTTTATTGTAATAATAGCAATTTTTTCATTAAAAAGTTTTGTATTAAGGAGATAAAGTTGAACTAATGTATCAAATTTAGTTTTCTAGAATGTAGCAATGTTTTACAATGTGGGAATTTAGGCCCTTCTTAACTTCATAGTTCATTTTTTACACCTGAGAAGTTGTGTGTTATATGGAGAATTGCATTATAAAGATCTTCTACTGTATTACATTAGAAATGCAAATTACGTACATATTAAAAAAAAAATATCAAAAAAAAATTCATTCCGGAGAATTTTAATGTGACGTCACATGATATAAAAGTGGTGTGGCTAGCAAATTTGTTTATATATTACATCACTTGATGCAGCATAAATACAGGTAAATGTATGTGCAAAATACTTTTGATTTATTTTGTACGAATTAATATTCGATAAAAACATATTAGAAAATTCGGATATTTTTTAATAATTAAAATAAACAATATACATTGTAAAAATTATATAAAAATATACATGATGGTGCATTAAAATATAGAAAATAATTGATGAATAAGCTATATCTGTTCCTGAAATAACTGAAACTTGATCAAAGCATAAAATAAAAGAATAAATTTTCAAAACACAATGCTTTTCATTTCATTACTGTGGTTCAGAAAGATGTTCCTAAGCAGACGGAGTTTTTAACCTCGAACCTAATAGACTGGGAGGTGACTGCACAGTGCACAGACTACCACCTCATTCAGTTCGTGGCTGAAATTCCTGTATTTGACAGATTACGTATTGCATATTAAAATGCAACTCATATACCAAGTCACTTAGGTGGAAAACCCCTTGCAGACACAATTTCAGTGCTTTCATCGGTAGGTCTATCATTATGTTTTCCTGCACCCAAAGTTATGAAAGCATACATGACTGGGAGCAGGAAACCTAATGGCAAACTTATCAGCAAACCACTAAAATCGGGTTTATAGGTGTTTTCCATCAAGATATGGCGACGGATCAGTTGCATTTTAATATGGGAATCGAGTTTTAATTAATCCTAGATTTAATCTGTTAACTCGATGAGGTGATAGTTAGTTATCAGCCTCCTGGTCTATAAAGAAAGAATATTGTCCATAGTGCCATTATAAAAGTAAGAAGGATAGCGACATTTTTAACATTAACATATTATACAAGCTGATTTTCAAATGTATAAATAATCTGACCTATCAATCCTGAAAGCAGCCGTCATTTGTTACGACAGAGATGGATGAGGTCATGGTAATCGAAAAATGCCCCATTCCAATGGAAAAGCATGGGAAAACAATTACAGAAGTTAGCTGCCTTTATAGTCATAATATCATTCAATCTTCCGTAATCTGGTAATATTTTTTAAACAGGGCACATTACTATGTTTTTAGAGACTGTGAAGCCTGAATGGTGTTGGCAGACGTAGCTTATAAAATAACTAGGGGGCATTTTAAAATATAAAATTTTCTAGTATTTTTGGCCCTCCCGCCTGCATTCTCTACCATCACTTTTTTTTTTTTTTTTTTTTTTTTTTTTGCATAAAACTTAGAAATTCTCACAATGACTTTTTAAAGCGATGATTTCAGTGAATATACAGAAATTTTTCATGTCTGAATTTACTGTCAACCTTAAATTCTATTCATAATACATAGTTTTACTTAATCTACCTGAAGTTTTTTTCATAACTTTAAAAATAAGGAATAGACTTTAGAAAACTTTTCGACAAGCTTACCTCACTGTGAAGACATTAACAAGAATTTAAAATGATCATTATCCATGTCTAAATAACACTGTGTTAGATTCTTTATGGAATGTAGCTGGCAGAATCGATACTAACTTGCCATATAGAAATCTAAAAATAAAACATGGACTTTAGTGCAATTAACTATTTTAGCAATTATGGTGCATTGGCATGCTATGCATTACTTTGCGGAAAACAAAAGTTGAACTTTATAGCACAATCTCCTAATCTAAAATCATTATAAATATTTTTTACTTGATATATATATAAAAGACTAATCCTCATTATAAAAGCGCCTACATTTACTATTATGCAGAGGACACATTTGCAATTTTATTTCATTCCTATATTCATCTTATATATCAATATATATGCTATTTACCATTGTATAAATATACAATATATGGAATAAATAAATCAGGTTACTGCACATTTCACATATTCATTATATATTGTAAAAGATTAAAAATATTCATTTACATTATATATTTCTACTAACTATATATGTCATATACATACAGTTTGGTGTGTTTTTTCCATACATGGAGTTTTTCCCATGTTTTAAAAAGGGAAGGCTGCTTGCTGGTAGGAAAAGAGTGCTTTTTAGTTTCTTAACTCTTTCAGGGGCAAGTAATCGTGTTTCTGGAAGTCGAATTTACACCGGAATCTTCATAAAAATTTATTGTAAAATAAGGAAAAACATTTTTATGACTTTTTTCCACCAAAGTTAGGAAAGTAAAATTTAATTAAAAAAATTTTGTGCAAATCTTCATTAATCTTAGATGGGATACAATATATCCTGTCGCCACTCAAGGAGTTAAGGGGACATTTTAGGTCCATGCAGACATTTCTTTTGATTTCTAAAAGGACTTTTGATATTTAAATATTACGCCATTCCTTTCAAGACACAACGAGTTCGTTTTTTATGGAAGCAAACTTTTTAGTACAAAGGCAGAGTGGCTGTATGTTTTTGACTAAGCGACAAGATGGATGCTATTTTTTAAATCATTGGGCTGGTAGAGTGCACCAAACTCCTGAAATTTCCTAAGGAAAACTCTCTATATATACATATCATACACATGTATACCATTGCGATACATCTTGTCAACCTTCACAGGCTGTTACAATAAGGAATTTAAAAAATACATTATGCAAGTTTTAGCTAATTCACAAAACACCCTACACATAGGAAATTTAGAGCAGACATAGAAGGCAAAGTACAGTTTTATTTGAAAAAATATAGATAAATAAAAGCTGCTTATTTCATTCATTAATTTTTTTTCTAGAAAATATTAAAAGTTTTCGGTAAAAGTAATGTGCAATGGTTGGAAAAACTATTTTTTTTACTGCAGCAAACTGAAACTGCAGTTACTTTATTGAAATTGCAGCCAACTACAACTTCTTAGTATATATATATATAGTACATATATATAGTATTAAATTAGTCACTACTTTAAGATTTTGCAAAAGGATTCAATTTATATTCGAAACAAAAGCGAATATTAAATAATATTGTGAGGACTTGTTATATCGCATCTGCTGGGATACAATCAAGTGTGATAAACTGAGGGCATTAAAAATTAAGAGAGATTACATAAAAGAAAATGTTTTGCATTTTGTCTCTAAATTGTTAGTTTATACACATATTACAAATTTCAGTACTTTCCAATCACAGCAACAGCATGCCAAAATGTATGCTAATGCGCCATTTATTTAAACCTTGACCGTGCAAAGGATTTTTACAGCAAACCTTGCAAAACATGATGATTTGCCATTTACTGAACATGAATAATTTTATTATTATTAATTAATGAGAATCTTGCTAAAATCTTAATTCACCATTTTCTGAATCACATACGAGAGTGGATCCAATATAAACCGGAATTTCTGTTTTTTAATTTATTGGTACAGGATACGAAATAAAAAGTTACATATTATTTTTCTATATAATCTCCTGATTTCAAAACACATTTTTTCAACGTGTTGGAAGTTTTCGGATGCCGTCATCATAGAAAGAAGAGGGGTGTGTCTACAGCCAATTGCGCACTAAGGCTCCAACAGCAGTGTCATCGGCGAATTGTTCACCTCCTATAACTTCTTTCAAAGGCCCAAACTTGTGATAATCACAGAGAGACTATAGGGAGGGTATTCCAGTGATGGTCAATGCATTTCCTCCAACTTTTCGCGAGTCAGGTTGGCTGTATGGGGACAGGCACTGTCATGAAGCAAAATCACTTCTTTGATCGGAAATTCACGTCTTTTCCGCCGATATGCATGTTTTGTTTCATCCAACAGCTGGCAGTAGTAGGCAGAACCCTTGAGAATGTCCCGAATGGCGCTAATGTTTTCCTCAGTCAAACTTGTTCGAGGGCGGGGTGTCTGGGGAGGGGGTTCAACTTCTGCTCGTCCTTCCACAAACTTTCTGCGCCAGTCATACACTTGGGATTTATTCAGGCATGTCTCCCCAAACTGTGCTTGAAGTCTTCGTAAGATTTCAGCCGGTCTTACGCCTTCATTTGTGAGAAATTTAACGATAATGCGTTGCGCAACGTTGGGGTGAACCTCTCCCTCATTTATCCTGATGTCAACTGAAGAACGGAGAGAGTAACACATACCAGCGCATAGATAGTCATGTGACATCCCCACTTACCATGCGCAAAGGTCTGAGCGCCCTCGCGACAACCTTCATGCCTCTCTGCAGAAATTACGGTTAATATTTGATTCACCCTCGTATATTTATTATTACATTATAAGTTACATTTATTATAGACACTAAGATATAATTTACGAGTGTTGACACTAGGCCAATTTGGCAGGGTGGAATGCCTGATGGCTCTCTTTGACTACTTTATGTGCCCGACAGCACTTTTTGGGTAGACATTAGACGTAAAACCTGGAAATCACAAAATTGGTGCATGTGTACCTGCAGTCTTGACTTTCGTCTGATTCAGATTCAGTACAAACTGAAGCCCCCTCCAACACTAGAAACGACCGCCATCTACTGGCTAATCCTAAAAAAATAACATGTTGAAGGGTTCTTTAAATTAATTTTACATTTTATTTTTATTTTTATCTTTGAATATTCTTAAAATAATAATAATAATAATTATTATTATTATTATATACGTCCTTTCTGTGACTACCCATAAAATTTTCATCATATGATATGACAGCATAAGCTCGTAAATTTGAAATAAAAATTCTTTAAAGTAAAGTTTAAAAAAAAGAGAGAGGGGGGTGTATATAATTTAATACCAAATATTTAATTTATATGCTTTAACATTGAAGCTATATTTAAGTATATGTGTGTATCTAGACTTAGGACTAGCGTCTGTTAATACTAGCATGTTTTTTTTTTTTTTTTTTTTTTTTTTTTTTTTTTTTTTTTTTTTTAAAGAAAATTTATTTCAGATTTACTGGTTTATGATATCATGCAGTAAATTGAAAAAATTATGGCTAGTCATAGAAATATCACATTTAATTATTATTACTTAACAATTCAAAGAAGAGCTTTTTTTATTCATTTTTTTCACCTTGTTAAGAAACAAGAAAATACTAATTCGAAGAACCCCAGGCTAATATTTTTCATAATAATATTTTGAATTTGTGCTTAATAAAAGAGAAAGGGTGAAAAAAAATATTAACAATAATTTTGTAATAATTTTAGCTATCAATTGCTTTCCAATACCTTTAGCTAAATCTTACTTAAATAAATAATAAATTTTTATAAATAAAAAAAGACAAATTTATACAAAAGAAATCTTGTTAAGAAACAAGAAAAGGTTAATTTGAAAAAACCCCTAGGATCATATTTTTCATAATAATATTTTGAATTTATACTTAATAAAAGAGAAAGGGAGATAGGAAAAAATAATATTAAGAATTACTTTCTAATAATTTTAGCTATCAATTACTTTCCAATACCTTTAGCTAAATCTTACTTAGATCTTGTACTATACTAATTGAATTAAATTAATGAATTAATTTATAAGGATTTTTAAAAACTTGTAAATGCAAAATTCGGATTTAAATTTTTAAACATAGATTTTTAGAAAAAAATTATTACTATTTTTGTAAGTTCAAATGTAAGAGTATGTATATTTATGTAACACACTCTTAAATAGTTATTTGTCAAAGATAACTTGAATAAATAGTTATTTGTTGTTGTTTTTTTACATTAAAAATAATTTTCTTCTACTAAATTACTAAAAAACTATGAATGGCTATGAGAATTATTTTGTATAAATTTGTCTTTTTTTATTTATAAAACTTTATTATTTATTTAAGATTTAGCTAAAGGTATTCGAAAGTAATTGATAGCTAAAATTATTAGAAATTAATTGTTAATATTATTTCCCCTCCTCTACCTTTCTCTTTTATTAAGTATAAATTCAAAATATTATTATGAAAAATATGATCCTAGGGGGTTCTTCAAATGAACATTTTCTTGTTTCTTAACAAGATTTCTTTTGTATAAATTTGTCTTTTTTTATTTACAAAAGTTTATTATTTATTTAAGTAAGATTTAGCTAAAGGTATTAGAAAGTAATTGATAGCTAAAATTACTAGAAAATAATTGTTAACATTTTTTTTTCACCCTTTCTCTTTTATTAAGTATAAATTCAAAATATTATTATGAAAAATATTATCCTGGGGTTCTTCAAATTAACATTTTCTTGTTTCTTAACAAGATGGAAAATAAATAAAATAAAAAAAGCTTTCTTTGAATTGCTAAATAATAATTATTAAATGCGATATTTGTATGACTAGCCGTAAATTTTTCAATTTACTGTGTGATATCATAAACCAGTAAATCTGAAATAAATTTCCTTTAAAGTAAAAAAATAAAATAAATAAAACATGCTAGTATTAACAGACGCTAGTCCAAAGTCTAGATATACACATATACTTAAATATAGCTTCAATGTTAAAGCATATAAATTAAGTATTTGGTATTAAATTATACCCCCCCCCCTCTCTCTATCTCTTTTTTTAAACTTTACTTTAAAGAATTTTTATTTCAAATTCACTAGCTTATGCTGTCATATCATAAAATGAAAATTTTATGGGTAGTCACAGAAAGGACATATAATAATAATTATTATTATTTTAAGAATATTCATAGATAAAAAGAAAAATACCTTCAATTTGTTCTGAATCTGAAGCAGACGAAAGTCAAGACTGCAGGAATGCATGCGCCAATCAGGGACGTAGCTTTAGGGGGGGAAGGGGGGTGCCTCCCACCAATATGTTCAAATAGTAGAGCGCCACAGAAGGTTTATGGGCGCCTTCAGGCACCCGTAAAAAAGGGGTTTATCAGTAGTAAAAAGTAATTATAAAATAATTTTATTTTAAATGTAAAATTACAAAGTGAGTTACTTTTACATCCAAAACTTGTATAAGGCATTCAATTTTAGACCTGTTACTTCCGCTACACTCCCTCACCCTTATCCCGAAGAAAATTTATACATCAGGAATGAAAACATTTGAAAGCAGGAATTGTAATCAATTGCAGGATAGACGTACAATTATTTCCTTTTTATCTCGGTAGTTGTTGGTGACCCTTGGCAGTAGAAAGAAAGTGGAAAGAAGTATCTGAAGAGATTAGAAAAGCTCGCAAATATGTTCAATAGAAGGTCGCCACGAAGCCCAGTGGCATAGTGGCCAGAGCATCTGTCAGCCACGCTGCAGGTCGAGAGTTCGACTCCCGACTGGACAAGCTTAACTCAGCCATTCATCCCTTCGGGGTGAATGAAATGAGTACCAAGCTTACTTGGGAATTAAACACCGAGGATCCTGCGTTTGGCTGACCACCTGACCGGGACGTATGCTGCATAGCACCTCGGGGCCCAGGGTCAAGAAAACAAGGATGGGCAGTGTCGGCCCAGATCCTTCATGGATTGTATGTCTACAGAGATTAGTTTAGTTTAGTAGGGTGCCATAGAAGGTTTAAGGGCGCCGTCCCACAAAAAAATGAATTTAGATTACTGCATCTATTTCCTAACAAAAACTATATATATGTGGAAGTCAAAATTTCGAAAACTGGAATTCTAATCAACTGCTGGACAGTAAATGTGATTTGATCCTTATAAATGCAATTATTTCCTTCTCGTCTAGATTGGTTACCTTTTAGCAGTAGAAAAAAGTGTAGAAACAACTGAAAGTGACAGTAGGGGATGAAAACTGTTTTCCAATATATTAAAGTAGTAGGGCGCCATAGAAGGTTTAAGGGCACTGCCAGGCATCCCCAAAAGAAAGGGTTTAAATTACTACCTCTATTCCCCAACAAAAAGCCCAGTGGTGTAGTGGTCAGCACGCTTCTCTGCCGCACCGCAGGTCGAGAGTTCAACTCCCGACTGTGCAAGGTTCACTTAGCCTTTCATCCCTTCGGGGTCGATAAAATGAGCGCCAAGCTTGCTTGGGAACTAAACACCGAGGGTCTCGCGTTAGGTTGACCACCTGGCCGGGACGCATGCTGCATAGCACCTCGGGGCCCAGGGTCAAGAAAACAGAGATGGGCACTGTCGGCCCAGATCCTTCTTGGATTGTATAGCCACAGAGTTTAGTTTTATTCCCCAACAAAAACAATTTATATATGCAAAAGAGAAAAGTTTGAAAACAGTAATTGTAATGAATTGCGGGACAGTAAGTGTAATTCGATTCTTCTTATCTCAATAGTTGTTTGTCACCGTCGGTAGTAGAAAGAAAGTGAAAAGACGTGGAAGTGACTGGAGGGGATTAGAACGGTTCACAAATATGGTCAAGTAGAAGAGCGTCCCACAAGGTTTAATGGCGCCGTCAGGTACCAACATAGAAATGATTTAAGTAGTAGTTACAATTATTTGTACAAACACCTTACTTTAAAAGTTAAATTATAAAGTAAGTTACTTTTAACATACCATATTTGTGTAAGAAATTTAATTTTAAAATTGTTATTACCTCTTTTCCCTAACAAAAGCAATTTATATTTGCGGAAGAGATAATTCTGAAAACAGGAATTGTAGTCAATTGCGAGAGAGCAAGTGTAATTTGATCCTTAGCAGCTCATTTTATCCTTGTCTCAATAGTTGCTGGTCACTCTTGTAGTAAAAAGAAAGTGGAAAGAAGTTGAAATGACTATAGAGGGTGTTAGAACAGTTCAGAGAGGATGGAGGTTGTCTAGAAGACTGCAAGAGCCGAAATTTCTGACGCAGGACACGCCCCAATACAAAACAAAGCTATCTTGGTTGGTTTTAAAACTAAAAGCCTAAACCTGGAGCCTTTAAAAAAATTAAAAATCCAGAACAGCTCAATTTCTACAAAAAAAAAAAAATCCAATTTTTCTTAACATATAATTAAGATATTCTTTAAAGAATGCTGCATACATATTTATGCGAAATTTTTATAGTCAGATAAGTTGGAGCAGGATTTCGCGATGTAAAAAAATACGCAGAGCGATTATCTAATCCCAAAACAGAGTTTTGCCTTTACCTACAGTAATGGCTGTCATTACATCGTTTACAACTGTAGCTAAATACAAAACTCTGCCTTCGGATTAGATACTTGCTCTGAGTATTTTTGTACACCGCGTACTGTTGCACCACCTTACCCTATATTTCAGGCGATAAGTACGCAATCCATAGAATACAGAATAGCAACATTAAGGAACACTTAAACTCTTAGACTTTTACATTCAAATAAAGACTCATTAAAAAAATTAAGTTTAGAATAAATATAAGAAGTGGTTAAAAAAACTTGCATTTTGAAGCTGTATTGTAAAAAAAATAGAATTTTGAAAATATTTCTTCTTAATTCATTAAAGTATATTTCCAAAGACTCCATTATCACTATTCTTTTTACAAAAAATAAATAAATAAAATAAAAAAATGTCCTGCCCGATACGCTCTAGTAACAATTAAGTCAAAGTCCAGCCCGATACGCTCTAGTAACAATTAAGTCAAAGCCCAGCCCGGAACAAGTATGTAGAAAAAAATGTACGCCTGAGACTGGCCCGAATCGACAGGAAAAAGTAGGCCCGGGCTAAGCACAATGCAACTGCCCAATGCCGATCTTTATGTTGGGCATGTTGAATTTCTGCATTGTGCTGTCAAACTAGCATCGGTTCGTGCAACACATTTATTTTTGGTCCAAGCAAGTACATTGAAAATTGTTCATATTTCGTCGTCTTAGTCAGATCCTTTTAAATTTGGTATAAAATGAACATGCCTTACGCAAGTCACCTCGCCAGTCTAAGCTCCGAGGAACTCTTATGTGCATCGCGTCAAGCGGGACTGCCGTAAGCCAGTGATGCTGCCATGACACATTCTACTGGCCAAAGAAGAGCACTGCCGAACGCACGTCACTTTCCCTGCTCCCCAAACACCATTGGACGACATGGTTGCAACGACCTAATCGACGAACGACCTTAGGTCGTAAAACCTAAGTACTCGAGCACACCTCCGATTCCCCCGAGAGCTTTGAGTGTACCAGTCACTTATAGGGACGCTGGACCCTCGATCATAAACCCCACGTTTCCAAGATATGCTATTGCTTTACCATGAGCTTCTGGACGTGAAAATCTACATAGATAGGAATAGGCCCATTTCTTTAAAACTTGGTGCATCGAGGTCCTCTTATTTTATTTTATTTTTTTTTTTTTTGCCCGGCCCGTTTGAAAGTTTGACTTTATTTCATCCGGTACCGGACTCCGGCCGTGCAGATGCAGACGCCACTAAACGTGTGAATCCGTCGAAAACCAACCAGACGTCAAAAAAATTTTCAATTACAATACTTTCTTCTATTGACGATAGAAAACAGTTAAAATCGCTGTGAACCTAGTTTCCGAGCTCTTTTCTTCCGGATTTTTGAATTTTTAACTTATAATACAGATACAAAATGTAATCAATTATGAACAGTCTTACCGCTTGGAGTCTTTACATCCTCGCACAATATATATCTACATTAGGTAGGTAATATATTGTGATACACTGATATATCTACATATATTAATCAACAGTGAAAAATGTGTTTTAAAAAGGTGAAAATAAAGATAATTGCTGTGTAAAGCATCACAGAAGATGAATTATACATAAAAGACATGATGATAGCATGGATTAAGACTACTATAATATGAATTGTAGGAACATTAGCACGGATAGAGACGACGTTGCTGGGAAGGGGGGGGGGGGAAGAAAAATGAAAATCATAAAAGGGCGCCAAAGTCAGGTTCTCCCCTCCCCCAATAAAATTTTCAAGCTAAAGCCCTGGTGCCAATTTTGTGATTTCAATTATTCGCGACTAATGTGTACCCACTTTTTGAACTACGTTATGCACCCGTTGGTCCTTAGTGCTCTTTTTTGATGTGCCCTTACTTTGAGTTAATTTTCTCATAAAACATGTTAATTGGTTGTTAAAATGATAATATGAATTCCATCAATCTGCCAAGGGTAAAAAAAGTAATGAAATTCAATTGGCCGAGAAAGAGGTAAGATGTGAAATTTGTTGATTACTCACATGAAAAAAAAAAAAATTTGGTGATTGGCCGTAAGAAAAAAAATTGCAAAATTCACATTTCATTTGCTATATATATATATAAAAAACTGTACATGTATCATTGAAAAAAGTTGTGCAATTTTTTAACTGGGCAAGGGGAAAATATTAAAAAGTTTTGCCAGTAAGTCATAGGGACAAACCAGACACTCGCAGTGTCACCAAAGCTGTAAAATTTGTTGATCAGTCACAGGAAAATATCGTGAAATTCAATGATTGGTTGAGGGAATGTCATGAAAATCGCCAGTTGTTTGGAAAAATATCACAAAATTCTACTGATAAAAAAAAACTCTAAACAATCTAGTTCAAAATATGTTTTTGGAAAGTACATAAAAAAGTATCTTGTTTTATTAAATTCCGGCCCGGTGACCCTTTTGTTCCAGAGTCAACCCTATTTACCAATTGGCAGTTACCTGATGATAAGGAAGCTGCCTTAAACTTATTTTGAAAGTTTAGAAAAAAAAAAAAAGGCTTAAAAGACCATGAATGTCTTCATTAAAAAAAATGGTACTACTTAGTTATCCTGTCGACCAAAAATCTATCGCCAAACTATAAGATTAAATGCCAATATAAATGTCCCATTCACGTCACTTTAAGCAAGTTACACATGCTTACGTCATCAAACAACTTTTATTTTGACACTTTATTTGTATTTTAATTAATGTTACACTAATTTATTTGTTCTTTTGTTTTTTAAAATAAAAATTATGTCAATTTGTATAACTTGGCGATTTATATAATTTGGCGAAATTGGTCGACGGGATAACTAAGTAGTACCAAAAAAAGTTTACTGCAATGCTAAGACACATTTACAATTTCATGCCTAGAATTTAAAGCGAGTTTTATTTTACTACTTTATTGCATAATATCTTTTTGTTCTTTCAATTTTTGTATATATTTATATTGATTTAATAAAATAGTTCATGAAAGACTGTAATTTTCAAATATTATATTTTTGTACCCACAATGCTATTTTTTCGCCGATGTTTCATTTCAAGTGAATTTTATTTTGTACCAACAATTTCACTTGGAGATAATGGTGTTGCTATAATGGGCCAAATTACGAGAGATACATAATATAATCAATATTTAAATACAGTTACTTAAAAAAAAAAAAAAAAAACTGGCGACTCCACTCAACATTACGAACACTTCGTACAGCTCATATTCAAAATATTTGAATTATTATTTTTTTTTTTTACAAATTGAAAATATCTTTTGGTGATTTAATGTCTTTCAATGCATATATGCAAACGATATTTTTATTAAGAACTTATAGTTGATTAAACTCATTTATTATCTTAAAATTAATATCATTTTTGAAAAGATTAATTGAAAAAAAATTATTTTGAAAAGTCAAAATATTAGAATATTTATTCAAGTGGTTCAAAATATTAGAATATTTCAGATTAACTCTCCTTTAATTATCACCAATTCATAACTGGTGGCAGCATTAATTAAACTCAGACGATTTTATTTAAAATCAGTATTCTTTTTGCAGTTTGTTTGCTTTTTCATCTTAAAATGGGTCGTGTGAGTGATATTCCTGAATACCGTTTTTTTTACGATTTTCCATCGTGTTTGGGGGGGGGGGGGGGGGGAGCAGATTAACGGTATTTTATGGTACTGTATTTTATATTTTGTAAATGTTAAAATCTTACCTAAACATTCCCGATTTATTTTATAAGAAATTTAATTGCATTTACTTAGTATCAAAAATAAATAAATGAAAAATAATTTTTTCTTATTACTTTTTCTCAATTATTCTAATATTTTGAATATGAGCTGTACAATTCAAATTAAACAGTAATGCAACAAAATATAAAAAGACAGTTTGCAATCTTACAAAGACAAACTCTGGCTATCTGAAAACATGACAAAACTTTAGTATATATACATACGGATACATTGTAAAAATAGTTTAAACAGGTTCAGATCACTTAAAAATGTAAAAATCTCCATAATTGGATTTTATCATGATTACATTACTTTCTTTAGACTGTACAGATATGAAAAATAAAAAAGCTATTAAGCTACAGCTTATTTTATCAGGAAATATGAAAACAGAGTTATATAGGGGAAGACGGGGTACAATGAAACATTACTTGTAAAATCAAAAAAATTTGTCATAGAGAGTTGCAGTTTATATATATGTTGTACAACTATAAGTTCCAATTACTGATGTGATTTGGATACATTCACACGTCTACAACAGTAGCAATAAAAGATTATTGCTTTTACACTATTGAAAGTAACTTTCTTTACTAAAAGTAATTTTGTTTCTTTTTCCTTGTTTTTATATGTAATAATTATTTTTTCTATACATTGTTATCTTTGGGTTGTTGTCTTCATACCTCCAAAACCAAACTAAAAAAAATAAATATCAGAAGTTTGAAAATAAATTTTTATTTAGTAACCTCAGTGCGGGGTACAATGAAACACTTACAGACGGGGTACAATGAAACATGTTTTATTATAGTAATAAAAGTAGTAAATAGAATATATTAGAAGTAAGAGTAGGAAAACAGAAAAAAAAAGAGTTTTGCTCTAACCAGGTCAGTAAAAAATGCTCTTGTTAAGCAATTAAAAAATTGAAAGAGAAAAAAAGCTAAGACGGGATTGTTTTGAAAACAAACTCTGCCTGCTACAGACTCTGATGATGATCCAGATTTTTTTTCCAGGCCCAGCTGGTCATCGAGGTACTAAGAATGAGATATCCACACACATGTAAGGCACAAGCAGTATCCATATAAATGGAAACAAGGAAATATATACCGTTGGAGAAATCATACATTTAAATGAAGTCAAATGTGAAGTACTTGATATAAAGACTCCAACCTAGTTTTAATTTTTTTTTTTTTTTTTTTTTTTTAGAAACTTACATTAAAAAAAAAACTCATTGTGTTAAAACTACCACCCCATATTCCTTCAGGAGCAACTGAAATATAAGCAGAAATGCTAATTTTTGAAACTGACTTAAGCCAATTTAATATAAAATGAAAGGTATTTCTTAAACCAATAGAATTTTCTCATTTTTCATCTTAGACTATAATATTTTTATCAAGTTCCTTATTAATCATGTTTTATTTTTGTATTTATCTCATTTTTCATAAAATAAACTATACTGGGTGAAAATTGCTTCCATCATTTGGAGTGTTTCATTGTACCCCAGTATGTGTTTCATTGTACCCCGGCATATGGGGTACAATGAAACACTGTAAGACATTTATTTTTTGTTATTTTTCAAGCATAAAAATATTGTTTAGAACCTAATAAAAATTTATTTAGATGGGGAAAATACAAGATTAAAAATATGCATTAATTATGTTTTTGTGCATGCAAAATTGTGGATAGGAAAAAAAAATTAGTAAAATTTGTTTCATTGTACCCCATCTTCCCCTACACATGAAACAGTGATATAATGAAGGGCTAGACCTTGTATACGATATTTTGTATAATCATGCCACTGCTTAAATTTTACTTACAATTATTACAGCAATTATTGAATTGAGGACATGGAAAATTACCATTGCCATGTATTTACGAATAGATTTATTTACTTTACTCTCCAATACATTCTCAGTAATATGCTAATTAGGGATTGATCGAAGCAGCAATTTTGCCGAATACCGAAGCTTTGGTCGGAGTGTATACCGAAGCTTCGGTATTCGGCAACCGAATACTTGAACTTTTTAATATTCGCTTTTATAATAAGCTTTAATTGAAATTAAATTCTCAATAATTTAATTCAGTTACATTTTTATTCTTAAATCTAATTACACAAAACAATTTAATGACTTCTTTCCAATCACAAATTCATTAACCCATCATTTATTTTTTATTATTTTATTACTAGTCAATACCCAAAAATAACCTATGAAAGTATTAAACTATACAGCGTATTATTAAGGATAAGGATTGTCAGAAAAACAAAAGTTCATTCAAATAATACAAAGAAACAATGTTGTCATTAAGCTGATTTACTGATTGTCTAAAGTCTAATTATAAACATATTGAATGGGAATGTTCTCAAAATACAAAAGGTATCATATCAATTTGTACATTTAACTATTTTCTGTCAAATTATTGATAGAATATTTATATTTTGATTAATATTTTAACATTGTGGTGATGAAGAAAAGAAATTTGAGCGGTTTTGATATAATGGTTATAAAAGCTATAGGATAGGCATAGGGATATACTTATTTGATGTGTGTATTTTCTTTAATATACACCTTAGATATACAGATATGAACTCTGATATACTTATTTGATGTGTATATTAAAGAAAATACACATTAAGTAGATTTACATTAAAAAAAAACTAATGTAAAAGTAAATTAAATTAGATGATAAGGAAAAGATGCACACCTTCCTTGCTTTTTTTTTCTCTGTTGTAGACAGTTGTTTTGATTTAGCACCTATGTAGACTATTTTAGGAAGGAAAAAGTTTTTTTAAATTAAAAATGGCCTTTGACCTGTTTTTTGTAGTGCCGCTGAACTCTGAACTCATGTACATAATATTGAAGCTCATTGTTTAGCCTACTGCTAAGTAAAAGAGACTTCTTCTATTTCTAAGAAAATACTTATCAGCAATTATTCGGTCTAATACTTAAAAGTATTCGGCCGAAGCCAAATATTCGGTTTACATGCCGAACCACCGAATACCGAATCAACTATTCGGTATCCGGTCAATCCCTAATGCTAATTGTATTAATTTCTATTCACAGTTAATTATATTCAGTTGTCTAATTTTATAATCAAGAAATAATAGCAAAACAACTCTCAATGCAAACAATAGTAAATAAACTTGTAAATAAAACAATTCCAAATGAGGAACCTGACATTAAAGAATGTAAACCTAACAATGAATAAATATAAAATTGTTGGCTGCAAAAAAATTTATTCCTTTGATGGATTATTATTCCACTTTTGCAGAAAGTATAACTTTGGAAAACCTATGACTTCATGTGATGCATTTTTATATATTGTAACTAAGATTTGCAATTGTTAGGCTAAACAAACTTTGCACACACACATACAAAAAAAATTACTCTTTGTAATTTGTAGAATAGCCATCTTCCTTCTTTTTTCCTGAAGTAGTGCTAAAGTAGCTTCAAATCTCAGTACAAACTATTGATTTTTTGTACCACGCTATTCACTACACTACATTATTCTAAATATAGCATCTTATGCTACAAACTACTGCAAAAAGTAGCGACTACTGGAGTTTCACTACTCCCAACCTCTGGTCATGTGCAAAAAATCATCAAAAGAAAATACTGCAATATTTTTTCTGAAGATTATAAAATATGAAGTAGTAAATAGCTTTAAAAAAGCATGTCATGTCTAATTTCTTTCATGCTGAAGAACCATGTTGATGATTATGATACATACAATCAGAGCTGTAGTGGAGGGTATACATTGCATACCTTCTGGATATTTTAAAAGAAGCTCTGAATACTTTCTGTTTATCAAGTAAAGTTATAGTGAAAACCCCTAGGGCAGGGTTGGCGAACCTATGGCACGCATGCCAGAGTTGGCACGCAAGCTAATTTTTATGGCACGGGAAAAATTTAAATTTGGCAGTTGTTATAGAGATAAAATCCATTTTCTATTTCTGTTACAACTAATAAAATTTTGTTCCATACGAACAGTTTATCACAAATAATGCAATTATTTTTTGCATGAATTAACACATCATAATAATTTTCTTTTCCTGTGATGCTATGCAGTGTTTTCGACAAGTATTTTGCTTTTCTATATGAATTTTAAAAAATCTGTAATTTTCAAGTGAATTTCGTTTGACAAGCACTGCAGTAAACTGGCGAAAGGATTCAATTTATGTATGTATATTTGTAAAAATAACAAAATATGAACTAGATGTAAAGCATTTTCAACTGAACATACGACAGCAAAAATCTCATCAATACATTCTTAGTACATTAATGCAATTTGAAAAATTAAAATCGAGATGTTGCATTAATTAGCGATGTTGCCAAAGTTAAAAATTAATGAAATAAAAACTCGTATCCCCCCCCCCCTTTATTACAGTATATACCGTATAAATGAATCCTATTTACGAATTAAAAAAAATTCATTTATTTAATGGCTGATTCCAGTATACAGAATAATCGCAATTTGATTTTTAATATTTTTAATTTATTAATTATTAATGCATGAAAGCAACGTATTTTATAACCAGTGTTTCGTATAAACATCATACGCTTCCAAATTATTTTTTTATACGTTTGGCACGTTACATTGTTTGTGAATTTTCGGCATGCACGCATGAAAAGGTTCGCCGACCCTGCCTAGGGATATACCCGCTGTTTAAAACACATCTCTCCAGCATTTTTAAAAAGACCACATTGAATATACAGTAGACTCCCTTAAATCCACGACCCTAAAATCTGCGAACGACTAAAATCCGCGTATTTTTTCAGATGTAAACAATGAAATTTACAGTTAAGTTGCAGGAACAAAATTCAAGATGGCGCCGAAATTGGTGACTACCGCAATGTTTTTTTTTACTAAATTTTTTGTTAATCATTCTCTTTTGGTTATTACAGCTGATTTATTACTAAATAAATTTACATTACTTTTGATTTTGATATAAATTAGCATATCTATATGATGACGCATCGGTTTTCCACTAGATGGCAGCATAGGACTTTCGGAATCGAATTGAATTGATTTTGTCAGTAATAATTTAATATTTTTCTAAATTTTTATTTTACATAATTATTTTTATAATTACTTACGTTTATACTAATAAATTATTTTAATAATTTTACTTATTTTAATGTTTCACTTTGTTGTAAGCATTCTTTATAATTTCCCTTGCTTAACTAACAATCAAATTAATGTTTCAAAAATGTAAACAAATCAATGACCAGAAATCCGTAAAATTCTAAAATCAGCACAACCTCTGGTCCCAAGGTGTGCGGATTTGAGGGAGTCTACTGTATTGATTCTGTAATGTAAAATTTTCAAACTTTTTTAATTTACCAGTGTAAAGAATACAGATTTTCTGGATGAATAACTTTCATGATCAAGATAGAATTAAATCCTTTTTTGTGTTATAGGTACTTTTTGCTTAAGATATCTGATAATACACAAATTTATATTTCATAATTTCTGTAAACTGCATTTTCCATTACAATTTATTTTGTCTCTAAAATATATTTTAAAAGCACCAATTTAAACTATAATCTACATATTTAAAAAAAAAAAAAAGAAAAAAAAAAGCTTTTGCTAAATCTAAATTTGTTGGATGCAATCTTATTTAAGAGTTGTGTCAGTCCTGCTTCAAATTTTCCCCAGTAAATACGAAAAATTCTACTTTAGTTCATTTGATTATTATAAAATTTCTTCTTAGTATTTCTTTTTTTACTAAAAAGTAATTGGTGTTTTTAAAACAATAATTATTTTTAATTATGAAAAAAATAAAAAATAGACATACACCGGAAAATAAGGTTAATAAATATGAAAGTGTAGATTTTATAAATCTGAACTTAAAGATAGGATTCTCTATTAAATGCAAGCAAAACATCCAAAAGGTTCTATTATACTACGTTTAAAAACAAAAGCTGCAATTTAGGAAAATGATACCATAAAGTTGCTTGGGATAATATCAAACACAGCAGCACGATTACCTTTATTTTTCGGTAAAATCTTATTAAAAAGCCATGCTATGCTCCACTTTGCAGATTTCTATAAAAACGCTTTCGGTAACCCTAAATTATGTTGTATCTTGGATACAAATTTTTTTATCTAAAAATTTTGCAAGATTCTAAGACCAGATTTACTTGTATACACAACAAGTATCTATAAAAATGGATTTTAATGCAAAATTAATTTTTTTAATTTGTTTAAGTTCTGTTACGAATTCGTCATAAACGCTTTAGTACAAATTGCTTGTACCTTCCAAGGCTTGTACTAACAAATGTTCAGGATTCATTCATTACAATTTACGAGTCATTCAAATTGAATCGTTCGTTTAGCGTATCTTGTTTCTGTCGAGGTTTCTGTACGTATTAGAAAATTGCAGTTTCTCACATTTCGATCAAAAAGCACTTTCAAAGGTGATTTTTTTCTTATCATTATATACCTCGGTTATTATAATGATTCTCTAAAATTAGGTGTTTTGTTAAGTTATCTAAACGATCTATTTTAGTCATAGGATCAATGTTTATAAAATCAGCACACTGGTTTTCTTTGCTATGAGTGACATACATATTTTTTAATGACAAGTATAACTATTTTATTGAATATAAATTATAGCGGAAATTCACAAACACTGCAATCGGGAAATTTTTCATTACTCAGCCAGTATAATCTTGATGATATCCTTTAACATTGTGGAATATTTTGTTAATGCCAGATTATCTGATTAAATGATATTCTGTATATCTGTTTCTGTGTATATCCGCTTCGGTACTGACAATAAATGCGACTGGCACTATAAGAATTCAAATATGATTTGCCGAATAATCACCATACATGGCTAAAGAACAATGTCATTCCTCGTACGGGCTTTGGTCTTCAGAGGCTCTGGTGAAACAATATATACCTTTTACAAACCCAGATTAAACATCAAGAGCCCTGTCACTTCTGCGGATATTCCGAAGCTCACGGGGCTCATTGCAACTCTATCCTTTTTAGATGGCTTTTGCTGCTGTGACGACCAAATCATCCAATTTTCTAGGTTTCAGGAGGTGTGATGCATGTTGGGTGATGTTTCTCCTTTTCTAGTAATAGGTACCTGTGCAGTGTACTTGGATAAACAAAGCCCAACTGGTGCATATGCATAAAAGTACTGTGGAATAGGAAGGTGGTATTTCCATTTTACCAAATATTTACAGAAATTGATCTATTTATATGAGAAATCTATATAAATTAAAAAGAAGCTTTAAAGGAATCTTGAAATGAAGTTTCAATATGTATACCTTCATGCTTTGGTCATAGTTACCATTTTGTTGCTCTAAAATCTGGAATACATTGTCATATACTTTTATAAACAAGTTACTCATTTTCTTGATTAAATATTACAATATGAATTATACTTTCCTTTGGAAGTATTTAACAACTGAGCTTTCATCGTTTTACAAATGCCAAATTGAGTAAGCCATATTAAACACTATTTTATAAAAAAAGTAAATCTTTTAATAAATTCTTAAAAAAGGGGTTATCTTGAAAAAGAAAAAAATTACATATTAAATTTTTTACAATTACTTTTATCCTGTTCATGAGAAATAATCAGTTTACCATATTTTGTGCAAAACTTTGACTGGTATTCATTTAACAAAAAAGTACTCATAATCCTTAAGCTTAATCTCCTTAGCTATCCTATAGTTACAATAAATGGTCAAGTGCGAGTATTACTCACACTCAGAGGGTTCCGTCCAATAAATATATGAATTATTAACAGTATTATTTAAAAAAAATCATTGCTAAAAGAATAATAAGACTTTGTAAAGAACTATACAATGTAGGGTTGGGTGTAGCTGTATATACCAGAAAAATATGAATGGGTGTACCATAAAAGTTCAGAAAGGTATGAAGCCTAGATAATATCAAATATTGCTATTTTGTCTAACTCTTTTTTTTAATCTTATTCTAATCCATTTATGATGAACGTAATTCGGTACTTCATTCGGCATTTCGTAAAACTAAATTCAGTGTATCCTTGTTCAAAGTTTAAACTTGTCATTGTACTAAGCACGCTTCGAAAGGAGGTCACAAAGTTTCAATGCTGCCTTAGTCCATGCCGTGTGTTTCTAGATAGGTTTTTATTAACTTTTAAAGACACGGGAGGTGCATTGAGAATTCCACTCAATGCAAACTAGTCGCAAATCCCATAGTATTTATGTGATTAATTCTAATTAAATTAGTCTGTTTTTAAAATTTTGACATTTATTGTTTTTATACTGCTACCTGGCATTGCATTACACAAATATATCATTAAAAGTTGTTACCTGGGCTTTAAAAGCTGATGGTACATAGAGTATTAGGATTTTAAAAAGTGAGATTTGTTGTGAAATGATATCTATTAGCCCATGCATTACAAGTCTGATCTTCGTTCTACTGCTGACAACATAAGTCCTGAATTATGTAATGAAAAAAACCTTGTGTTTTATTTGTTATTAAGTTCAAAAGCAATAAAAAGACTGTTATTGATTACTGCAATTCTTGTATTAAATACTTTTTGAAAGCTGAAATAAACTTTAATTAATTTGAACCGACTTAAAACTTATTATTCCAAGTAAAAACTTGGATAAAACCAGATTCTTAAAAATTCTTATTAAAACTATTTTTTATGTATTTCTAAACGAATTTTGAACTTTGTGTCATGACTGAAAATAATAATTAGAATATTTGATTCACGCTCATACTTATTTCTGGTTAAATTGGATTTCAAAATTATAATCTATTAAAAATTGTCCAAAAAATCTAAAAGTCCTTTAAGTCAGTTTAAACACATATATAAATTAGAGCTAAAATTATTTGCCTAAAACAATCATTGTGTAAGTTATTGAAGCAAAAGTAGAATTATATTAATGTAACTTTAGCTTAAACAGAATATTAAAGAAGAGATTACATCTAACTGAAATAAACTCAGCAAAGTTAAAACAAAGCAAGAAAAGAAAAAAAATAAAACTGATTCAAAACACTTCATACTATTAAACGCCTTTATATTTCTGAAAAACAGAAGCGTGAAATTCCACTAGCGTAAGAGGATATTTTCTGGAGTAGTTAATTACAGGCTGATTCACTTTGAAAAGCCAATGCCATCTATGAAACGGAAATGGAACTTCTCGGAAGATGATAAATATGCAATCTTACTTAAAATAGTAGTAAGTAAATAAAGTAAGTTTTTCCTTATTTACATTAAGTTATATTTTAGTAAAACAATTCATACTAATGTTTCTAGAAGTGAGAAATTGCTTCTACTGTAACAGATCTGAAACATATAAAGTATAATAGGGAAAGTTTTTAATCCTTTGAGGAGCAGCGATCATGCGGCATCACCCCCTAATTTTAATTCCACAACTGACAATCTGCACCAAGAATATTTTAATAAAATTTTGCTTTAACAATGAAAGTGTGAAAAAGCACATTTGTATTTTCTAAAAAATTCGTTCTTAAAATCCGGTGTCAGTTAATTATTTCATCATTTTATGAACAAAATTTCTCTGCCCCTCAAAGGGTTAAATCAAATGTAAGCTTTTAATCTATTTTAGAGTTATAAATGTCAAGTGACAGATGATTAGATAACATATATAAATGGCTTCGAAAATAAAACTATTAAACTTTTATACTTGTCTAGGTATAATATGACTCTTTCAAATCTGCACAGCTTACCACCATTTGAATGTAATAATGTTATCAAAATTATAATGAATGATTGGAATATAGTAAAATATTAAAAGAATTGAGTAATAAACTAAAATTATAAAAAGTAAGATAATTTTAAAAATGATTAAATTATTAAAAGTAAAGGTCAGATAAATATTAATGTACAATTAAATTTGCATTATAAAGATGAGATACATTTTTTTTTAATTATTCAATGAAACTTTCCTCTTAAAGGTACCCTATTAATTTACAGCAAAATCATAAAGTAAAGAAGTATTATTTCAAGTTTAGCCAGTTTTAATAAACAAAAATCTTGATTAATACATAAATATATTTGGTAACAATACCTTGATTTTTTTCAGAAATAAATTTATACTTCCTTCATGAAAAATCAGGTGTTGTCATATTATCGAAAACTACATATTAAAGTACATACAGAATGACATAAAACTAAAATATTCTGTAATTTTGTGTTTACATCTGAACTGAAAGTTTCATTGTTTACATCCGTAATCATGTGCGCATTTAAGGCATTTGCGGTTTTTAGGGTTGTGGATTTGAAGGAATCTATATATACAGTGTGATTCATAAATATCGAAACAAATAACTCCGTACGTATTGCCCCTCGGCACATAATTCCAATTGCAAAGTTTCCTAGAAAAAAGGTGCAAAATTTGAAAAGATAAGCTGCAACTCTATGGGGGGGGGGGGGGTCTATTTGAGAAAATAAAAACATTTTTATACTGTCCCTGTAGGATAAAACTTCCAATTAGGAATTTTTTCCTTATCCATTCCTTAATTAAACAAAAATAATTCCATCTTGATATCTGTAAAATTCACAGAGATAGTAACCCTTTGTTGCATAGTGTCCACTACAGTGGACAAAATTGCCAATTTTTTCTTTCCCAACCTATTTCATTCACAGTTCCTATTTAAAGCTTATGCTACTTTTTGACATTCATGCTTGCAGGGAAAAAATCGAGATGGCGAAACAAGACGGTTAACTTACTTCTTGAGATAGAATTAATATGGATGTCCCATCAGAATGCCTGTAAGTTGTTCAACATGAACTAAAATGTTACTAAACCTATAATGATATTATTTAAATGATACTTTGTTCCTTAATTATGGCTTTTAGATGTCTTGGCCTAATAGACAATTGAAAAACAAGTATAAAAATACATTTTTGTTTATTTTATGGAAGGTTTTACATAATGTCCACTATAGTGGACGCCATGTACAACATCAACATTATGACATTTTACTCTGTCAAGTGAAGTTGGTGGCAAGAGTGTGGACAGTGAAAATTTTTAAATATAATTTTGATGTGGTTATGTGATTTCAATATTATGCAGGCATATTTTATACAAATTTTCATCTCTTTCACATTTTTAAAAGTTATAAATGCCTGACTTCATTTATTTATGCAATTTATTAGTCTTAAAAAAATCGCATATGTGTTCATTTGAAATAGATCTGTATGACAATATTGAAAAACAATAAAATAGTAATAAGCAATTTTAAAATTAATACCTATGGAACATCTTTTTTAAATATTTTTAAAAAATTTCATTGAAAACTTATTTGGATTTATTTATTTATTGTACAACAAACATACGACTTGTGTGCAAAAAAAATCCCGTTGTATACAGAAGCTCGTTTCCAAATTGTGACATAAAATTTGGAAAATTTAAACTGGCTTTAGCAAGTGGACTCATTGAGTCAGTGATGTGATAATCTGGTGAACCGCATTTGATTCCAGATTCTAAAAAATGTGATGTGCTGGAAAACAAACAACTAAGACAATTGACAGTAAGAGCAAATTCTGTATACAAGGACACCAGATATGACAAGGTGGAACACTTACCCCTCAAATATCCCAAAATGCACAGCAATGCAAGGTAGAACTATGTAAAAGGAAGTCAACATATTCATGCGTAAAATGCAAAATTTACATTTGCATCGATGCAAAAACTGATTGATTTTACAAATTTCGCCATCAATGAATGTTTTCTCAATTTTAATCGCAATGATTTTTTAAATATGATAATATTCTAGCAGAAAACTATCATAAATCTTATTTTCCTAACAGCACTACATTTCAATTCTGTGTTCATAGTGTCCACTATAGTGGACAAGCTGTAACTCGAATAATAAAAAATTATTACACATAAAATAATTTTTTTCTCATTCAGCATGATACTTTTAGTAGGAAAATACTACATTTAACATTGGGGATTTGCCAGTTTTAGAATATGCAACAAAGGGTTAAAATCCAAAATTCGTGATTTACACCATTTAAGCATATCTCTGAGCGACACGATATCAGTTCATTTAAAATGCAAGTTAAGGATCGACCATAAATTTACACATTATTAAAAGTCGATCTAAGACAATGCCTTAACTTTTAGATATAAAATGACAGCGTATGGATTTTTGCGTTAAACTTGCTTGAGAAATATGCTAGAGGTCTGGCCGAGCTGTGTTTTTCTTGTTCTTAGGACATGTCGGGCAGGCAGTAAGTTTTGTAAAAATAGTAATAGCGATAATGAAACTTCTGTTAATGGAATCATCTACTTATATACAGTATGGAATCATTTATCCAGAAACCAGTTAACCGGAAAACCAGATATCCGGAATGATATTTCTGATAGACTGATTTCAGAATCTTTGCAGAAGAAGGTGTCATACATTGCCAGTTTGACATAGGCTTTGCTTGAAACAATTGTATAATTTGATGTCAACATCTAGTATTTTTCGTCATCACATTTAGTTGTATTTTAGATGTTTTAATTTTTATGCAGAGGAAACAGAAGAATTTTTGTTCCTAAGGGATTCCCATAAATTGCCTTCTTTTAAACTCTGGCTAATTTTTTATCTTTCTTGCATTGATTTTTAATCCAACTAATCTAATAATTTAAAATGAGAAATAATGCCACAACCACGTATATTCCATAAAATTTATGAAATGGATGCTGTTTTAATACACAACCAGTTAACCGGAAAAACCAGTTATCCGGAATACATCTGACCCCAAACATTCCGGATAAATGGTTCTGTACTGTATATAAAATATAAAGGGAAATTTCGTTCCGAACCTCTACATTTCGGACGGAACTTACACTGTTAGATAGATATCGTTTCAGGGAAGGCTTTAAGCTATAACACATTGTTCTACATAGATTAGTTATAGAATTATGACGGAAAGTTCTGTTATTTTGGGCGAAAGGGTTACCATTATTTTATTGGCTATAAATTTCGTTGATAAATGAATTGAAAAGGCTGTACATTTCGGAAAAAAACTGTTAGCAATTTTATTTAAAATAAAAAAGAAAGAGAAAATGAAAAACAGTTTTGAAGAGTGGTAATATAATAAAATGAAAATATTTAATTTAAACAAGAAAAGGAATGTTCGTAATGCGTAAAAAATTATTCAATATGAAAGATTGTTGTTTTAAACTGTATCTGGCGATTTATCTCTTGCGTTAGGTAAAGAAAAATGCATCAGGAAATTTTATAAGATAATATCTGAGTGACTTTTTTTTATTTTACTTTTTTTTTTTTTTTTTTTTTTTTTTTTTTTTTTTATCTAACTCATCCATCATGTGGCTTGCAGAATAAAAACTAACAGATGTAATTATAAAAATGACGGGTTTAGGGACGAGCGTCACGTATACGTGTCACATAAGGTGCTCAGAATTCTGGATTAATCCCACCACTTATTTTTAAATCTAAATTTTACCTTATTTAATAAGAGTATTTTCCTGATTAAATTAGGCAAAAATTTCCGTTCTGAAAACTGTTGATAAAAGATTAAAAATTAAATCGTGTTTTAATTAAAGCAATTTTCTTAAATCAAAAAGCATTGAGGTTTGCGATATTTGGTTAAATCAGATCCTACTAAATCGATTTAACATTAAATTGCCACGCACATAGTAGATTCATCAATGTAGATAAATCAGTTCTCTGACATTAGATCTGAATTAGTATTTTGTTTTAAACCGATTTAAAGTCAATAAAGAAATCATTTTTCTAATGTTATCATTAATCGATTTTTTTTGTCTTAAACCGATTTAAGACCAATATCTAAATCGAATTTCTGATGTTAGCTTGAATAGCTTTTTTTTTTTTTTTTTTTTTTTTTTTTTGTCTTGAATCGATTTAAAGCCCAGGACTATTGAATAATCAACTAGTTCAGATTCCAACTCATAATAGTTACTTTAATAAATTTAACTATAAATTTTGTATTAAGTTTCAGAAATTGGAAAATAAAAAAGTTCTTTTACTTTTTAATATGAAAGTAATTTTTTTAATTAAAATTATAAAACAGATGTATTTTTATTAAGTATAAAAATTGCTTTCAACAAAATTTTGCATGGGAAATTGCTTACATTTCCTTTGAAAAGATTATTTGAATGCATTTATATTTTTAAAAAATATACAGTTAGATAAGTCTTGAAAGAAAGGAGTAGCAGAGTAAATAATTTCCACTGCATGTTATTAAAAAATATTTTTTTTCTAATTATCATAATTTCGGGTAGATAAGTCGTCCTGGCGTATACGCCACTACGTCTGAAAACGATGAAAATAACCTGAAATTCCATCGGATACGCCGTACTTATTGAAAGTGGTGCACATACCACTGTAGGCGCCATATTGAATATTTTCGCACATTTTTTCAAACACCTTGAAAAATAGCATTTTAAATTTAGTACAAATAATAATAATAAAAAAATAACTCATACTTGGTTTGTGACAGGTGTGATTCTGTTCAGAATTTTCCGAAAATTAAAAAAAAAAAAAAAAAATCTGTCATCAGACTCAAAATTCGGACATAAAAAAATATCTCGAATTTCGACAAAAGGTGGGTGAAAAAAATAAACTTCGTCAGTGTTTCACAAAAAAAAAGCCAATTTCGTCAAAAGATCATTGGAAAAATGCTAATTTTGTCGAAGAATCGCGAAAAAACCCCACACATTTCATCAATAGACCGTGAAAAAGCACGAATTTTATTCGAGGTTCGCTGTTAAAAACGCAAATTTCTTAAATGATTGTGAAAAAAACAATTTCATGAAAAGATCGCGAAAAAACGCAAATTTCGTCTACGCGAAAAAAACCTCTACAAATTTTGTCAAAGGATCGCGGAAAAACCCAAAATTTCATCAAAGCACCGCAGAAAAAATACATAGCAGGAGGGGGTTTTCTCCCTCTGCTGTAACCTTTAAGAAAATTTGCTGTGAATCTCAGAATTTCTTTTTTTACTCAGAATCAGTCTCTGGTTTGTGTATTTGACCAATTTCATCGCGCATTCCAACCTTGGATCGGTAAGTAGAAATATATTTGATGCAATTCTTAACGTAAAACATGACGCTAGAATTACAAATACCACTATTTATTTTTTATTCGAATCCATCAATTAAATAACACAATGTAAATTTCCGAAAATAACTAATAATAAATAATCATTTTGAAAGCATGAAATCTTGGCAAAAGTGGTGAGGGGGCTTATAAATGGATTTTTCTTGAAAATCTTTCCACTACTTACTCTTAACATTAACGTCTATTAATAGAAATTAATTGGTACACTATAATATATATTCAATAAATATTTAAAATAAAATGTTCTAAGAATGTTTTAAAATAAACAAACTAAAGGAAAAAGTAAATAATGCATTAATTATTGAAAATAAAAAATACAACATTCGCATGTGCTCACATGCAAAGAAAATAAGAGAATCCATTTTTCTTTCTGTTAAAACATCGTGATAAATAACTATTAAAATTCTATTCTTTAAGTATAAAAAAGATTCAGTAAATGTGTCAGCAAATTCACATTACTTGTGGGCGGGAAAAAGAAATTATTGAGCTGCAAGCAAACAGAAAAAAAAAGAAAAAAGAAAGATAACAAAAAGCAAAACCTGCTTTTTCTTAGCTATTAAAAAAAATATCTCCATTATTAATTGATGGATTTTTTTCAAACTTACACTAAGTTGCATTAACAGTAAATTAAGCTGTGTAACAAAATTTTATAAAAATATTATAAGTTATTAGAAAATTACAGCACTGCGCAAAAACCCCTAGTTATAAAAAGAAAGAGACCTATCTGCAGTTTGTTTATTCAACTCCGTGCAGTTGGAAGTTGAACATTATCAGAATGAGATCATTATCTTTCAATAGATAGCACGTTTCGTTAATGCAGAAAAAAACCACCCATAGTTTTTTTTTTTTTTTTTTTTTTTTTTTAAGTGAAAACTTTGACAATCGTTTTGGGTTACTCCCTTACTTCCCGGCCAAAATGAGAACGAAAGTGACTTCTCATGCTATTTCCAGTTAGTTCCTTGTTCGATGGTTGGCACCACAGAAATGAACTGAAGTGACTGCGAACCTTTGATACCTGATACCTTTGACGAACCAAAACAATCTTTTTGCTTTAATTCTTCTGCATTTTTGATAATATTATGTAGATGTCCGTCACCGACTTCCTGATATATTTTGAGTGATTATTATTTCCAAATCCGCGAAGCATTTTTAATATTTTCTTTTGTTTTTTTCATTCAACAATATTAAATTATCTGATTTTTTTTTTTTTTTTCTGGAAAACATTGTTAATACTGCGTATATGCCGCATTGGCAGATAAGCCGCAAGAGGTAAAATTTAACTTTTAAACACGTACAAGCCGCGACTTGTCTACCCAAAATTACAGTTCTTAAATATTACTATGTGGTTACCATCTGATTACATTATTAATTGCAGCTATAAAAAATAAATGCATGTTTCAAATTTTATATTAAATTTTCATCTTTATCAAATCTATTAATTGGTATTTTATTGAAATAATTTTGCTTATGAATGAGACGTTGTATTGAATTATCTTACCAGGAATCTGTTTAGATTATTTTTACACAATCCTGTTTTTATGAAATTGGGAAGTTATGTATATCCCCCTGAGACCTCGCATCCATTTAAATGGATGTTTTGCTTTCTCCTTAAAATAAAATTTCCTTACTTTATGATTTTGATGTGAATGTAGCTTACCTTTATAAGGAAAGTTTCATTGAATAATTCAAAGAAAAATGTATCATCATTATTATGCACATTTAATAATAGATTATTAATTATTTACTTGACCTTTATTTTAATAATTTTTAAAATTATCTTACTTTTTATCATTTCAGTTTATTACTTTACTTAATTATTTTAATATTTTACTATTGTGCAAGCATTCATTATAATTTGGATTACATTATTGCATTCAAATTGCTGTTTAAAAAATGTAAACAAACCAATGACCAGAAATCTGCAACATTCTAAAACCTGCACAACCACTGGTCCCAAGCTATGCAGATTTGAAGTAGTCTACTGTATTTGTACAAAATGTAATTGGAATTTGGCGAACTGAAATTATTGTTATACTTAGGCATCTAATTAGGCATTTTTAATAAGGTCCGTCAAACGTGTACGCATCTAGATAACAGATTCATTGGTGATTTATGTGACATGACTTTTTTTTCTTTCAATCATTATCACACTTGTGAAGGATTTAGTCTGGAGTTTGAAAAAAATTTCTAAAATGTGTGTTTTTCGAGAATTTTTTTTTTTTTGTTTCGTATGTGCCATGCGTGAAAAAATTACAAAGAGTCTTTTAAAAGACTCAGCTTCTGAAACGGATTTCTGCTTAGAGATCAGATTTTCCACTTTAATGTTTTCATTTGAATAAATATAAAGAAAAGTATTAGATTGTAGCTATTATAAAATTTTTTATACATTATTTAAAAAAAAAAAATTGTAATTAGGAAAAACTGAAAAATAACATTTCGAGGAAAAACAAATTTCACAAAATTTCCTGGTATTTTCCAAGCATTCTCATTTCTAGTGATTATATTATTTAAATTATATAAACAGTTTTTAAAAGTGGGTTTTTTTAGATATATATAGCTCAATTTTTTTAAGCAAACAAAAGAAAAAAGAATAGGGTAAAAGTTGTATCTCGAAAAATGTGATATTAAATTTTCAAGATTACAATTTGGTAATATTTATTTAACTTTTTCTATTAATTAAATTACCATATGTAAGTTAAATGCCAATGTATGATTTGTTGGTAGAAATCGTTCTTTCCTATATTAAATACTTCCTGACATATGTTTGAAAAATAGAATAAAAAAAAATATGCATGATGTTGATGAACTTTGTTGCCAGCTTAAAATTGAAAATTATGGTTATCTAAAGCATAAAATGTTAGCTTAAGTAACAATTTCGAACTTCAGATTTTAACAGTGATCTTACATGCTCAGAGATCTTTGCAAAATATGCAAAAATGGCTGCCATATTTTTTTTTTATCCCAGACACATCTATTATCTATTTACTGCAAGAGAGAAGGATTTCAATCATGGGCTCTTAACTTATTTGTGGTTGTTAATAGAAAATGCTAAATAAGTATCAAAATAATAAGCTAGGAAATTTTATACACAGTATAGATGCCATTTCGAGACACAACTTTTAACCTGTTTCCTTTTTACCCGACTGCCAAGAATGGTTACGTGTTTCACGCGTATCTGGGTATGTGGATTTCTTTATACCCCGAAACGTCCCAGCGCCTGAATGGATTTTAATGAATAAGGTATCTAACGATTCGTCTTAACCGTCCGATGGTTATAGGCTAGGTTTTGTTTTTATAAATTCAAAATAGCGGCCATAAAATTCATAATGGCGGTAGAGACGATGTTTCATTGCCTATTTTACAGTCAGGAGCTCCGTTTAAATATTATACAACCTGGAAGTTGTGTAGGTAGGATATCTAGCTTTACTGCAACTCTAACTATCATAGACACCTATAGGCCTCATCAAAACAGTGCTTATAGATAGGGACTAACAATTAAATACATCTTAAAAATCATCAATACAAGTAAATACAAAATGTAGGTAAGTAATATAAAAAATAGTTTCACATTGATGAGAAATAATTAATTAGTTCTCTTTTTACACAGTCGGGGTTTTTTGATTTCTGAAATTTAATTTTTATTTCTTTTCTATTTTTTTTCTAATGGTCGATTTTTTCTACTTTTAATAGATTGTGTTTTGTGGCTAGGAAAAATCATCAAACTGATAATTTGAATGATTTTTTATATTTATATATATATATGAATTATGGCTTACATAATAGTCTGCTACATTTTCGATAATTTGGTCACTTGGTAATCTTTTACCGAGTACATTGCAATATCATATGATCTTTTGCCGATTAGCTAATCATATCGAATAGAAGAATCTGTACGATGCAAAAATGGTATTTAAAACGTAAAAAAATTCGTTTTAATTCAAAAATAAATATTGTTAATTGGAAATATTTTCCTCTATAACATGCAAAAATTATTTCCATATCGAGGATGTAACTAATGGAAATGTAATAAATCTTGTTTTATTTAAAGTCAAAGTATTGCTGTTAAATAATTTTACAATGAAAATTACAATTATTTTTTTTATTGTAAGATACAAATAAAATTACATTTAATTTAAAAATTATATTCTTGCTTATAAGTAACTCACACTTTTGATATACGCATATTATTGCATCTTACAAACAAGGGCGGCAACAGAGGGGGGTCCGGGGGGCATATCCCTTCGTCGGGCACACCTGGCCCCCCCGTCGGTGTCAAAATTCAATGTCGTCGGGGAAAACATTTTGAATTTCGGCCCGGTCGGGTTGGGCTGAGTTGGAGCTCATTTTTTTTTCTTTGCAAGTCGGATTGACTGAACTAATTCTCCCAGGTATGATTGGTTTTCTGATTGAATTTTGATTCTTGCAGGTTGGGTTCAGGTGAACCCTATTTTATGAAAAAAAAATGTCCAAATTCCTTCAGATAAAAATCTATATATTTGATACATGGGTGACTCTTGGCATGTTTCTTTTTTCAACATAAAAGATACAATTTATCCTGAAGTTATGATCATATGCTATTTTTGTTATAACTATATTAAATTGTGGACCTATTTTCACTGATTGTGGATTTACGGCCGACTTGGTTTGAAGTATTTCGGGTTCGGTTAAGAATATGGAGGAACGTAAATTATTTTGTCGGGATCGGGTTGGATGGCAAAAGGAATGCTGCATCGGATCGGGCAAACTGAACCTGACCCGACTCGCGGTCTGGACCAGATCGGGTTGGACCTGTTCTTATGTCGTTGCGGGTCGGATTCGAGTCGGGTTAACTTTAATTGTTTCAGGATTGGGTTGGGTGTTGACACTTGCGTTTCTTGATTCGAAATGAATGTATTTCTCAAACGAATTTTCAATCTTTATTTTAAGATGAAAAACTATACATATGAATATTAACGAGTAGTAAATTGAACTTTTTACTTAAAAGTTAAAATCGATACTACAGGTATAATTGTAGACTATTTTTACATAGTTGCATTACAATATGGCTATATATACATGTATTTTTTTTTTCTTTCATCATTTAGAGTCGAAATGTGGAGGATGAAATTTTTTTGTCGGACTCAGATAGCGGTTAGGGTAGAGTCCTGTATCGGGTTGGGCAAACTAAACTGAACCCAACTGATGGTTTGAGTTGGATCCGGCTAAACTGGATCTTTTTTCAGAGAAGTTCGGATTGACTTCTATTTTACGAGATGGGTTAACTTTAATTGTTTCTTGGAGGATGGGATCGATTCTACCCGATTTCTCAAAAGAGTCTTCAAAAAATATTTTTAAACGAAAAATTATACGATTAGAATATCAACGAGTACATATACAGCTATATTAATTTTCCTACATAAAAAATATAATTGATACTAGAGATATTATTGTAGGCTACTTTTCCATTATTCCATTAAAATTTGGATTTTTTTTCTTTCATTTTCGGGTGAGATTTGGATTCGGATTGAGGCCTGTCGGTTCTGGGTCAAAGTTTGTCGGATTCGAACCAACTAATTTTTTTTAAACTGGTTCAGGCTGAATGGATATGGAATTTCCAGGTTCTTGTCGGGTATAACCCACACCGTGCAGGACTCTGTACTCTCAAAATAATCCGTGAATTGAATTAATTTTTCCCTTGATTATCTTTCGCTAAAACATGAAAATTTGTGCTTTGATTTACCCCCCCCCCCCCCAAAAAAAAAATATATATATATATATAGGAAGTCACCAATTACCTGAAATACTCACACCTAAAGCAGCATGCTCGTTAAATTATATGGCTGTTCCGGCAGCTGTGCTGCCTAGTACTTTTCGTATTAGAAACGGAATTTATAAATCCTTTTTATCTAAAAATAAGTAAAAACCACGAACCTAAGCCCAAAACATCCTAAAATTCTTCGGTCAATAGATAGAAATGCTTAAAATAAGAGAAAAATCTCTTCAAATCACTGGGATATTCTGGTATTCTTGGGCCGGGCTCGGGCCTGGAAATTTCGGCTCATGCAGACCTCTACTGGAGTCCTGCACCGGGTCGAGTCCAATTGGCAATATATTTTTGTTGCGTGTCGGGTCGACTTTCATTGTTTCGGGTTCGAGTTGGGTCTTAACTCTTACGGGTCGAATTCTGGTTGACTCGATAATTCAGAAGGATGTCCAAAATATTTTTCCGGTTAAAAATCTACATACAATAAACATCTACAGTGGACACTCCCGAAAAACCGACATCTCTACTCTATTTAGTGAACACCTTTTCAATTCCTAACACTTAAATATTTGTATACTTTACCTCTTTGAATAGTGGATACCTCCCAATCTACATACATGTAATTTATAGGTGTACATAAATTATCACAAACACGATGCATGTGTTATTGTGTGTATTAAATACGAAAAATTAGTAATATTTTTCATATTTCGAAAGAAGAAAAAATGGTTTTTAAAGAAATGATAATCTATTGTCACACTTCTTATAATTTTATTTCTCATGCAGTAATGGGATATATACTCATTAATATTCTATTCAAATACGTATTTATTTTCATCTGATAATCCCTACGCGGGACGATAAATGTTCCGCTTTTTCACCATACCCAAATTACATTAAATTTTTCCTAAATTAAAATTTTATTCCTTAGTCGGAGACGAGAGAATTTAACCGCAAGTCAGCCACCGTAAATCGTCACAACGGCCGGATGTTAGCGAATAGAACTCGTGTGCACTTCTATTCAATATTTATTCGATTGACCGCAATATTTAGGTGCCTGCCTATACAAAATAAGCTTGAAGAAGGGATAAGACATTGCGAAAACCATCTGCTCACTTCAACCTTTTTAACTTTTTATTGAAAAGTGTTTGGTGAGTATTTTTATAAAAGAATGGTCAAATAAAGAGTGTTTTTTATGTTATTGTTCAAATTAACATAGTATGAAGCTAAAAGCTGCTGTTCGCCCGGTGGGTTATAAAAACTAAACACCGGTGCATTTCCTGTTATAAAAGCAAACATACCATGCCGACCCGGTGGGTCTGCTTTCTTCGAAATTTTGGCCATCGGGCCTTTTATTTAAAAATATATTCCACCATTAAAAAAAAAAAAAAAAAAAAAAAAAAAAAAAAAAACCGCAGAAAAAAAGAAAAAGAAAGAAGGAAACAAAGAATGCTGATTTCTCATTAATATCTTGTAATATCTCGTTACCAAAACATTACTCGTAGGCAAAAAAATCCCATCCAATATGCCCCCGAATTTATAAAACATAGTCCCGGTCCGACCCGAATCTAGACAGAAAAAAATTAAAGACTCAGACCTGTCCCTGTAAGAATGAAATTCTTACCCGTCCCAACATTTCAAAAAATAAAATTTAGTCCCAGTCCGACCCCAGTCTTCAGATAAAGATTAAGCTCGCAACAATCTTAATGAACGAAAATTTCACCGAACTTGGGCTTCCAGACAGGCCCTCCCCGGATTGTGGACACTTACTTCTAATATATCTCATGAATTCGGCTAGAGTCGGCATCGGATCGAGTTACCCACACCATACCCGACCCGAGCTGGTCGCGTCAGGTTGGAAGTATATTTTTCGTTGCGGGTCGGGTTGGGTTCGAGTTGACCCGATTTTTCAAAATAATCTCCAAGGTATTTTTTCAGGTTAAAAATCTATATGCAATAAGATTTCCACAATGGGCACTTCCGAAAAACGGACATGTCTATTTAGCGAACACTTTTTCAATTCTTAACTTACAATTTAATTCCTAACTTTTCCTCTTATATTCGTACTGTTATACCTTTCATTAGTGGGCCCCTCCCAATCTACACACCTGTAACATGTGTATGTGTGCATAAACTGTCACAAATACGATATATGTATATTTCTGTTTATCAGAAAAGAAATGTTAGTAATATTTTTCATATTCCCAGGCACGAAAAAAATGGTTCTTAAAGAAAAAACAATCTATAACAACATTTCTTATATACATTTTATATCTCCTGCATTAAATTGAATATCGATACATTTTCAAATACATATTTATTTTTATTTGAAACATAGTTCTGCTGAAACTTTTTTTTGAAAATCCCAACAACCCGACTTGCAAAAAACTTAAATATGACGATTAAGAAATATTCTAAGATGAAACCGATCAGCAGAAGGAAAGTTAGTGTCATACCCACCTGAAAAAGAAAATTCAGGACAACCCGAACCGATGCAGGACTGTTCAAATAGGTGTTTGCTATTCAGAGCTTAACTATATTCGAATATTAAAGATAGAGATTTGTCCATTTTTCTATACAGGGTGATTCAAAACTTCAACTTTAGTGGGGAGGAAGGGAATACGTCGGGAAACCGATTTTACATAGGAAAGTATGTCGGCAAATGTACGCATGTATATGTAGAGGGCGCTGTGTGTACCCAACCTTCCATTGCGTCCCAATCATTGTTTTGACTTTCCTAAGGATAGTAATATATCTTCTCCTATTTCCAGTTATCATTTGGACTTCCATGAAGCCTTTTAGATCTTTAAAAACTCCAAAAATCTCATTAATGAGCTTTATTCAACGCCTTCATTATCAGACGCCTGGAAACTTCTCGTTTAATTTTGTTTTTTCAGGTTCATGTAAATGACGTTTGCGGACGTACTTTCCTATGGGAAATCGGTTTCTTGACGTATTCCCTACCTCCCCACGAAATTTGAAAGATAAGTTTTGAATCACACTGTATGATACATAAAATTGGTATTAGAGATATAATTGTAGATTACTTTTCGTAATTGCATCTTATTTACTTTCCTTTAATTTCGGGTTTGGGTCGAGTTGCGGGCAAAAGGATTTTTGATTCGGATCAGGTTGCGGATCGCCGAAAATTATGTGGGCGGGTTCGGATCGGGTTGCGGGTCAATGAAATTTTTTTGGCGGGTCTGGGTTGAGTTGATTTTAAATGTAATTTTCTGATTCGGGGCGAGTATCTGACCCGCGCGACTCTAAATTCGCCCCCCTGTCGGGGAAGTTCTGGCGCCGCCCCTGCTTACAAAGAATAATTAACTGTAATTTTCATCCCAAGATCAGCAATATTTAGAATTTAAATTAAACAAAATGTCTTACCTTTTAATTAATTATGCCCTCGATATGAAAACATTTTTGTATTTTATAGTTGTAAATATTTCCGTCTAACAATATTTACTGTTTGAATTAAAAAGAACTTTGATACAATTTAATTAGATAATTTTGGAATCTTACAATGTAAAATATTCTCATTTAGCATTGCGTCTTAGCAATAAAAATTCTATCATTTAAAGCGTCTCATTAAATTTTGGTTATGTATGGAAAAATTTCCTTTTTTTCCTTTTTTCAATATCTAAATAGTTATTTTAATTAAAAAAAAATTTCAGTCATTTTTTTTTAATTTTAAAAGCTATAAAATGAAGTTTATCACTGTCTGGAGAAAAAAAAAGAGAATCAAATTCTTTATAATTTATACGATAACATTATCTGAATTTTTTCCAAATAAATTAATTTTTTAATCAGAAATTTTTAACTCATAACTAAGAAAATACATTTAAAGCAAATATTTTGTTGTTGAATAGTCTAAATTTCATATATTATCCTGATATGATTTAAATTTCAGATCTATGACTTTTAATTTATTTATCCAATAATTATTTTAATTAAAAAAAATTTTGTCATTTTTTGAACTTTAAAAAAGATATAGAATTAAATTTATCACTATTTGGGGTGGAGGGGGGAAAGACAATAAATTTATTTATAATTTATACAATAATACATTATCTGAATTATTTTAAAATAAATTAATTTTTAAACCAGAAATTTCTAATTCGCAACTAAGAACATACATTTAGAGCAAATAGTTTGTTGTTGCAATAGTCTAAATTTCAGATATTACCCTGATATAATCTAAATTTCGGATCTTATAATTTTCAATTTATTCATCTAATAATTATTTTAATTAAAAAAATTGTTCAGTCATTTTTTTTTTTACTTTTAAAATACATAAAATTAAATTTATCACTATCTGGGGGAAAAAAAAAGATGATCAACTTCTGTACACAATAACATTATCTGAATTATTTCTAAATAAATTAATTTTTAAATCAGAAATTTCTAATTTATAATTAAGAAAATACATTTAGAAGAAATTATTGTTGTAATAGTCTAAATTTCTGATATAATCTACATTTTGGATCTTAAAATTTTCAATTTATTTATCTAATAATAATTTTATTTAAAAAAATGTTCAGACATTCAACCTCATTTGAAACCTTGACCGAACGTTCACGGCACTTAGATTGATGGGGTTTAGTTTTGACCCCCAGACTATTAGGATGGCATTCCCCCCATGGAGGCACGAAAATTGATTTTTTTTTAATATGATATATCGTTTTAAAGCTTTTGACTTGTACATTACTAAGTGCCCACACACATTTTTTCATCAGTAGAGGGCGTTTTAAAGTTTTTATTTGTTTATTGCTACACCGTACAATTCTCCAAAAAATTGCATAACAAACCTCAACAATTAGCAGCTTATCCACCATTTTTCCACATTGAGCAGGTACGTATTTCAGACAAAATCAAGTTAAATTTTTAAAATCGTACTAATTTAAGGTTCATTTAAGAAAAATGTCACGGGACCGGGCAGGTGAGCCAATATGTTTATAAATTTCGTACTACTATTTGACTTTACATTAATCAAAAATATAACGTAAGTTGATATTTATGATTTAGAAATGAGCACATGTATGTTCTTAAATGTTAATACCTAAAGTATCAGTTTCTATAAATATAATTTTCATTTTGTTGCGTTTAAATTGTTGAATTCTTCCAAAATTTATAATGCGTATATAAATTTACAGATAAAATATATATCATTGATTTTTTTTTCAACATTTTAGATTAAAAGTTGGAATATTGTCATAATTATTTTAAAAGTGTTTAAACCAATTTCATAGAGAATTTAAACCAAGTATCTTTTTATGCAGGTGTTTTATCATCGATGTTTTACGAAAATAAATATTTTTCACAAATGAAATGTCAGCGTCTCAGAGTCATTCACAAGCAGTACAAAAAACTTTTGTTTGTGAAATATGTTCCGAAAATTTTTCACACGATGTTAATCTAAAAACACACTTATGCACCCATACCAAGATAAAACCTTTTTCTTCTGAAGTATGTTCCAAAGGGACTGCAGAAAGTGGTAATCTAAAAGTACATTTGTGCATCCATACAAATGAAAGATCTTTCATTTGTGAAATATGTTCAAAAGGATTTTTAGAACGTGGTACTATGGAAAAACACTTGCTCACCCATACAAACGAAAAATCTTTTGTTTGTGAAATATGTTTCAAAGGATATTCAAGAAGATGTTTTCTTATGGAACACTTGCGCACTCATATAAATGAAAGGCCTTTTGTTTGTGAAATATGTTCAAAAGGTTTTTCAAAAAGTAGTAATCTTAAAACACACTTACGCGTCCATACAAAGGAAAAACCTTTTATTTGTGAAATTTGTTCCAAAGGATTTTCACAAAGTGGTAGTCTGAAAAAGCACTTGCGTACCCATACAAAGGAAAAACCTTTTGTTTGTGAAATATGTTCCAAAGGATTTTCACAAAGTGATACTCTGAAAAAACACTTTCGCACCCATACGCAAGAAAAGCCTTTTGTTTGTGAAATATGTTCCAAAAGCTATTCACATAGTAGTGATCTAACGGTACACTTTCGCACCCATACAAAGGAAAAACCATTTATTTGTGAATTATGTTCCAAAGGATTTTCACGAAATGGTCATTTAAAAAAACACTTGCGTACCCATACGAATGAAAGACCTTATGTTTGTGAAATATGTTCCAAAGGATTTTCACAAATTCATATTCTGAAAGCTCACTTGCGTACTCATACAAATGAAAGACCTTTTGTTTGCGAAATATGTTTCAAAGGATTTTCACAATATGGTAATCTAAAAAAACACTTGCGCACCCATACAAAAGAAAAACCTTTTATTTGTGAAATATGTTCCAGAGGATTTTCACAAAGTGGTCATCTGAAAAAACATTTCCGCACCCATACAAATAAATGACCATGTAATTGGAAAATATGTTTTAAAAGATTTGCACATCTTAAGAATCAGAAAAATCACCTGCGTATCCATTCAAACGAAATCCTTTTGTGCGTATCATACAAAGGAAAAACCTTTTTTGCGTATCCATAGAAAGGAAAAAGATTTTGTTTGTAAAATATGTTCCAAACGATTTTTAGAATAGTATCTGAAAAAAAGCTTGCGTACCCATACAAAGGAAAAGCCTTTTGTTTAAGAAATATTTTGCAAACAATTTACGAAAGTGGTCATTTAAAAACATACTTGTATACCCATACAAAAGAAAAACCTTTTGTTTGTGAAATATGTTCAAAAGAATTTTCAGTGAGGTGCAATCTAAAAGGACGTTTGCATGTTCATATAAGGGTAAAAACTCCTCTTTTTGAAATATATTTCTTGAATTTTCCACAAAGTAGTCATCTGAAAAATCCCTGCATATCCTTAAAAAAAAAAGACCCTTCTCCTTGTGAAATATGTTTAAAACAATTTTTAGCAAATTGCACTTTAAGGAAGCATTATCTTATCCATACAAAATAGAAAGATCTCTTGTTTGTGATGTTAAATACTGTTTAATTTTCACAAAATTGACATTTAAAAGCAAAGCTTATTCACAGAAATATTAAAACTTATGCCATTTCTATATTAAAAAATTTTGTTAAAACAATATATTAAGACTGTTCTCAAATCCAAAGGGTCTATTATTTGATGCGTTTCTAAATACATTTTTATTCGGAAACGCATGAAATTGCCAGATGTCTGTATTCGAAAGTTATGTGATTGAAAGATGTTTTCATTTTTTGGGAAAATTAATTCAGTCGCTCAGAAAATAGTGTCAAAATTGACATCTTGAGCCAAATTCCCGGACTCAGTACCGCGAAATTGGAAAAAAAAATCGCACAGGATCAGAATTGCTTATAATTGGATCAGTAATTTGTTCTTAAAATATTGAAGACTCATTTCATTTTCAAATCGCTTCAAACGTCTACCAAAAGTGTTTGATAGCCTCAAACTGTCCACATGTATTCTTTATGACAACTAGAAAAAATGGATAGCCAGAAGTTCGCCCTCGCCCAGCCATTTGTGTTTGAAGGAACTAAATTTAGTCCAAACCTGCCCACAAAAAGCCTTTTATGTTTTCTACTAGCCAAAAGCCTGCAACTGCAATGCAATGAAGGTTATTTAAGCATAAACTCAAAATTTGTTTAATAAAAAATACTTGTTGAAAAATTGTTTGAATGATAGTGTTTTTGCATGAAAAATAAATACATTAATAATAATAGTTTGGGTACATTAAAAATATATATAAATTTACTTTTCTTAATTTTCCTCAAAAATTTCTAAAATACAATACTTGACATAGTGAATTTAATAATTTGTTTATGTATTATACATTTTAAAAATTTATATGTAGTAATGCCACTTTTAAATAGTTGCGTTTCGAAACACTTTAAAAGTATTAATTGAAAAAATAAAATAGTGAATTTACTATGGCAATCAATGCATTTCAAAAAAGTTCAAGATAAGTAAATTTATACTTTTTTTGAAAAATGTACCTAAATTATTATTAATATATTGTTTTTCATACAAAAACACTGTATCATTTAAACAAACTTCCATCAAGTTTTTTTTATAGAACAAATTTTGAATTTATGTTTAAACAATTTATATAATCTTAATATGTGTTTTATATTAAAAATAGATCTATTTTGATATATGTATATGTGTTTTATTTTTCTTATTGTTAAGTCTGTCACCATTAGTTGATGCCCATTCTTTAAAGTACATTAAATCATGATTATTTTTGCATCATTTTCATTTTATGAACACAAATTTTCACATAAATATTATAACAAAAATATATACAGTTTGATGTTTATATAGGCCACGAATTTATTACAATCCTTTTTCATTCTCATATATATTTTTATTTTGGTAATATTATTATCAGGTAATATTATATTTTCCTCTCAAAGTTTAATAATAAAATAATAATATTCTAGTCTTTTCATCTGAAAATTATTTTGATCAATTTGAATTGAGTTTTTTTCTTTAATTTATTATATTTTTTAATTGTTTTAAATTTATTTGTTTGTTTAATTCAATGACATTTATTCTGAAGAGAAATTATTCTCCAGACTCAGAGGGAAAAAAATATTTTATTTCTATGTCACATTAAAAAAAATAATTATCACGTAAAACAATTTATTTTAAATAAACCAGAAGATTAAGGAAGTAATATCGATAATTCACAATGCTTAAAATCGATTTATACAACCTCAACAATAAGAAAACGTTTCATAAAACAAAAATCCATTGAAAGATACAACTGAATGAAATTTTGAATAATTAAGAAGAAAACTATATTTAACAAAATTAATAAATATTAAATAAGTGTTATCCTACATTTGCACAAACCACAATACATTTAAAAAATTCTGCGTGACTGCACAAAAGCTAACGTTTTATGATATTTATAAGTTCATAAACTAACAACTAATAATGCTAACATTTACTCTTAAATATTTTATAAAGTTCTCATATAAAAAAAATGCAGAAATATTTCCGAATTAAACTACTTTAATGAATAGACAATAAATTCGCAAGACTTAAAATATTTTAAATATATCCTCCTACCTCAGAGATCTCGTACGAACAGCGTCAGACAGAGTCGAATGAAAAATGGCAATTGAAAACAAGCAGGGTGCCCAGAGAGGGGTTTGGTGACGCAAAAGGCGTCATAAAATTTATTTTTGGGGGGGGGGGAATTTAGAGAAAAAGTACATTTTTGGGGGTGGGGGGATTTTTAAAATCTTAATACTATTTCCCTTTTTTTTTTTCACTATTAAAAAAGTTTTTGATTTTTTTAATATCACTTTTAACTTCTTTTCAACATTCAATTTCCATAAATGGTCATGTTTTTTTCATTCTTTAAATTCTAGATAAGGGCAATAAGAACCGATTTTGCATCTTAATATCTTTGAAAGTGCGGGAATAAAAAAAAAATACTTGGTATACAGGTGAGAAAATGTTTAACACATTCTGAAAGGCAATTAGGACCGCAAGACGTGATAAAAGGAACAGCTTTCCAGAAGCGTCTTAAGTAATTTATTATATTGTTTGACAGGGTCGAATCGTACTGTCCGAGTGCAAAAATACATTCTTGATGGGTATGATAAGAAATAACAACAAAATAAGCATTTCAGAGGAAGAGACAACGCTAAAATAACTTGACGATTTTCAGAAAACTAGGATTTAAGTACAGTATATTTTAGTGATGTTAGAAGACTAGTATTGTATGTCATTAAAACAGTATAAGGTAAACAACCTGTACAGAGAAAAAGACTTCCAGCTAGTGATGGGCGAAAACGAGATGTTTTTATAGATTTTATCGATTGTATGGACATCTCGATACTTTTTGATTGTGCAAAATTTTTCTCGGTGACTCCAGTTTGCCAATTGCTTTTATACCATACCCGATTCGATTTTATCAAGAATCGTCTGCGGGAAATCTGGAATGAGTCGGGTTTATAAGGACTAGTTGGCTAAGCCCGCTGGTGCGCCCCTTCTTTAATCAGGGCCTCTAATTTATACGTAATCTTGTAATATGAAATCTCAAACTGGGTCCCCGCTGCATACGGCACCGTATAGAAGGCGTGGTGTGCACACACTGCAAAATCTTGTAAACAAAAAAAAATCTCGAGCCGAACGAACCTCGGACCGGATCCTTTGGGGGGGGGGTCAAAGGGAGGGCACAGGAGCTGCATAATATGAATAAGTGGTCGCAGGCCTTTCCAACGATATATCACATGAGGGTTATAGGCAAAATTTAGAAAAGTACCCCCGGGAGGGTAAAGTGGAGGAAGGGTCATCGGAGGGGTATAACATCAATAAGTGGTCACAAGCCTTTCCAACCAAATGTCACATGAGGGGTCTTGAGCTAAATTTATAAAAATGCACACCGGGGTGACAAAGTGGGGGGAAAGGGGCACGGGAGGTGCATAACAGGAGTAAGTGGTCACAATCCTATCAAACAATACGTCACATGAGGGGTCTCAGCTAAATTTCGAGAAGTGCCTCTCGTGGGGCCAAAGTGAGAGGAGAGACACCGGAGGTGCATAACATCAGTAAGTGGTCACAGGCCTTTCCAACCAAATGTCACATGAGGGGTCTCGAGCTAAATTTATAAAAATACCCACCCCACCGTGAGGGCAAAGTGGGGGGGAGGGGCGCAGGAGGTGCTTAACATGAATAAGTGGTCACAGTCCTTTCATACAATATGTCACATGAGGGGTCTCGGTTAATTTAGAAAAGTGCCACCCTGAGTGTCAAAGTGAGGAAAGGGGCACGGTAGGTGCGTAATATGAATAAGCGATGGCAGGACTTTCTAATGATATATCACATGAAGGGTGTCGGTAAAAATTAGGAAAGTGCTCCCCCCCGAGGGTCCAACTATCGCAACCCCCCAGGAATTCAGCCCCCCCCCTTTTTGAAATTTCATATATTATAAGTAATATTTTTCGGATAACTCCTTAAAAAATTCGAATTAAAATGATGAAAACGCAAAAAAGTTCAAAAACTGGGAAGGGGAGAAGAAAGTCTCATAATATGAAAGAGTGATCCGAAGTCTTTCCAATGATATATCACATGAAGGGCTTAAAAAAGGTTGAAAATCCTTCCCCCCCTCCCGGTTTGTTCACTCTTTCGGCCCGGAATTCACGCATGCCTCACTTTTAATTTTTTATATTTAATAAATAATATCTACCGGAGGACTCCATAAAAAAAAAAAAACACATCTAAAATTATATTCATTGTAGAAATCACTACGGTTTTAAAAATTTGTTCGCCCCCTCCGCGCCCCCCCTCTTTGAAATTTTTATATTTAATAAATAGTATTTATCAGAGGGTTCCAGGTATGTGACAGATTGATAGGGGTAAAATAAGAGAAACTTTGAATATTAGGGCTTCATTTCACAGCTCATTGTCATGCCTCTTTCTCTATCTCGTCTCGATAAATCTTCTCACATCTCTTCTCTGCCGAGAACGAGAAATTGAATTCTCGTTCTCGGCAACCTATGAAAAGACACTAATCGAGAACAACATATCGAGAAGCGAAGAAAATTGATTTCTCATTCTCGGCCAACATACGAAATGTTGAAAAGCGCGAGAGGAATAATCGGGAAGTCAAAAGTCGAGATGCCGGTGAAAAATCATCGAGATGAGATTTGCGGAAATGCCAGAGAAAGAGATAAATGAAGCTTTCAGAGTCAAATTACCGCATTTCTGGTTTAAGTCATAGTTTCTCGAATGAGTGCATTTGCTTATCCAATCTCTTTTTGTTATTAACCGATATGGGTTAGGAGGTATAGTGGTTTATTTATTCAGTTCTGTATAGTCCTAATTTCAATAATTACTGTTGCATTTAGTGTCATTTTGCCCCGAATTTTCAATGTTTCTCTTACTTTAGCTCTGTCAAGCTGTCCCATACCTGGGGCCCTCAGATAAATATTATTTATCAATTATAAAAATTACAGAAGAGGAAGTAAGTGAATGCTGGAAGGCGCGAGAATGGATTTAGAGAATTTTTTTGGGAGGGTGAGATTAAACTGTGTGACTAGATAGTATAAAAAAATGATTGGGAAATCTTAAGCGTTAAGATTTAATCTTAAACAAGGGCGTATGTACATGCAAATGTATTTGATATGCGTTTGATATAAACGACTCGTCTTTAATATTTTAGCTTTCTTAAAACGATATGCAATTTTTGTATTTAAGATTTATTTTGTAATAATTTAAAAGATTTTTATTTTAAATACTTGTAAGCAAGTATTTATTTTCATAAAAAAGTAGCTTTATTTATTAAAACGTATATAGTGAACACGGGCTTGTCAGTCAGGACTTATAAATGTGAAAACAATCAGATTGCTAATAATAAAAAATGTATCTTTTATTATTTATTACGCTGTTAAAACTTTTATTTCATGGTTGTATGACAGTACGTAAGAATACTATTATTAAATAATTTAATAATAAGAATATATTTTACAATTGATTTTCTGTTTAGGGGGGTACTCAGTGTTAATATATGAAGATTTTTTTTGGGGGGGGGTGGGATTTGCGTCATTGGGTTTGGGGGGGATGGTCACCACTGAAAACAAGTAAAAGTGGGGAGAAAACGCAAAGGGGAAGTGAGTCAGCAAAGATGCCCGTGCCCTTGAATATCCCCCAAAATACAAAATATGAGTAATAAGAAAAATCTGCTATAGCTACAGTAAAATAAACTCCGATTTAACGTTACTCGATTTGAGGATTATCTCAACTCAAGAATGTATTCTTATAGCCCTGATGCATCTTTATACATTTCAATGTTTTTTGGTTCCCTTTTTAACGAGACTTTTCTCCCAATTTAACGATAACTCTTGTGAATTTCAAATATTTTAATCACCTTTTCAGGTATTTTTTTCTCTTTGTTCATCTTTTATCTACTGATTGATAAAAAAACCCGGATGATTAAAAAAAAAATAGAATTATGGTATGTTTAGTGGGTGTATGAAATGGAAGAATATATACATCTATGTGATGTTTTTGAAACAAAAAAACACGGGTTTAAGTTAAAAATATTTTATCTATAATCGTTTTTTTTTAATCAAAGTTTTAGGTATATACCCAGCAGAGGGTTTAATTTCTAACCAAAAAAGTACCGGAGCCCTAATATTCTGCAGTACTAAAACAGTAGCGTTCACCCCAACACACACACAAACGCACTGTCACTCCAATCCGCATATTAACATTTCATACATTATTTGCAAAATTTAAAATATTGTTTTTTCTCTTTAGCAAAATAAAATTTTAAATATACCTATCTACCTTCATATACCTAACGGTATACCCTAACTATACCTATTCCTATACATGAATAAATAAAATTTTAAAATCAAGAAAGATTGAGTTCGAGCCGCCCAAGACCAAAGACTGGTATAAAAATTGAGCCCGTTTCATCTCCATCTCCTACATATGCGACACGCTACCTCACATATAAGTGTTTTGATAGAAAAAAAGTAAAAACTTGGAGATGGGAGGGAAAGGAAAGAGTAATTTAGGTTTCAGTTTACCGGAAGCACTATTAAAATGGGCTCCGGAGCCCTGTATTTATGAGCTCCGGTGAATTCCGACCAATATTTAAAAATTTACTTAAAACAGAGAAGTACTGGAGCTGAGCTCCAGTGGGTTCTGGCGCAAATTAAGCCCTGGCCCAACAAACGCACAACTTTTGGTCCACTGAAGGCAACGTTGTCCTTGGTCCAAAGTGTTCGATAGGGGCATACAATCAACACAACATTGTGTGTTTCATAACTTATTTAGGCTTCTTTTCTACTGGTATTACCGCGACGCAAGGGCCGAAACTAGCCTTTTTTTGCACCCGGGCCAAAAATGGATTTTGGCGCCCCCTTCCTCACGCACAGTAAAAATTACCGACCGCAAGTACCCTATGCAAAAAAATCCTTAAAAAATTATTTGATAATAATTAAAATGCTAGCAAGAAATATGTAAACAACGATCCCGTAGGATTAACATTAGCTTGAGCATTAAGAGGCTACACTAGTCATGTGAAGAAACTGGATCGCTAATATTAAAATTATGGAAGCGTTCTTTTTAAAATTTCTCACTTGCATATTAATAGTTTTAAATGATTTTTTTCTAGCTTAGAATAGCTGAGATTGAATTCTAACCGGGTTAGTGTTTACTTTTTTACTTACCCATCATACGTAGTATAGGGTAAGTCTTGTAATCGTTTTGAAAATCCAAAATTTTTTTTCACGGATTTACACGTTTCAGACACTGGAGATTCCGAAAAACATTGTTAGAATAAAAAATTGTCCGTCCGTCTGTATATCTGTAATCGCTATATCTCCCGAACAAATTGAGATAGAGACTTGAAATTCGGTGTGTACTTAGGGAGTAATAGTTGAGAAAAGTCTATTGAATATCAGTAGCCTCGATTAACCGGAACAATTTTTTTCGGACTCTTGAAATATTCGTTCTGATAAAAGGTATACAAAAATTTTCGAAATTGTTTATTTGAAGGAGTGAATATAAAAGACAATAAAAAACAAATTTTGCATCATGAATGAACTCTGTCGGATAAGTAGTTGCCGAGATATTTGTAATTCTATTTTTCACACTCTTTGATTTTTCATGATACTGTATTTCATTCAAATTTCAATTCAAAGATATATTTTAATCGGAAATTAGACGCTTAATCCGACGCAGTTGTTAATACGATTATATTTTTTTGAGTTATAAGGATTTTTCTTTTACGCAATTCGGTACTACTCGATTATTCCGGCGACCAAAAAACTATTGCCAAACTATAAGATTAAATGCCAATAATGGCTTATCGTAAATGTCAAGCATTTAATGCCTCTCCATACCTATAAGGGAGTTTACCATAGGGGGGACCCTGTTCTGTCGCCAAATACCACCAAGTTTGTCGCCAACTTGGCGGTATATCGCCAAATTTGGCGGCCAAAATGAGTCGCCAAAAATTACGCCAAATTGGCAGTATCTCTAATATTTCGCCAAATTCCCATAGACTCCCATTGTAAACCAATACTTGTTTACAGAAAATCAACAAATTGAGATATTTTAATGCAACAAAAAGTAATATTAGCTTAAGGGTTATATTAATTATGGCACAGATGTCATATATGCTCCATATTGGCGCGATTGCCAATTTGGCGAAAACTTCAAAAGCATAAACAACATCATCCAGGTTACCATATCAAGCAAAATAACAACACTTTGGCGCCAGTTGCGTATATGACATTGGCGTCATAAAAAAAATCGCGCCAATATGGAGCGTATATGACATCTGTGCTTTAATTATATTTAAGGGAATCCAAATAAATTAAATTATGAATAAAAGTAATATGGTACAATGCTTAGCAAATATCACATGTTTTATTTTCATATTTTATATTATCTGTATCCATGATGGGTAAGTATTACGGTGGTCCCCAACGGCTAGTTTATTTTAGTTGCAGAATTTTTGTTTTATAGAGTTATTCTTACTTTCACAAATTTGAAAAGAATGCTCCCATAGGTTTAAAATTAGCTTGCGAGTTTCTTTGTATTATACATACATACATATATATATATATATATATATATATTTTTTTTTTTTAATTCCAAAATTAATGATAAATTACTGCATGAATGGCGCTACAGCAGCACATATCAAATGCAATAAAGCATATTATCTGAGTCACATATAACAATATTTTATTCCAAAATTAATGATAAATTACTGCATGAATGGCGCTACAGCAGCACATATCAAATGCAATAAAGCATATATATATATTTTGTTATAGTCCCTGTGGACAAAGCAGCTAATAATTATGCAATAATATGAAAAAAGTTTTATATTTATAAAATAGAGAGTGAATTAGGTAATGAAAATTTTTATTCAAAAGTTAATATTGACAAAAATCCTGTCGTTAAAAAATTTTTTGCATATAAGAAGAAAGTTAAAAGTATGTTTTCTTATAATTTTGATGTTTCTAATCATCACTGTTTGCCATTTATTTTCTTAACGCCTAAATTTCATAAAGATCCGATTAAATTTAGATTTATTTGTAGTACTTCTAAAAGCATTAATAAAAATTTTAATATTGGTTTACAGAATTTATTAAAAAAGATTTATGATTTTCTAAAGTATAAATTTAAGAAGTATAGTTATTTCTGGTCAATTGACAATAGTGTTGAAATTCTGAGCAAATTGCCTTTGACTCCTCTGAAAATGCAGGTATTCGATTTTGAAAATCTGTTCACCAATATACCTATTGATTCACTTTATGAAGTTTTAATGAGTATTTTTGATGTTTTTTGTATAAATGATGAATTAAATATAAATAGAGATTTATTTTCAAGCTTATGTCATTTCTGTTTTTATAATAATTATGTAACTTTTAACAATAATACCTTTAATCAAATATGTGGTATAGGGATGGGAACAAACTATTCTAGTACAGCAGCAAATTTATTTTTATTTTATTATGAATTTAAATATACTGTGATGTAGTGGGCCAGAGCTTTTTGGTTCACTAAGCTCTTGTGAGATGATCGTTGAAAAATAATACATGTTTCTTACCAAAGTTCTTTATTAGAACAACTAAAATAGATTTGAAAAATGTAATAACAAGCTTTACCATTCATAGGTAGACACTCTCACTTTTTATTAACAGTTCTATACTTCTCATAGCCAACCTGAGTAAAAACGATTTTTACTCGCATCTCTTCCGTTGTTAAAAAAACACCTCACTTCATCAGTGTCACCCAGTCTACTATCAGCCTCCACACTAGCTTCTGCATGAGTCTCTTTTTACTTTCACTTTAGGGACGAATTCCCACACATTGTCCAGCCACCCCTATTTCTTGGAAAAGTTGAAATACCCTGTTGAGCAGATCCCAAGGGCAGAAGTATGCCAGGAATTTCCCCTGCATGCCTTTACACAAAAGACCATTGTCCTCCTCGGAAATGCCTGTTGCTTTCCCCGTCGAAAATGTGTGGCGAAGGTACGATATCACAACACCTCCCCCAAAAGAGATTTCCACAGGAAATATTTGGCATGAATTCACATAATAAGCCCTTTTAATAGATTTCCCGAGAGGTCAAGCACACCATTAAATCAGCAATAAAATATCTTTTAGACTTTTGACCCAATTATGAAAGTTCTACTTAAATTCAAGAATACCCACTCTCAGTTTCAAAGGACATACCAAAATATGAAATTTTTAGAATTTTCCTTACACATAATCAATCAAAAGAATAAAAATAATTTACATTTTTGATGCTAGAACAATTAATTTAAATTTAAAATGTTTGAATATAATACTAACTCAAAACAGAAAAAAAAACACTATAACACAATCTAGGTAACTAAATTTTTACATACAGCACAATATCTTAATAAAACGCCCTAATTACAAGTATTAAAATTTTGAACACTAAATTCCAAACAGAAAATCTAACTCTGATTCTAAATCTTCCTACTTAGACCATCTGCATTTCCATGTAATTTTCCTGGCTTATGTGTAATTTCAAAATTTAATGGCTGCAAAAATAGAGCCCAACGTGTCAAACGAGAGTTTGTACCAACCATTTTCTTTAAGTACACTAATGGATTATGATCGGTTTGTATTTCAAATTTTTGCCCATCCAAATAATAATTTAACTTTTTTAATCCATATACTATAGCCGCTAATTCTCTTTCTATCGTGCTATAATTTTGCTCCGCACGAGAAAACTTTTTGCTAAGATACAAAATTGGATGCTCTTCACCTGCAATAATTTGAGATAAAACAATTCCTGCCCCATACAAACTCGCATCTGTTTGCACAATGAATTTCTGCTTAAAATCAGGCGCATATAACACAGGACTTTTCATTAATTTTAACTTTAATTCTTCAAATGCATATTACACTTCTCGTCCCATATGATTTTTTCTTTTTTTATTTTCCCTTTTAAAGCATCTGTTAACGGCACTGCTATGGTAGCATAATTCTTTATGTACCTCGCGTAATACCCTACCATTCCCAGATATGCTCTTAGCTGTGTTTTCGTCGTCGGAATTGGAAAATCTTTAATAGCCTGCAATTTAGCTTCACTAGGAGACCTTTTTCCTGACCCAACTTCGTGTCCCAGAAATTTTACGTGATCTTGCGCGAATTGGCATTTGGATGGTTTCACCGTTAGATTTGCTTCTTTTAACCGCTTAAGAACCGCTTCCACATCTTTTAAATGCTGTTCCCATGTCAAAGAAAATATAGCTATATCATCGATATACGGAACCGCAAATGACTCTAACCCATATAAAACTATGGCAATCAATTTACAAAAATAATATGCTGAATTTAAAAGTCCAAACATCATGACTTTAGGTAAAAAGGTCCCAAATGGTGTTACAAAAGCCGCATATCTCTGAGCTTCTTCCGTGAGAGGAATCTGAAAATAACCTTTCGTCAGATCCATAACAGTAATAAAAGGCGCTGTACTCACTTTCTCAACAACCTCTTCAATGTTTGGCAAAGGGAAAAATTCAGTTCTGGTCTTTGCATTTAATTTCCTATAGTCCACACAAGGGCGAGCGTCTTTACCCGCACTCTCAACTAAAATCATAGGTGAAGCATAATCTGATTGCCCGACCTCAATCACACCCAAATCTAAAAGCCTCCGAATCTCTTCACGCATAATCTCTAATTGCCTCGGCGACATACGATATGGTTTTGATCTTATCGGCACATCATCCGTTAAAACAATGTCCGTTTTAACTAACGGGGTACTCCCAGGGTCCGTAGAAAAAACTTTCATATGACGCTCAATCATTGTCCTGAAATCTCCTATTTGCTCTGTAGAAACACGTTTTTCCAAATTACTTTCTTTTACTAATTCCCAACAGTCTAATTGAGTGGGATCCGCAATGGGATAAGGAATTTCCGCTTGATCCTCAATTTCCTCACACTCCTCATCAATCAACAAATTTACAAATTCAGGTCTACTATAATATGGTTTAATTAAATTAACATGATAAATAGTAGACTTATTTCTCTTTTCCGGAATATCGATCGTATAATTAGTTTGAGATATTACGCTAGTAATAGTTCCCGGTCCTATCCAATTAACCGCCATTTTATTTGGTTTCGAAGTAGCCAGAACTAACACTTTGTCTCCAACCTTAAATTTTCTATACACCGCATTCTTATCATACCATTGTTTTCGTTTCTCCTGACACTCTTTCATTCTTTTACACGCTAATTCTTGACAATGTTTCAATCTATTACTTAAGTTCAAAATATAGTCCACTACATTCTGATTTACCGTCTCCTTTTCCATCCAATTTTCATATACAAGAGTATGTGGCATTCGTAAATTCTTACCATGTACAAGCTCAGCAGGGCTAAATCCCGTGCTTTCATGACTTACAGTCCTCAAAGCAAATAAAGCCATTGGCAAGACTGCTTCCCAATCTTTTCCTGCCTCCAAACATAATGTCTTTATAACCTTTTTTTAACTACCATGCATCCGTTCAACGCTATTCGATTCTGGGTGGCAAACTGAACTATGTACAACCTTAATACCAAACCTATCAAAAAATTCCGATGCCAACTCACTTGTAAATGACCTACCCAAATCACATTGTACCTCTTTTGGATAACCAGTCCTAGAAAATATTTGTATTAGCCCCTCAATCACTGACGGAGAAGTTAAATCTTCTACTGGAATCGCATCTGGATATTTTGACGCAACACAAATTGAAGTAATCAAGTATCTATTATTTTTCTCGCTTAAACTCAAAGGGCCTACACCATCAATATTTATCATGGAGAAAACTTCTGAAATTATCGGCACGAGCTTCAAGGGAGCTTTCTTTTTATCTCTATTTTTACCAACCTTTTGACACAGATCGCAAGTTCTTACAAATGCCTCAATTTCCTTGTAACAATTTGGCCAAAAATAGCATTTAATTACCCTATCTTTTGTTTTAGTTGCCCCTAAATGTCCCGCAACTTCCTCATGACACATCTTCATTATTTTCTCTCTAAATTCTAATGGCAAACATAATTGTAATTTCTCATCCCCACTATTTGAATGTGAAACTCTTACTAATTTATTTCCCATTATTTTAAATTCCTTTTCTTCTACATTATTTGCCTTTTCCCATAATGTTTTTAAAGATAAGCACTGTTTCTGAGCTAAGCTGAAATCTTTCGCTGTAATTTTATTCAATCCCACATTATCTTTCACCTCCCATTTCGGTAATAACATAAGATCTTCGATTTGACTTTCATCCTGTCTATTCTCATCCATTTGAACTACCTGCGTTTCTTTGTTCTGTGAGCAATCCCCAATTTTATCTACCCTACCTGGTTGCTCTTCTAACTTTGCCTGATCAACAAACGACATTTCCTTATCAACATCCCGTTGCTCCATTCCTTTTTTTAAAGAATTCGTCTTATTACGGGTAACCACCAAATTTATAGGAACACCACTTCCTTTATTTTGCTCAATAAGCTCCGCAGTTTTATTACCTAAGAGATAGTAACCTTGCTCCGACTCCGATGGTTTAATCGCCGCCTTAGTGGTGATGCAACCAAAATCCCCTTTTATAGTCACCCATGCTAATGGTAAACATTTACATTCATTATCAAGAGGTTGACGTACCCAAGTTATATCTCCAGTAAAATCCTCTGTTTTAACCCAATTTCTATCGTATAGATCAATCCCTGCTCCCGTGTCCCTCAAATAGTGTCTTTCAACCCCGTTTATTAGAGCTTTTTTTTAGATAAGGTTTAAAACAATCCCCTAAATCAACATCATTACCTAAATGATTAACTGTATTGAACTCATTTTTCTTTTTTAACCATTCCGCACAATCTGGTTTTATGTGCCCTGGTTGATTAAAAAAAAACACCTAATCTGCCTTTTCCTCTCAAAAGCCTGGTCTTGTTTAAGTTTATCATTTTTAAATTTTTCCGTTTTATTCTCTAACTCCGATTTAGCTTTTACTTCACCCCTAATTTTCGGATTTAAATTGCTTCTTTGCATCTCTGAATAAGGTTTTTTTTCCCAAGATTTTTTTCTGATTTCCTGAAACTACTTCTAATACTCTCATATTTGTCACATTTATCAGCAAGTTTCGAAGCCTCTTTCATTTCATCCCATTCATCCATAAATTTTTCTTTTACTTCAAAAGGAACGCGTTTTTTTACTTGCTCTGTGAGCATGAGCTCTTTTAAAGACTCGAAATCCTTTATTTCTAATGATTCCAACCAATTATCCAAATAACCTCTTAATTCATATACCAAGTCTACCCATAACGCTCCAGGTTTCCTTTGATGATTTTCAAACTTCTGTTTTAAAGCACCTGTTCCCAATCTAAAACGATTTAATAAAACTTTTTTTACATGTTGAAAATCATCTCCTAATTCTGCTGGTTGCTTCACTATAATTTCCGCGATATCTGATGGCAATAAGGGAATTAATTGGCTAACCATATCCTCCTGCGAAATTTTTGCTTTTTCCGCCTGTTTTTCAAAGATCATAAAGAAAAGAGTGATGTCAATTAATTTACAATCAAAACGTGGAACTAATTCTTTCAAATTAATTTTTGGATTCCTATGCGAACCTACATTCAAATCACTAGACGAAAGACTAACAGTTTCCGAAGAATTTTGAATTCTTAATTTTTCTAACTCAAATTGTCTTGTTTTTTCGCGCTCTTCGTCTTCCCGTTCCAAAGCTAATTTTTCCCGTTCCATTTCTTTTCGTTCTGCATCCTCCTTAAGAATACATTCTAAATTCGATTTAGCAAAACTCTCATTACAATCCGATGCTGCTAAAATAGCCTGAATTATAGTTTTTTTCTTATCAGTTGCCGACACGTTGGTCTCAAATTCCTCTGCCAGCAAAAGCAAGATGTTTTTAGTATATTTCCCTAGAAATTCTTCCATTGTTTTCCCCCAAAATATACTAATCACAACAATACACAAATATATACAATTTGTAAAACACAATAAAAATTACAATAAGGAATAGAATTTTATCCTCTAGATATATTTCAATGCATAAAACAATAATACAATTTTCCTACCGAAAATTTTCGTGCACTTGTTATATCCTTTAAAACTGAGTAAATCCTCAAAATTATTTTGATACCCACAGCACTATATAAATACAATTTGTATAAAAACAACTAATCCTGCTATTTCCTACAGCATACCCATAAAATTTCAAATAACTTTATTGCTGTAATAAACAAAAGCTGTATATGCCCCAACTTTATAACTAAAAGTTACATCCACAACTATGATTAATTTTAATGATTAATATTCTTTTATTAATCAACCGTAATTTACTATCCTCAAGTTAATTATGAAATGCATAAATATTAAATTTTCAAAACCAAATGAATTACCGTACAGACCATAAGAAACCCGTTTAATATAAAAATTCTAACTAAAAATTTCGATCCCAAATTAATAGCTACCCTAGACTTTTTATCTATTAAACATATACAAATTACCAAGAACAGACATATACAATATTAAATCCTAACAGACCTCTCTGGAAAATTTCATAAAAGGGCTTACCTTCAAATGTAGACCTTTCTCCACACTGCTCCAAGGCTTTCCTGCACTTTTTTTTTTCAGGTACTGCCGTATCTCCGGATCTAACTTGATTTCCGCCGGGAAATTTACACACAAGCTGTCTCCATGGATTCCTAAGGGCGATCGATGAAATAGTCTACTATCCACTGCACTGGATGTTTACTGAAGAAATTTTCTATATCGTCGAATCCTTAGTCCTTGTTACATACCAGCTAACACATTCGACACTCCAGATTTCACAGTTCCTCACCGGATACACTTGAAAATCTTTCTCGTCAAACACAAGATTTCATCACCGACTGTCCTTGTTTCTACACAGTTTCCTTCTGTACATCAAGTTCACGTGGGTCCAGTCTAATTTATGCTAGACCTAATTAATCCCACCGCTGCCACCATTTATAATACTATAGCTGTGATGTAGTGGGCCAGAGCTTTTTGGTTCACTAAGCTCTTGTGAGATGATCGTTGAAAAATAATACATGTTTCTTACCAAAGTTCTTTATTAGAACAACTAAAATAGATTTGAAAAATGTAATAACAAGCTTTACCATTCATAGGTAGACACTCTCACTTTTTATTAACAGTTCTATACTTCTCATAGCCAACCTGAGTAAAAACGATTTTTACTCGCATCTCTTCCGTTGTTAAAAAAACACCTCACTTCATCAGTGTCACCCAGTCTACTATCAGCCTCCACACTAGCTTCTGCATGAGTCTCTTTTTACTTTCACTTTAGGGACGAATTCCCACACATTGTCCAGCCACCCCTATTTCTTGGAAAAGTTGAAATACCCTGTTGAGCAGATCCCAAGGGCAGAAGTATGCCAGGAATTTCCCCTGCATGCCTTTACACAAAAGACCATTGTCCTCCTCGGAAATGCCTGTTGCTTTCCCCGTCGAAAATGTGTGGCGAAGGTACGATATCACAATACTATGAAATATAATAAGTCTTTAAAGGTCTTTAGGTATATTGATGATATTTTGATTTTTAATTTTGAATTTTCTAATGAATATGATATTATATATCCAAATTGTTTAAAATTGAACAGAGAAAACAGTGATGATTATAATGCAGAATTTTTAGATATTTTATTCAAAATTATTGATAATAATTTGATTTTGGATTTGTACGATAAAAGAAATAGTTTTAATTTTTTTACTAGAAGCATGCCGCATTGGTTTTTCAAATTTGCATAAAAAAATTTACATAAATATAATTATTAATCAATTGATACGTTTCAATAAAATTTGTGGCAGAGACAGTAATTTTTATAAACATATTTTTAAGTTATTGGCTAATTTATTTTACAATAACAATTACCCCATTAAGTTTTTGAAATATTATTTAAAGACAGTTCTTAAAAGTGAATGGCAACGATGTGGACTGGCGGCGTGAACATGTGATGGCAGCCTTCTGGATCTTTCTGTATGAAATGGGCATCCTAAAGTCTTGATAAAAGAACGGGTGTCTATTGATGAATTGAAACGAAAGAAAGTTGCAGACTTGGAATTTCTGGCTTTTGATAATGGATTTGGAAGAAAAAATTTATTTGTTTATAGTTGACGGGTAGGAAACATTATACAGGTATTCATGTTTTGAGAAATTTCATTTTGCGGGTTTGGGGGGGCGCATGTTTATTCTGCCTTCATGCTTGTTTTCTTATATATTTTTCTTTTGTTTTCAGTTTAATGATGATTTAAGCATTCCTCTAAAAGACCTTTTTATTAAAGTTTTTTGTTTTTGTATGGTTAATATTATGTTTGTTAGTTTTTAATTTGAGTTGTTTTAGTTTTTTATGTAATTAGATTAATAAAATGACAATAGTTTTCAGTATTGAATGCGGGGTGAACATGTGTTCAGAAACCTGCAAAATTTAAAAAGTGGGGGGTGGAGTTAGTTTTCTGTCTGTCCTCCCACTGATGAAGAACAGACTGTTTTTGTTTTTTTACCTGTATTTCTTGTTTTCATAAATATTTTATTGTTTAAAAATTTCTGCAGATATACACCTTCCTTTTGAAGTTATGTTGTTTTAGCATTTTGAAATGATATAATATATATATATATATATACATTTTTGTATCAAACGACAAATGGCCTTTAATTCTGGCGCCAGAGGCACATGCCCTTTCTGCAACCCACCCTCCTAGTTTCAGCCCTGTGGTACACTCATTTTCATTCTTAAATACATAAATTTGGAGGTATTCAGATGCACAGAGGCGGATCCAGCCCTTCATATAAAAGGGACCATGCATCATTTGCGGGGTGTGGGGGATTACCAATTTTTATATAGTCAGGGAAGCGTGGATACAATTCCAGATTTACCACATTTATAGAAAAATGGAAAAGTTGTTCGATTTTTTATGCGTAAACAATAATACAAAAACAATTTTTATTAATTTCTGTAAAAACTCTTAAATGTATCAGAAAGTAGTTGATGCAACAAAATGTATCAAAAGCATGCTTAAGCGGGGGGAGGGGGATTTTAAACACTTTTGATACAAAATGAATCAAAATAAAATAATTTTATAAAGATGTATTGTTCTACAGAAACCTTCTTCATTTAAAGGCAGAATCATGACCCCCCAGAACCTCTCACTTGTATCCGCGCTTGCAGATGGAAGGAAATCGAAATGCATTTCCTTTTTTCCAAGAACAACATTTCTTATTTTTCAGAAAAAGAAAAATTATCTTTCCCAGAAAAGTGTCATAATAATTGTATTTTTAAGCCAATATTAGAGATACTTTAGTCGTCAATATTAGAAATATTTAAGCATTTACGACAAAAAATGATTTTATGTATATGTGTGAAAGTTTTGCATTGCTGAGTAAGGGGACTGCTTTAGGTACAATCTAAGGGCGTTTTCCTTTTTTAATATTTATTTTAAATCATTTTAATCTATTTTAAATATTTATTCATTTTCTTTCAGTTATTTTTTATGAATAATGTGTGTAAAGGGGCGCCGGTGAAGAAAATGCATGGAATACTGTACATTAAAAATGTTTTCAAACTAAATAAAAATATATAATCTATTTTATTGCTTTAAATATAAATCTCACAACATATTTATATTTTTCTAAAACCCAGATTTAAAATAATTAAACTTTGAAAGAAATGATGAGAAAAATACATTTCCTCTCTTTAAATGAATTTGCGGGTTTGGTGATATTATACCTCTACATTCTACACAATGATGGACCATTACATGTTTACAGCCCCTTAAGAGTTGACAGGCAAGTAAATGCAACAGTTCTCTCACCTCCGATCCGTTATCGGTTTCGCGACAGCTGCCGCAATTAGCGGCGTGTCATTTATGGTACAACATTGCTTTGTTACAAATGACCTTAACTCCTTTTGGCCACGACAAAAACGCCATTCGTTCATAAATCATGTGTTTGTTGGGTATTTAAATCTAAAATTTTATTTATTAAAAACCTCCAAATAATATTTATTTCATATTGTTTAATAATTTAAATTTTCACAATGAAACATTTTCAAAACAGACTTCCTTGTGTGAAGCAAATAAGATTCAATTCGCCCAGTGAACATTGCAGTGTTAATTGTATATAATGCGTGCAGTGGGTAATTTGTTAAGAAATATGCTTACACGTGAAAATGAATAATGAGTTCTATGTCATATAAAGGATTGTGTCATATGAAAGACGTTTATAAAAATTTTGTTTTGATCAAACTGGAGGAAAAGTTTTACTTCTCATGATGCAAAAGATTAAACGATTTACAGACAATTTTTCGAGAAGGTGTATTGTTCTTAGTACCCGTACAGAAGAGAAAAGCTTTCATTTGTCAAGTTTGGCAGTCCTTTACCTATCTTCCCTGACTCCATATTAATAAATAAACCTTATTTTGGAGTATTCAATGAAATTTCATTTGTTCTATACTATAAAATAGGGTGAATAAGAACAGTTTTCAAATTTAAGTATACAAAGATCAACTTTAGATATTTTTAAAGAAAAAAATTTATATCTAAAATTTTAAATCTTACCTTCTTCGATTAATATCAAAACAAAATAAAGTAAAAAAAAAAATTTATAAAGAATATTTTGAAAAATATCAAATATATTCTATGTGTGTACTTATTTCTACATGTGTAAGATCAAAGTGAATAAGTAAACAACTGTGAATGTGGTAGAAACACAAAATTTTTAATGAACAAACATGTATTGTTATATAAAGATAATTTTTATTCTATAATTTGTTTATGAAATCAAGAATCACTTTCGTAATGTAATACAAAAAAGAATCAATGAGGTCGTCCTTGATGCTTATCATATTCTTAAAACATGAAGATGTTGTAGTATATTTTACCTAGAAAAATAAAAATAAAAGTCAATTTTGAACAGAATAAACGCTGTGTTTCTATTAATGCTACTCATTACAATTAAATGATGTCACAACCAGAAAGCCTTGCTTAGATGAACTGTTTAATAAAAATGAACTAACTAATATGGAGTACTACCAATTCATAAGCCTATATACAAGAAAAAAAATACAGTACGCTTCCTCTAATTTATACAACTTGAGTCCAGAAGTTCTGCAAATTTCTGGTCACTGTTCTGTTGACATTTTTTAAGAGTAATTTGAATGCAATAATGCACTAGAAATTATAAAGAATGCTTAAAAGAAAGTAAAAATATTAAATTTAAATATTAAAAGTAAAGATCATGTTATAATTTAACAATGCAATCCTATAATGCATAATAATGATAAAATAAATTTTTCTACAATTATTTCATAAAACTCAACTTATGAAAGTACGCTAATAATTAATATTAGAATCGTGAATTAGCCAGCTGAAATACCCAAAAATACATCATTGATATAAAAAAATACCACAAATAACTGTCGCAGATATTACTGCCATTTTAAATTTTCTTTCTACTACTTAATTGTAAGTATCATTGTTTACATCTGCAATGATGTACAGATTTTAGCAGCGCCACTAGATATCGGGCTCGCATCATGACGTCACAAATGGTGGCTGGCCGCTGTCAACGACGCGAATTTGGAATCTTCCCTCGATTCACGCACTTTTGGCGAGATTTGTTTGGCGAGAAATGCATTTTGAGATGAAATGAAAAATATGGAACCGAAGTAGCGATCGTGCGCGAATCGAGGGAAATGTCCAAAGAGAGTTATTGTTATTATTTCGCTGTCGCTTGTTTTCGGTTGGAATTTTATTTGCGTTTTTCGTGTGTCAATAACAATAAACCTTTTTTATTTTATTTATTTATTTATTTATTTATTTTGTTCGTGCTGAAGAACTAGCGATGTTATTGTATCAAGAAGCGTCCTTTTTTAAAAATATTCTGACACAATAAATATCTTTCAACTAACTGACACATTGAAGACTAGAATCAGAAGATTTCATGAAATACTTTTAAAACATACAAAGTTAAAGGATTGTTTATTAAACATAAACATTTGTCAATGATTAAAGTAAATTATTATTCTTAAATTTTTCTTTTCAATGTAACCAATATGTTTTTTAATATTATTAGTAAAATTATAAATAAAATATGATTGGAATATAATCCTTTATATAACTTTCTCTCCAAAACTTTGGAAAGGAATGTAGTTACTCCCTTAGTGTTGACTTTAGAAAAAAAGGGCCGCTGGGCGGAAATTTTTCAAAAAGGGGACACTATTTTACTACTAAACACTACATTAAATTTTTTTAAACAGGCCGGTTGAGCAGAATAAAGACAATTTTTGCTATAATGGTCTAAACCGAACTGATAAAAAAAATTAAGCGGGCTGACCGACACAGTACAACAAATTGGAAATAAACTACGCTGATAAAATAGAAACAATTTTCAATGGACATGACTGGTATGAGAATAAGTACAAATATGCTGAATGAGCTGATGCTAGTTTCACAACATCAATACAGAAACATAATATGTCCATTTTAGAGATTGGCATCGGACAGTTAGATGTGTGCGAGTCAATGTTGAATTTTTTCAGCAGACTCTGAGAGTGCCAAAATCAAGCTTACATTTTCTCTACATACTCGGGCCAGGTCGAGTTATAACTGGACTTAATTAATCACAGAACGTATCAATGCAATTTATTGTAAAAATAGTAATAGCAATAATGAATTTCAGTTAACAGAATCTTTAAATATGTATTATAATAAATTCTAGAATAAAACAAAAACTAATTTTAGTTTATTCTATCTTTACAAGAAGAAAGTATTGGATTCATGAAAAATTTTGACTTCCGGTTTTCAATGGATTTATACGTTTTAGAAGATCCTGAACATGATTTGATGGTTTTTAGAAAATGTCTATCACTCTATGAGTCTGACGTTACTTTATAGGTAACTTTAGATAAAGGAAATCATCCATTTATTAAATATTGTGTTAATACTAAAAGTAATTCGTGAAATTTACGGGGAGAGGGGGGGGGGAGGTGCACCTTCCACTGCTTGGGCGCGCATTCTTTCCTTGGGTTATAAGGGCCCAATTTCAACAGGATTTGGTTCATTCAATTTAGATTACAATTCAGCTACTTTCTGTATTATAAAATTTTATCTTAAGACTTCAGTTGCCAACATTTTTTAACATAAATGGTGCATTATTTTTTCGGCCTCTATGGGCTTGCTTGATTACTACAAGAACTGGCACATTCAACTTGGCTTTCGATTATCTCTGGCACATGCAGAGCACTTCCGGTACATACTTGCCTTAAGTTGCGGGGAATGCAGTTCACAGGTTCCTTCAGAAGGAGGTTTGCTGGGAACACACAAGACACTGCAGAAGATAATGGGGCCCCCAAAACCAGGTTCATTTATTTAAAATATTTTCAAAAAATATAAAATCATACAAACTTGAGTTTTATTTTAGGTTATTATAATGGGCCCTGGGCAACACCGGACATACAATATAGATTCAAGTACACAGGGTGTTCCAAAAGTGCTGAAAGATGTTTCATGAAACACACAGGAAATTCAAGAAATGATAGAGGATGCTTCACGAGATCTAATGATTCAGTTATACTTAAGAGGCTACTTCACTAGTGCTGTAAAAGTACCGACTAAATGAACACCCGTATGTATTCGTTACTTTCAAACACACTACGAATTAGAAAATATTTGCTACTCATTACTCTTTAGAAAACGGATATTAAAAATTATCCTAAGTACTAGTACACATATATTCGATGTATTTTCTAATTTTCTGAGTTGGTTTTTTTAAAAATTATAATTAGTTTTAATTGTTCCTTAAAATAATAGATAAAATCTATATGGATGCTTACACTAATTTAACATTTCATAAAGTATAAAATTGGGCATTCAAAATACTGCATGTGAAATATATGGTCATAAGACTACAGTAAATATAATTATATACCGTATGTGAGATCTTTTCAAAAATTTGTTACTGTTACATAGACCCATAATAAAGTTTTGTATGAAACCTTTCTGTAACAGAAATCTGTGTAAAAGTGGAATTTACCTTGAATTGAAATATTCCAAGATCTGATTTCCATAAAAATAATACAAGGAAATGCATCTGCTAAGATGAAAAATTTCTCTGAAACCGAATTCCTTAGGGATTTCTCACAATTCTATCTCCGTAAGTATTACTGTATGTATTAAAGAAAAAAATAGTAATTGAGTATATTAATAGAAATATTCACTGCTTACTGAAACCAGTAAAACATGACAACTGAACGTGTCTATAACGGAAACTAGCATGAAATCGGTTCTCAAAACATATTTACCTCTGCTCGACATTGCAAAACTTTCTGACACATTCATATACTCAACTAATGCATAAACTCATAAAATTGGCAGTGATGCGAATGATATGGAAACGAATAGCGGTTTTTCATTTTTCGATAAGTTCATCGCAGTTCAACCTATAATCAAGTGCTTTTATATGATGGCCCTTCAATTACTGTCACATCCAGAAATTTGGTTCTAAACACACATTTTCATAGTATATCGTCAAACAAATCTTTTGAATTTAAAGGAAAAAGAGACACTAATCCATTTCTTAATTTCTGATCAAAAGTGCTTACAGATTTTTTGCGAATATGAGTAAAAAGCAATGATTTAAAAAGTTATATTTCTTAAAAATACTTTATCATTCCTTAAATGCAGCTACAATAAATATTTTATTCTGTTATAAGCTTCAGTTTTTTTACAGTAAAATTATGAGCAATCTGAATAGATTAAATGCATAATTAATACGAAATTAATCTAATTAAAATATTAAATGATAAACATATCTTGTCTCTTTATTGCTTCGATCCATGCTTCCTTTTTTTAAATGCATTCATAAAACCTCTTGGCAAAAAAAAAAAAAAATCAATTATTCTCTCCATGTTTGAAAAAAGCATATAACACTTCATATCTGAGAAATAAAAAAGAAAAATGCCCTTTAAACTGATGGCATTGAGCTCACATGCCATTGACATTAATTGTATATTATACTCTTATTTCAAAGAATAATGCCCCTCGAAAAATAAATTAAGGGGGATTACCTCCCTCCCGTTTCCCCTTCTTTATACTTAACCAATGATCCTCCAAATGTCATCAGGGAAGTGCCTTATCAAAATAAATCGGTATACCAAATTTGAAGCAAATCGGATAGAAAAAAATATTTATCTTAATGAAGTGGGTATTAGCCCCACGTTCCCCCCTTTATATTTAACCAATGAACTTCCAAATCTAATCAGGAAGCGCCTTATCAGAATTAACCGGTATACCAAATTTGAAAAAAATCCGATAATTCTGCATGGAAAACCCATTTATCTAACAAGGAGAGGGCCAACCTTGTTAATCACAGATTTTGATTATTTTAATATATGTTGTAGGGTAGAGGCCCCTTAGTGCCAAGTTCAACGGATTTTATCAATTGCTCCTTAGTTCTTGAGAAACCGGGGGGGGGGGGTCTAATATTAGTACACAACTTAAATACTTACTTTGCTACAACGACGATAGGTCAGTCGTAGCTCAGTTGGTATGGTGTTAACCGGCTGATTGGCGGGCCCGGGTTCGATACCTGAGTGCGCTACATTTGTTTTTCTCATTTTTTGTTTTATAAATTTACTTGTAAGTGTAACTTAATAATCTCACTGTCAATTAAAATTTTTAATATTGTATATCAATTATAATTTTAACCTATTTAATTTTTTACTTTTAACTGAATAGTTGTAATAAAACATCATAAAACTGTTATTTTTGTTTTTTATAAAAAATCACTTTTAAAATGTATTTCATATATTCTTTATCGATGCAATGATATTGAGCAATTGTGTCAATTCGTGATTTTAAAGAAACATCATTTAAGCATTGCTTTAACAAAGGAAGTCAATGAGATAATACTATTATTCTGTTTTTAAAGTAACAAGCATAATCATATTAAAAATTAGCATCAGAATTAAATTACAACCGATTTTTTGCATATTAAAGATTTTTAAATTTGTAATATGTATGCTTGCACTTTCAATTATTTTGCTTTCCCCTTTATCTTTTTTCTGCTTTTATTTTATTTGAATATTCCTTTTTTTTTTATCATAACTAGATGGCACCACAACAGAATTTTTCACGATTTTGGAACTTTTATCATTCAATAATAGATCCAATTTTTTTTTAAACCTCTTTAATGGATGAGAAATAATAGTTTACAAATAAGAAATGATAAATTTAAGTTTGTTAACATTATAATTAATGTTTGGTGTTAAAATTTTTAATTGAAATTATTATTAAATTATAATTACAACTATATTTATAAAACAAAAAATGAGAAAAACAAATGTAGCGCATTCAGGTATCGAACCCGGGCCCTCGGATCAGCCGCAAATGCCATGCCAACTGAGCTACGACTAACCTGTCATTTTTGCTGCGAAGTAAGTATTTAAGTTGTCTACTATTATTAGACCCCCTGGTTTTTCAAGAACTAAGGAGCATTGGATAAAATCCGTTGAACCTGACACTAAGGAGTGTCTACCCTACAACATATATTAAAATAATCAAAATCTGTGATTAACAAGTTTGGCCCTCTCCTTGTAAGTTAAGAGGAGGATTAGCCCCCCGTTCCCTCCCTTTTATACTTAACCAATCAACCACCAAAACTAATCAGCGAAGTGCCGTATCAGAATGAACCTAGAAAAAAAATTGAAGCAAATCGGATATTTCTATCAAGAGTTATCGCGTTATGTACATACAGAACCGGCGGGCACATTATCTCTCGGGCTTTGATAGCCTGTGAGCTAAAAAGTACAATCCCTGAAAGAAAAAACGATCTCATAGTAATCGTTCTTCTAAAAGCAGTTTGTTCTGCTATTGACCATGTGACTTCAAAATCTTCCTTCCAAAATTATTCACACAGACATTTTCGGCAAATAAACGAGTGCTGAAGCAAAGCCACTGAAGTAACGAAACGATTAAATGAATACCCATATGGGACACTAATACGGGAACAACTGATTTCCGAACACAATTTCACATCTTTCCGCATCAGACAATGCGGCTCTGTTCATGAATCATGAAATGAAAGTAAAGTTTGAAGTTTGTTTCTAAGTTCTGCAGTAACGACTCATATTCCGAACTAATGATTTGGTACTCCGTACCAGAGAGATTACCCGTTACTCAGTAAAGAATACATGCGGTTTGCAATGCCTCTATACTTTACTCATGCAAAAAAAGTGCTCAGAAATCTGTTAATCCTATGGGAGAAATTTTTAAAAATATCTTGTTTGGATTTCCACATTTTAATTTGTTTTGTTTTTTGCATTGGATAGCTGAGGTTGATCTCTACAAAGACTGCTTTTTAATTTCGATTTTGTTTACAGGTTTTTATTTTTTAATTAGAATATTTTCCCTTTCTGAACTGGTTTTGAAAGTAGAAGTATCCTCATAAAAAGAATAAAATATATAGACAATTGAAAAAGTAAAACATTGCCTTTGAGGAGATCAACCTCAGCTATCCAATGCAAAAAATAAAAAAAAATAAAAAAAATAAATATTGAAATGCAAGAGATATTTTTAATAATTTCTCCCATAGGATTAACATTAGCAAGTGGGTGTTTTCATATGAATGAAATAGCCCGGAAGATGAAATTAAAGACTACGAAGCTCGCAGAAAAATGTGTTGATCCCATAAAATGTATAAGAGTTAAATGATGAATATGTTATATGTATGGATGCCTGACATCTAGCATGCAAGCAAATAAATCTACAATTTTTAACTAAACACTAGGACTACACAAAGCCTCAATATCTCCATTCCTGGCAAAAAATCCAGAGAATCAAAATAACGATAAGGCTAATTGTACAAAATCCGGTATTACCAAAAGATGTGCAACCCCCAAACGGACAGCAACAGCAATCAACCGAATGACTAGGAAGAGTCCCAACTGATCCTAGACTTATATTTTGCCCAGATGATGTTTTGGCTAACCCAACTCTAAAAGAATACGTATTGAAAAATGTTATTGGATGTTCAAAAGACATACATATTTACCGTATCTTTTATAGAAATTCTTATTAAATTAACATGTAAAAATTAACCGAGTATCCTGCACATTTTTTTTTTTTTTTTTTTTTTTTTTTTTTAGGGAATAACATGGAAAAGTACAGTCGTGGAAAAAAAAAAGTAAACACCCCCTACTAACTCCTCAACAAATTATCGTAGAAGAAAGTTACTGGTAATGAATGATTGGAAATAAAGTCTACTTTTAAATGATGAATATAAAATTTGCTTAGGGGGCCATCTACATATTAAAACGAACCATAACTTTGTTTTTTTTAATAGCAGTACTCAATTCTGACAGCATAAATGAACTCTACACCCTTCAATTAGCCTAAAAACGAATTTTTATGCAATTCGTACCATAAGTTTCCGAGAAATTAATTATTTTAAAACGAGCTTATTTTAAGGGCTGTATCCAAATTGAAGTTCCGTACTGGATTGTTAACCGAGAGAGCCCCTTCCTTGATCAAGGCACCTTAAGCGCCACTCAAGGAGTCAATGAAGTGTGTTAGATTACAGTACAGCAGAATAAATTTCAAAATGTCTACTCACTTCCATCATAGACGGCCCCTTAAACCATCATTTTGCCGTTTTTTAAGCATAATTTGAAAACTACTTATAATAAAAATGTGAAATTTTTGAATTTCCATAAAGCAGGACTTAATAAATCTAAATCCATCAAAAAAATCGTAGGTTGCAATTCATAATTTTTTCGAATATTAATTTCATAATTCATATCATAAAATTATAAAAATTGCAAATTCAGCTTATTTATGTTTGGGTATATTAGTATTATTACTAAAAAATAGCACATTAGGAGCATAATTTCGGGAGATATGAAAATGTAATTTAACATTGGAAGCACTAAATTTTGAATGTTTATAATTCAAAAACTTATCATTCAAATGAATTGAAATTTGGTGTCTAGGCATAGTTTGAACTGAAGATTTGAAATAACTTGTTAAAATTGGCCATTGCCATTTAAAAAAATGAAGTTTGGATTCATTATATGTAGATGACCCCCTAAGAAAATTTTATATACATCATTTAAAAGTAGACTTTATTTCCAATCGTTCGGCACCAGTAACTTTCTTCTACGATGATTTGCTGAGGAGTTAGTAGGGGTGTTTACTTTTTTTTTCCACGACTGTACATAGACATGACGCTCGACATTGCTTTTAAAGCTATCCAGATGTATTTTAAGAATCACTGCCAGTGTTGAATTCAGACACTTTTCCCCGGGAGGGATTTCTGTGGCTCCAGGGGGGACATTATTGAGTTCCGGGGGGGAAATTGCACTTTTTGACCATTGAAAACACAAAATCTCAAATCTTCCGGGGGGGACATCTCATTGCTCCGGGGGGGATGTCCCCCCCCCGGGCCACCCCCTGAAATCAACACTGATCACTGCAAGTGCGAAAACTCAGGTGACCAGATTGATAGTGCGACAGGAGATGACAGGGATGATCTATCTGAATTTGAGTTAGAAAAGCTTCGGGATAGTTCACGTGATGCGCTGCTTAGTTATTTCCTCACCGAAGATGAAATGCGTGCGTATGAGGCTAGAAAACAATTGTGCTGGGAAGCCGAGGACCCTTTAAAATGCAAAAAAGAACTAGATGCAGAATAGGGATGCACTGAATAGTGATTTTGGCCGAATACCGTATATTCGGCCAACAGGTGAACCGAATACTGAATATTCGGCTAGCCGAATAGTAACTGCTAGGCCGGATACCGAATATTCGGCCTGCCGAATAGTAACTATTCGGCCGAATACCGAATATTCGGCTTGTCGAATACTTTTATATTTCAAAGTTTAAAGGCATTAAAATGTTAAATTTTAAAACGATTTTACATAATATTTAAAACAGAAATTTTTATTCTAATAAACAAGAGCTTTTTTCAAGTAAACTTTATGCTGAAAAAAATCTGCTTCGAGTTATTTACAAAGAGGATAGTTATAAAAAAAATTTTAATTAATAAAATTTTAAATTTCATAGCTTCTTCTGAGAATTAAAACAAATGAATAAAATTTTCTTAAATTCTAAAACAAACATTTTAAAATCAAAGAGAGATTGTAAAAAAATTGGAAGAAAAATTGTACAGGATCATATATTTGCTTGTCAGGAAGAGACTAAAGTAAAAGTTAATAAATAATACAATCAATTCAAATTTTATATGGTGACAACTTAGCAAGAATAACTGTTCTACTCCCTTTGATTAAGCAAGGAAATTTTTAAATGCATCCTTGATCGGTGTCTGGGGTGGGCAATCATTTTCAGAGATTGTAAACGTTCTTCTTAAAATCTTAGCAAGAAACAGATTATTTTTACTGGACAATGTTGAGGAACTTGCATTTGTACATAATTAATTCCTATGAAAATCCTCATGATTGTTAAGTATTATTTAAGAAAATTAGCCAAACAGCAAATAAATAATGTAAAAACATTCTCTTTTATTTAAATCCCAGGTAGCACAAAGATATCGACCAATATCAAAATATAATGTTGGCCAATGTCAAAATCTAATATTGGAAAACATTAAATGACCCCCCCTAAAATGATATTCCAGGAATATCATTTTTTGATATTTGGCAACGTTGGCCAATATTTTTCGACATCTGTAAACATCATTTTTTGACATTGAGCAATATCATTTTCCATCATTCCTGAATATCGTTTTCCGACATTCAGCAACATCATTTTCCATCATTCCTGAATATCATTTTCAGACATTCAGCAACATCATTTTCCATCATTCCTGAATATCATTTTCTGAGATTCAGCAATATTTTGCCCTGACATGTGTGGATATTTTTAAATGTGTTTTTTTAATGTTGAATGATGTTGGTTTCTTGCATTCCTGAATATCTAGTTGTAACATTGTGCAACGTTTATTTAATATTTATGAATGTTATTTAGCTTTATAATGCATACATTGCCATACTTATTTTAGCCACTATTTAAATAAAAATACTTTAAATGTAGTACATTTAGAATATTTTTCCATAACATCAAAAATAAAAATTATTTTTTTCTTCTTAGAAAAAAAAAAGCAATTTTATTTTTGAAAATTAAATTATTTTCTTAAGAAAAAATAAAATTTTATTTTTGATATGAGAAAAAATAATCTAAAAGCTCCAATTGTACTAATTTTTTTTTATTATAAAGCATACTTAGTTAAATAGAGGCTAAAATAAGTATGACAGAGTATGCATTATAAAGCTAAATTGTTTTGGGTACTTTATTATAGTATTTTCAGTACTAATTTATATGGTGCATAAAAAAAGTATGCATTATCAAACAATGGCCATGAAAAAGTGTTACTAGAAACAAAAGATCAAGACAATTAACTTTTAGTGCATGAACTCTTCTATGCAACCATTTTACTTAATTGTAGCTAATAATATATTCTAACAGTTTACACTTTCACTCTTTTTAAAATAGAGTAAATATTAAAAATAAACATTGCATAATGTTGTTACTTACAAATTTCAGGCTTTTTCAGGAGTAAGACTTTTATTAAAACTTTTTTGGCAGTTACGATTTTAAACTTATGGGTTATTCCATAAGTCAAAAAAGTTGGTTAGGAACTTATTTACTTTAACAATTCCTTTTTATGCTTTTCTGTAAACAAAGTTGCTTATAAGCAACTCTGTTTTATTTTATGCTGGAGAAGAAAATACTAGTTCACAATATACATCACGTTTTGATCAGGTATCAAAGCTTAAAGCTTTTTTTTCTCTCTCTCCCCCCCCCCCCCCCCAATTCAGAGAATTTTTTGAAAAAAAAAGTACCTGGAATTGATCATTTAAAAGGCATCATAACAATTTCTTTCTAGAAGTTCATACTACTGTACACAGTTATGGAGTTGGATAACCATCTCTGACTTGGTGTTATTTTAGCCATATTTTTTAGCCATACTTTTGACTGGAAAAATTATCTATTTTGTGAATAATCAGTTTTTTTTTTCTTCTCCTTAAACAACTTTTTCATATTAAAAAAATTAAGTTCACTGTTTTATAACAGCTTTTGGAAGATATGATCTGTCAGATTATTTTTGAGCAGTATATAGGATAGTGTAACTTTGGATTTTTGTAAGCAAATATTTTTAATTGAAAAGTTTTAAAAAAATTAATAAAAATGTATGCAAGTGAGAGAATTCTTCCACATTCTTTTTTTCTACAATTTAAATTTTGTGTTGATAGTTGGGAATAACTTTCAAGAATAGCAACAAATTAGTTTGAACAGGCAAAGAAAGCTATTTCAAATTTATTTATAAATTGTTTGTGTTTCATTCTTTCTCTGTGTTGCTTTATACTTTTCAGTAGACTTGTGCAAAATATTCCCTTGACTAAATGAATCTAAAATTATATTAACACTAGAACGTCCAGCTGGTGTCAATTCAGCACCGATCAAATGACAAAATGTCGATTTGAACCAAAATTGTTTTCGTAAAATTAATTGAATTGTAACTATAGAAAACTTGGTTGAATAAATAAGTGAAATTGTTTTAAATAAAAATTCTGGTGCTAAAATGTTTTTATTAAGATTTGGTCAAATTTCCGGACGTTCTAGTGTAAATTTATGATCACATATTAGCAATGTCTCTGTATTCGAAAGTTGCTGGGCAAATTTTGAAGATCTTATATTGGGAGAAAACTTTTCAGGTTGTTATTCTTATACATACTTTTGTTGCATTAAGAGCCTACACTATCACGAGAAGAAACGCTCACACAAATGTTAATCCTATGTAAGCTCTTTACAGATTTCTCACTTGCATTTTTAATCCTTTTGATTTTTTTTTTTTTTTTTTGGCATAGGATACTTGAGGTCAATATTCAGTTTTGTAAAAACTGTAACCAAAATAAAAAAGTACAAATGCACAACATTGAATGACTCAGGTATCCCATGAAAAAAACTAGTATGTTGTGGCCATCACAAAACTTCCTTCTATATAAATCACGTCAATTAAATCATTTAAATAGTACAAGAAATAACAACGATTTAGCACCAATTCATATCAAAGTATATCCGAATTTGAAGTTGGATGAAAATTCGTGCATTAGTTCTTGAGATAGAGCTATAGCGGAAATTCTGAAAATAATGTAGCATAGCAGCGCCACCTGTTGAGCGATTTACACCAAAAGTAAACAGCACTAAATGATATCAAGGTATACCTGAATCTGAAGTTTGTTGAAAATCCAAGCAATAGTTCTTGAGATAAAGCTATTGCGGAAATCGCAAAAAATATTGCATAGCAGCGCCACCTGTTGAGAGATTTACACCAAAAATTAAACAGCACTAATTTATACATCAATTCATGTCAAGGACTAACTAAATCTGAAGTTTGATGAAAATCCGTGCAATAGTTCTTGAGATACACCTCTTGTGGAAATCGTGAAAAATGCAGCACAGCAGCGTCACCTGTTGAGCGATTTACACCAAAAATTAAACAGCACTAATTTATACATCAATTCATGTCAAGGACTAACTAAATCTGAAGTTTGATGTAAATCCGTGCAATAGTTCTTGAGATAACCTCTTGCGGAAATCGTGAAAAATGCAGCACAACAGCGCCATCTGTTAGGCGATTTGCACCAAAAATTAAGCAGCAATAATTTATATCAGGGACTAACTGAATCTGAAGTTTGATGAAAATTCGTGCATTTTTTCTTGAGTTAGAGCTATTGCGATAATCATGAACAATGCAGTATACCAGCGCCACCTGTTGGGCGATTTTCACAAAAAAGTAATCAGCACCAAACTATATCCTGGTCTAACTGAATCTGAAGTTTTATGAAAATCCGTGCAGTAGTTCTTGAGATACAACTATTGCAGAAATCGTTAAAAATGCCGCATAGCAGCGCCACCTGTTGGGCGATTTTCACCAAAAACTAATCAGTTCCAGTTTATATTAAGGTCTAACTAAATATGAAGTTTTGTTAAATTTCGTGCATTAGTTCTTGAGATAGAGCGCCCACAAAATTTGTGTCACATACAGACAGACAGACGGACAGACAGACTCACAGACAGACATTTTGTAAAAACATGTTTTTTGGAATCTCTGACTCATAAAACGTGTAAATCCGTCGAAAACTGGAATTCGAAAATTTTCATGAAACAAATACTTTCTTCTTGTAAAGATAGAAGAAAGTAAAAATACATAAAGCAAAATGAAAACGATAAATCTGTCAGTGTAGGCTCATACAAAAATATACTTTTAATAATACTTCACAAAGTTCAATAAAATAGGTCCTTCAACGAAACGAAAAACACTCTTCAATTATTTTTTTTCCCAAGATTTTACAGTGTGTAATTTTACAAACTTCACCAGAAAGGTAAACTTGTTCGGATTTGAGTAAGAGATTTCATCTTTTGTTGTAGAATGTAGCACCCTGCCATTTTTAAAAATAGTCTACGCAAATATTTTCTTTACGACAGATTTCTATTTATCTGCAAGTCATAAAACCACTGGAAATTAATGTTAAATTTGCATTTTTTTTTTAAATGTTACTAAACTTGGTACCTTTATCTCTTAGAACAATGACACTTTACTATTGAACTAGTATCCTATTTCTGCTGCAACAGTAACTTGTTGTTGACTAGCAATCTGCCTTTTTTTTCTGCAGTGAACTTCTATTTTTATAGGAATATTGTATACAATAGGGCAAATTAAAAGTTTTTTGTTTGATTAGACACATTTAACATCCTCCTGTTATATTTCGATATTTTCATAAAATTAGACATGCTTCTAAATTAAAGGAAAAATAGAAATATTACAGCTGCTAACTTTTCAATATTTATCAAAACAATATTTCAAATATAATTTTAAATCAGATTTTTTTTTAAAAATTTAATACTTTTTTTTTTTCATTGGAAAAAAAATTGAAGGTTGGTAGCTATGCAAATTAGAAATAAAAACTCAAAATTTAATACACACAAAGGAAATGCTGTTTAAGGGGACTCTTCACTCACTTGAAAACAACCATTCCCTAATGTTAAACCTATGGGCAGGTTGTTTTCGAATTTCTTGTCTAAATTTAATGTTTTCAAATGATTTTTTTTTAATAGGAAGTCGATTTTTAATATGGCTATTTACTACTTTTTCAATTTCAGTTTTTTTTAAGGTACTTTTACTTTCAGAACTGGTTTCAAAAGTGAGAGTACCTTCACTAGAAAAAAATCTGCAACCAATATCGAAAAAGTACAAATGAATAGAGCTAAATTATCTTATGCAAATACTAGTTTAAAAATATTCAAATTTAAACCAGAAACTCGAAAACGACCTGCCCATAGGTTTAACATTAGCAAACAAGTGTTTTCAAGTGAATGAAGAGTTAAGACTTTCTCAATTCAAAGTTATTGATGCAGGAATCAATATTTATATTTAATATCCATAACTTCACAAATTAAAAATGTGTATGCAAATTGTGCTATTTTAACAAATTAAGATTTCCTAAATAATATCACAAAAAATCTCATACTTTAAGATTTTATTCAGTTTCAGTAAAGGTTAAGGAACAGTCTACTAAAGTGTAATCTGATGGCCGAATCTTCCTTTTATTCCAGTCCGAAGCATCTGCTAATGATTTCCCAAACATCTCTGCCAAGTCTTCCCTTTCAGCTCCTTTAAATTTTAAAGAAGCTGCAGCTACAAAGAAATAAAAAACACTATTAGTTTTAATAAGTCTAAATCACAAGGGGAAAAAAGCATCTACACATATGAATAATTCACATCGTAGAAATAGAGATATAGATCTCAAACTTTGTCTTTGAATACAAATCATTTAAATTTGATTGTTTGCCTGAAATTTACTATTACTAGTGGCTCTTGGCACCTTAATTTATGCAAGATATTCTATTTATCATGAGAGTAAGATTAAAATTATTTTTAAGGATATCCTAGAATCAAACATAAACACGGTATAAGGATAGTGACTTATTGAATTGAATTCTATTCTGTAAGTGCTCAATAATTTAGTGAATTAAGACAAATATTTGAAGAAAAGGGGGATCAATAGGCATATAAGCAAAAAATGCAAGGATAAAATGAGAGACTTCATATAATATTTGCCTTTAGACAAACTTTCCACTACATATACCTGCAAGTTAATTTCGGAAATAAATTACATTAAAAACTAATTTTTATCATATATATACATACACAGTAGAAGATCTTTATAATGCACAACTTCCCAGGTGTAAAAAATGAATTTTTCTGTTAAGAAGCAACTGTATTTTCGCATTGTAAAAAATTGCTATTCTCTAGAATACTAAATTTGATCAACTTTATCTCCTTAATTCAGCTTTTTAATGAAATAACTGCTATTATTACAATACAAATTTTTGAAAATGAGTAATACAGTGAATGATTGTGTGCAGGCATATTTGCATCAAGTTTATAAAGTAAATTTAGCAATGATCTATATAATGCAAAAACTTCACATGATGGTCACTTATATCTATTGAAAAATTGGTACACAAATGTGTATCAAAAGAAACATGTGACATATACTTACTTATTAATAGGTAAAAAGGAAAAAATAGTAATGGAAAACAGCATGAAAAATTAGAAATATGTCCATATAACCTAACATCATTTGCTATATGGATAAGATTATGTACATTATATACTAAGGAACTTTCGCCATATATCATTTTCATATCTTCAACAAATGATTTAAGAAGTTTTTCCACAAAATCAATATATGCTTCTTGTTTGGAATAAATAGGATTAGATAAAATACTAATTCCAACATGCAAACATAAAAAATGAACATACAATCTTGTTGGTAAAATATCTTTCAAGACAATAGGGCCCAAATATAAAATAAACTGACGAAATTCAGTCGCTTTCCACGTATCAATAAATTTTAAGGATCTTGGTTTTCTACTGAATTCATGGGGCATTAAATCTGTAAAAACAGCAAGTTTTTCAGAAATTTGGTCCACATTCTTCTGGCTAATTCGAAGACTACCTTTTTTTTTTCTTTTCGCCATTACGCATCCAATAAAAAAGTAATTTACGCATTACTCCCAAATCAACTAAATGCATGCAGTCCAGTGGAAATTTTGATACTAATCCTGAATTTGGAAAAACTATGTCTAGAAGTGGAGTTTTACCAACATGGTGTTGCGGTTGTGCCAAAGAAAAAAAATCACTGTCGGATCGTAGATGGCTGTCTATTTCCAAAAATTTTACATGTCCATTAACTACAACTCCTTTTTGCAGACACTTTTCACAACCATAATATGAATTATGATTTTTAATGCATTTAACAAATGCTCTTGCAGGTGCATCACAATTAAAATTTAAAATATCAAAGTGATAGAATGTAGAGTTATGCATAAACCCATTTTCTTTCAAATCCCTAACCTCAGAAATAAAATCCTTTAAAAAGGTGTCCAAGGATGTAGGTTTAGATTCACCATAATGGCAAGCAATAACAAATGGGGACAGTTTCAAGTTCGAAACCACTACACCTAATATAGGCCAAAACTGTGCACTCGTACTTTTACATAATGGCAATCCATCAACATTTATTCTCAGCATAATTTTTTCATCAGGCCAAATTTCTTTTAAATCCATTTTGCTAAGATAGGACTTAATGCCAAAATAGTAGTATTCTTCTTTTCCATTTTTTTAATGTCACTTTTTCTGCATGTTTGCTTTAAGGTTCTACTGTCAGTAGGAAGATCTGGATGATAGTCTTTTAGTATTTTTAATAAACTATTTACAGCATTATTTTTTACCTTATATTTTACTGACCAATACCTAAGTTTATTTCTCAAAGATTCATTTGATGAAGCTGATGCTAAACTAAATTCATTTATACTAGAAAGTGCATCGTCCTGTATTTCAGATGAGTAAAAAAAATCACTCGCTGATTCCTAATGAAAAATCGCTCTCAGATTCCTCAGATGAAAAATCGCTCTCAGATTCCTCAGATGAAAAATCGTTCTCAGATTCCTCAGATGAAAAATCATTTGGCGATTCCTCAGACAAAAAACTCTTTTTAGAGAGACTCGGGTTATCAGAACTATTAAAGAATTATAAATTAGTCAAAAGAAAATGATGCATTTTAATATAATAAATCAATGTAAAAAATATACATATAAAAATAAATAAAACTATATATTAAAAGACCCAATTTAAGCTACCTAACAGGATTTGCACTTTCTACAGCATCAGTTTCACAACGATGCAGTTTTGCAGATTTTACCAAATCATTTACTTGTTCTTGAAGGAATGCACTTTCAATTTGCTTCTTAGCTTTACGTTTAATATTTTTCATACCTGGCATTTTCAATTCAGAGAAAAATTCAAGAACCCACAGATACAGGTGAATAAACTGGATGAAGTATGATGGTGAAGTGCTAAAACAGGATGAGAGAGCATTCATAGAGTAACCAATTATTAAATAATCATTCAGCTATGCAAAATAATAATCATATATTCAGTTTTTAAAAAATGACATTTGTCAAAAGCAAAATTTACTAAATATTAAGCTAAGCCAGCTAATCAGCCGAATAGAAAAAAATCTGCAGATGGATTCAATACTGAGCATATTTTTACAAAACATTTGAAATTTTATTCCATCTAATGTTAAATATGAATTAGAAAAGTAATTCAGGATTATTTCAAACCAAAATTATTGTTTTGTGAAAAAAACCTAAAAATCAATGGCTTTCAAGAAACTAGGATAGATGTGCCAGTAATGGACACCCTTCAATGTTTTTGTTTTATAAAACATAACCAATAAAAATTTAGCATATATTTTTTTTTCATAACTCTCCTCCCCTCCCCTTGCATGTTTTATAACCTGGATTATTGTTGACACTTTTTTAATCAAACCAATCAGGAAGCAAAAAACGTTTCAAAGTTCCACTGTTTTTCAATGAAAAACATAATGAACATGCTAAGAGTTTAATAAATTCATTTATTAAATAGTCTAATAGTATATCTTCTTTATCTTTTTTGCAAAATTTGCATGTTTTTATTTTGACAGGAGTAGAAAACTTTGAATTTTATATAATGGCCATTTACAAAATCTCATTCATTTTTAAGGTTAAGACCTGCGTTGAATACTGAATGCTTAATTAACCAATTTCTAGTAATGGACACACCGTATAGACATTGCTAAAAATGCAATTTCAGTAAAGTGCATAAAATCTGTTAACTGACAACCTAAGAAATCAAATTTAATTTTTAAAAATTGCACTTACCAGAATATAATAACACCAAAATTTTTATAAAAAGCTGCTTTTAATTTCATGTAAATAAAATTTTCAATAATTAAAAAAAAAAAATCATAACTCTGCCTTACATATTTTATAATCTGGCAATTAATAAAACAAATAAGGGAGCAGAGAATACTATTGTTTATGGACATAGTAGAAAGAGGGGGGGGGGGGAGGCGGTCATAGGGCTCAATCTCTACCCATTTAAATTAAAAAAAAATAAGTTACAGAAGTTCTAGTTACTACAAGTAATATATCAAATAGTTTTGGGTGTTTTAACTGTTAAAAATAGTGGGAAATATACAAATATATGCATTAATATTTCAAAACTTTTTTTCAGGTTGTTTTTTATTACCCCTCTAAACCCTACACAGTCTCAATAACTTGATAACTGTAATCCCCCTGTCATTTAGTATTTTAAAACTGAAAATTAAATATTGATCAAATAACCAAAATATTATCTTGTGATAATCATAATTTAAACAGTTAATAATTCTCAAATATTTAATTATTGATATCCTACTTTTGTTAAATTTAATAGAAAATAACTATTTTGTTTTATTAGTATGCTTTCATTAAATTCTGGTTCTAAAAATTAAATATTAATCAAATAACCAAAATATTATCTTGTGATAACCATAATTTAAACAGTTAATTATTGATATCCTAATTTTGTTAAATTTAATGGAAAATAACTATTTTGTTTCATTAGTATGCTTTCATTAAATTCTGGTTCTAAATACAGCAAAAAACAATTTATATCTATTACTTTTTGTGGTGTGTCCACTGGAATTTTGGGTGTTTTGAAGTATTTCTGTTATTTACAATTAAATTTTGATCCATATTGGGAAATGAGACCATGAGAATGGTTAAATATTGTTGATAGATTAATATTGAAAAAAAAAACTGGAATATAATAATTATTATTAATTAAAAAAATAATTTAAGAAATTCCTATTGGCACATCATCATGTATTTTTACTTTAATTTGGATTTTGGAAATTATTTAAGTATTGCGCAGCAGCACAATACTTATTTATTTCCAGTGTCACTTCTCAATGTTAATTTAACATGGAAAAGCCTATTGAGATCATAACTTTTTCATTTTTTTTCTTCCCACCTTTTTGTCCCTGATGCCACTAATTTTTTATTCTTTACTAATTCTAATGGTATTATAAATTTAAAGTGTAAAAAAGTTTGCCTGATGTCAGGGTCAAAACGAATGGTAAAATGCCTTTGCATATGGGTGAATTATAACCCAGAAAGAAACATGAGCAAATTCTTTTTTTTTACATTATTCAAATATTTTTCTTAATAATTCCAATTTTCGCTTTTTTCATTGAAAATCAACTGACATTTTTCATAGAGAATGTAACATTTTTACTTCATTGTTTCAAAAATTTCTAAAGCCGTAATAATAATTTATTTCTATTTAGTTGAAAGATTTTCAAGTGAAATATTAAATTGAGCTAATTTTTGTTTTCAAAAATTAAAAAGGTGAATATGGCGTCATAGTGGAAATAAAATGGATATTTTCAGAATAAGTTTTTGCTTTGGTCAAGTTTATATTTTAGTAAAAAGTTTCTACTGGATAGCTATTTTTACGCAGGTAGCGAACTTAGCGGGGAATTAAATAACTTAAATTTAAAATGTATTTCTTTTTCCCCAGATGAGAACTATTTATAGAATAAGGTTTAAAAATTTAAGTAAAACTTTTATTTTTTACTGTATCACAGCTATAATATTGTTAAATATTAGTAGTAAGGATTCAACACAATTTACATTTACATTCATAGCGCTCCTGAGTGGGAAATAGGGTATCTAAATTTAAGTGAAGTTAATATTTTATGTTGTGATTATAGATTTTTTACGTTCAGATTAAAAGTTTTTGTCCAAACTACCGCAACCTGCATTACTACAGTGGTGAAACATTTTGAATTACACATTGGTAAACTGCATCCCACATTGTGATGCAATACCGCATACATCAAAGCCTGATGATGATACTCTCTATTAATTTTGAAATGCATTCGTCTGAGTGCAGTAGTTATTAAAAAACTTGACATATTAAACAAAAACATAATTTGAAGAAGAAATTAAAAAAACAATTTATTTCCTACATTGTTTAAGCCCGAGAAGGGACAGATATTAAGTTATTTCATTCAATTAGTTCTACATCCCTTAGCAAAAAATGACATAGAATTACCATAAAAAAAACCATAAGTGAAATCTTATGGCTTTTTGCCTAAGGTAAAAAATTTCCTATGGAAAACCATAGAAACAAGGGCATGGAAATGGTACGTATGGTAATTTTTATGACACTGTATGGTAAATGTCTAAGGAGTTAGTGGGATGGCATTTGTATGGTAATTTTTATGGCACTGTATGGTAAATGTCTAAGGAGTTTTAGGGATGAAATCCTATGGCATTTGTATGGGGTTTCTGAATGAAATCTTATGGAATTGGGTCACAATCTATGGTGTTTTTAAAGTGAAATCTTATGGCATTTATATAGCATAATCTATGGTGTTTTAGAATAAAATCATATGGTATTGATAATTATCAAATAAAAAGGGAGCAATATAGGAGGGAGTGCGGAAGTAATTAGTTAGTACGCAATTAATGCTTTAAAATGATGTCTCATTTATGAAATTCCAGCCAGGAACTTTTGAAGCTAATTCTTTTAAATTCTTTTTTTATTTTTTGTAAATTTCCCTTTAAATATTATTCAAGGGTACATTATATGCGTTATGGGATACATTTATCACAAAAAAATAAATAAATAAAAAAAAATAAAAAAAATTTTATTTAAAAAAAAAGGAATTTTTTGTAATATTTTAGATGTTATGGAGAACTATGCCCATTCCATATCAATGAAAATCTCCAATATTTTTTATACAAGTTTGGTTTATACACATGAATAAAACTGTGCATCAAATTTTATATATTTGAATATAAAGGTTAGAAAAAAATATTTTCTGAATTTTTTTTTAATTTTGAGCATTTTTGCACCATATTTCTATAATTAACTACCTTTAACTTTTACAATTACTAGGGGGCTCGGCCCCCTACGAGCTACGCTCGCCAACCCCCGTCCAGACACCGCAGACTCTAAATGCATGCTAATTTGATCGGCTTTAAAAAGATTTCGAAAGATTGAATTATAATTTAAAAAACAGTGGCAATCTCCCTATAAACGAATTTCTATTCATTTCTCTTTGGTTAGGGAATTTTAACGCCAAATCCGCTGCGGTACTACTTGATTACCCCGTCGACCAATTTCGCCAAATTATACAAACTGACATAATTTTTATTTTAAATAACAAAAGAACAAATAAATTAGTACAACATTAATAAAAATACAAATAAAACGTCGAAATAGAAATAACTTGATGACGTAGACACGTGTAACAACATTTAAAAATAAGCTAATATAAAAGGAATTAAGTAAACAGAGTCTTTGTCTCCTGGTATTTTTTAACAAAGCGAAAAGAAAGTTCTTTTAAATGAGACATTTTAAATTAATCGTTTTTAATCTGATGTAATTTTTACCAAGCTATTCTTTCTCTTTGAAATATTCACGTGAAAATACTTTTGTTAGAAATGAAATATTATTTGCGCTTTCCTAACAAAAACAGTTGAAAAGATCCTCTCAAAATATCAAATAAATGTCTAGCGCAATTTCTAAATTTAAACTGTTTTGCAATATTATTTTGTGTTCATTTTATGTAATAACTATAATGTGACGTAAATATGACGTAATTTCTCCTAGTTAAGACTTCTAACGCATGTTAATGAATTTATTTTTTTACAATATCCTTTCTCTTTTAAAATTCACGTGTATACTTTTTATGACGTAATTTTTAATAAGTTCCTGCTTTTTGTATATAATTATTTAATTCTAATTCAAATGATTTTTTCTGTTTGTAATAGTCATGTGTAAATAAATTTTTAATTTGAAGCAAACATTATTGTTTGCGCTGTTTATACATTTGGCAACAGTATAAATTAATACCATTTTCTAAAATAATGTAAAAAATATCTCTAGAAATGCTGAAAATTTGAATTTAAAATAGAAATAAAACCTCAAAAAATGAGTCAAAATAAAAAAATTAATGCAATCTGCACTCCGGCAAATTCTAACGCATAAAATGATCTAAAAATGATTACACTGCCATGCAGTGACCCGGAGCCGAACAATTTTTGATGCTCCAGCTCCAGCTCCGCTCCAAGATAAAATACCATGGCTCCAGCTCCGGCTCCGGCTCCGACTTCACACTTCTGAGTTGCAGATTTTAATTTACACTTTTAATTTTTGCTCACAAATTCTTTCTTCCTTTACCTTCATTAAAGATCTGACAAAATACATTCTTCTTCTCATCAAACTTGAAATGCTTGTTCAGAAAATATGACATCTTTTAGCTTTTGCTTTTAAAAGAGAAAGTTTGGTGGAATTTTAAACACAAGAATCTTAAATTTCTTCTATACTTTTCAAACAACGAAAATTGTACAACTACACATGTAGGCCACAGGCGGCCATATTTTTCAAATAGTGTTGTCACCTAGCTCAAATAGAAAGTAGAAGTAAAGTAGTGATACCATGTTTTGAAAAGTTTTCTATCTCTAATTTAAAAAAAAACCTAAAAAATGATATAATTAAAATACTGAATAATGATGTAATAAAAATATGTTAAGCATGGAAATTTAAAAGACTGAAAAAAAAAATTATTTTAAAAGAATATTAAAAACTAAAGGAGCCCTGGAGCTGGGGAAAATTTAGAGCTCCAGCTCCGGCTCCGGCTCCAAGGAAAACACAGCTCCGGAGCACTCCGGCTCCAGCTCCGGGTCCCTGCTGCCATGTATAGTTTTTGATGCTATAAAACTTTTTTAGTGGAACGATTTTGCCCAACTTTAGCATTAAATATCTCTTATTATAATTCTTCGATTTGAAAACTGTCTGCATCAGCATGTTTATCAAACATTTCTGTATAAAACCACCGATTTTCATATTTTTGTATGCATTATTTTTCTTAATATTTATGGAGAAAGACCTCCAGTCACAAAAAATTCAAAATCGGCGGCGGTGGCGGTGACAGCGGTAGTTACTTTTTTTTAGAATAGAGATATTTATTTTCAAAAAATCATGCACAGTTTTATGACATATATAATGACAAATAGCTATAAAAAATTTCAAAGCAATTGGAGGAAAAATTATGCTCATGGAACATTTTGAATTAATAATATCGACAAAATTTTTATACTGAGAAAAATTAATTTTAAGGCTTAATGAAGACAGAAATATTAAAATATGCCTTCTAATTGACCAAGTTCACATATCACCACAGTTTCAATAAGTTTATTCAATAATTTCATCAAGTTAATGCGTTTATACAATTTAAATTTGTTTTGAGAAAAATAAAGAACATAAGAAATCATTCGTTGATGAAAAAATTCGTAGTGTTACGAAGAATTTTTCGAACTGTTCTATGCACATTTCCCAGCAATTAAAATCACCAATATTTTTAATGCAAGATTGATTTATACATATAAATGAAACTGTGCATCAAATTTTATCTATTTTTAATATACAAGTTTTTAAAAAAATCTTAGTTTTATGAAATTTTCAGGATTTTTGCATCGTATTGCTGCAATTAGTTGCTTTTAACTTTTGAAATTATATTTAGTTTTAAAAAATCATGCACAGTTTTATGAAATATATAAGGACAAACAGCCATAGAAATTTTCAAAGGAATCAGAGAAAAAATTATGCACATGGAGCATTTTGAAATAATCGATACCGTTGAAATTTATTAAAAAAATGAATTTTAAAATTTAGTACATGCACAAACATTAAAATACATCTTGTAATCAGCTAAATTCCAATATGCCATAGCTTTAATAACTTTATTAAATAATTTCATCAAATAAATGTGTTTATTAATTTAAATTTATATTTTGAGCAGCATAAGAAATCCTTCATTGACGACAACGACCACATAAATATATAAGTACATATATATATACATTATATATATATATATATATATACACATGTATATGTGTATATGTAACACTGGCACCTGGTTAACTGAAAAGTACCAAAAATTGTTGCCAAAAAGGGGCGGTAACGGTTATCAGATGTGTAAAATATTTAAAAACAGCTGCCTAGCGCTCCGCTCGGAACTTTTCCGCTATACGGATGCACCAATTATTTCAACCTTGATCGCGAAAAGGGTTTTTATTGTAAACCATGTGACGTATTGCCATAGTTTGTAATATATGCCATCATATACCGTAAACATATATAGACATCATATACCATACACATATAGACATGCCATAGTTCGTAAAAGTCTATAATTTTCAAATGTTATATAATTAAAAGGATCACGCCACAGATATCATATATGCCCCATACTGGCACGATTTTTATCCGGCGAAAAAACTTGTTACCATATCATCTATATCCGGTTACCATATCAAGCAAAATAACGACACTTTGGCCAGTTTCCCCCAGACAGTTTCAGGAGGGTGCTGCACCCTGCCTGCCCTTAGATTTACAAAATAGCACCCCTCTTGCCCCTCATTTAAAAAATTAGCTCCCTTCTTGCCCCCCACTTGAAAAAAAGTGCCTTTACTCCTTTGTTTATTAAAAAATTTACTTGCATAGTAAAAATTGACTCATTGCTGCCTTTAAAATGGTTTTCTGTCTATTAAATATTAAAAAGTAGTTTTAAAAATCAAAAGAATACCTTTAAAAGTTTCAAGAAATGCCCTTATGAATCCAAAACATGACCTTCGGAATCTAAAAGTGCCCTTTTCCCACAAACAGCACCCTGCCCTTTTTTAAACCTGGGGGAAACTCTGCTTTGGCACCAGTTAAGTACCCGGTGCATATATGACATCTCTGCCAGGTTCACTTTACTATCGACAATGCTTCACATGATTTTCATTTTGCGCCAACTATTATGCTTGGCAACAATGGATTCCGTATAACAGAAAAGTACCCTCCGCTCTGCCAAATTGGACTACAGTCAACAGTATTGTTAATAATAATTAAAAAAACTGAAAATTATTTGAAATTTTGAAAAACAGAAGAAAAAGAACAGATGTCATATTCGCCCCATATTGGCGCGATTTTTTTCTGTCGCCAATATCATATAGGCAACAGGTACTTAACTTGCGCCAAAGTGCTTGATGTGGTAACCCGGATTATGTTGTTTATGCTTTCGCCAAATTGGCAACCGAAAAAAATCGCGCCAATATGGGGCGAATATGACATCTGTACCGAAAAAAGAATCTTAGCTTTCAGTCGCAAAAGGGCAAAGGAAAAAAAAAATTCAGTTGAATGGGAAAGGGAAGTATCTATCTGCCACAGGATAAAGCCATGAAATTCATTACTCGGTTGCAAAGAAAAATCTCAATATTTATCAGTTGGTCACAAAGAAAAAAAAAAGCCTGCCTTGTGCGACATTATGCAGCCACTCAGCAGTTTTTATGCAAGCAAAGCAAACATACTATGAACTATTATTTTTACACAATCAAACTGATTAGTAAAATTATCATACAAATTGAATATTTCCAACCGAGCGAAAAAATGCCCAGGCCGGCATTTGTTTGCAAGTCAAAGATCTGGGTTCAATTTACGGCTTGGGCATTTTTTCGCTCAATTGGAAATATTCAATTCATATGATAACTTTACAAATCAGTTTGACTGTGTTAAAATAATAGTTCATCTACATATCCATTGTTTATATGGAGTTCCATACCTGCGGTTTATTCTGTTGAGCTACATGACAGACCAGATGTTACTACCAATAAAGTTTTCTGAGCAAAATATGCTGGCTGGTTGTTAGCCCAGTTAGCTTAAAAGGTAAAGCATTGGTCTTGTAAGCCAAGGATCTGGGTTCGATTCCTGGCCTGGGCATTTTTTCACTCAGTTGGAAATATTCAATTTGTATGACAAACATACTATGACTAGAGGTTTGATTACGTCTGACTAAACAGAACTTGATTCCAGAAACACTCGAAACATGCACAATTTACAGCTTTCAAGTGCGAGATCTATTTACAGTCAAAGCAGGATTGACCCCCTGCCCTTTATTCGAGGCAAATGAAAAAGACAGGCTACCACAGTGCATCCCAAGTGTCTTTTTTTTTTACAGACTGCTAGAGTTATGTATGCTCTTTTCATACACTTGCATTGGTGTATTCGAACATCGCATGACTCCAGCGGGAGTGGGCTGACCCTTTTGCTTTCCATGTTGCAAGGCGATTATTTCTATAATAAAAAATATTTTTTTGAATAAAAGTACATAAAAGTTGCCATGACTGCAATGAATTCTTAGTACTTTTATGTTACGCAGGCGAAAATCTCGCCAATAGCATTTTATAACTTGCCAGATTTTTCGTGTGGTAAATTAAACCAATGCTTTTGATATTGAAATTAAATATCATGGTTTATGAAATTTATTACTTTTTCTCTCTTTTTTTTAAAGAAATAAGTGAAAGTCATGAATTTTAAATATTTCTCTCTTTAAGTTATGTATTTTAAATAAAATTAGTGAAAGGATTATATTTTAAATTATACTAATGAAATACGAAAAAATGCGATGGTAAAAATGTTTGGCAATTTATTACCTGCATTTGGCTAACATAAAAAAACAGAGTTCTTGAATAAAAGTAGCATGATACATACATTAAGGGAGACTAAATATATTTTACAAGCTAAAACTCAATTAAAATCTGAAAATTAAAAATTTGTTAATTAATAAATAAGCAAACAAATTTTAAGTTTTCAAAGTGCTACTGCACACATTTATTTAAAAATAAAATTCACAGAGATATATATAAATAAACATTGGAATGAAATTAATAAAAATAAGAAAAAAATTAATTATTAACAGAAAATAGTGGTGTATAAACATAGGTTTTTTCTAGAAAAAAAAAACAGGCTGCAAATAACTGATATATTTACGTGCAGGGACTAGGCGCATCACTAACTCCAGGCCCATTTCAGATGCTTTGGGCTAAGCTCGAAATTGTCCTCGCTGTCCACATCAGGGAGCGAACTTGGAACCTCCTGGTCGAACAGCCGGGCATAAGAGATGCAGTAACAACAATACTGACACTCGACTCTGCTTTATATGTATATATAACACTGGCACGTGGTTAACTGAAAAGTACAAAAAATTGTTCAAATTGGATACAGTCAGTACTGTTAAAAAAAAAAAAAAACATTGAAAATCGCTTGAAATTTTGAAAAAAAAAAAAATAGCTTTCAGCTGCACAAGGGAGGGTGAGGGGCAAAGGAAAAGACAATAAATATCTTATAAAAAATAAAAAAGACAATTATCTATCTGTCACAGGATAAAACCATGAAATTCATTAATCGGTTGCAAAGAAAAATCTCAAAATTTATCAGTCGGTCACAAAAAAAAAAAAAGCTTACCTTGTGCGACTGAAAAAATTTGTTGCCAAAAAGAGCAGTAAGGGTTGTTGGATGTGCAAAATATTTAATAAGGGTTGCCAGGTGCTAAGCCTTGCCAAAACAGTCTACAGTCAACTATTTTTAGAAACAGTCACTATTTTTAAAAAGCACTGAAAATCGTTTGAAAGTTTGAAGAAAAAAATTCTTAGCTTTCAATTGTACAAGAAACGGGAGAGTTCCTTTCAAAATAAAATATTTTTAAAGGGCTGCCGGGCACTGTGCCCAGCCAAATTAGCCAACAGTCAACATTATTGTAAAAAACTGAAAATTGCTTGAATTTTTTTTTTTTTTTTTTAGCTTTGAGTTACACAAAGGGGGGGAGGAGGAAAATGGAAAAAACAATGTTTTTCAGTCAGGGTGGGGCAGGGGATTTGGGACTTTTGTACAGTATAGAGGAATTTTGTACTAAAGTATTCTTTTAAACATGTCTATTCTAGATTATATACAACATTCTGGAATACATACCACAATATTTATTTAATGAAACTGGAGCATGTATTACACACACATAAAGATGATCGTTTATATATTATAAATTTCAATGGGTCTGAAAAATTATTATGTTTGTTATTAACATGGTCGAAAAAACACACACACACTAATTTTTCAGTTTTATGACTTTCTAGGCGATTACAGAATTTAGTGTGAATCAACGTTTGATTTATTTGATTTTAATTTAATCCTTTTAAAATAAAATATTTTTAAAGGGCTGCCAGGCACTGTGCCCAGCCAAATTAACCAACATTATTGTTAAAAAAAAAAAAAAAAAAAAAAAAAAAAAAAAAAAAGAAGAAAAAAACTGAAAAATACTTGATTTTTTTCTTTTAGCTTTCAGTTACCCAAGGGGGGGGGGGGAGAGAGAGAGGAGGAAAATGGAAAAAACAATGTTTTTCAGTCAGGGTGGGGCAGGGGATTTGGGACTTTTGTACTACTTATTCTTTTAAACATATCTATTCTAGATTATATACAACATTCTGGAATACATACCACAATATTTATTTAATGAAACTGGAGCATGTATTACACACACATAAAGATGATCATTTATATACACTATTTGACCAAAAGTGACCGGTCACTTGTGATTTTAGACGTTTTGTTATATATCTAGAAAAATACATGAGGAATTAACCTGAAACTGCAGGTGTATAAACAGTATAGTATAGGTCATATATTTCCGCGAAGATTTTTTCCCGAAACACCATGGGGGACCGTCAACAAATTGAAAAAGAACGAATATATTTTGGATAACCCTGTAAAAACTAATGGAACAAAAGCGTTTAAACTCGAGATTATTAATAAGTGGCTTATTGTAATATACTGTGTTCATTTTTATAAGGATAGCATGTATACTCATAGAGAAATTAAGGTTTTTATAAAAACAGTCCCAAATTTCGCCAAGTTTTTTGCTTATAATTTGCAGAGTTCTTAATAAAAAAAGAAGTTCTTTTCAGAAAATATGACGAACGATATTGTACACAATAACCAGCAATCAGAATTAAAAAATGGATGAAAAATGAACAGGTTTACTAAAAAATGTTTCACTGCGCTTGCGCGACTGGAATCAAAATATAATGTGCATATTGTGTTAGCTAAATGTATAGAGAAACTTTTGTAAAAGTCTCAAAAACATAGTTTGAAAAGTCTGATAATAATCGTTTATAGAATAAGCTCAAAATCTGTTGTTCCCAAAATGAAGCAAAAAGATGAGGGGTTGTATCGATATATTCATTGATTAGTGCCAATACAGCATACACAATATTGTATGTATTATTGTATTTGGATACAGCCCCTCATCTTTTTGCTTCCTTTTAAGAATAATGGATTTTGAGCTCATTCTATAAACGATTATTATCAATCTTTTCAAACTATGTTTTTAAGACTTTCACAAAAGTTGCTCTATACATTTAGCTAACACATTATGCAAATTATATTTTTATTACGTTCGAGCAGTGAAGCATTATTTAGTAAACCTGCTCATTTTTCATACAATTATTTTTTTTTTCATTCTGATTGCAGGGTATTGTGTACAATGTTGTTTGTCGTATTTTCTGAAAAAGAACTTTTCTTTATATTAAGAACTCTGCAAATTATAAGCAAAAAACTTGGCGAAATTTGGGGCTGTTTTTATAAAAACCTTAATTTCTCTACGAGTATAAATGCTATCCTCATAAAAATGAACACCTCATAAAAATGAACACAGTATATTACAATAAGCCACTTATTAATAATCTCGAGTTTGAACGCTTTTGCTACATTATATTTTACAGGGTTATCCAAAAGATATTCGTTCTTTTTCAATTTGTTGACGGTCCCCTATAGGGTTTTGAGAAAAAATCTTCATGGAAATATATGACCTATACTATACTGTTTACACATCTGCAGTTTCAGGTTAATTCTTGTATGTATTTTTCTAGATATTTAACAAAACGTCTAAAATTGCAAGTGACCGGTCACCTTTGGCCATATAGTGTATTATAAATTTCAATGGGTCTGAAAAATTATTATATTTGTTATTAAAATGTTCGAAAAAAAACACACACACACACTAATTTTTCAGTTTTATGAGTTTCTAAGCGATTACAGAATTTAGTGTGAATATCAACATTGGATTTATTTGATTTTAATTTAAAACATTTTAAATCAGATATATATACATTTTAAAAACTTAAGAAGTTAGTTATTAATTAGTTTGCATTTATAAGTACTTAAAATTATACTTATATTTAAAAAATATATAAACATATTTCAGATTACTAACCGTAAAATCCTTATTTTTATTTTCCAAATCTGTCCATAAATAAATTATTTTAACAAATTGTATGTTCACAAGGAAAAAATGAAATCTCTACATTAATATGAATAAAAATACTTTTGAAGGACATATATTTAATTATTCCAAAGTTTTCCATATCCTTACAGAAAATCTCCATTTTTTTTTTTTTTTTTTTTTGTATTAAAAAAAATCGCATAAGGTTGTTTTCCAATAGGTAAATATACATTATATGCATTAATTGTTTAATATTTTTCACAATGTATTCAGTGTGTACAATAGAACATGTTAGCTGAGATTATTTTTAATTTAGAATTTTTATTTTTAAATGTGATATTTCATTTAAGTGAAATAAAAAAAAACAAACATAGATTTTTAGTTCTCAGCCTTTCCCACAGTTTAAATTTACAATGCATTCATATGGCAAAACTTTTTATCACAAAATATCTTGACGTAAATTTGAAATATGTTTTTTTAAGTTGATTTAAATCAAAGATTAAAAAAAAACCATATTGATTTAAATCTCGGGCCCACTTAAAAAAAACTACTGTGGGTTTTTTTCAAATTTTCTCGTGTTTTCACATCTGTATCATTATTTAATCTAAGGTATGAGAATGCGGAAAAAAAATGTAAAGGGGGGAAAAATGCATTGTGCGACTGAAATAATTTGTTGCCAAAAGGAGCAGCGTAAAGTATTTTAAAAAGACATTATTTCCCTTAAATAAACATTTCTGTAAGTACATCTAATTGAAGTTTTTATTCATTCAAATTGAAAGTACTTTACAAAAAAGTTCACATCCCTCCCCTCTTTTTTCTCCCCCCAAAATCAAATTATGAGCTATTAGAGTCCCAATGATTTGATAAATATAGCAGGATCACTTAGCTTAATATATTATATTGTCATAAATAAATCAACATGCAAATAAAAAATTAAATAAGAATCTCATACCATATGATTTTTTCATGGGGCTAAAACGCTCAGTCCTCTTTAAATAATCTCTCATACAATCAACAGCATCAGCTTTCCATTTCTTAATCAATGTTTCTTCGGGGGGCATTTACTAATTTTCTGAATATCCAAAGCAGACATCAGCTACAAACAAAAAATGTAAAACATGACAAACATTATAAAAAACAAATTTACTTTCACAATTTTTTTCTAAAACACATATTTATCAAAAAACATAAATTTACTCAACACACAATATGAAAGTTATATTTAATTAACCTTATTTTGCTTTTGCATTCTATTGAAACAAAATGCTTCATTTAAAAGTTCTAATTGCTTTATACTTTAAAGGCTACAATTATATTGCACCAATGAAGAAATCAGTTATCTACATGACATTTATCAATTCACCAGAAGAAAATTTCCTTTACCTAGAGTTAACACTATGACCAAGTACAGTGCATAGTGGACCTTCTTTGACTTGTCCACTTTATATGTCCTGTAGCCCTATTCAAACTACGTATGTGCCCGTTGATCCTTACTGCTCTTTTTGATGTACCTTTTCTGTTAATTTCCTAGCAAAATACATCGATCTCGGATGTAAAAAAAAAAGTAGGGCCAGGTGGGGGAAAGTGGTGGTAATCTAAAAAAATGCACTTTTTTCACAATAAATGTACATATTTTTACTTTTTTTTTTCAATTAATACATAATTAGAGTTTGTGACAAATATTTCTATTAAGATTTGTAAATCTGGCAACAAGTTTACTGTTGTTTATCTTCTTGTTAACATATATGTGCAGTTTTTTCTTAACACATGGTATTGATAAACTTTGTTCTTGATCCTTTCTCACTTGAAAAAATTAGTATATTTTGATACATTTCAGTAGAAGAACTTCTTAAAAACAGATTCATGCATCAAGGTAAGAATTATTTTATTATTTCAATTTTTTATGATTTTTTTTTCTGAGGTGGGGGAAAGTGGTGGTATAGTTAGGCTATGATGATTCGATTTTAGACTGTAGATGTGGTTAATTTTTAAAAATGGGCTGTAATAAAAGTATTAATCTAAAAAAAATAGGCTTTATTTATTAATTTTAATCTTAATATCATAATACAATTAAATTAAAAGTTATTTTTTACATAGGGTCAGGTGGGGGAAAGTGGGACCATGGGGTAAAGTGGGGGTATATTGAAAAAAACCTATTTTCTCTTTTAAATTAAGATATTTTGGTAATTCTTTTTTAGAGACATATATTGAGATTATGGCAATTATTCTTATTTTAGTTTTAAAAACTGGAAACAAATTTAATGTTTACAAACTATCTTGTTTATGCTCATTGCATACCGTTAAAAAGTCGAACTAAAATAATCGCCCAAGTGATAAAAATTAATACATTATATCACATAAAGCATTTGAATAAGTCACCATTGGGGAACTATTAGACTTTTCTTGCTATTTGGTGGTGAAGATTATATAGAGTTCAGCAATATATGCTACATACTAAGTGAACCTAATTTTGATAGCCATGGACATTATTTCTTTAATTAAATAATATCTGGAAAATATTTTTTTTGTGCATTTGTACCTTTAAAAATAATTAAGATACATTTATTTCAGTGTATTTTTATTTAAAAAACAATATTTACACATTTTTATTTAAATAAACACTAATTTTGGAACTACCCCCACTTTCCCCCACCATGGAGTAAAGTGGTGGTATCAAAACATGCTCTTTTAAATGTATCACTGTCAGAAAACAATGGAATAAAATTGAGTGGTTATGCTTCATGTTTAATCTATATGAATCCAATGTATAGAAAATGCATCAAAAGTTTCATTAATATAAATTTAATAGTTTGATTTTAGGGCCTTTTCTAAAAAAAGCTTGATTTTACCACCACTTTCCCCCACCTGACCCTATGAATTTCATCAATCGGGCGAGGCAAAAAAAAAAATAATGAAATCTGCTAATCGGCTAAGGAAGAGAAGGGGGGGGGGGGAGATCTGAAATTTGTCAATTGATCGCAAGAGGGAAAAAAATAAAATAATTTGTCAATCAAACACAAGGGGAAAAAAAAAAAAGAAAGTCTTAGATCAAATTGTCGTAAAAAAAAAATAATAATAAAATGAAAAATCTATTTGTCCATATATCGTTTAAAAAATGCACACAATTTTCAATTGCATCCTGCAAATTTCACCAGTAAGTCGCAGGGACAAATCTAGAAAATTTTAAGTGTTGTCAACTGTGAAAAAAAAAAAAAAAAAAAAAAATTGCAAAATTCGTTGAATGGTCACAGGAAAATATAGTGAAATTCTTCGATTGTATGCACGAATATGTCGCAAAATTCACCAGTCGTTCAGAAAAATATTATAAAATTCTACTAAAAGGGAACACTAAATAAACCATCTCAAAATATGCTTTTATGAACAGGGCAAAAGAGTGCCATTTTGGAAAGCAATGTGCCCCTATTTTATTAAATCCCCGCCAGGCAGCCCTTTTCCCCCATATTTTTACAATTGATTCATAATGCAATGACGTTTTTCAAACCTCACTGACACATGATCAGATATCCGATACTGACAGTCGATACAGGTTTTAAGCTGTGTTTCTTTCTCTTTTTTTTTTTTTTTTTTTTTTTTTTTTTTTTTTTTAACACTGCAAAAGGTTTTCAAAAATATGTCAATAAAACTTAAGGAAAAATCCTAACAGAAAAGAAAATCTGAAAAAGTAAATTTTGAATTTTTATGTAAATGTTAGTAGTTAAGTAATACCTACACTAACATAACATGAATTTACAGCTTTAAATTTAAATTATCAAAATTCATAAGAATACCACCCCCCCCCCCCCCTTCACCAAAGAAAAGGCTAAAATACCTGTGAGTAATCATTTAGCAAAAATGCTAAAGAAAACCTTGAGTAGACATTCATAATTGGAAAAGGAATTATAGTACAACCATTTACTGAGTGTAATTAAACTACCTTCACCAAAGTAAATATAATATTATAAGTACATTTTAATTGCATTCTAATTTAACTTGGCTTATGTATGTAACGATGAAATTTTGCAATCAATTTTGCACTTTCTTGCGTGCTAGAATAACACAAAATATGCACACAATTCCAACACATTAGGAACATGTCCACAACATCATTTTAATATTCTTAGAACTTCATTTTAAATCAATACATTTTTAAGGCATGTTTCCATTAGCCGGTAACAGGTAATAAATCGATAAATTGCCAAATACAGTTTAGGTTTCAGGGTTTGTAAATATTATATTTTTTAAAATATAAAGAATATGTTTTGATGATATATATTATGTTTTATATGAATTAGAAACTAAAACATAATGCAGATAACATGAAAACTTAATAATAGGTAAAACACTATTCTGAATGTTTGTTTTTTTTTCCCAATATGACAAAATTGAAGATCATCTAATACAAAACTGAAAAAAACTGTTACTCCAGCTCAAATCGTGGCTTCTCTGTAATTATTTTTATAAACTTCGATAATAAAAATTTTTTACGAAGTTAGATTAGATTAATAAAATTGATACTATTAATTAAGAGTTTCAGAACTTTACAGAAACGCTAATCTTCATATATACACTATATGTACATACATAAAGATTAGCGTTTCGGCATATAAAGCGATTCTGCAATAAAAATAAAACTTTTTACATAAGCTTGTGTAAAAAGTTTTATTGCAGATTTATGGCATAGAAGGTTGTTTACAAACATTTTGAATACCTTTATGCTTGTAAATATACAGTACATTAAAAATTTTAAAATTGTTCGGGCAATCAATAATGTTGCAGCGTGACAAACTTAAAATCCACTTTCATTTCAGCGTATCACGTGTAAGAAAATGTATAACAATCTAACAAACATAAGAATATTGTTATGACAAACGTTATATAAGTAAAATTAAGATCAAATACGGTAAAAAACAGATAAATAAATACCTGAATATGTCCAGTAATTATGTAGCCAGGATGCTTTGATGGAATTACTGCGTATTCGCTCTTAGTAAACATGACGCGGCACAAGGGACGCTACGGAGTGAGAGGTAAACAAAATAAGCATGGCGCTGGCAGGCGTTGCCATTCTCCAAATCTAAATGTATGAGTAGCGGTCTTTATCAGTGTTGAATTCAGGCACTTTTCTCCGGGAGGGATTTTTGTGGTTCCGGGGGAGGGGGGCATTATACAGTTCCAGGGGGAAATTTCATTTTTTGAAATTGAATTTCATTTTGTGTTTTTCATTGATAACACAAAATCTCAAATCTCCCGGGAGTGGGAGCGGACATCATCTCACTGCTCCGGGGGTGGGGGTCCTCCCCGGCCACCCCCTGAATTCAACACTGGTGTTTATCCAAATCAGATACAAGGTCCCGAATTAGCATACGGCTTTTTAACACAACTTTTTTTGTACTCTAAATTATTCTAAATATCATTATTAACTGATAGTTAAAAATAGAAGTTGTTTTACGGTTTAAAAGAATTTTTTTAAGGCTTTTAAATATTCGGTCTGGCCGAATATTCGGTATACCGAAATCTCTTATATTCGGCCAAGCCAAAATATTCGGCATACCAAATAGTTTGATATTCGGCCTAACCGAATATTCGTTAACATGGCCCAATAGGCGGGATACCGAATATTCGGTGCATCCCTAATTTTAAGATTCTACCATGCACCATGCTTTGAAATACCATACAATTTATGGTACAAGTAATTACCATATGATTTTACCATACATCATGCTATGAAATACCATATAATTTTGGTACAAGCAATTACCATATGATTTTACCATTCATCATGCTATGGTATACCATACATCATGCTATGGTATACCATACAGTTTATGGTACAAGCAATTATCACATGATTTTACCATACATCATGCTATGGTATACCATACAGTTTATGGTATAAGCAATTATTACAAGATTTTACCATACATCATGCTATGGAACACCATTGAATATATGGTAAATTTCATTACCCTATAATTTTACCATACATCATGCTATGGAACACCATTGAATATATGGTAAATTTCATTACCCTATAATTTTACCATACACTTTGCTATGGAATACCATAGAATGAAGAATATTTACCATATGGATACAGTATGTTTCCATATAATGCCATAAAATTTTTATGATTTTCCATATAAAACCATATGTTTCCATACAAAATCCTATGTCATTTTTTGCTAAGGGATTTAATGTTAAATTTTTGTAACAAATTAGTTAAGTTTTGTATTTTGCATGCATCTTATCATTTTATGCACAATTCTCATAAACATAATACAAAATCTGCAATACAAATATTTTCAATTAAAAATGGAAGAAGTCTAAGATTTATTTCTATTTCATTTGAACGGAATCTAATTTTTTCGGGTGTTTTAAGTATCATATTGTATGAATTTTATTTTTATTTTTTAATCTTCAATTGCCTTAACTAATTTGTTACAAAAATTTAACATTAAATGTAGAACTAATTGAATGAAATAACTTAATATCTGTCCCTTCTCGGGCTTAAACAATGTAGGAAATATTTTTTTTTTAATTTCTTCTTCAAATTATGTTTTTGTTTAATATAATTTAAATTAACTAACAATGCAGAGATTATAAGTTTTGACTTAAAAAAAAATCCTCAATATCAGTTTTCTTTTCCTTTTAAAATTATTTGTAAAGCGTAAGACCACAATGATCAGAAACACTGAGTTTTTTATACAAAGTAGTACACCTAATATCGGTATATCAATGAAAATAATTGGACTTCTATATATATATATATATATTTTAATCCGCTCATGCTACATGTATTACAAAAGAGATACCTGAAAATGTTTGTAATTTAATTCTATACATTATTACATCGCGCTAGAATATCCAGGCAAAATTTTGGGGGTTTTAGGAAATTCACAAAATTAAGTAAGTCCCTTCACAAAAAAATATACTCATCATTAATTATTTTAATTTTGTTAGGTCTAAAAGAAGTTCACTAAAGAAAACTTACACAAGACATTAAAAGAGTCTCGATTAGAAGTTGATTAACTGCATTTTCATTTTTCGTTACAAAATACTAGTTTTCACGAAAGTATAATAAATATCATAAAAATAACTTTATATTTCACAAAACGCATTCCAAGGGAAAAACTCTACAATACTTAAAATTGCATATTAAAACATACACGTTACAGAACATGCCTTTATACATGCATTTTATTTTTTAAAGAAATAAGAAAAAATGACATTACTTACCGTTTACGATCCTTGTTAAAGGGCTTCTGATATTTATGTTTAAAGAGCTGTCAAACAGAAAAAATGAAACTTACAGACAGCTTCTATTGTATAAAAATATGGATGAGTCGACAAAAGGCTTACCGCGAAAGCCAAGCGATATTGTAGGGCCGTTCGTTCACTTCAGTTCACATTTACTTCGCTGGATACGGATGTCGACAGATATTTGTAGATGTCCGATAGTTCCTATGAATGTCGCTGGATACCGCTGAATGTTGTAACTGCGATATCAGTTTTACAACATTGGCCAATGTCAATCAGATATTCAAAATAAAGTATTAAAAAATTATGTTTCTTAAAAAAAACGCAAACTTGTTAAATTTTATTTTGCAGCATATTATTTCTATATTACAATGTTATAAACAATACAAACAATTCTTGTAAATGCTTTATTTTGAACACTAATTTTAAGTCACGTCAGTAAATATCGGCGAATGTCGTAAATTGGATGTTCGACATTCACTGACATTCAAAATATTGGCCGATATTGGTAGGAACATCGGCCAATATCCGTGTGCTACCTGGGTATATGGGACGGGGAGGGGGTATAATATAGATTTTTCGAAAAAACTTGTTGAAAATACATGTCTTTCATTAATGCAAGAAAAATTGGTGAATGTGGTAATTAAAACCAACTCTAATAAAAAGTGTATCACATTTATTGGGAAATGATGGAAAGAACTATTCGTAGGTTAGTTTGAATGGAACAAACTGAGAGAAAATGTTTTCCTTATAAGAATGAAAATCTCATGTAAATTGTGTAAAAATTATAAGAACTCTAATTATGTAGCAGAATGTTATGGCAGCATTTTTATTGAGAAATATTTCATACTCTGCCGATAATAATCACGCTGATGAATAACATAAATAAAAATGAATTCATTCATAAATTAAGATAACAACTACATTACAGATGGCAAGTAACATAATCTAGTTTTTAACTAAATAATTCATTTCCTGTGAAATTTGTGTCTGTTACCAATTCTTTCCCTGTATCATTGCAAACTTTTTCAAGGACATCGGCCAAGTTATCATCGGTGGACATCATTGTTTATGATTTTGTGCCACCCAAAACAAAAAAATAGAGTTGGCAGCATCATGTTCAATTATGAATGTTAACAAGAGAAAAATCTGTTAAGTTCCAAAACTTTATATAATAAGTATTAACTCTGGAATCTTTTTACATTAGTATATAAAAAATGTGCAGCTACATTTTATGATTATTTGTCAAATGAAAAACTGAAAAGAACTCAAATTTAAGCTACAGCGAAACTAATTTATTTGCATCAGAAAACTAATATTATACGCTAAAATGTAAAATTTCAACTAAGGTGACATTAACCTCTTCGCCACTGAGTATTAATGCAGTATTATTAATTATTACGAATTATTCCTTATCCCATTTGACTTCAGAGCAAGATTTTATTTTATTTGCATTAGTTCGATTCTTAGACGTCAAAACATATCATTCTGATATCGAAATTGTAATTATATTCGAATACCATTAATAAAAAGGGACGAAATGGAAGTAGGGACCGAACAGGTTAAAGTAGCAAAGACGATTAAATAAATAAAAAATAATCACGAAGTAATTTTTTCAGCGCTAAATATGGAATTTTGAAATATGTTTCATGAAGGTATAAGAGCATTCTGTTACAAATGCAGGGGATAGTTAGGAGGAAATTCCCCATTCCCCCCCCCCCCATTTTCTGACCAATTAATGTGTTCTTTTGCCCAATGAACTCGTTTCTTGCGTTTCTCAAGATTTAAAAACGTTTTTTTCCTCGGAATTTACCTTTTAGTCAAAAACCTGCCAATCTTCTTATTGTTCTTCAACTAACTGAAATACCCATTGCGTTCATTTCACATATAACAGCATCTGATGAAATTCTTCTATTTTTGAGGCATATCCTTTTTATCCTTCTATCGTCAGAAGCACTTGTGCATTTTTTCGGCCTGATCTTAGATTATTTATCACTAATTTACTTTCTTCATAACGTAAGCACAACTTTCGTACGCCAGATAATGTGACTGATCCACCAACCTGTCTTCCAATTTAAGCATAAGAGAGACCATTTTCTCTCAATATAACAATTGTGATTCTTTTTATAGGTGTCCAATCAGTTCTTGTTGTTGATGACATTGTTTTAAATTATTTGCATTAAGGAAAAAAAATACGAATATTTAAAAAAAAAAAAAAAAAATATTCTATTTAGTTACATTAGTATTCACCCTTCTGCAAAATTCATTCCAGCAAAATACCGCTTTTACAAATCAAAATATACTACAGTTTAGTTACTGACATTAGATTGGTTCTCAGAACAGTCATTGTGATTGGCTAGGAAGCTTTTATTACAATACACTTCAGCATTCATGACTAATTGTGTTTGTATTTTAGTCTAAAGTAAGCGTAACCTTTTTTGTAATGCAGATATTTTAATTCTGTTTTTTTATTATTATTCTACATTAAATTTTCTTGAATTTGATATATAAACATTTGTATTTAAGTGAAAATTTATATATTCTATAAATACACAAAGTTATAAAACATGAAAATTTAAAAAAATGTTCACAATTTTGGACACCACTGTATATGAGAAAATATGTGAAAGCAAACTTGGTTCACTGTGGGAGTGAATAAAACTGATTTTATGCATCTTTTTAATGGACCATCTCATTTTTTTTTTCAAAATGGACTTCGTTACTGTGGTTGTGAACTCCTCAATTAATAATCTTTGTTTACATGGAAAGTCCATTTTCTGAAAGTAGTACAAGGAAAATTTTCGCAGTGCCGAATTAAGACAAATCGTCGCTTTTCTTTTTGTAATGAAAAATACTTGTTATGACTCCGTCATAAGTGAAAGTAACCTTCAACTTATAGTTATCTTTCTTGAGTGCAAGATAAGGGGTGAGAAGATGGAGAGGAAAATGGAGGGAGTGAGAGAGAGATGCTGAAGGAACTCCCCTCCACAATGTCTTGAAATAAGTTTTCCATATGCAGTAAAAGAGAAAACTAATTCTTACAATTTTGAAATGAATTCTATGCTTATTCATGCTTAAATTATAAAAATAATGTTGAAATCAGCTACGACATGTGTGAAAACTAACCAATTAATAAAATGCTTAGGTTCATTATGAAGATTTATCAAATGTTATTTAATACTATGTTTGCATTAGGGTAATACTTAGCGATAACAGATGCTTCCAGTCATGATGTTTATTCTTTTTGAAAAAGTAAAGAACTGACTCCAAACAAATGATTGCTCTGTTTCATTTTTTGTTTAATGTAAATTGTAGAACATGTTACAACTGCATATAAAGCTGTAAAACATGTAGCAGCTGTGAGAATTAGCTATATTCTTATTTCTAAATATTCAAGAAGAAAGAAAATTTCCCCCTCTTTTTTGCAGTTTGGGTGTTGTTACCTCTGAATCATATATATATATATATATATATATATATATATTATGTTTTAAAACAAACAGACCCTCTAAAATTATTCCCTCCCCCCAACATTTACAAAATATCAGGGGTAAGAATAGTCAAATTACAAAAGAGGAAAATCTTCTCTTTGATTCCCCCCTCCATTTCTGGAAGTTCACCCCTTTTTCTGGGGACGGGGAATAGAAATTTCAAGGACAAGTTAGATGATTACTTATTTAGTATTGCTACATTGTAATAATACAGCATAAAAATCTTTTTGAAGAGGTGGAGAAGATTATTTAATTATTGTTACAAGAAAGTTATAAATACTTTTCATCTACGTTTTTTTGCGAGTAAAAAAAATAAGATTTTAAACTATGTGTGCTGGGAGGAGTGTGGTCGAAGGAAAAAACGGATTTTTTTTCAGGGAGGTTAATTTAGATGGTTATTTAAATATTGTTAAAACAAAATCAAAAATTGAGCAGAAAAAAAAATAATTATTTTAAAGACTTTAAACTATGTGAGATGTACAAGGGGAGTGAAACAGAGATTTTGGGAGGGGGACATAATTTAAATGACAAATTACTATAAAATGTTAAATAGGTCAGGAAATAAACTTAAGGAGTTATAAAAAATAAACTATGCTTGTTTGACTCCAAAGGGTGGGGGGGGGGGATAAAGGCAGAAGCGGTAATTTCGAGGGCGGTGGGTAGATGATTGTTTATTTATTATTATAATAAAATAACAAATAAAGAAAAAAATAAAAGAATTTTTAAGATTTAAAATTTTTTTTAGGGTTTTTTTTTCTTTGGAGTGGGGTGGTTAGATAATTATTTTTTTAAGCGGAAATCTGATAAAATATGGACAATTCTCACCTCTGTATTTATCTTTTTACTTCTAAATTAATGACACAGTGGGTTTTTCAATGACTTAAAAAAATTCTCGATCTAAAGCCTAGTCCTTCTCCCAAATTTAAATATATTTGATTTTTCAAAATATTAGGAGGCTTACAATCAAGATTTTATGGTAATTGGAAAAAAATAATTACCGTTTTTTAAAATAAATAATACCAATAAACATAATTATGAATGTTTGTTATAATTTCCATTTTCAAAATTAAACATGTTAAGTTTCATAAACATAAGAATTTTTGTAAATATTGTTTATTTGTTTTTAATTATAAAAAAAACTGCAATTTTTTTTTTTTTAGATTTTTCTATGAACCTTTTTGTGGTCCATAGACCAATGATTAGTCATCACTGTTTTAGAACAAAAAAATCTATAACTACCGTAGTCTGTCATCTCAAAGTGTGTATATAAGCATCTTCATAGTATTTTACAGCATTAAATTAAAGATAGTGCATAAAATTGCTTTATGAGCTCTGTAATCACCTTTTTTGCCTGATTTCTTGAAGTATTTTAACTGATTTGTTAACTAAAGAAAACGATTAATATTTTAAAAAGTATCATAAATTAGAATCACTTATTGAAATGACGTTATGCATGTTGTAAAAACAATAATCAGCATGGTAAAAACTACACTTGAAATACGTTAGATTAAGTTAACGGCTTACAGAATCAACATTACAAAGAGGTTGACAATCCGGCCAGACAAACTTCATGGTTGCCAAAATGGCAAGATAAAGTATTACATGAAATATACAATTAAATTTACAATAAACAGGTGCAATAGGCATTTTTCTAACAATACATTTAGTATTTTCCTGTTTTAAAAGTTCCTCATCTGTCTAATAAGAATAACAAGAAAGTAGCGAAAAAGATATTTAAATTTATAAAAGACGGCCTCCATTCAACCTATATTGCATGTTGTAAAAACAATAATCAGCATGGTAAAAACTACACTTGAAATACGTTAGATTAAGTTAACGGCTTACAGAATCAACATTACAAAGAGGTTGACAATCCGGCCAGACAAACTTCATGGTTGCCAAAATGGCAAGATAAAGTATTACATGAAATATACAATTACATTTACAATAAACAGGTGCAATAGGCATTTTTCTAACAATACATTTAGTATTTTCCTGTTTTAAAAGTTCCTCATCTGTCTAATAAGAATAACAAGAAAGTAGCGAAAAAGATATTTAAATTTATAAAAGACGGCCTCCATTCAACCTATATTTTAAAAGATCAAATATCATGAATGGGATGAATAGAAACAGAACTTAATGAAATTATTAAACAAATTTTAAAGATACACAGATCTTTCTAAGACGTTTATTTTTTAACAATTTGAAACATAAGTTAAAAGTTAGTAGTTTGAAAAATAAGTTTTATATTTTTGACATCAGTGTTTACATACTTACAAGATTGGAAACATCAACAAAAATCATAAAAATTTGATATTTCTAGCAATTCTGTAAATACAAAAACTACTGTTAATGTACGCTAAGAATTCTCAATTTTTTTATTACTTGCAGCCCTATAAAATGGTACAGCATATTAATTTGTTAATTTTTATTAAACGGATTATTTTTTTCCCCAACCATATTGATTGGTAACGATATCATACGAATTGAATTTTCCCAAGAGAGGGTAAAATGCCCAAGACGGATTCAAGCCCACAACCTTTGTCTTAAATTGCCAATGCCCTACAGATTGAACTACATTATCCAACAACTGGCGGACCAGATGCAATCACCAACATGGTTATCTGAGCGAAATATGACTGCTGGTTGTCAGCTCAGGTAGCTCAATCTGTATAGCATAGGCAATTTAAGTCAAAGGTTCGAATCTCGGCTTGGGCATTTTTTTCGCTGATTTGGAAAAATTCGATTTGTATAGACATATTATGTAAGCAATCTTTTCTTTATGCAATGTCATGTAATGCTGGATTTCCCTGTGGTGGTCATAACAGTCCTGTAAGTCATATAATTGTAATGTGTACAGTTAATAGGAATGCAGTATTTATAGTGTTAATAAATTTACTCATTTTTATTTTCTATGTAAAAAAAAGTCTCTACATTTTCATATTTTAAGAGCCTGATAAGCTTTAAGAATGATTTCAATGATTCGATGACGGGAAACGAGAATTCTCGTTTTCATTCAAAAAACATCATTGACTAAGGGTGTGGCTTCTACCTTACAGAAAATGTTTTGATATCATGTTGTCCATATTTTTTTAGATTGTAAGACATTTTACATTAAATTCGTACATTGAAAGATATTTAGTGATGCAGAAACTTGGGAAACCTATCTAGAAAACCAAGTTACAAAAGACTTTCAGAACAGGGAGGAGCTTCTACTGTTTTAAAAATCAGATTTGATCAAAATTGCCCGTCAGCAATGTGTTAATAGAAAATATCTTGATTTGATAAAATTTTACTTAAACACTTATTTTTATGTAACAATACACATTTGTATGATATAAACATTCTGTTTCTACAACCATTTTAATTGTTACTCATCTTACACATGTAGAAATAGGAATACATGAGTCGATATTATTCGGCATTTTTCAGAATATTCTTTATAGTTCATTTTTTTAATTTTATGTTGTTTTGATATAAAAATGAGAAGGTTTTTAAGGACCCAAATTTTTAAGATACGACATTTTGTTTCCAAAATAATTAACATGGATTTTTTTTTACACTTAAAATAAAAAACTATTTTCAATTAGTTGATCTTGAATTTTAATTTGTAAGTTGGAAAAGAAAAAGACTATTTAGGATATTGTTTTATTAAGTTCTGATATTAAGCGCAATATATTTTAATAACTAATATTTATAATAACTCTGAAAATATTTTTAATCAGAAGTAAGTTGACTGTTTTGAAAATATCAGGTATGCATTAAAATATTGTACATACATCAAAATATCCGATATTTTCGAAAGAATGTACGAATCCTTTATGTAATTAAATCAATAGCGATTAACAATGTGCCAACTCCTTTTGAGCAAAGAAATTGTTAATCACATATTTGTATAAAATACATAAATGCACAGTAAAATACTGAATATAAAAGAATTATTCTCGTTTCTCATTCCACTTTTACAAATAAATGTAACAACAAATTGGAGCTAAAGAATAATGGAAAGGGGACCACATTTTGCTATACAGGCTATTGCAAAAGAATGCATAGGAGAAGAAAAATTAATTAGAATCCAGAATGTCAAGCATAGGAAGACTTCTTCGATAAAATTTGAAAGAATCTTTGTTACTTTTAACTCTTACACAGAAAAAAATAAATAAATAATTGGGAATGTAAAAAGTAGCTTCTTCTTTCAATTCAAAGCACTATACCAACAATGGCTACGGAATGTGTAACAATGCTGATATTTAATAATTAGAAAAGTTAATGGATCACAGATAAAACTGATAACTCTTAAGACTATTATTTACTCTGTATGCAAGCACTTTCTAACACATGTAATACATTTCAGTATATTTTTCTTTTGTTGTTGTTTAGCATATGCACACATGCAGATTTCAGTAATTATATAAAGTATAACTGGCAGAAGAGCTACCATACTGTTTCTGCTATTAACTAATTAAATTACATATAAACTGTTTTGACTATTTTTTTAATTACTAATTATAATTTTATTAATAAAAGCATAAAAATGTGGATTACACTCCATAATATCTAATAAAAGTCTTAAGTCTTTTGAAAATTTACAGCTTTCGGCTGCCACAGAATACCTTAATACAATTTTTAAAAATCACAAAAAATAGTTTAAATTTAAAATCTTAATAAATTAAAATTTAATCAGATTATTTTCAACGTTATTACTTTTTAAATCATGATTTTTTGCACCCTAATTATTATATAATAATAGGATGTTATTTAAGTATCACATTTTTTAGTGTAATGTTTGTCCTACTTGTTTGAAATAAGTTCATAGATTTTTAGTTCCTATTATAAAGGGTTCTCGCTGGCTTTTGACCAACATTAGCGATTTGGCGAATAAGGAATAAAAAAATTGCTTTTGCGTGATTTTGCGTGAAACACTGAAAAGGCTATCTTTAACCCTTTACTGTATCCGTTTATTTCAATATGTCCTAAAATAACATAATTTTTTGTAATCTATACTCCTATTATAAAGAAGAAAAAATTGTTTATTTGTAGGAGGTAAGCTCTGGAACTACCGAACCGATTCCAAAAGTAATGGTATCAAAATGATGGTGTTAGTCTAACTTAGAACATAGGCTATATCTTATGTCGGTGCCACTACCCCAAAGGGGGTGTAGGAGCTAAAAACGTTCTAAAAATGCGATTTTAGCGTTACTCAAGGGCCTAGAAATATGAAATTTTGAATATTAGTTACTTATAAGATATAAATGATGTCTAAGAACAGTTCTTAAACAATTCGAAATTTAAAAGGGGTGAAAATGCACAAAAAGCGTTCTAAAAAACGTTCTAAAGGGTAGTTTCTACACAATCTCAGGAAATACTAAACCGATTTAAAAAGTATTGGTGTCAAAATGATGGCGACAACGCTTGCTCCAAGATAGGCTATGTTTTATGTCGGTGCCACTACCTCAAAGGGGGTGTAGGAGCAAAAAACGTTCTAAAAATGCGATTTTTGCGTTACTGAAGGGCCTAGAAATATGAAATTTTGAATATTAGTTAATTATCAGATATAAATGATGGTCTAAGAACAGTTCTTAAACAATTCGAAATTTAAAAGGAGTGAAAGTGCACAAAAAGCGTTCTAAAAAACATTCTAAATGGTAGTTTCTACACAATCTCAGGAAATACCAAACCGATTTAAAAAATTTTGGTGTCAAAATGATGGTGACAATGCTTGCTCCAAGATAGGCTGTGTTTTATGTCGGTGTCACTACCCCAAAGGGGGTGCAGGAGCAAAAAACTTTCTAAAAATGTGATTTATGTGTTACTGAAGGGCCTAGAAATATGAAATTGAAATATTAGGTACTTATTAGATATAAAGGATTTCTAAGAACAGTTCTTAAACAATTCGAAATTTGAAAGGGGTGAAAATGCGCGAAAATCATTCTAGAAAACGTTCTAAATGGTGGTTTCTACACGATCTCAGGAAATACCAAACCGATTTAAAAAATAATGGTGTCAAAATGACGGTGACAACCCTTGCTCCAACATAGGCTATGTTTTATGTCGGTGCTACTATCCGAAGGGGGGTGCAGGAGCAAAAAACGTTCTAAAAATGTGATTTTTGCGTTACCGAAGGGCCTAGAAATATGAAATTTGAAATATTAGCTACTTATTAGATATAAAGGATTTCTAAGAACAGTTCTTAAACAATTCGAAATTTAAAAGGGGTGAAAATGCGCGAAAAGCGTTCTAAAAAACATTCTAATGGTGGTTTCTACATAATCTCTGGAAATACCAAACCGATCTAAAAAATAATGGCGTCAAAATGATGGTGACAACCCTTGCTGCAACTTAGGCGATGTTTCATGTCGGTGCCACCACCCCAAAGGGGGTGCAGGAGAAAAATGTTCTTAATTGCGGCTTTTGCGTTCCGGAACTGCCTAGAATCGTGAAATTTGGAATGGTAGTTAGTTATATGATATCAATGATCTCTAAGGACATTTCGTAAAAAAATCGAAATTTAAAAGGGGATCAAAATGCGCAAAAAGCATTGTAAAAAACTTTCTAAATTGCGATTTCTATGCAATCTCAGGAAGTACTGAACCGATTTCAAATATAATGGTGTAAAAATGATGGTGACAGATCTTGCTCCAAGATAGGCTATATTTTATATCTGTTTCCACTACCCCAGAGGAGATGCAGGAGCAAAATGTGCGAAAAGCGTTCTAAAACTTTGTCGGCAATACCTCAGGAAGAATGAATCTGATTTCAAACGTAATGGTAGGAAATTGATGCTGACAGCCTCTGCTCTAACATAGACGCTATTTTATGTCCGTATCACTATCACCAAGACGTTGCAGGAGCAAAAAAGCGTTCTAAATTTCGATTTTTGTGATCGGTAGGGGCTAGCAACTTGAAATTAGCCAAGGTACATATTTATTAGATATAAATGATCTTTAAGAACAGTTTCGAGAAAATTGGATATTTAAAAAGGGGTGAAAATGCGCGAAAAGCGTTCTAAATTGCGATTTCTACTCAATCTCAGGAAATACCAAAGTTATTTCAAAAGTAATGGTTGCAAATCAATGGTGACAGTCCCTGCTATAACATAGGTTATATTTTATGTTGCTGTCACTACCATCTGATGGTTGCAAAAGCAAAACATGTTCTAATTTGCGTTTTTTGCACAACTGAGGGGTCTAACGCTTTGAAGTATGGCATGGTATTTACTTACAAGATGCAACTGCTTTCTAAGAACAGTCGAAAGAAAATTCCAAATTTAAAAAAATGAAGTGAGTGAAAAGCGTTATAAATTACAATTTTTAAGCAAACTTATAAATTACCAAACCGATTAAAAAAATAATGATGACAAATTTTGGTGATAGAACCTGCTCAAACATAAGCTATATTTTATGTCTGTTCCACTACCACCAGAGAGTTGCAGGAGCTAAAAACTTTCTAAATTGTGATTTCAGTGATACTGAAAAGGCTAGAAACTTTAAATATGACATGGTAGTCACTTATAAAATATAAATGCCCTCGAAAGAACGTCGAAAATATATTCGAATTAAAAAAGGGTTGAAGCGAAGGGGAGGTGCGAAAAGCTTTCTAAAAAAGTTCTAAATTACGATTCTATGCAATTTCAGGGAATATAAACCGATTATAAAAGTAATAGTTGCGAATCAATGGTAACAGTCTCTGATCCTACTCAGGCTATATTTTATGCCGGTGATTCTACCACATGGGGTTCACAGGAACAACAAACGTTCTAAAAAAGGGCTTTAAAAGCTTTTTAAATTACGTGTCTGTGGAATATTAGGAAATAACAAACCGATTTCAAAATTAAGGTTGGCAAATTAATGGTGACAGTTCCTATTTCAACTTAACCTTTTATGTTGAGAGAGGTGGTAGGACTTGGAAATCGACATGATGGTTAATTTTAAGATGTAAGAAGATGGTTTCTAAAAAATTCAAAACTTCAAATGAATACTGAAATGAGCGTATTAATTGAGCATAAAAGTTTCAAAATATTTTCTAAATTATCATTTATTTAGTTTTATTTCGTTTTATTAATTTAAGTCTCATTTCTGCCTAATGCAGTGTAATAATGATGTTTAATCAAAGTGTGTTTTAAATAATAATTTTTGAATTATTCCTAAAAGTAATAAGTACCTTTTAATAAAAAAAAACCTTTTAATAAAATAAAATATTACCTTTTAATAAAATAAAAATTTAGTTAGTACCTTTTAATAAAAATTAGACATATAAATATCACTTGGCATATTTCAAATATTACGCGAGCAAAGCCGCGGGGTTTGCTAGTTGCTTATAAAATAGAAGTTCGACAGTATCCGCTACAGAAACTATTAAAAATAAGTAAATTCTAAATGTCTGTAAAATATGTAAATGTTTCAGATATTATTTTAGCAGTCAAAATAAAAATTCAAAACATCTACCTTTGATTTACCGTTGTAGAAATATTATACTAAAAAGCGCTAAGAGATTTCGACTCTAACCGATAGGAAAAATTTACCGGCCAATGATACTTAGCATACAATTAATAAATAGTATGGTAAATGGCTAATTTGAACTCCGCATTCCATCAACACTTTTGTCTATTTAGTACTTCATGTAATTTTGTTTGTGGTTTTATCGCTGCGACGCCGCCGCATAGATAGTGACTAACCCTTTCCGGCGCGGAGTAATTCTGTTTGTAAAATGATGAAATAATGGACCAGAATTTGCAAATGAATTCATTAGAAATTAAAAACTTGCTTATTACTACGTACTTTATAAAAAGAAAATTGTAAGTAAATATTCTTGGTACCAGTACTCTTAAAATTAGGTGTCCTTTTTTGTGGACACCACCCGCTAAATGGTTAAATGACAATAGAGAACCACCTATCGCATAATCCTTCATGTGTTTTTGGCTGTTACTAAACTGAATTGGTGTTGAGTTAGTATATCTAAAAATAGAGTAATGTAAATGGCACGGTGTGATTGAGCATGAAAAGCGACATCAGTCTTTTAGTAACACGGATAAGAATCTCGACACACACACACACACACAAAAAAAACAAAACAGAAATAAAGCACTCGCAATTTCGCGAGTCTGATTGTTCGTTTACTCGCCAAATGAAGCATTTTATCGAGATTTGGCGCAATGGCGAGCGGCAGCAAGTACCCTGATTACATTGCTACAAAACAGAAGGCTATTTTTATTTCAAGCAGAAACTAGAACACAATTTTAATTGCAACGACTGACAAAAGTTACATTGACTTAAGTAATTGAAAAACTCAATCGAAATTTTTATTGCCTTTTCGCTCAGCAATGGGTATTCGTTTCATATGGGAGCCAAAATGAGGTATTATTATAAAAAAAATTTAATTACCAGTTTTGCAAATAAATCGATTAAAATAATTCTCAATTTTTGTTGTGATTTTAATTTCAATAAGTAAACATAAAAAAGTTCATAGATACAAGAATGTTTTAGAAAATAATTTATTTTTAATAAATTATTTTAAAAAAAAAAAAGCAAATATATTCAGACTTTTCTGTGAACAATTAAGGTCTGCATTATAAAGATCTTCTATTATACTTTACACCAAGAAATTATCAGTGCTTGAAAATGCTTTACAAATTCTACAGCGATATATTTTGCTTGCATTAAAATGCATCTCAAGAGATTTTAATACATTTTAAACCGATTTGTTAAATAAAAATACAAAACTAATAAAATCACTTATCTAAATGAAGTTAAATATCCTTCGAAAAAAGTATTCTTAAACCCTAATCTCTATTGCTACCTCCACCACCGCTCCTAAATACACAAAGAATAACAAGAAAATAAAGAACGAGATATCTAAATGTATATTCAAACAGAAGTTGGTATCAACTCAACCTACATGTAAAAGAATCAAATACCATAAAATGGGATGAACACTAACAAATTTAAAATGACTAAAACAATCATCTTAAAAATACATACTAGTCATTTTAAGACATTTATCTTTTGTGAGTATGCAATCTAATTATGAATTGGGAAATTAAGTTTCACATTTCTAACGTCATTGTTTTCAAAATTACTATATTGCAAACATCACAAAAATTTGATTTTTCAAACACTTATATAACTATTCTTAATGTAGGTTAAAAATTATAGTACATTCCTTCAAATCCACAAAAGCCTAATGTATGCACATCATTGTAGGTGTAAACAGTGATACTTACAGTTAAGTAGTGGAACAAAATTCAAAATTGCACAACCATGTTTTTTTTCTAATTTTTTAATTTATTGACGCATTTTTGGATAGCACAGCTGGGTAATTACAAATTAAACTTTTCCTACTTACGATTCTGATAGAAATTAGCTTATCTAGAGCAATAACTCGGTATATCACAGATCTATACAATTTTCGTATGTATAACTGCAACTGAATATGTGTATACTTTTCTTGGGTTTTGTTTGCTCATTTTTTAATATTTAATTGTTTGTATTTTTATATAATTCAATACACATTTTAATATCTCATCCTAGCTGATATGACTAAACTCAAGATTACTCACGAAGAAAGCATAAATTTACTTCAGAAAAATTTTCAGATTGTTCTGATATAAGTAGGGATGGCAATTTTTTTTAAATTAATCAACTTTGTCGATTATTAAATCTTCAAAAATATCTAATATTGAATTTTTTACACTTTAAATTGAAAACTCTACTTATTCGAACTATTTCATAGTATACTACAAATAAAATATCATTGAATACTCAGAAATATTGCATGTTTATTAATTAAGTTCAGGGAAGATAGGTGAGTGATTACCAAACTTGAGATATAAAAATTTTCTGTATGGGTACAAAGAAAAACACACCTTTACGAAACATTTTCTTTGAAATTAATAATCTTTTGTATCGTGGGGCAGAAAGAATCTAATATCTTCAAGACAAACTTTTTATATAATACAGTCTTCATATGACACAATCTTTTATATAACATCAAAGATATTTTTGTGAGTAAGCATAATATTTAACTCGCCACACTAACCACTGTACAAAACATATATAATTCATATTGAAATTGTTCACTAGGTCGCATGAATCTTATTTGCTTATAACAAGGGGTTTAGTTTTGAAAATGCAAAAATCTAAATAACCGGCGATCCCTTTATCAAAAACTCAACCTCACTCGCTAGAACCAAATTCTGCCTGCGCCGCTGTGTATAAGGATACTTTTTAATACATTAACAACTGACATTTGAAAATTATAATGTGAAAGGGGTCAGATTTTTCTCTAAACATTGCAGCAGTCAAAGTGTTGAAGCATCGGTTTGGGACAATTATTTAGAATATAATTAAAATATGAAAGGATTTTCCTTTACATGAGATGCAAAATATATTTTTTTAAAGAATTTTTCAAAATATTCTCTAGAAAATATTTCACAAAGGATTGGTTTTGCATTTGTGAGAACATGCATATACATTTATTTATATTTAAGCTATCAATTTAAGAAAATACTCTAGAATGCAATTCACAAACATATACTTATTATATGTGTGAACATGCAGACATGTTTCTAGATGGACACTTTCTGAAAATTCATTAAAGCAAACATCATAAACAAGAAGTTTATCAATTTGTTTGGGTAAGATATTTTTTTCTCAAATTACCACTAAAACAAAATTGTTTTAAACACATTCCACAAGCACAAGGATTTTTTTTTTTTTTTTTTTTTTTTTTTTTGCATATGCAAATGCTTTTCTAAATAACTACTTTGTAAAAATCCTCTGATTATATTTCACAAACAAAAGGTTTTCCTTTGTAATGTGTGTGCAAATGTGTTTTTAGAGTATTCTTTCGTGAGAATCTTTTATAACATATTTCACAAAGAAAAGGTTTTTCCTTTGTATGGATATGCAAATGATTTTTCAGACTACCAGAATGCGAAAATCCTTTCGAACATATTTCACAAACATAAGGTCTTTCATTTGTATGGGTACGCAAGTGGTTTTTCAGATGACTACTTCGTGAAAATCCGTTGGAGCATATTTCACAAACAAATGGTTTTTCCTTTGTATGGGTACGGAAGTGTTCTTTAAGATGGCAACTTCGTGAAAATCCTTTGGAACATACTTCACAAACAAAAGGTGTTTCCTTCGCATGGGTGTTCAAGTGTCTTTTTAGAATATCCCTTCGTGAAAATCCTTTAGAACATACTTCACAAGCGAAAGGTTTTTCCGTTGTATGGGTGCGCAAGTGTTCTTTTAGATGCCCACTTTGGGAAAATCGTTCAGAACATATTTGGCAAACAAAAGGTTTTTCCTTTGTATGGGTGCGCAAATGTACATTCAGAGTACCAATTTCTGAAAATCTTTTGGAACATATTTCACAAACAAAAGGTTTTTCCTTTGTATGGATACGCAAGTGCTTTTTGATATCACTACTATGTGAAAATCCTTTGGAACATAATACACATACAAAAGGTTTTTCCTTTTTATAAGTGTGTAAGTGTACTTTTAAAGGACAACATTGTGAAAGTAGTTTAGAATGTATTTCACAAGTTTTTTCTGTTGCTTGAGAGTCAATCTCAGGCACTGACATTTTCTTTAGAGAGAGTTATTTTCATAGAGCGTGGAAAGTATCTGCATAAAAGATTCTTTTTGCATATTCTCCAAGAAAAGCCTTTAAAAAAAGAATGTCAGTTGCCGACCTTGTAATCTATAGGTTGAAAAGAAATTTATGAAATCTTTTTGATCTGCAACGTTAAATATATATTAATTATCAATTTTCAAAGAATTCAATAATTTAAACAGTCACAAAATGAAAAAGGAAATATTTATAGAAACTACTTGTTTACACAATAACCTTTAAAAACATATCTAAAGTATTAACAATAGCAAGACATTCTGCTGTCCAGTAATAACATCATTTTGTTCATATCTTCTCAAAGTTCTGAAATAAAAAACAACAGAATGCAAAAAGTTATTGAATCTGGTTGTTTTAGCACGGCACCTACTGCCATTTTTGAAGCATCAACAAAGATATGGAGGGATAAATTAGGGTCATAAACTTTAAGAATGAGTTTAGCGATTGCGATATTTTTCATCATTTGAAAAGAATTTTTATAATCTGCATTTTATTCCCAAAGAGTATTTTTCTTTAGTAATCTATTGAGAGGTTGTCCAATTTCTGTATATTTATCTATGAATTTATAATAAACATTAATGGAACCTAGGAATCTTTGAGGGTTTTTTTACATTAGAGGGAACTTTATATATCTTTTTATAACTTCAATCTGAGCATTAGAGGGTTATATAGTTCCATGTTGAATGTCATAACCTAGGGGAATAATTTTATTTTGGGCAAAATGACATTTTGAAAACTTTAATCTTTTCTAGTATAATACATAATTCAAAAAATTGGGTTCAATGCTTAATATGTTCTTCTTCTTCTAAAGAAAAAGTAATGATGTCATCAAAATTATGGCAGGCAAAGTCTATTTTAAATTTGGTAGGTATTCTATTGAAAATTGATGGACCGACCTTGACTCCAAATGGTAAAACAGTCCACTCAAATAATCCAGAATTAGTTAGCAAAAGCTAATTTTTCGATATCTACAGGATGTATTGGTATATGCCAGTACCCACAGGCTAAATTTAAAGCGGAAAATACCTGGCATTACTTAATTTATGAAGAATGTTTTTTATACGGGGTAAAGGTTCAGAATGAAGAATAAATTTTAATTATTGCATTTATTTTTCTATAATCTACGCACAATCTATTGGTTTTTTTTTTTTTTTTAGAATGGAGGAATAATAATCTTCTTTTATTATTTTCCAGGTCTTAAGCAACTCAACATAAAACGAACTTGTGAATTATGTATAATCTGCTTTAGAGGAAGTAACTCGCCAATGAAAATACTATTATATTAAATAGATTTAACTTTAGCTTTAACATCTAACTAGCAAAAACGAAGTGTTCATTTAGGAAAGAAAAAAGATAAAAGTGAGACAGCATCTATCAGCGCACTATGGACAGATAATATTTTTAATGCAGTATTGCATTTATTTTCATAAAATAATAGCATTTTTCAATTTATAAACATTTTATTTAACGTTATCAAAATTTAATTTTTAATCTCACATGAATGATGATTTTTATTATAACACGAATGATGAATTTGATTCATCCTGTAAATATCAATGTTAAAAAAAAAGGGGGGGGGAGAAGAATGGAGGCGAGATTATGGCGCTTTCGTTATAAAATTTTGAAAAAAAAACTCCAGATGTCCAAATATAAACATAGGATTTGGATGATTATATGGCTACTTGCCTGCCAGGAATAGGAGTTGCAGGCACAAAAATTGTATCTCATTATCTAGCATGGTTTTAGACATGAAATGCGGGAAGAGGGTGAATTGCAAAATGTAACGAAATGTTGCGAAATGTCCCAATTTACTTGAATTGTCTCGATTTCCAAGAGTTCAATGATCCATCCTGATCCTGCAGAACTAAAGCATGAGACACCAACTCTCCCCGTTTTCCACAATGTACAAATTATTTTACATTTCTTTTAGTACCATTTTATTTGTAGTCGGCATGAAGTCCCACTTCATGCAGTAAACCTGTGAAAACAGAACTTGTTCATAAGGCAAATTATTTTATGGTCTGACGAATGAAATCTACTTGATCAGATGAAAACCTCTGTAAAACTGAATTTGTTTCGATATCTAGAGATTTTGTTTTTAGACAGATTTTACAATACCTTGCCAAGTAGTTGTGTGAAAATGTAACCTGTCTATAACATGAAAAATTCATGGTCTCTACTAATGAAATACCATACCAGTTTATTACTGCTTAGTTGAAAATTTCGGAATAAAACGTTTTGTTTTGGTCCCTAGCACGGTCGGCAAAAAACCGAGTTTTTCAGAATCCCCCCCCCCCCCAAAAAAAAAAACAGGTTTATTTGGTTTAAACTAGGTTTTTTTCTTTAAACCCGTTTTTTTTAAATATCTTTTCCTATTACACATCCATGCATATTTATTGATAAAAACAAGCATTTTCGGACATATAAGTAATGTAACTTCATTTAAAAATTCACAATTACATATTCAGTTGGCTAAAAACTCTCGTGAAGAATTTTCAAGCCCAAATTCATTTTTTACTGCGCTGTGCATGAGCATAGCAGCTACCACCGAGTAAGCAAGTAGTAATGGGCACTAGAATCATAATGGCAAAAAAAAAAAGAACGAGATAAAAGTTTGTAAAATTATTTTCATTAAAAAAAATCCAAAAGAAAGATTTTATCATGTGAAAAAAATATATATATTTGAGTGATGAATATGAAATACATGAGTATATTGAAACTTGCGGTATTTTATGAAGTAACTGGATTCAGTAATTAACTATTAGATTTCAGTCTTTTTAACAACTATGTATACATTTTAAGGGCTTTTCAGCTGCATATCTTGCTGCATCAACTGAAAAAAAAATATTATGGATGGACCAGAAATGTTACAATCAGCATATTCCTTCTATGTTCCCTAGTTTTGGACCTCAATTGTTTGGATTTAAAATATGAAATGAAATACTATTATTTGCATTTTTTTACAATTTGGAAATAATTTAAACCAATGAATTTTCTAAATAGAAAATAAACCTCTATTGTAATTATTAAAATTTGAATGAAAAAAATAAACTAAAAAAAATTAGTCAAAGTATAAAAGTAATTGCACGCTGCAACTGGTCATGCATGCCCATTCAAAAGATTGTTACAATACTATACATAGTTTTTGTTTCTATAAAACTTTTGTAACAGCTCTATTTTGACTGACTTCAACATTATATGAGGGGCTGGTCATGCATGCCCATTCAAAAGATTGTTACAATACTATCCATAGTTTTTGTTTCTATAAAACTTTTGTAACAGCTCTATTTTGACTGACTTCAACATTATATGAGGGGCTCACGACCATAGTAGACCAAGTCCACTTTAAAAAAAAAGAGAAAGTTCATGTAGAAGGTGCAGTAAACTGTTTTTTATCTACTGCCATAGTGCAACAAGTCTATAGTTCACATACTTTCTCATAAATTGCATCTGGGTCCAGAGTTGGTGAAGTAATACAAGAAACCTTCACAACCATACAGAATCAAGTCCATTCATCCGTGTACTCCTCTTTTATCTGTGGTCCATTCTTGTCTAAATATTGCCACATTGCTATAAAAAAAACTTTGTAGTTTAAATAAATAGCGATTTCAAATTTTCTGAAGAAAAATAAGCATTCGTGCATCATCAGATGGATAAACTATGAATGGAAAGTAATATTGTTTTTGATGACGCCCCCACCCTCCGCTCGGTAAACGAACGGTAAACATACCGATAGCGTTTTTTTTACAAAAATTATTACAAGGCAAAAAACCTCTAATCACTTAGTTCGATCTTCGGCCAAGAGAGGAATGTATGTCAAAGAATAAGGAAGCGACTCAAGAGTGAAAGGTTCCATTCTCTCATTGGTTGATTAGAAACCGGTCTTGGCTTGCTTCGCAGGGATGATTTGGCGATGAAATGCAAGCACATTGAGAAATATCGTACCTAGTTAATTCATGCTATTTTGGTGAGAGTTTTGTGCGTACGATGTTGTCCAGTGGTTAACGCGCTTGTTTAGCAAACTTAAGTAGGCGAGTTCTATCCTCCCTGTTGCTTTTGTATTTTTTATTTGTGTTTTGTTTCGATTTTTATTAAGTTAGTTAATAAAGATTTCTAGACTTCTATTATCGTTCATTTCCAATTTTTTTAATTGTCAATTGGATAATTAAATAAAATTTTGATTAAATTAAGTTTTAATTGTCATTAAATTAAATAAAATTGAAATTAAATTTTTATTAAATAAAATAAAATTTAGTTTTAAATAAATTTCAAAATTCATATAAGCTATTTTTTTATGAATTAAAGTGAGCATTTATTGTAATTCAATAATAATATCTCCTAAACTTACATTATTTTTTTCCCTTATAACTTTAGTATCAGATAAATATTAAATTAGCAAAATTAACTTATCAAAGTTTTCTTTTAAAATTAATTAGTATTTTTCATACAGAAAAACTTTATTATCAAATGCTTTGTAATTTTTTATTATGTATAAAATACTGTTAATGAAATTAATTTTTAAAACTCATATTACTTAAAAGCTATTTATTTCAATTCCTTAAAATGAATATTTTTGAAAATATAATGTTATTTCTTACACTTATATAAAATATTTTTATTTTTATGTTATATTATTTAACAATATATCTGAATACATAACTATATTCAGTTTATTTTATTTGAAAGTAAAATTTTATTAATTTATGAATTTATATTAATAATACAGTAAACTCTCTGTAAGGCGGACTCTGTGTAAGACGGAAATCTGTCTAACTCGGAAAGATTTTCAAGTCCCTGCAAATCCATAGACATATAGTAAAATTTGTCTAAGGCGGAATATTGTCTACTACGGAAAATTTCCTCGGTCCCGATCGATTCCGCCTTAGACAGAGTTTACTGTATTATTAACTTAATAAGTAATTAATTATTTAAATCAATTTGTAATAGTTAATTGTTAAGTACTTTTTATTAAAATTTGCTAAAAAATTTTTAATTGTTTTTATTTAAAAATTCTAATAAACTACTTTTTAAAACAATATATATATATTATATATATATATTATTTGAAAACTCAGTCAAAAACATAAATTATTTTTATTAAAAAAATTATCATAAATTTCCCCTACACTATTACCACCCTAAATATTTGAAAACTAAGTTAAAGGCATTAGTCCAAGTAATCATTAACTAGAAATATTTAATGCAACAAAATACATTATAAAAACTTCATATAGTTTTTGATAGTTATTGCTCAGATATTATTGTTTTTGGTTCCAACTTTTTTTTTTTCTTTTGGGTGTGTAAAAAAAAAAAAAAGTCATTATTATTTAATTTATTTTTTCATTATATTTCACTACAAGTGTGAACTATAATTTATTTTAGCTTGACCTTTTTCATTCACTATCTAACTATCCAAGAAATACTTTATTTTTTGATTTTTTTTTTCCCCTGTTTGTTATTTTGCAGTAATAATAAATAGATATTAATATTGCAAATTACTATACGGGCAAGGTAGAATTTAGATGATCTAAATTCCTTTCTGACAATTTTGATTATTTGAGTACTAGTTTGGCCATTTAATTATTTATATTTACGCACACAAAGTGCCATGAAAAAAAAAAATGGATAAAATTTGACTGAGTATTTTTATTAATTGTTTTATATAGTTTTTTATTTTTAAAAAACACATCAGCTATCAAGGAAGGGGAGGGGGGTGCTTGAGTTTACTGTTGCTTTGCACACATAACTACAGTCAAAACACATAGGTAATTAAATGCAGTTGCGTAGCCAGGATATTATTTCGGGGGGGGGGGGGGGGCAATCCCCTAAGCTTCTGTCCTCCTGATGCAAAGCTATAAATACAAAATATTAAATTTTACTTTTCGTATAAATATCAATTTTATACTTTTAAAATATGGGATATGTTTTTGTTTTTTATTTATTTATTTATTTTTTTAGTTTAAATTTACATACACCTGTATATACAAAAGAAATATATGTAATGAGTAATTTAAAAGTAAGTTACAAAATAATAAGTCTAAAATATTTAAATTGGTTACTTTTTTAAAAGAAAGTCAGTTTTATCAATTTTTTGCAGGGAAAAAAGGATATTTTAGAAAATACCATATCATTGTTTTCCGTGAATCACTTTATGTGAGAAATAAATTAAAATTCCTTACACGTCGTAAAGAAAATTTAATATGATTGCAACTTAATACTTGAAATAATCTCAAGTGACACTTGGCGATTTGTTTTGGTGGTGAAATGCTATGTGCCTTCTGATTTGTTAGTTAGAATTGTCTACCACTGCTCAATTATCAGGACTTGTAACCTTGAGAATTAATCGCGGGATTCTTGTTTCTTCTCAACCAATGGGAGAATGGAACCTTTCACCCTTGAGTCTCTTCCAAGAATAAGACCCCTAAGGTAAAGAGAAACTTTATTACAAAGTCTTTAGCACAAAGTTTAATTTACTTTTCAAGCCAACAAGTACAGATACATGTAAATTATGTGATGACCTATCAATCAAGCTTTCGACAGAAAATAAAGAAAACACTAGAAAAAGTCTTGAAACCGAACGAGAGCTCCGCTTACGGAAAGCTAAACAGGCTAGAGAGAAAATGAAAACTGATAAAATTAAAGCCTGAGATAAAGCTTACTGCAATACATTTGACTTGCAAAAAGCACTTCCCTTTCATAAGCTTTCAACATTCATAGCTTATTATAAACGCAATCTATGTTTATAACTTTGGGGTGCATTCCTTTAATAATAATGTGGGACACATGTACGTCTGGGATGAAATAGAGGAAGGATGAGGTTCTCAAGACCTTTCTAGCATTGTTGCAAGACACCTAAGAGAGAAAGCTCTAATCATAAGAAAATTATTCTATATCCTGATGCTTGTGGTGGACAAAATAGGAACATCAAAATGTCTCTTACGCTGTTTAAACTAATTAATAGTACAAACATAACAGCAGAGTTAATTTACAATAAATTCATGTTGTCCGACCACTCTTTCCTTCTGAATAACGCAGAATTTGGTCTGACTGAAGCAGCAAGTTGCAAGAAACAACACATCTATGTTCCTGGATACTGGGAGGAATCTATTATGAATGCAAAGAGGAAATGTCCTGAATTTGATCTCATTGAAGTTACCAAGATAGCATTTTTTGCTTTTTAAAGCCTTTTTACAACCATGCTACGTAAATGTTTGAATGCTTTTTAAAGGCTTCGCATGAAAAGTTTGTAAATGTTTTGTAAAGCATTGAAAAAGGTTGCTAGTTGACGCTATCTGAGGGAGTTTGTAAGTGTTTCATGATAAGCATGTGAAAAGGAAGAAACGAAAGGGTAGTTAGAGGAGTTACAATCAAAGATTGATGAAAGGCTCTTATTACAAGCGTGTATAAAAAAAATGAAAATGAGGTTTTTATAAATCATAAAATCTTATTTGATAGAAAAATGAGATAAATAACTCAACTTAGAATTTTTCTGAGCTGAGCATATTTTTTTGTTGTTGTTTGTTTGTTCCTGTGGAAAATTAAATTTTAGTCAAATATTATCTATACATTGAAAAAAAACTGGTTTTTATTAATCCACATGTTTATCAAATTGCTTATTTTAATTAATATGTTCATTTTTTACCTTGAAAGAAATTCTTACATCCCTGTCCTTTACTATGTATGTATAAAATATATGTTTAATTTTTATCAATTCGCTACATTATTAGATCCTATTTTAATAATAAAAAAAGCTTAATAATGTTAAGAGGATACTTCACTCGCACAGAAACACCTGATTGCTAATGTTAATCCGCTGAAAGATTTTTTTTTTAATATCTCGCTTGCTTTTTTTTTTTGCATTGCATACCTGCAGTTTTGATACAAAGGCCATTTTTCGACTTTGTTTTACAAGGTTTTTTTGCTTATTAGGATATATTCAGAACTGCTTTCAAAAGCGAAAATACTCTAGTCAAAAAAAAAAAAAAACACATTGCAAACAAAACTGAAAACTTAAAAAAAAAAAAAAAGGTGTTTGTACAGATTGACAAGTAACAAATAATAAAATTTACAATATTGAAATGCAAACGAGATATTTAGAAAAATTCTCCCATAGGATTAACATTAGCATGCAAGTGTCTACGCATGAGGGATGTGTAATCCCATTAAAAAAAATTTCTTAAGGAAAAACACTTTCATTTGAATAAAAACCATTCCAAGTAAAATTTTAATTAATTATCAGCAGTGAAATTATTGAAGATTAAATACGTGAAATTTTTTACATTGTTAACTCGGCGCAAATCAACAATGCATTGGAGCACTATTTCAAAGATCAGAGTTCAACATTTTCACTCTGTTTATTTACGCTTAGTTAGCAACTTGAAAAATTTCACGTATTTAATATTAAAAAATCATTCTTATACACATAGGCATAGAGTCTTCAAAATTATTGATAACTTAAAATTAAAAAAAGCAAAGGGATTTTTTTTTGTCATTTATCCTTTAACAAAAGAAAAAGGAGAAATTCAATAAAATAAAAAAACTAAAAGCTTTTTTATATTAGAGGGTAAGAAAAAGTATTTAAAATGTTACAGGGACTTGAGAACATACACAACTCTATGTCTATGCTTATACATAGTAAATTTAATTATACTTTCAGTTACTTACCTTTTGAATCCAGTTCACTATTCAGGATCAGATAATTTTTTATTGTATACATATATAATGAAATCTTGTGTTTACCTACAATAAATAGCACATCAAATATGTGGAATTCCAATATAGTGTACATTTAATGACTTTAGAAGATTGTATATTTTTTATATTACTACTTCATTAATTTTTTAATTCTTTCATTTATTAAACTTATTTCTTAGAATTTTCAATTATTATTTAGAGAATATTGTCAGATTTATAAAATAAATCCTCCATAGGATTCTGATTGATGACCACAGGAATATATTTAGTCTTTTCTCTGAAAATAGTTTAATGATGCAACATACAAAAGAATTTTTTTACAAATTCATTGATCTTTCCAGCATTTTTACATAAAAATAGTAATTTCTTGCTTGTTTAACAATGTAAATTACATATTACAATAAGACAAATTTTTAAAATCATCTGCCTTCCTCCCTTCTCCAATGTTTTTCTTTTACCAGAGAAATATTATCCTATGTACAACAGAGCAAATACTAAACTAACATTATTTTTTTTTAGTTTTTTAAAGTATAATTTAACTCACTTAAATTGTTCTTTTTCTGATTGTAATTATTTTTAATAACTTAAGACTGAAGCAATGAAAAATATTTCTCAGTATCAAGGAAATAGTCTTGAAAACAAATGAAACATCATTCAGTTTATAAAATTCTATTTATTTACATATAAAGAATTAATATAGTAATTTATTTACATATAAAGAATTGATATAATTAACAGGTACTTCATTAAAATTTTTTTCTTGATTCATTCTTTTCTCTCTAGAAAAAAATAAAAAATAAAATTATAAACACAAAAATCACATACGTATAGTAAAAGTAAATAAAGTACAGTGTGACCTCGAAAATCCAGCATCAAAGTCATCTCGCCGCTTTTTTTTTTTTTACACTTCCACCTTATAGGAGAAAGAATAATAATAAATCGTTAAACAATTAAAAATTTCGAGATTGAAAGCAATGGATTGGCTGACTGTGAGATCGCAGATGCTATGCTAAATTGAATCCCTTCTGAGTACAGAAGAAAAGGTATCAGTGGAAAAATGCTTAAATTTGACTGGAAAACTAACATCTGCTTTAGATAAATAAGACTATATTTTCAATATTCTACATTTGTGTAAAATTAAAACTTGTTAAAAAGCTGTTCAAATAATTGAAGCAAATAAAATTGACATCGATGTTTAGGAAATTACACGAGAAGAAATGATATATACTAGATTTTTTTTTTTGTAACACAGAAAATATGAATAGAAACTTTTAATTTTAATATTTTTTAAAATATTTAATTTTCTATTTTTCTCACATAACTATTACTTGGGTATGAATTAAATTACGAATAACGGCACCATTAAGACTATTAAAAGTATTTTTGAAGTCAGAAATTCGGCATCGTCTTGGTCCTGACAATGCTGGATTTTCGAGGTTATACTGTACACAATAGAGAGTACAGAGTGACACAGACAGAATCTTCATCTGGGATTGTTACTCATAAAATGAACGTTTTGATTTTGTGATACAAAAAAAAAAAAAAAAAAAATCCCTACATAATGAAAAGCACAAATAACCATAATAAATCTAGCCTTTATGTGTTTAAAGGTTTCATAAAAGAGCATTTTCTTATATCTTCAGATGATGGGGGGGAAAAAAAAAGATTATATTCTATCAGCGGGAGTACTGAAGAGTGTATAGTGTACACTAAAGAGTAAACACTATAGCTACAAACAGGATGGTTCAGTGATATATATAAATGGATACATATCCGATATTTATTTTCAAAATATCATGAAGTTTGATATTTATTTTCAAAATATTGTGTATATTTTCAGTCGAGCAAGAGTAAATGGATTTTTCGACTTTGTCGTTCTGTAGATAAAGAACTTTTGCTCTGGCAATATGACAATTTTAGCCCCCCCCCCCCCCCCCCCAAAAAAAACCCCAGTAAAGTACCAATTATATGTCTTTCAGGAAACCTTTCTAAAACGATGCATAACTGAGAAAGGTGTATAATCGAAATTTTAGTCGGCTAAGGTGCAAAATCTTTGACTGTAGAAATACAATGCTGCAATCGCACAAATTGAATTTTGATACCATTTTTGATTGTTTTAAATACATTATATATTGAAAAAAAGTTAGCCCTTTGCACTCGAGGACTCCGGAGCAGAGCCATTTAAAATTTGTCTTCAAACTTGAGGGCTCCACTACGGAGGCAATAAAAATAATTTTGTGATATCTGTCTAGAAAAGCCAAGATTACATATTGGCAATTGCTTCAAGAGATATCACACTTTACGATTACAAAATGTAATAATTTTATAATTTTTAGTTTTTTTTTTATATATAATTTGTATTCGTATTCATAAAGAATTTAAAAAATAATAAGATATAACTAAAATCACTTTGAGTGCAAAGGGTTAAAATATTAAAAAAAATAATTTAATTTCTAAAATTGAAAAATAAAAGTTAGAATTATCAAACCTTTCATATCAGTTGCATACCTTGTTAATTAAACTAATTTTTAATCATCGTTTGACAAGCCGATTTACTTTAAAGACTTAAGCAAAGCATTATTTCAAGAATCAGAAGTAAATTTGCTTCATATACTTTTTATGCTTTCTGTATATTAGTAAAATATAGTAGTATAGGCTTGTTTACGCGTAGATGTAATAGTTTTTCTATTTATTGAACATCATACTGTAAACTAGACTAAAAGTAGAACTTTTGTTTATACAAGAAGTTTAACATAAAAGAAGGTAGAGGGAGGAATGGGACATGTTTAATTCTTTCTTTTTAATAAGATGAATGTAAACTGCTAACATGCAAATATTTTTAGAAGGTAATATATTAATTATAACATTATAAATATATTCATTTACTTCAAAACATAAATAAATTGAACTGATGATTTTTTTAATGCTATCTCTGACAATCCTGAATTTTCCTTCCAGTGATGAAGTTACTGAAATTTGATATTGTAGCACAGACATCAACCTACAATCTTTGTTAGACTGTATATATAGCCAACAATAGACTATTTGCCCCTTATCATACATTGTTTTATAGCTGTCCCATACCTCCCTGTTAGTGGGAAGGTATGGGACACATTTTGAAATTTATAATTTCTTTATAAAATTGTTTCTGCAAATTATGTTTCTATATTGTTCAAGGACATTAGAGAGTGTTTCATTTTGTATTCTATATATCAAAATTTTGTTTATGTGTCAAATAAAGTTGATTTTCTTATTTTTGTAAAAAGCATCACATTTCTCCCCACTCTCCCCTCAAGGTCAAGTAAATAATAATTAATGTATAATTAAATATGCATAATAAAGATGAGATACATTTTCCAGGAATTATTCAATGGAACTTTCCTCATAAAGGTATCATATTAATTCACATCAAAGTCATAAAGTAAGGAAGTTTTATTTCAGGTTTAGCCAGTCTTAATAATAATAAAAGCTTGATTAATACATAAATATATTTGATAAAAAGATTGTGATTACCAATTATCAGCAATATCTTGATTTTTTTCAGAAATAAATTTATACTTTCTTCACGAAAAAACAATGAGTTGTCATATATCGAGAATTATATACAGTAGACTCCCTCAAATCCGCACAGCTTGGGACCAGTGGTTGTGCGGAATTTAGAATTTTGCACATTTCTGATCATTACTTTGTTTACATTTTTTAAACAGTAATTTGAATGTAATAATGCATTCAAAATTATACATAATGCTTGCAATATGGTAAAATATTAAAATAATTAAGTAAAGTAATAAACTACAATGATAAAAAGTAAGATAATTTTGAAAATGATTAAAATATTGAAAGTAAAGGTCAAGTAAATGATCAATAATGTATAATTAAATATGCATAATAAAGGTAAGATACATTTTCCTTGAATTACTCAATGAAATTTTACTCATAAAGGTAACCTATTGATTCAAATCAAAATCATAAAGTAAAAAAGTTTTAATTAAAATCTTAAAGTAAAAAGTTTTCAAAAAAATGGGTTGCTCATGGAGGGAGTTCAAATGGGATGGTCTCTGAATGGAGGTAAAATTAGTATTGAGCCTATGGGAATAAATTTCGTTCCATGAAAAAATGATCGGTCAAGGAGGTGGTCGCACAGGGAGGTTTCACTATATATATGTGTGTGTGTGTGTGTGTGTGTAAATATATGTATATATTTAACACTGGCGTACAGTTACAGAAAAATACAAACTTTCATAGGAAAAAGAAAACATTATTCGTACCATTGAGCATGAACTCACAAAAACAAATTTTGTTAAAATATATAATAACCAACCTGTTAAATTAGAACAACTGTCTGTTCCTCTTCTTGCTGGGCAATTTTAGATTTTGTACCCTCTGTTAGGACTTTGTTCCGACATCATCTGTAATTTTCTCAACATGCTAGCAACCATGACTTCAGCATCTTTACCAGATGATGTCATTAGTTCTTGAAACTAAAAAATAAAACATAAAATAATAACAATGAAGAAAAAACTTTTAAACCCTTCATGACAAGCCTCCCTTGTACCACTATTTTCAAATAGTGACTTTTTCCTTATTTAATAAATTTATATTAAATAAGGTAAAAATGGTACTTTTTAGTTAGCCGGTCGCCAGTGTTATGTATACAAGTATATATACATATATATGTATGTATGTATATCTAACACTGGCGCCCGGCTAACCGAAAAGTACCGTAAAAATTACCATTCCGATATAGTAATAGTTACAAGGACTGTGTACACACTTTATATCACACATATGTTGTCACGAAGGGCTTAACATTACAATACATTTTGTAATGTATTTTTGTACCAATTTATATTTATTATTTATTATCAACTACACCGGTAGCAGAAAGTTAGAGATGGGAGTCGCAGATTTTCTTTTTTCGTTTGCAGGTTATTTTTCTATTGAACCCTTATTTCGCTTTATATTATGTTTGGCTCTTTCTTACTTAATACAAAAACTTAAGATTATTATTAGTAAAATTAATAAAATGCATAATAACATTTTTAAAAAAAGGTGATCGTTTGATTAACACTTCGATTGTAAAACTTGCAACCTGTCAAACCTGTTTTACCTGCAGATTATTTTCTGCCTCTGAAGTATCTGTTGCAAACACTTGGAGGATTTTCTGCTATTGGGTCAACTACTAAAAGTACACTTATTAAAAGTATGTACTAACTTTATTTGGTGAAATTGGTTGTCGGGATAATCAGGTAGTACCAAAAGAAGTAGTAGTATGAATTTCCTGCCCTGTCAGTTTTCACACTGATCACACTGCCAGTACAGATAAAATTATGGGGGGAAGGGACAAGAAGGGTAAGGTAATTTCATATTTATTAATTAAACAACAATAATAATAAACCAAGTTTTAATTTGTATGAATTTACAAAACATTTAATTTTTAAATAATTCTTATTTTGATTTCATTTTTTCCAATTTACTATTAATAACTAAAAGTATTGATGGGCAATTTTAAAATTAACAAGCTAACTGATAAGCATTTAAGGCTCATGATTTTATAGGCTGTGCTTAATATAACGGTATCACTTCAGGGAGGTGGAGTTTGGCACTTGATATCTTAAGATATCTCTAGGGTGAGGGAGAAAATTCATTTTCGATATTGTTACCATTTTTGATCCAACCAAAATATTCATTTTTCTATTTGTAACTGTTTCTTTACATCAAAATATTCAGTTATCTATTTTTATGAAAATACTAAGTTATTATTAAAATCATTAAATGATTATATATACAATTATTTCATTCTGAAATGTGGAATACCTCAACGTTTGGCTTTCCTATTTTTTTTTATATAGGGTAGATGTGCCAGTAATGGGCACCCTTCCAGTAATGGACACCCCTTGATGTTTTTGGTTCATAAAAAAATAACTAATAAATATTTAGCTTTAATTATTTTTTTTATAATTCCCCCTTGTATGTTTTATAAAACTGGGTTATTGTTGACACTTTTAATCAAACCAATCAGGAAGCAGAAAATAATGTTTCAAAGTTTCGCTGTTTTTCTGTGAAAATCTTAATGAAGAGGCTAAGAGTTGGCTTCGTTTAATCAATTTATATATTATTTATTTTCTTGCAAAATTTAAATGTTTTTGTTTGAGTAGCAATAGAAAACTTTGAATTTTATATACCAATGGCCATTTACAAAATTTCATTTATTTTTAAGATTTTAAGAGGGGTGTCCATTACTGGGATGGTTAATTAGTCATTTTCCAGTAATGGACACCCCATGTAGACATTGCTAAAAATGCAATTTTAGTAATGTTTATAGTGCATAAAACACTTTGGTTTAACTGCAAACCTAAATAATCAAATTTAATTTTTAAATTATACTTACCAAAATGTAATAACACCAAAACTTTTATAAATAGCTGCTTTTAAGTTATTTTATGAGATTTTATGAAATTTCAATATTTTATTTTATTTATTATTATTTTTTTTTTTTATGTAGTACATATACCTTGCATATTTTGTAATCCGGCAATCAAACCAGCCAGGAAGCAAAAAATATTGTTTAAGAGCACAGTCAAAGAGGGGCTCATACGGCTTAATCCCTCTCCGTTTAAATAAAAACAATTAAGTTACAGAAGCTATTAAAAATCTATTTTCTGTCTTAAATGTTTCCTTATTTAAAAAAAAAATGTAATACTATTAATGAAAGTTGCAGGTAATATTCATGAAACTATAGTAAATCTGCAGATCATTGGCCTCAAACATCAGTACTACAGTTTTATTTTGAAATTATTTTATTTAGTATTTAAAATATTCAACTCACAATACCATTTCTTTCATATTTGTAATATTAATTATTATAAATGATAGATCAAGTAGAGTCTGGAAGATTGTTAAAAATAGTGACACAAAACTAAACATTTAAAAATAGTGGCACAAAACTAAACATTAATATTCCAAAACTTTTTTTTAATTACCCTTTAAATCCATCACTGTTACAATAATTTGATAGCTGTAATTGCCTGATATTTAGTATTTTAATCTATGCATCTAAAATAATTAAAACATCGATCATCTGATAATTTCAATTATTGATACAAACAATAAATGATTATCACAAATACTTTATTAATTACTGGTATCCTAAATGTTAAATTTATTTGAAAATAACTATTTTGTTTCATTAGTATGTATTCATTAAATTCTGGTTCTAAATAGTCATAAAAACAATTATATTTATTACTTTTTATGGGGTGTCCATTACTGGAACAGAGGGTGTCCACTACTGGGCCAGAGGGTGTCCATTACTGGGCTTTTGGGTGTTTTGATATATTTCTGTTATTTAAAATTAAATTTCTATTCATATTGGGAAATGAGGCTATAAGAATGGTTAAATATTGTCGATAGATTAATATAATATTGAAAAAACTGGAATATAATAATTTTAACTATTAATAAAAAAATAAATTTTAAAGAAATTCCTTAAGGGTGTCCATTACTGGCACATCTACCCTATATTTGCATATAATCTGCTGTTGGAGAAACCAGATAGTACGTTTGAAGTGATACTTGTGCTTATTAGTAAAATAAAGAGGAAGAATGTTGTCTATCTGTTTTGTTGATAAGAGCGGCAAGAAACAATATATCTGTTGAATACATTATGTAACAAAGAGCTATTTTTAAATACTTTTAAAAAATTTTATTGATATAAACTTATTTTATATTTAATATAGTGATATTTTACATACTCTTTCTTCTTTATTAGAAAATTTTATAAATAACAGATATATAACAATATGTTTACATATAACTGAAAATATGTAAAAATAAAATGAAAGGAAAAAAAAAAGAACTTTGAGACACTGATAACAATATGATTAGTGATGGAAGGGTGGGACAATCCAGGAATGATAATGTAAGATATTGTAAAGGCCGGAAAGATTACAAAATTACTATAAAGTTGGTAACGTTATATATGTACAGCCTCTTAATATTAAAAGCTTTGCCGATTCTCAATCAGCTGGCAAAATGACATACGAAAATTAATTTCTACTGTAAATATATGTTTATTTTTAATAAATAATTGTTTTATTCTTCACTACACATAGCAAATTTATTTTTTGAGATGTATACATGCACATGATTTAGTGGGGGTTTTTTGCAGAAAAACTTTTAAATAATTACTTGTGTTTGAAGACAGTTTTTAAATTTTACATATAGCAGCTACTATAAATATAGGAATAGCGAAAAGGGTGTTTGTGCAATAAGGATAAGATATTCTCAAATAAATTTAATGAAGGACATTAAAATTATACAATTATTGGCACAGATGTCATATTCGCATATAATTGAAAAAAAAAAAGATTTCTGTTTGGATGTTATTTTAAAATTACAACAGAAAATCATCTGTAAATATATATATAGACGCTAAAAGGGATAACAAACAATATACCTACATTTTGATAAATACATTTAAATGAAATGATCTACGTGTTTTATACGCTATGCATGCATATATATTTTCAAATGAATGTAATTTGTTGAAGGTCAAAGTCTGTTTTGATTTGTAAATCAGTCCACAGCAAGGGGGTGGTGGTGATTTTAAAACTTTAAGTATACATTCCTTATTTTTTGAAGACTTTAAGAAAAAAAGATAAAATTTATTTTTACAAGTTTAAAATAATTAAACATAAAAACAAAATTGTGTTTAAGACTTAAGTGTTTTTAATTATAAAAACACTAGTTAGCCTCGATCATAATTAAAAATGTTTTATTATAATAAAATATGTTCCTAAACACTTACTCCTACAAAAAACTCCTTACACTTTCTCGATTTCGTATTTTATGGTTCATTTACATTACCATTACGTCAATCCTATGTGTTAAAAGTATATATAACGGAACTGCAGTTATGTTATCAAAATACATTTGAAAATTCGCGATGGTTACGAAACGTGAAACGATACGTTATAACATGTTTTAAGTAAATCATGTTTATAGAAGTTAGTTTAATTTAAAGATGTAGCATGCTGTATAACATAATTAAACAAAATAGCGTTGAATCAAATATCATCTTTTCCTCATGGGTAACTTACACAGAAATCTTAAATATAAGACAGTACAGAAGAAAAAAAGACTACAGTAAGAACGATTTAAACAATAATGATATATACTAATAAGTAAAAGTAATGGCAAACTTACCGCATTTTCTGTAAATGTTAGAAACTTGACACAACGAAAGCTTTCAAAACAAACGCCATTGGGAGGCCGCCATCTACGCTGGCCGTGAAAAGAAATAAGTTGCGCATGCGCAAAAATCGTACGGATCATAATGATTTCCGAACATGGGTTGGCTACACGATTATCACGAAAAACTTTGCAGGATAGTTAGAAAGTAAAGCAAAAACGACCCTTTTCGGAAACCTTACATGCTATCTGGGTAAGAATTCAGACTTTGTTTCTACTACCGCTGGGGAACAAAGTATTACAAAGAGAAAGAAGGATACTGAGTGAGCTTGTTTTAGTTGGATGAATATTAGATGGCTGGAAGTTTCAAGAGTTTCTCCCTTCATGTTACTGTTCAAAGAAATCCTCAATGAGGATCAACCTTTTCGCAAAATAAATTTAGAAAAATGGGCTCGTGGGCACAAGTTACTTTCTTTGTCAAATGTCAGTTAAGATGTCCCATACGCGGGCCGCAAAAAAATCACTTTGGCCAAAAGGAAAGATATGATGGATCTTCTTTCATACATTACGCCAATTCATCATGTTTAATTCAAGAATCTTCCAGTAGAGGCCAATACTAGGCTCCAGGCTATTATCTCTAGAGTACATCATGATGACTATAAAGATGATGATACTATTGTGTATAGTGAATGATTTACGATAACTGGCAATATGTTTCACTCTTTGTGTTTAACTTAGAGTAAAAAAAAAAAAAAAAATAGAATAAGTAAATATAAATGAAAATCAAGTGTTTTTGTAATCATAATAAACAAGTCTTTGTTTACACATGGAAATTTCACAACGATACTGGACCAAGTCCGCATTTCTTTAAAAAAACGTATAAATATACAATAGAAATATGAATTTATCATTTGCAAAAGTAGAGCACTAAGAAAAGGATACTTTAAATTGAATGTTGACATATGTAATCCTTATAAATCACTTGACGTGAATTAATTATTTATTAAAAACTTTAAAGCGTTATTATTCACAATAGAGAAAAATGGACTTGGCCTACTATGGTTGGGTTGTGAGCCCCTCATATAGCTCTTCAAAAAATTCTTTTATTTAAAAATAGTCTACTTTAGCGTGTTTCTTGTTCAATTATCTATAAACTACCAATTTTCGTATTTTTATATGTAATAATTTTTATTTTAACCCAGAAAGATCTCCGGTCACAAAAAAATAATTTACTGCGATGACAGAGTTATTTTTTTAAGAATAGATAGATACTAATAATATCTTCATATACGATAACAAATTAATGAAATTGGAATAAAATTGAGAAGATGCTATTTAAATTAAAATATTATAGAACTGCTCCTTCAGAAATAGAGAAAATAGTTTTAATCACTTAGGAACAAAGCCTAACATACTGGTATAATGTGACATTAAACTGATTAATTTTTTTTCTCAATGCCTGCAATGGTATTTGGCAAATGGATTTTCAATTGTGAGGAAAATAAAGTGTAAGCTAGTTTCTATATTTTTATATCTGGAAATAGTAGTTTTGGCTTGGGAGTTTCCCAGATTAATCTAACCATCATAAAAAGAAAAAAAAAAAAAAAAAAAAAAGAAAAGAAAAACGAGGTATGCCATAGATGGTGACAACCCAGATTTATTTTTCACTAACATAGTCAAGTAAATGAAATGTTAGTTCACTGAAGAACACCCGCTTCAAATCAAAGCTATAATATGAGTTTTTCTAACCAGTATTTATTTAATTTCTTTCAAAGAATATTTTTAAATAATATTATTTGTTGACAAATATTTATGTATATTTTACTTCTCAATTATGGTTACAATTTTATGTTATCTTTTTAACTATTATTTTCTGCATTAAAACTCTGAAAATATCTAATATTTCGCATGACATTAAAAAAAATTACATCAAGGATTAAAGAAAAGCCTTTACTTTAAATAAAAGTTGAAAAAAAATAAATATATTGCAGTTATAACTAATCATAAAATTATCAAAATATATGTTTTAAAAAATATATTGTTTTTGTTTTGTTTTTCTATTTTTTTACAGATATTGATTTATAGAAGCTTCAAATATGCAAATTCAAAATTCCAGCTGATTTCGCCAAGTAGTTCTTGAGTTAATGTTAAAAAAATTACCTGTATTGCAATCTGTTTTGCAAGAATTAAAAATGATTTTAGCATTAAGAAGTCCAAATCTGCAGAAACTTTAAACTACTTCACTGAATGACTGCATATTTGCTATCCAGAGACATTACCGAGGAATCCAAATTTGATATGAAAATTTGGTGTTAGTATTGAATATAACAATTTTGAACAAAACTATAGCATCTAGAACAAAACTTACTTCTCATGCTACTTCCAGTTAGTTCCATATTCGATGATCTGTACCGCTGCAATAAACTAAGGTGATTGCGCATCAATGACATTTGTTCACGAACGAAAACAAACTTTTTTCTTTAATTCTTCTGCATTTTTGATATTATTGTGTGGGTGTCCGTCACCGAATTCCCGATTTACTTTGAGTGAATATTACTTCCAATCTGCGAAGCATTTTTAATTTTTCTTTTCAGTTTTTCACTCAACAGTATTAAATGATCTGATTTTTTTTTCAGGAAAAAATCGTTAATACTTCGTATACATCGCACTCGCAGATAAGCCACAAAAGGTAAAGTTTAACTTTTAAACACATATAAGCCGCGGCTTATTTACCCGAAATTACGGTACCTTTAATTTATATAAAGTACCCATTTATCTATTTTTATATACAAACAGGAGTAAATTGTATATTAAAAAAAAAAAAAAAAAAAACAATATACATCATAACATCTGTAATCAGGAAACTTCTGTGATCTGGACATTTCAGTACGTTTATTCATTTTTATTTTCACTTAAAAATAACAGATGGCGCCATAGAACATATATGAATGAATTTCAGAAAACGGTTAAGAAAAATGCAAAAACTATATCTAATTTACCTTTTTTTTTTCAATTTTAAAATTGTAAGAACTTTCTAAATTACATAAGTAATTAATGTATGTGTCTTTTTATAATATTAAGTTGTAAAAATTCAGAATTAATGGTAATTTTACTATTTTTCTTTCTCCAAATGTAAGAAGATAGCACCAAAAAATCACAAAATCAGATTTTATTAATATTATCTCTTTTAAGTATTTAATTTGCGACTTACTTCAATATTTATACGTGCTATATACATCTTTTTTTTTTACATTAGCCTTATATCACTATTTTAAATGTGGGACCATCCACAAATGATGTCATACTTGAAGGGGAAGGAGGGGTTCATGAATTTGTGGCAGTTTCGGATAAGGGGGTGGGAAAAGGTAAGAAGAGGTGTGACATCACACATTTTAGTTAAATTAAAATCATTAAAAATCAACAGATTAAATTTTAAAGCTATTTTGAAATAGTATTTTGTGTTCATAAAGTAAAGGTAAAATTTCAAGTCAAATAGTATATTAAATTCCATTTCAAATTCCAAAATACAATAGACTCCCTTAAATCCGCGACCCTAAAATCCACGAACGCCTAAAATCCGCATATTTTTTCAGATGTAAACAATGAAATTTACAGTTAAGTTGCAGGAACAAAATTCAAGATGGCGGTGCAATTAGCGACTACCGCAATATTTATTTTACTAAATTTTTTGTTAATCATTCTCTTTTGGTTATTACAGTTGATTTGTTACTAAATAAATTTACATTACTTTTGATTTTGATATAAATTAGCATATCTATATGATGACATATCGATCTTACGATCGCTTTACCGATAGATGGCAGCATAGGACTTTAGAAATCGAATTGAATCGATTTTGTCGGTAGTAATTTAATATTTTTCTAATTATTTTAATAATTACTTACGTTTAAACTAATAAATTATTTTAATATTTTACTTATTTTAATGTTTCACTTTATTGTAAGCATTCATTATAATCTCCCTTGCTTGATTACCGATCAAATTAATGTTTCAAAAATGTAAAATCAATGACCAGAAATCCGCAAAATTCTTAAATCCGCACAACCTCTGGTCCCAAGCTGTGCGGATTTGAGGGAGTCTACTGTATTACTTTTTTCAATTGCTGTTTTATATTAATATTCTATTAATTTTGTATTTTGTTGTAAACCTCAATCTGATTTCATACAAAATAAGTACACAAATCATTTTTATTGCTATGCTCACAAATGTCGTTAAAACACATAAGTTAAAAGATTAAAAATAAAATTTAAAATATGATCTATAACATAGGGCTTTGTTTCTTAACTGCAAGTATATGTTTATGTAAGGGGGGGGGGGTATGGTGAATTGTGACACTTTGTGACAATAGAGGGGGGGGGGTAAAAATATTGAAAAAAAGTGTGACATTTATAGACAGCGCCTATGTTAATGTAATTATAAAGTTATTTTTTAAATTAATTGTGAGTCTTATTTAAATTTCTCACTTCTTCTCAATTTTTTTTTTTGGTTGTAGAATTTTTTTTTTTTCAATATTTTTCATACGTCTCTTATTCTTGTGATTTTTATTTTTTATTGAGTATTTATAAATCAGAAATCGCAATTTTTAAAAAATAATACAGTTATAGTTTTTTGTAATTTATCACAGATGGCGAAAATGCATAAAATAAGCATAATCATTTTTAAAATATATACATTTTAGAGCATTTTGAAATAATTTTTCTCTATGTTTTTCATTTATTTTAAACTAACAAGTTCCTTGCTTTTTTTTTTTTTTTTGCCATATTAATGAAAGATATTAGTATTATTATTTATCTAAATACATTCTAGTTTCAAAACTTCTCTAATCCAAAATTTTCTATAATCTGTAATCACAATGATTCCAGATCAAAGAAGTTATACTGTATATATATAAATAAAACATTTATAAACACATAATTTCATATACAGTAGACCCTCAAATCTGCAAACGCCTAAAATCCACACATTACCACAGATGTATAAACAATGAAACTTTCAGCTCAGATGTAGAGGCAAAATTAAAGATTTTTTTTTAATTTTATATCATTCCATATTTGTTTTAATATGTATAATTCATAATAATATGACTGAACTCATGTTTTTATGAAGGAAGTATTATAGATTTATCCGTGAAAAAAAATCAAGATATAACTGATATCATTGGTAATCACAATCTTTTACAAATATATTTATGTATTAATCAAGCTTTTCTGGTAATTATTAAGACATGAAGTAAAACTTCCTTACTTTATGATTTTGATGTGAATTAACAGGGCACCTTTGTGAAGAAAAATTATTGAATAATTCCAGGAAAACACATCTCATCTTTATTATGCATTATTAATTGCTTGACCTTTACTTTTAATAATTTAATTCGTTTTTAAATTATCCTATATTTTAGTTTATTACTTTACTTAATTATTTTAATATTTTACTTTATTGCAAGCATTCATTATCATTTTGATTGAATTATTACATTAAATTACTGTTTCAAAAATGTAAACAAAACGATGACTAGAAATCCACAAAATTCTAAAATCCACACATCCTCTGGTCCCAAGCTGTGCGGATTTGAGGAAGTCTACTATGACTGATTATATAACAAATTCAACACATGGTTTCATTCACTGCACAATTTAGGGTGAAAATTCTGTTAAACTTCTTTTGGTCCTTCTCCATTATCCCATCAACCACTTTCCATAAGAAAAACTATTCATCAAACTGTAAATGCCAATAAACAAAAGGAAGAAAATTGTCATTAGAATCTCAAAATAATGCAAGAAATTCTGAAAAGCCATACTCACTTACTCACCACATTCGCATCAGCTATCAGTAATTTAAACAATAAAATTTACAATATATTAAAGAAAACAGAAAAAAAAAATCTTGTATAGTAGACTACCTCAAATCCGCACATCATCACAGATGTAAACAATAACACTTTCAGTTTACATGTAGGGAAAAAATTAGAGATTTTTTTTTTAATTTTTATATCATCCTGTATACATTTTAATATGCATTTCTAATTAATATGACTGAACTCATGCTTTTTCCATGAAGAAAATATAAATTTATTTCAGAAAAAAATTAAGATATTGCTGATATTACTGGTAACAATCTTTTTACTAAATATATTTAAATGTATTAATGAAGCTTTTTTGGCTATTAAATCTGGCTAAATCTAAAATAAAACTTCCTTATTTTATCACTTTGATGTGAATTAGTAGTGCACTTTTTTAAGGCAAGTTTCATTGAACGATTCAAGAAAAAATAATGTTATCTGTATTATGCATTAATAATTATTTATTTAACCTTTACTTTTAATAATCCAATCATCTTTAAAATTATCTTATTATTATAATTTTTTTCTTTACTACTTTATTATTTTAGGTAAACATTTTAATATTTTACGATATTATATGCATTATTACATTCAAATTACTGTTTGAAAAATGTAAACAAAGCAATGACCAGAAATCAGAAAAATTCTGAAATCTGCACAACTTCTGGTTCCAAACTATGCAGATTTGAGGGAGTCTACTATATATTAATTTATTTACATTATTTTTCTCTGAACAGGTGAATGTTTTTGATGTCAGTTTAAATGGATCTATTATATGTAACTATTCATCACAAGATTTTTTCATTTAATATCATGACGTTGCCATTTAAGGACTTCTTATTTTATTTAACAAAATAACAAATAAATCAGTAAAACACCATTACAAATACAGATAAATGTCAAATTAAAAATCACTTGATGACCTAATAGCATTTGATGCCATGATCAGGTATTTTTTGATGTTAAATCCTATAGTTGGCAAAGAAAAAAAAAGAAAAGAAAATAATGAAAAGTCATTGATGGGAAAGTGGAGAAGTACACTTTTAAAAAGTACCAAGGCCTCAATTACAAATAATTACCAATTTTTTAAGTATATGATAGATACTAACATTAAACTTAAGGATTATGGGGTGCTTTTCTCTTAAACAGACACCAGAGTTTTACACAAAATTTGGTAAACTGATTATTTTTCATCAACAAGTGTAATAATCCAATTACAAATTATTACTTAGTTTTTTTTTTTTTTTTTTTTTTTTTTTTTTTTCAAGATCCTTTTTGACCAAAAAGTCATTTATTAAAAGATACTTTAATACGGCTTACACAATTTTGCATTTGCAAAATGACGAATACTGAGTTGTTAAATTTTTCCACGACAATGGTATAATTCATATTATCCTATTTGGTCAAGTAAAGATAACTTGTTTTTAAAAATATAAGATAATGCATTCCAGATTTCAAACCACCATAGTGACACTACAGCCAAAAGGTAAAGACATACATATGGACACCTCATTTCAAGGCTTTATTTCTTTTAAAACTGCTGTTCGACTTGTATACTTTTAGTATACGTCCACCGATTTCTGTGAACTTCAGTAAATCATACTTTAAAGAATATCAAATAATCTGGAATTAACAAAATATTCAGCAATCTTAAATTAAATCCTCAACTTTATACTGGCAAAGTAATGAAAAATTCATTATTTCTATTGTTTGAGAATTTCCTCTATAATTTATATACAATAAAATATTTACAATTTTCATGAAAATATATGTATGTCACTCATAGCCAGGAAAATCAGTATGGTTATTTCACATGCAATGATCCCATCACTAAACAGATTGTTTGAATAGTTTAACAGAATACTTAAGTTTAATGAATCATTACAAAAATTGAGGTATAAGATAAGAAAAAATTTACTTTTGAAAAAGTTGTTTCATAGAAATATGACAAACTGCAAAGAAACAAGATACGCTAAACGAACGATACAAATTGAATGACTCGTTAATTGTACTTAATGCAATGAATCAATCGATTGTACATACGCTCAGGTAGCTGGTAGATTCCGAAATTTCTAAAGAATTTATAGCAAAACTTAAACAATTTTTATGTAATTAATTAATTGTGCGTTAAAAGCCTTTTTTTTTCTTTTTTGGAGATTCTTGTTTATACAAGTAAATCTGGCGCTTAGAATCTTGCAACACTTTTAGATAAAAAAGTATAAGCATCCTGGATCAAACCAATTTAGGGTTAGTAAAATGGTTTTTTAGAAAGTACGATATGAGAGAGCTTAGCAGGTTTTTTTTAAAAGATTTCACAGAAAAATGAAGGTGATTATGTTGTCGTGTTTGATATTTTCTCATGCAGATGTAAGTCAGTTTATAGTATTGTTTTCCTAAATTATAGCTTTTGTTTTTAAATGTAATATAGTCTGTTGACATTCATTGTATTTAATTTAAAATTCTAATCTCTGACTTCAGACGTATAAAATCCACATTTTTCATATTTGTTTACCGTATTTTAATGTATATAAGTTTTCTTTTTAAACCACCAAAACTCATACAAAATTTAAATGATGACTTATTACGACCATTACATTCTTGATATGGATGACCAGTGTTCAAAATCCTTGGTGTCCTCTGGTCTGAGACCACCAAATATTCAATCGGACCATTAATTTGAAAAAGTTAGTAACAGTAACTAAGACTAGTTCTGCACCAGTAACTTTCTATCCCTCTCTGACAGGTAAATGTAAATTTTCCCATACCTGAGAAAACTGCAACCAAACACAAACCAAAAAATTTTATTATATTTAAAAATAAATAAATAAATTGCATTAAACCTTACAGTCAGTTGGAATAAATAATCGAAAATAAAATATCTAATTAATAATTTTATAGTTTTCATTTATGTGCTGTTTATTTAATTTTTCGCAAATTATAATTTTACATGTTATTATGCTAAAAATTTTGGATAACTGCAAAGGAAGTTCGATTTATATTCTAGGAGGAGAGAGGGGGGGGGGGTGTCACTCAAAGGGTTAAAGGTACTTAATTGAATTTTATATATTGGGCCAGTGATGATGACTGCGGACCAGTAAACTCTCATGATTACTGGTCCTTGGGACCAGTGACTTTTTTTTATCAATTCTACCACTGCCGATGATCGCACTTTATAGCTGTAGCTATAGTTTATGAGATAAATATTGATCTTTTCTTTACTGCTATGAAATAAAAAAATATATCATTTTTGACATATTTTGCACAATAATAAAAACGTAATTATTATTTTTAAAACATTAATTTCTTTATAGTAAAAAAAATAATTGAATTTTATATCATGATGAAAATGAAAAAAAAATCTAGAATATATACTGTATATAAGTCCAAGAAATTCTGACAATTTTCGGTAAGCAAATTGGGGTGGTTGACTTATCATTACATGATTCAATTAAAAAAAAAAAAAAAAAAAAAAAAAAACTTCTATTATTGCAAAATTCTGACTTTTTATGTGTATGAATATTAAAATATTATTTAAAATATACAAATAATAATAATTTATCATTCAAAATTTTTTTCGATGATTTGTTTTTGTTTACTTACTACTTTTTCGCATTAGCAAGTGAAATCTTTGGTTTGATTTTGTGCAAAATTGGAGTAAAAAGTTAGGGGTCGACTTATGCGTGGGTTTTTGATTTTTTGCAAAACTTGCTTTCGAAAGTTAGGGGTCGACTTATACGCGAATGTTATATGCGAGTATATACAGTATATATATTTTTGTGTTTTCTGTGAAGAATTTGTAGCATGACTGACACAAATCTTAAATAAAAAAGAAAAGTGCCCAGCTAAACTGATGGCATTGAGCTCACAGGCTATTTACACTAATTGTATATTATACACTTATTTTAAAGAATAATGCCCCTCAAAAAAATAAGTGAAGGGGAATTAGCCCCCGTTTCCCCCTTTATACTTAACCAGTGAACCTCCAAATCTCATCAGGGAAGCCCCTTATAATAAACTAGTATACCAAATTTGGAGCAAATCGAATAATCCTGCAAAAAAAAAACATTTATCTAAATTAAGGGGGTGGACTAGCCCCCCTTTATCTTTAACCAATGAATCGCCAAAACGAATCAGGGAAGCTCCTTAACATAATAAACCGGTATACCAAATTTGGAGCAAAGCGAATAATTCTGCATGAAAACCCGTTTATATAAATTAAGGGGGGTGGCCTAGCCCCCCTTCCCCCTTTATCTTTAACCAATAAACCCCCAAAACTAATCAAAGAAGTTCCTTAACATAATAAACCGGTATACCAACTTCGGAGCAAATCGAATCATTCTGCATGAAAAACCCATTTATCTGAATTAAAAGGGGTGGACTAGCCCCCTTTCCCCCCTTTATTCTTAACTAATGGACCCCCAAAACTAATCAGGGAAGTTCCTTAACATAATAAACCGGTATACCAAATTCGGAGCAAATCGAATCATTTTGCATGAAAAACCCAATTATCTGAATTAAGGAGGTCGACTAGGCCCCCTTTTCCCTTTTATTCTTAACCAATGAACCCCCAAAACTAATCAGGGAAGTTCCTTAACATAATAAACTAGTATACCAAATTCGGAGCAAATCGAATAATTCTGCATGAAATACCCATTTATCTGAATTAAAAGGGGTGGACTAGCCCCCTTTCCCCCCTTTATTCTTAACTAATGAACACCCAAAACTAATTAGGGAAGTTCCTTAACATAATAAACCGGTATACCAAATTCGGAGCAAATCGAATAATTCTGCATGAAATACCAATTTATCTGAATTAAGGGTGTGGACTAACCCCCCTTTACCCCCTTTATACTTAACAAGTGAACCTCCAAATCTAATCAGGGAAGCTCCTTATCATAATAAACTGGTATACCAAATTTGGAGCAAATCGAATAATCTTGCAAAAAAAAAAAAAAAAACATTTATCTAAATTAAGGGGGTGGACTAGCCCCCCTTTATCCTTAACCAATGAATCGCCAAAACAAATCAGGGAAGCTCCTTAACATAATAAACCGGTATACTAACTTCGGAGCAAATCGAAACATTCTGCATGAAAAACCCATTTATCTAAATTAAGAGGGGCGGGCTAACCTCCCTTTTCCCCCTTTACCCTTAACCAATGAATCCCCAAAACTAATCAGGGAAGTTCCTTAACATAATAAACCGGTATACCAAATTCGGAGCACATCGAATCATTCTGCATGAAAAACACATTTATCTGAATTAAGGGGGGTGGACTAACCCCGTTTTTCCCCCTTTATTCTTATCCAATGATCTCCCAAAACTGATGAGGGAAGTTCCTTAACATAATAAACAGGTATACCAAATTCGGAGCAAATCGAATCATTCTGCATGAAAAACCCATTTATCTGAATTAAGGGGGGGTGGATTAACCCCATTTTTCCACATTTATCCTTAACCAATGAACTCCCAAAACTAATCAAGGAAGTTCCTTAACATAATAAACCGGTATACCAAATTCGGAGCAAATCGAATGATTCTGCATGAAAAACCCATTTATCTGAATTAAGGGGGTGGACTAACTCCCCTTTTCCCCCTTTATCCTTAACCAATGAACCCCCAAAATTAATCAGGGATGTTCCTTAACATAATAAACCGGTATACCAAATTCAGAGCAAATCGAATGATTCTGCATGAAAAAACCATTTTTTGTAAATTAAGGGGGGTCGGACTAACCCCGTTTTTCCCCCTTTATCCTTAACCAATGAACCCCCAAAACTAATCATGGATGTTCCTTAACATAATAAACCGGTATACCAAATTCGGAGCAAATCGAATGATTCTGCATGAAAAACCCATTTTTCTGAATTAAGGGGGGGGGGGACTAACCCCGTTTTTCCCCCTTTATCCTTAACCAATGAACTCCCAAAACTAATCAGGGAAGCGCCTTATCACAATGAACCTAGGAAAAAATTTTGAAGCAAATCGGATGTTTCTATCAAGAGTTATCGCGTTACGTACATACGTACATACATACATACATACAGAACGGGCGGGCACATTAGCTCTCAGGCTTTGATAGCCTGTGAGCTAAAAAGGTTCCATTCAACCAGTTTAGATTTAGAATTTTTTTTTTTTTTTCAAGTGTATGTAGAGTAGGCCTTATCTTGGTGCTTTTAAAAAGGATTTTAAAGAAAAAATAAATTGTGATGTAAAATGCAGTTATAATTACAGAAAAAATGAATCACAAGGTATAAATTTATGTATTTTCGAATACTATAAGCAAAAATTAGTGATAAAAAGAGGGATTTAATCCTATCTTGATCATGGAAATTATTTGTCTGGCAAATCTGGGTATTTTTTATCGCTGGTAAATTCTAACGTTCTCAAAATTTTACATTAACAGAATCATCGTATTCAGTGCTGTAGGGGAGAGGGAGGCACATGTGAACAAATTTTACATTTTTGACTATTTCTCAAAATTGTTATGAGGTATTAAAATAAAAATTGATTTATATGAATATTTAAACTTTGTTTGTTCTTTTGGTGAGATTTTTGGATGCTTTTATCAAGAATTTCTAACTTATATCATCATTCTAAAAATTGTCTTAATTTGTTCACATGCGTCGCTGTTGAGGGGTACCATAATTTCCGGCCTATAATCCGCGGATTATCTGTTAAAAAACCTCAAAAATTTTAAGTGCGGATTATCTGATGAAATTTTTTTGAGCAGAAGTTCAGGGCAGTCATAAAATAAAAATGTAAACAGTTATCAAACGATTGTCTGCTATCGGCCATTCGTAGAGTTGCTTGTGATTGGTTCACATGTGACGTAAATGTTCAACTGGGAGTGGCTTCCGATTATAATATAATTCTTTTTAGCCTTCTATGAAGAACAAAGCATTTCTCAACTCATCCTTTCAAAAATTGTGTTGCATTCTCAATCATTTATGAAATAGCTCCTCCCAAAATTACGGCAGTTTTACTGATTACGATGATTGATATTACAATGCAACCAATGGGAATCCATCCCACATTAATCGAATGAATCATTATCGTATCGGAGTTTCATGGTTTTACTGCTGCCCTCTATGAATAGAATAATAAAATACAATTATGTCCGTGTAATTTATATTAAAAAACAAAACATATTTGATGGTATATTACTTTGAAAGTTATAATAATGTCTAAGCGAAAACCTGTTATCTAACACTGCAGAATTTAAACAGAACGTTATTTAAAAACAGCAATTATTACAGAATTATAGGTACTCACAAGACATTCAACGTTTCAGATATAAGATTCAGTGAAAAAAATTATTTGTATTTTTTAACTTGTAATTATTTTATTTTTATTATTATTTTCAATTATTTTATTCCAACTATCATTTATATACAGCAACTAAATAAATAGGGAGGTTGTTTATTAGTAGTACTTTGGAATGTTGAAAACAATGAGTAATTCTCGTACAGTCCGGCGTATAATCCGCGGATTATATGCCGATGCGGATTATTTGCTGAAATTTTTTTATAAGGGCTAAAAATTGCGGCCGCGGATTATAGGCCGGAAATTACGGTAGTTGTGAAAATACCTGCAGCACATGTGAACACATACATAATTAAGACAAAAAAAATTGTGAATAAAAACTTTGATAAAAAGTAATTAGATAGGGGAGAGGGGGGCACATGTGAACAATTTTTACATTTTTGACTATTTCTCAAAATTGTTATGAGCTATTGAACCAAAAATGGATTTATATGAATATTTAGAATTTGTTTGCTCTTTTGCTCAAACTTTGGATGCATTTATCAAGAATTTCTGACTTATATCATCATTCTAAAAATTGTCTAAATTTGTTCACATGTGCCCCGGTGGAGAGATAGTTGTGAACATAGCTGGGGCACATGTGAACACATGCATAAATAAGACAAAATTAATTTTTTGTGAATAAAAACTGTGATAAAAACTAATTAGATGCGCTCTTTCTAGTTGTGTGAATAAATCAATAAATGTTTCAACATGATACAAGAAATTATTCGTAAAATTGAACACTAATATGCTTACTCCTTCTGAGTCACTTTTAATTGTTACTAACTTCCAATAAGTTAAAACCGTGAAGCAATCCTAAAAACATTGAATATATAGCTCAATGTTTGACATGGGTAATTAAATTTTAAACAAAAAAAAAAAAATAAAAAAAATGCATTTACAGACTTAAAAAATACACTTGTGAACTGTTCACATCTGTCCTCATATGTTCTGTTCACAAGTGCCCAATCTACCAACTTCATCCTAACTTATGAAAAAAATATATTTTTAATTGAAATAAGGAAACAAAACTTTTTGTAGACTTACCTAATTAATGCCACTATAGAATGCAATGCTGATATTCTTCTTTAAAAAATGTCTTGAATGAATTTTTACTTCAATAACTTAGAAGACTTTTTTTACTTCACACCTTCTAAAACAAACAAATTACAACTACCAGAAATCAAAATGGCCTATTGTTCTGAAAATTCAGCCAAAAGATGGTACCAGTACTACCATCAATTGGTAATTTTTTGAATTTTTTTTATTTCAAATTAACTGAGTGAAATATGTACTGTTCACATGTGCCCCCCCTCTCCCCTACCCTCTTTCTAGTTGTGTGAATAAACCAATAAGTGTTTCAATAAGAAATTATACACTAATATACCTACTCCTTTGAGTGAAGCATAGAAAAACTTACTTTTAAATAAGTTATTGAATAATTCTGTTATTGTGTTTATATTTTTTTTCTAAATGTTATGCAATGTGCATAACAAAAGTTGTGTATCATGGTTTTAAAAATTGGTAAAATTGTGATATAAAACATTGGTGATTATCACAAAATACTACTTATTGCTTTTTTTGGCCAACTAAATTTTACTTTCATAAAATAAAATATCTTACAAATACTTTAATATGGGCTAAAAAAATAAATATGTTTAAAACTGGAAATCATTAAAGAATAATAAATAAACATATTGGTTTTTACAGAAAGCCACCACTTTTAATTGTTATCTAACTTCCAGTAAATTAAAACTGTGAAGCAATCCCAGCGTTCGAAATCCTTGGTGGTTTGCTGGTCCAAGACCATTAAAAATTCTATCAGACCACTAATTTAAAAAACAGTAACTTTTTTCCCTCTCTCACAGGTAAACGTAAATTTTCCCGTCCTTGAGAAAATCACAACCGAACACAGAGCACAGAATTTTATTTTATTTGAAAAAAATAAAAATAAATAATTGCATTAAAACTTACAGTCAGTTGTAATGAATAATCGGAAATAAAATACATAATTAATAATTTTATAGTTTTTGTTTATGTACTGTTTCTTTAATTTTTATTATATTATAATTTAACATTTTATTATGCCGAAAATGTGTTGTAACCGAAAGGAAGTTTGGTTTATATTCTAGGAGGAGGAGGGGAGGGGTGTCACTCAAATTGTTAAAGGTACTTAATAGAATTTTATGTAGCAGGCCAGTGACAATGTCTGCAGACTAGTAAACTCTGATGTTTCCTGGTCCTTGGGACCTGTGACCTTTTTTTTATCAATTCTACTGCAGAATCCTAAAATCATTGAATTTATAGCTCAATAGCTTCTTTACCTGCGGTTTATTCTGTTGAGCTATCTACATGACTGACTGGATTTTATTACCAATAAGGTTTTCTGAGCGAAATATGCTAGGCTGTTGTCAGCCCAGATAGCTTAAACGGTAGAGCATTGGCCCCGTAAGTCAAGGATCTGGGTTTGATTCCCAGCTTGGGCATTTTTTCACTCAGTTGGAGGTATTTAATTCGTATGATAACTTTACCAATCAGTTTGATTATATTAAAATAATAGTTTATACCTCAATGTTTGACAAGGGTAATTAAATTTTAAACTAAAGGGGAAAAAAATACATTCACATACTTAAAAAATACACTTGTGAACTTTTCACATCTACCCCCATATGTTCTGTTCACAAATGCCCCATCTATCCACCTGAGCCTAACTTATAAAAAAAAGATTTTTTTAATTGAAATAAGGAAACAAACATTTTGTAGACTTATCTAATCAATGCCACTATAGAATATAATGCTGATAATCTACTTTTAAAAATGCCTTGAATGAAATTTTACTTCAATAACTTTAGAAGGCTTTTTTACTTAACACTTTCTAAAACAAATAAATTACAACTACCAGAAATCAAAATGACTTATTGTTCTGAAAATTCAGCCAAAAGATGGTACCAGTACTGCCACCTATTGGTAATCTTTTGAATTTTTTTATTTCAGATGAACTGAGAGAAATATGTACTGTTCACATGTGCCCCCTCTCCCCTACCTGTAAAAATATCAGAGGGACATGACGGGATGCCAGGGGTATTCGTCACAACTTTAGTTGAGAAACAAAGAGTATACAGTGTATACCCTCCACTCCCTTGTTGCATGTATCGTAATCATCAACACAATTCTCCAGCCTACAAGAAATTAAAAATGGCACACATTTAATAATATATCCCACTGGTGGTGTATAGGATGTCAATGATTTTAATCAGTTGATTTAAATCAGCGATTAAATCATGATTTTAATCAACCAATTTTTTTTAAATCACTGATTAAAATAAAAAAAATTCTAAATGTTTAAAATGTCAAAAAAAATTAATAAAATGTAAGATGAACATAATTTGGAAGTTTCTACAGGTATTTTGACTTATGGATAAACAAAAAAAGAGCTCTAAATTGTTTCTAAGCTTAATTCCTGAGTATTGTAAAAAATTAAAAACAGTTAAGTTTTTAAAAAGCATTATTTTTATCCAACATAAAACAGTTTCATTTAAAAATATTTCAATCTAATATAATTTGTAATGTCATAATTTCCTGTATGTAATCAATTTATCCATTATTTTATATAAAATAAACATAGCAAGTATAATAAATTTCTGCAAGTCAAAGGATAAATAGTCAGTGTCTTAGTTTCTCGTTCTACTTTTGTAATAATAAATTAATAACAATCTCGAGTTAAAGAAGAATAAAAGAGTGACGTCTGCTCAACAGCTAAATTGTAAAGTAATGCATTAGAGAAAAAGAGCTAATTGGTATAAAAATGTTAAGCACAGCAAGAGCTTCGATATGGGTTGAATTAAATGATTTTTTGTTTTTTTACTTTGTAATTCATATATACAAAAAAAAAATATTTTGAGGATTTCAGATATTTAAATATTTTGAGCATTTCAGGTATAACTGGCTAGCCTTATATTTATTCTGCTTGTGTGTATGAATGTGTTTAACTCATTTTAATTTTTTTTTTTTTTTTTTTTTTTTTTTTTTTTTTTTTTTCGTTAGCCTACAAATACATGTGTGTAAGTTTAGATTTTGGTGATTAACAGTAATTTTTCTAAGTATAAATACAAAACGAGCTGCAAATAATATTTGTTAGTTTTGTTATTTGTGCTACTAACTAATGAAATTACTTATTTGCATTTTTATTAATTCTGTAATTAATTACTGTTTCTTCTAGGCCACTTTTTTCACCCTGCTGCTTTTGAAATTGGCAAACTGAACCTGCCTTAAAAAAAAATAGTTAAATTCACCTGTAGTTGTGCTAGAGATTTCTTGTAAAAAACTTCCTCATTCAACGGTATTCCTAAATTCGTGTGTCCAAAATCTTGCAAAATAATAGGACTTTATTTCTTTAGAAAAACAGGATATTATTAAAATTTATTGTTATTTAATTGTATTTTTCAATTTGTGATTCATAAAATTACTAAAAATTAAGGACACTTTACTTATCATTCTAAAAAGTTATTCTTTTTTTTTCTTATATCATTACTAAACACATTACTAATATATTTCCTCATGAAATAGTGCCCTGTTTTGGAACTAGCATCCTGCCCCTTTTTCTTCCTAAAATGAATTACATTATTAATTATCATTTTGATAATTAAAGCTTAAAAATATATAATACGTTCCTAACTAGAGAGTTAATTGTTTAATAATTATTAATTTGAAGTAGTGCTAACTATTTATTATTAAATGAAGTTATTAATAATTTTAATAAATGTTAAGTATCACTTGTATTCGATAAAGTTTTACATAAATATTACAATATTAATGTATGTAACACTGTTGTATGATACTAATTAATGAAACTACTAATTTGCAGTTTTTATAATTTCTGTAATACTAATAATTATACTTTTAGCTATTCAGTATTTGAACGTTGGTAAAAAAATTATAAAAATCCGATTGAAATAAATAAAAAAAAATGATTGAAATAAAAAAGATTCGATTTTTTTTAATTAAAAAAATCATGATTTTTTTTACACACTAGTGGTGTATAAACTATGTGGGTGGACGTAATATATCAGTAGGATATATTATATCCAGCAGTGTAGTCATAAAAATACCAGTGGATATACGCTGCAGAGAAAGGGTATACACTGTATTCAGAGGTTAAATATTATATGCTATAGCTTTATTTGGAAACAGAAGGCATATGGATTTCCTTTAAAAAATCCAGAAGTATACCATTCTCTAAATCCCTGATTATATCCCACTTAATTTTTATCAAGGTTTACACCAGAACCTTTTAATTAAATTTTGCTATTATAACTTCGGTGAAAAAAAAGTTGTAAAGTGGCATTTTCTTATTTTCAAATAATTTTTTTTTTTTTTTTTTTTTTGAAAATTCCAGTTTTAATATAACCTTGCATAAGCACAATTATTTGTCTCTGAAAAGGTTAAGGCATGTTTTGATGATTGGAAAAAAAATTGGCAGAAGTGTGTTGCAGTCGAAGGAAATTACTTTGAAGGCTATGCAATGAATTAACTTTTGTTTTATGTCGCCATTTCAGGTACCTTTTGATGACAGTAGTATTCTTTTACTAAGTGTCATACATTTTTACGTGACTGTATAATTAAACTTTTGTTTTCCACAAAGTAATGCATAACATAGTCCTGTTCGCCATTATTGCTAAATTAATGAATTGCATTAAAATTTCATGCTTTTTTTAGATTTCTCTATGGCAAATTAGTATAGATTCTATCAGCTACATTCCATAAAAAATCTAGCTCAGTGTTGTCTAGACATGGATGGTGACCACTTTGAGCTCTTCTTATAATGTCTTCATCTCGAGGCCCAGTAGCAGAAATTTCTTCAAGTGTGCAACAGATACTTCAGGGGCAAAATATAATCTGCAGGTAAAATATTTTTACAACTGAAGTGTAATTAATCAAACAGTTACATACCTGTAGTGTTTTTAGGCATATTATAAATTATTATTAATAATAATTTTAACTTTTTGTATTAAGTAATAAAGAGCTAAACATAATATGAAGCAAAATAAAGGTTGGATGAAAATAATCTGCAAAAGAGAAAAGAAAAACTGCTTCCGTCTCGAATTTTCTGCTACCGGGCCTCAAGGTAAGCCTGTTAAAAAGTTTTCTAAAATATATTAATTATTGTTGAAGTTATGAATAAAATTTCAAGTAGAATAAATAAAACTATGTATAATGAATAAAATTTCAGTTTGGCTTTAAATTTAGGCATGAAAAATTTCAATATTTTCATTTAAATCACCTGTTTTTAAAAAGTCATTGTGACAATTTCCGAGTTTGATGCAAAAAATGGGGAGAAGTAATGAGCAAATAAATGGCGGTGGAGGAGGGGAGAGCGAAGGAAAAATTCGATGTGGTACAGAATTCTATGTTTTAAAATTTCCTTGTAATACATTTTCTTATTTTGTGTATTAAATTACAGGAATAATAAATGTTTTAACAATAATTATAAAATAATTTTACTGTGGAATTTAAGATGAGTAATAAATTTATTAGCAATAATACATTGCCATCTACTTTCTAATGTTCCCAATCTGTCAAGAATTTTAATTCAAAATTAGGGGGAAGGGTTGGTTCTAAAAGAAAGAAATATTTTTTTTGAAAGACTATTCTTTTAAAATCATAAACATTAAATGCAAATAAATTTTATTTCATGAATAAGTACATGATATGCGCTAGCAAAAATTTTATTTCATGAATAAATACATCATATGGCCTGGCAAAGGCACGCCCCCAAGACTGGCTTAATTTTTATACTACTCAGACTCAAAGCGAACATTTTATTTTATCACAAATTAAGGAGGTGAAAACAAAATTCCCAGGTGCTATTTTAGAATCAGTAATGTAATGCAAGTTTCATAAAAGTATTTTTCAATCTTCTAAGAATACATTTGAAAGAGAAATGAACTGTTACTGAAAAAAAGTGTGCTACTTCATTATCCCATCGACCAGTTACGCCAAATTATATAAATGAAAGAATGTTGCCATTCTAAAATTTTAAGTTAGGAAAATTAATGAATTTAAATAAAAATAATCATTAAAGAATCGCCCTTCTTAAAAGTCATTGTGGCAATTTCCGAGTTCGATGCAAAAAAATGAGAAGAAATAATGACCAAATAAATGACGGTAGAGGAGAGGTGAGGGAGGGAAAAATCAATGTGGTACAGAAATCTGTTTTGAAATTTCCTTGTAATACATTTTCTTATTTTGTGTATTAAATTAAAAGAATAATGAATGTTTTCACAATAATTATAAAACAAAGTAAGTTTACAGTAGAATTTAAAGTAAGTAATAAATTTATTAGCAATAATACATTGCCATCTATTTTCTAATGTTCCCAATCTGTCAAGAAATTTAATTCAAAATTATATAGCCTATTAAAGGCACGGTCCCGAAACTGTCTTAATTTTTATACCATTCTTCAGACTCGGACTCAAAGTGAACATTTTATTTTATCACAGATTAAGGAAATGAAAACAAAATTAGCAGGTGCTATTTGAGAATCAATAGTGTTGCATGTTTTATAAAGTATTTTTCAATCTTCTAAGAATAAATTTGAAAGGGGAATGAACTGTTGCTGAAAAGAATGGGTAGGGGAGAGTGGTAATGAATGGGCCAATTTTTGGTTTTTAATTTTTGTAATTTTTTCTAATAATTTTTTTGGCTCAGAATTGGCTCTTCAGTTACTTTACTTATTTGGTTATATAAAAAAGTTATAAAAATTGGATTAGAAAATGTCTATAATGAATGATAATAGAAAATAAAAATATAGAAATTTGGCCCATTCATCCCCACCCATGGGGCTGAATGGGCCATTGAAGGTAATGAATGGGCCACTAAATGGATTCAGTGCAGGCCCGTAGCCAGGTGGGGGCCAGGTCGGGCAAAGCCGACCTAGCGCATTGCGATAAAAAACATTAAATTTCCAGTTTTCCCCCACTTCTTGTCCAATCTAGAATGAAGCTCGACATTCTGATCATTTTTTCACTCAGTATTTCCCTTTAAAAATAATTTATGTAATGCAACATCAAATTTTAATTTTTCCATGCCAGACCTTGCCCTCTACCCCTAAATTTCCTTTCTAGACTGGAAAAAAAATAGCAAAATTTCATGTATAAAGCTTTTTTTCTGTCCCTCTTTAACAGACCTGTCGAAAATTGCTCCATTGTGCGTGCCTCGCTTTTTCACTTTGTAGAAATTATCCCATACCGCTTCAACAACAAATCGGGTTTAAATCCCTAAAGCTTGCTTTCTTTATACATTTGTCACCTTTGTACATTTGTAATTTATCGTTAGGAGGCGGGGTTGAAACCAAAGTTTTCTGAAACTAATCTTGAATGACAGTTAAATTCAAGATTAATGCTATGATGTTAAATGCGTCTTTCGTGGAAACTTGGTCCGATTACAACAAACTCCAAAGGACACTCTCCCCCACACACCCATGTGAAAATACAAAATAGATAATGGAAGGTCTGTTTCTTCATCTCTTCGACTGTCTCCTATTCCACTGAAATTTTAAAAAAAATGTCGCTTCTAAAATAAACACCAGATCATTATTTCAAATTTAAACAATACAATATGTCAGGTTATTTACGATTTTACAAATCCAAATTTATTACTTACTGACACATTCATAAAGCCATTTTTATTCTTAAATTAAAAAATTCTATAGATGCTTTTATTAAGAAACGAAGAAACTGAATGCATTGTTTAATGAAACTGTTCTGTACTTTTTTTTAAAAGCAAATCAGTTTCCAAAGTGGTCGTCAGAGTTGCCAATATAAAAAATCACCGCAAAATGCGAAAGGATGCCAAAAATTGATAAAAATATTTCGAAGTTCATAGCGAGCAAAATTTATTATATTGTGCTAAAAGATTGAAACCGGATTTTTTATTTACGAATGTTAAAAAAATTACCAGAAACACAGCTAAAAATTCTCTAAAAATTCCAAAATAGCAAAGAACAAAATTTGGCAAAAAAAAAAAAAAAAAAGTTTCAAACTGAATTCCCTTTGCAAATGAACTGCCACAAAAGACCCCCAAATATTGCACATAAATAAAAAAAATGTGGAAGCCTTTTCGTATTCTCTGTTTTTTTTTTTTCAGTCTGACAATGCTGTCTGCATGGCCCAGACGGATTTTTTTTTAAGCAGAAAATACTCACTTACATTTTTTTCTGCTTTGAACGGTGCCTTTTATTAATATATATATATATATATATATTTAGAGATTTACTAATTCCAAAAAAATTACCTGTGGGATGTCGTCTTCGTATTTTTCAGTTTTCTCCAATTTAAAATTGTCACCCAAGTGCCAAGTGTTCCAGATAGAAATTGAAAAAGAAAGGCTTCGGATACACAGTACCTTTCTGTGGTCAACGAAGATGGGTTTCTTACTAGATAATAATAAAGACATTTGCGAATCTCTCTGTCCATTTCTTTTTCTTTTTTGGTCTGACCAGATGTTTTTCTGTTCACGACAAGATTTGACAGGGAGAATACCTGTATGCCTTAAATTATGCACATCGAAATAGGCTTTTTTTTTAAATTAGATTTTTAAATTTAATTTTTTATGCTATTTTTAGTGTTTTTTCGAGTTTCGTGCTTTTTTCCCCACATTCATAAAAGGAATCCATTTTTCAATCTATCTTTCCATTTTAGCCGAATACAGTAAAGTAGTCTTCTGCGATTTTTGAATATTTCACGAAGTCTTTTATGTAACTTTTAACTTTCTTTCGCGTTCCGACGGGATTTTTTTACATTAGTAAAAGGAGTCAGGTTTCGATCTTTTAACCACAAGTGCAAAATTTTGTCCTCTGCAATTTTTTAATTTTTTTCAAACTTTTTATGCGATTTTAAACGCTTTTCCCGTTTTTAAGCTCCTGTGATTAGAAGAGATTTTTTTCATATTTGAAGAAATTTTCGTCTTTTGAGAATTTCTAGAAATTTTGATCTTTGATAGGAGACTTTTTCGTGTTATGAAGGAAAAAATATTAATGCTTAAATTCAGTTTCTAATTATGAAAAGTACAATGCAACACAGTTGACGGAACACTATTGGGATTTGATTTGATGAAACTGCATCTTTATATTGAAGGATGTTGGGTAATTTTTACGCTAGATTGACTTTCTATATTTTTGCGAAAAATGTGCAAATCAAAGCATTTTTTTGTGTGCGCGTGTATTATGTATTTATTTATTTGAGAATGTAATTAAGCAAAAGAAGAAGAAGACTAAAATATCATTATATTTAAAAAATAGAATTTAAGTTTTCAAAAGCTCTTCCATCTGGGCACCTTTACAAAGAATAGTGGATATAAGGGGGGGGGGGAGGGGTAGTGGAGACGGTTCCTACGGCCCTGGTTATACCAAATATCTTATTTAACTTTAATACGTTTTTATTATGTCTCTGAAGAAAATTTAAAAATTTCGTACTAACTTTAAAAATATTTTATATTTTAAATTAAAAAAAAATTCCCTAAAATTGTAATGCATATTTTTGAAGAACTGCGAATAAGAGATAGAAAAAAAATGAAGAAATAATCTGCCACCCCTGGAAAAATCTTTGCTCTACCTGGAAGTATGGTCTAGCTACGGGCCTGATTCAATGACAAAATGAATGGTACTTGGCATGATATGATCAAAGCATACTGAAATAGTAAGTAATACACAATGCTCATCAAAATTTATGAACATCAAAAGTGATATTATTAAATCACATAATTGTAGCAGAAAAATGACAAAATAATGAGATTATAAGAAAGAAAGAACATAAAATATACATAAAAATAATAGATAATACACATTATGATTTAACGAAATTTATATTTTTCAAAGTTAATATTAAACGACAAGGTTGTAACGGGGTTGGAACTGCCTATTAATTGACTATTTAGTGTAAATTTCTGGTATTATTTATTCTACCCATCAGATTAAGAATATAAACAATTATTCTAGTTTTATATCAAATGGGATACTGGTAGGTGTGGTCAACAACTAGACAGTTCACCTTAATCATTTATATAATTTAACTTAAGTTTCTAACTATTAACTAATATTTCTTAGGGTGAAAATGTACAAATTATTTTTTAGACATCACTATAAACCTATTCTAACTAGACAATAATTTAATCTAAATCCACGACAGCCAATTATGTTTCATATTAAAGAGAAGATCAGAAAAAAGGAAGAAAAGCCATATTTTCATGATCCAAAGGTGAGCCCATTCATGACCATGATATAATGGCCCATTCAGTCCCACCTATACTTCTGGAATATATTCAGGTTTTTTTAGTACATTAAATTCAAATAACATCTAAATACATCCTAAAATTAGTTTACAGATATGCAAAGACTTGCTAATACACATATCTGCAATGAAATAATAGATACTTTTCAGCTTATTTGTTTTACTGAAAAGGGAAAAAATTTACTTTTCAATCAGATTCTTGACCATCCTACTCTAGTGGGAAAATGGCTTCTCCTAAAAAATGGAAAATTTGATGAGTTTGGTAGCTTCATCTATTGGTGGCATCTAAAATAATTTTATGCAAGTACTTTTTCATATTTTGTTAATGGCCCATTCATCCCCATGGCCCATTCATTACCACTCTCCCCTACTACTAAACCTATACATGTAATTCTTCAAAATTTTGTAGAAAATTTCTCACGCATCGAATTCAAATAATATTTCAATTGCTTAAAAAGGCACACTGCCAGTGAAAAAGTGTCCAAACCTGGAATCGAACCAGGACTATATGCATCAATGCTTTGCCACTAAGCTACCTGGATGACACAAGCTTAGCACTTTTCACTCTTATGTGTTGACAAGGTTGCAACCGCACCACAAGATGCAATAATTTCCATGAGCCACCAACTCTGTGGTAAACATGAAACTAAAAGGAATCTAACATCGATGAAGTGAGTAAATCTATACATATAATTCTTGGAAATTTTTCTAGAAAATTTCTCATGCCTTGAATTCAAATATTTCAATTTTATTGAAAAAGATGGCATCATACATAATTTTTTTAATTTTTATGTTTAGACACAAGTTAGGATCAATTTAGTGCAAGTGAGAAGGTTTTCTATTAATTCACGTATTGTATCTTGGTAAAAAACTTGTAAAATGGTACAATTTGATGCTTACCACTGATAGTTTACTCTTTTCACACAATATATGCTACTTGAAGTTCCAAGAATGTAACAGATTATAATCTAAGTCATAACGTACAAGTGTACATAGATATATCCATTTAAATTATCAGTTTGATGATTTTTCTTATCCACAGAAAACAACTTTAAAAATTAATAAATAAACAAAATACCAAATTTACCAAAAACTAATAAAATGAAAATTTTCATTGTGATAAAGTGGTTATTATGCAATTAACACAGGAGAGAAGGATTTCTATAAACACATTATATAGGCACCGACTTGCTTGTGATAATTTGGTTAATAGAAAATGTTAAATATGTGCCAAAATATGATCTAGAAAATTTGATACACCATTTTTAGACACAACTTTCAAAATATTTTCTTTATCCTTTTCAATTATTTTTTCTTTTAAAAGTTTTTTTTTTTTTTTTTTTTAGATGTAAAATCATCAAACTGATGCTTTAAACAGGTATAATGGAAATATTTATGTCATGCCATACATAATAGTCTGTTACATTCTTAGTACTTCAAATAGCATATTTATTGAAAACAGTTAATAAGCTATCAGCAATAAGTATCAAAATATTGCATTATTTCCCCCTAAATTTTTAAAAAGTAAATAAAAAATTTCACCAAAAATTTTTACTTAACAAATTAAATTGTCTTTTTATATACTTATCTTTTTGAAACCATCAGTATTATAGTATTATGTATGTCTTTACTTTATTTAAAAAAAAAAAATATGAAACATAGTTAAGTGTTAAACAATAATTTTTTTTGAAATTTCAGTTTGTCTAAATTAAAAAATTAAATACAATATGTAATGCATTCAACTGAGTGTAAAATTGCCCAGATTGAAATTCGAATCCAGGACTTTGCACATAAGCTGCCAACACTATTTCAACTAAGCTTCCCCTTACAAATCCAGCAAACACATTTCACTCAGACAATCTCTTGGCAACGACATCTGGTTTGTTATCCGAAACAATTCAACAGTATAAACCAAAGTCAAAGGAACTCTAATAAATGTTGAATGCCTAATTACAGCAAAGTGACAAAAGACTAATTCTTTGACTTTTAATTCCGGTCATTTAAACTAAAAGGGAAGTATCACTTTAAAACAAAATTCATAACTCTTATTTCAATACATTATTAATATATTTCATATAAAAATACTTTTTGTTAGGGTGATTGGACAATCAAAAAAAATATACTAAATGTAAAAAGTATATCAGTTTTAAATTTTCAAAATGATTTTCATCCATAATTTTAGGAGCCAGGATAGGATCACCTGGTAAACTTAAAGCAGAACTGAAATAAAATAACAAAAACAACAAATTCATCAATTACGTACATAAGTTATGAGTACAGTAATATGTATATTTTTTCAGTGCTTGCATCACATATAAATCTATTAAAAATTAAATTATCATTTGTTTATCAGTTTCTGACATGTGATTATTTGAAAAATTTCGAAACAATTATATAATAATACATTATAAAACTCTGGTAAACTAATGCCGCTCATTTTACTTCTTTAACATAAATAATGTATAAGATAAAAGTAAATTAATACTTCCGAGTGTAATATAATTCTTTATATCTGAAAGTCAGATTGAAGTACTTGATAAACACACAACCAAAAATTTTAGTATAGGTTTCCATTGGAGGTCCCTTTACCATGTTTTCCATGCTAAACTCTTTTGCTCTGTCCTAACAAGTAATATCAAAGGAAAAGGTGAATATAGATCATATTCACTGGCGATTTGTTATTGCCCAGAATGGAGCTTTATTTGATTGCAAACTTCCTGAAAAATAGTATGCTGCAGAAATACAAAGCATAATGTTTGGATCATATGAAGTTATTTTAGGGGAATTTTTAAAGGTATAAAGGGGCAGATAATTCTTAATAGCCACTTTTTAGTCAGTATATCTGTGGGCCGTGGTCATCACTATTTTAAGATTATTCTTGCTTCATATATATCAATTTATGCATAATTTTTTTCCATTTATGTATTTTAATAATTTTATTCATTAATTTTGCAGCATTGAGGGGGGCTGTCAAAGGGGGTGTTTGTTGTAAAAGTTACTAGAATAAATAATGAAAGCAGTACTCACAGAATACTTGTAAAGTGCTGTAGAAGAGTCACACAGAGAAACTTGAGTTTGTAGACTTTTATCTTTATTTTCTGTAAATACAACTTGTTAAAACTTTATATATACTGAGCTACTAAGTAGAATTCGCAGAAATAAAATAAAAAGAAGAAAATATAAACTAGATAAGTAATTAAATTGAAAAAAATGAATAGGAAGAAATAGAAAAATAACAATATTTATAGGTTAATAATTTAACTAGTTTTGGAACAAAGATAGGATCTTGTATGCTTGTACTATAATCTCGTATGCTTATATTATAATCTCATATGTTTATACTATCATAAATTAAATTAAACTTTAAAGAATTGGGAAAAGTGTCATTGTTATAGATAATTTGAAAAATGGGGAATATGTGAGCAGCTTTGATTATATATCTTTAGAGAGATTTAATAAAATGTTGCTTCATTATCTGAAATTGTCTGCATACATTCTTATGTTACCTTCTAGTTCACAGTCACAAATTTCTGGTCGCAAATGGCGGCCTGATGACCGAAAGTTTGGCACCCTGATTTAGAGTGACTTGAAAAATTATATTATCTTGTTTAAATTTCCAATATGTATAAAAACATGTTCTAAAATTAAGTTGTTTATTATGAATTAGTGTGTACACACCCCCTATACTGTCCCATTTATCCCCAGAATATGAATGGACGAAACATGTTTGAAGTTTTAAAAAACGTTTATATTTCTTAAATTATTACAGTTGGAAAAATAACAGTGCTTTTCAAGTTTTTGTGAGTCTGTTCTTTATCAGAACAGCTAAAGTATGCATCTCTAGATTTATTACTTTTCGAGCAAGACAATAAAAATAAAAAATATCCCATTCCAACTACACTCCCTTATAATATCTTTAAATTATGCACCAGCATCAGAGAGCATTAAAATTATATTTGCTGTAAAACAGAAAATAAACTTAACGAATGTCACATTTAATAAATTTTTAATTTTTACCTTCAATAATTATATGCAAATAAATGAATTGTTTTTTCACATAAACATTTATGTAGTTTTATAATTGTAAAGAACATTTTTTTTAAACGTTTATTTTAAAAAATTTGGTTAACAGAAGTTACGAAGAGAAAATATGCTTGCCTCAGAAACTGGAAATATTGCTCGAAAATGGCACTAGATTTCTTTTTCTGAAAGTGTTTTTGACAATGAGGTTTAGTAGTGCTTTCTGTTATTTCTTGTATGTTCAACTAAATGGAAACACAATAAAAAAGGTCACCTTTTTTTCTGGAATATATACATTATTTCTATGTAGTTGAAAAATTAAGTATTTTAAGTAAAATAAAAAAACCTGTGGCTTTAAGATTCATAAGGTTGAGGGTCTACGGCCCCTACTTCCTTGATCCTGCGCCACAAGACACTATTCAGCATATGTCCTGGTTAGGTGGTCAGCCTAACACGAGACCCTCAGTGTTTAGTTCTCAGGTCAGCTTTGTACATATTTTATTGACCCTGAAGGGATGAAAGACTGAGTGAACCTCACCTTCCTAGCAGTCAAACTCGATCTGCAGGGTGGCAGACGAACACACTGACCCCTATGTTACTGGGCTTCATTTTAAACAACTTTAAGAGATTTTTTCATCAAATACAAAATTTCTTTATATTTAAACAGATAGGTATTGTGTTACACATGATGTTTAGGAATGTAGTTTCCTTGAAACTGCATGTAGAGTTATTTGAACAACTTAATTTGATATTTTTCAAAGGTAGAAGTAAGAATTTCGGGGAGGGGGGGAATCGAGCGAAAGTTTGTTTTAACTAACAACTTATTCTTTTTTCCAAGAGATGGTATTAACAAATGTTTTATACTCATGCAAAAAAATTGTAAATACTTATATATACAAAGCTTTTGTACACGAGTGAACACGGAAAGCTTCTGTAGAATCAGTTTCATCATGTATGTATTTTTTTTTTATTAATGAAATCTTGTAATTAGGGGCTACAAATATAAATAAGTGAAATGTAAATAAACTACAAATCATTTGCTAAAATGGTGTATGACGTTTAATACAGATTAAAACATTAAAAACAGTAAAATATCTATTCTATGGTTTCAGCACACCTCTGTGGCCTTCTTCGGGAATTTAAGTGAACCAAGATGTCAGCTATGTCGAAACTCCGTCCTACAGAAAATCGTTCACATGAGGGGGGGGGGGGAATAACCAATGACCAGGAAATAAGAATTTACTGGTGCCATCTGTGTGAGATATGATGATAATATAAATACTCTGTTGCCATCTATGTGTGAAAATAGTTTTTAAACTGCACAACTCAAAATCAAACATTTCTAAGGATATGTAACCATGTTGGAATATTATATGATACAGTGTCATTACATACTTCATTTTTCCTTAATGAAATTTCTATTGTTTCACTAATTAAATTTTTATGTGAGTCATTACCTGGAACAATAATGTTGGCATTCTCAAAATCAATATAGTAATGATAATTACTGAGATAAAATCTCGACAAGGCTGTAGACGGTTTTTGATATTTTATGTCATAACGGTGCTCCTTTAACCTTTCCACAAAAATTTCTCTTAATCATGCCTATATAATATTTCTTACTATTGTCTCACTAGTAATGGGTATTTCATTTATGCCAGCTCGAAATCTGAGAGGAGTGGGGTCCAAACGGGAATGTGGTTCATTTAGATTCCTGAAGAAGGCCACGGAAGTGTGCTGAAACCGTAGAATAGATATTTTAGTGTTTTAATCTGTATTAAATGTCATACACTATTTTAGCAAATGATTTGTAGTTTATTTACATTTCACTTATTTATATTTGAATTATCTATGGTGTAATAGACCTAAATTGTTTATAATTAAGGGCTAATTAGTGGAATGTCCAAATTTGCAGAATTTTATTCCAGGGGCTTTCACTGGTGGCTGCCTCCCATACAAGAAATTTCAGCAATTTTTGGAAAAACAACTAAGTTAAAGAAACAAATGGACACTATGAAATTAAGACAAAGAAACTGAGAAATGAAATTATGGAAATCATATAATAAAAATATTACAATTTTATGAATTGTTGATATAAGCTCTTTCAATGGTACTTTGCCATGTATTTAATACATATAGTTCATTTAAGCATGTTAAACCAAATTAGAGATAAAAAATAATTTTAAATTTTTCTTTCTTCCCTGAACAGTCCTACTCCATACAAATGGTGGTAGGGAAATCTCCTTGTTAGAGGAAAATAAATTTGAAATTCTGTAAATGATGGATTTCTTTAACCTTTAAGAACATGCATGGTGCATTGTTTTATGAAGAACAGCTGTAAATTTGAAAATAATCATGTGCGTGTGATACCTGCATCTTATTTTAGCCCCTTTCCAGTAACCCTGCAATGTTAAACCAATATTTAAATTAGAAAATTTCAAATCTTTTTCACAATCTTTTATTATTATTTAAAAGCCATCACTAGTGTATAATATATCACCAGATTATTCCAATTTTACATGCAAAGCACATATTAAAATACCTAACCACATCTGTAAGGGCATCAATAGCTGTTTAATAAATCCAAGCATCAGAAATTCCATTTTGCAATTTTGAATTTTTTTTGTTTTAATTTCACATTTGTAAAGCTACAAATTGTCAACCACATTTTTTACTGTATTTTATTACATTATTTCTATACAAATTAGTTTTTGAATTTTATATTTACTGCTTTCATGCTACTGCTTGACTTTACATTAATCATGAGTATAATTTAATGATTATGATTCAAAATTGTGTTAGCGTACAAAAGAAGTTCCAGAAGTTCTTTTGCTACCACAAATCATCCATACTCTTAAAGTTTAATGGGTACACAAGTGGTTTCTACAAATATTTGTTATTTTTATTTTCCGACTGTTTAAATAGAATTCATTTTAATTAATTATTAATATGTATTTCAATTTCCAGATAAAAAGATATAAATAAATTATTTTCAACATTGCAGATTTAAAGATGAAGGACTGCCATGCATCTTGTTTTTAAAATATTTTAAGTAATTTCTTGCAGAACTTCAACAAAGCATATTTTTATGCAGATATTTTATCTTCTAAGTTGCATGAACATAAATATTTTACTTAAAGAAAATGCCAGCACCACATATTCACTCTCAAGCAACAGAAAAAACTTTTTATTCTGAAATATGTTCCAAAGGATTTTCAGAAAGCAGTAATCTAAAAAAACACTTAGAAGTCCATACAAAGGAAAAACCTTATATTTGTGTAATATGTTCCAAAGGATTTTCACACAGTGGTGGTTTAAGAAAACACTTGCGTGTCCATACAAAGGAAAAACCTTTTGTTTGTGAAATATGTTCCAAACGATTTTCACACAGATGTGATCTAAAATATCACTTGCGTGTCCATACAAAAGAAAAACCTTTTGTTTGTGAAATATGTTCCAAAGGATTTTCACACTGTGGTAATCTAAAAAAACACTTGCGTGTCCATACAAAGGAAAAACCTTTTGTTTGTGAAATATGTTCCAAACGATTTTCACACAGATGTGATCTAAAATATCACTTGCGTGTCCATACAAAAGAAAAACCTTTTGTTTGTGAAATATGTTCCAAAGGATTTTCACACTGTGGTAATCTAAAAAAACACTTGCGTGTCCATACAAAGGAAAAACCTTTTGTTTGTGAAATATGTTCCAAAGGATTTTCACACTGTGGTAATCTAAAAAAACACTTGCGTGTCCATACAAAGGAAAAACCTTTTGTTTATGAAATTTGTTCCAAAGGGTTTTCACAAAGTGGTACCCTAAAGGAACACTTGCGCTCCCATACAAAGGAAAAACCGTTTGTTTGTGAAATATGTTCCAAAGGATTTTCAAACAGTGGTGTTCTAAAAAATCACTTGCTTATTCATACAAAAGAAAAACCTTTTGTTTGTGAATTATGTTCCAAAAGATTTTCTCAAATTGGTAATCTTAAGGGACACTTGCGCACCCACACAAAGGAAAAACCTTTTGTTTGTGAAATATGTTCCAAAGGATTTTCACAGAGTGGTGATCTAAAAAAACACTTGCGTGTCCATACAAAGGAAAAACCTTTTGTTTGTGAAGTTTGTTCCAAAGGATTTTCAGACAATAGTGATCTAAAAAGACACTTACGTATCCATACAAAGGAAAAACCTTTTGTTTGTGAAATATGTTCCAAAGGATTTTCACAGAGTGGTGATCTAAAAAGACACTTACGTATCCATACAAAGGAAAAACCTTTTGTTTGTGAAATATGTTCCAAAGGATTTTCACAGAGTGGTGATCTAAAAAAACACTTGCGTGTCCATACAAAGGAAAAACCTTTTGTTTGTGAAATTTGTTCCAGAGGGTTTTTGCAAAGATGTACCCTAAAAGCACACTTTGACACCCATACAAAATAAATACTTTCTGTTTGTGAAATGTGTTTGAAGAATTTTTACAGAAGGATGATGTAAAACTCAATTACAGTCCCATACATATTGAATATTTTTTTATTTATGATGTATACACTAATGAATTTTCACACAGTGTTGCCAGTAGACTATTTTCTTTATTCAGATGTCTTGATTGACACCTTTGTTTTGAAATAGTAAAATTCGCTTTATTTAATGACATTAATTAAGGCGAAAACAAGGGGAATTTTACCATTTCAGAAAAGTGGTGCCAATTAAGAAATTTGAACTCTAAAAAAGTAGCTGACTGGCAAAACTGTTTTCTCACAAAGTGGTCACTTACATACAAGTGTTACAAAGCTGAAAAATCATTAGTTTGTAAATGAAATTCTGGAGGGTTTTCTAAAAATGATATCTTAAAAATTCCTTTGCACTCACAAATGCAATGCCAATCCTTTGTAAGGTATGTTCTAAATTTTTTTGAAACAATCTGTCATTACGACATCCTGCAACTTTTGTAAAAGAAACACTTTTCACAACTGGAATATGCTCTAAACAACTGTCCCACGGTAATTCTCCAACACTTTGAGCACTGCAAATGTTAAAATAAAATTATGATCCCTTATAAACTGTCATTTTCAACACTTCTTTTCAGCAGAAATTTTATTTATTAAAATGTGTTTTTCTTTGCATGTAATATTTCTTTCGTACTGCTTGCAAATTTAAATTTGTGGAATTAACATATTTTTTAGAACAAGTTTCCTTTTGCTAAGCAAATACAATTCAGATGTCATCATGAACAAGTGTAGTGTGAATTCAATAGGATTTCATACTGTAGTTCATGCGTTGATAAACACATTCTTACTCATACAAATGAAACATTAGTTTTATATTCAACAAAGTATCGTGTCGTAGGATAAATGTTTGTAAAATCTTTGTCGTGATGATATAAGAGGAAAAAACTTTTCTGTCCATAATGGAAAGTATTATTCATTTTAGAGAGGGTGTTTTGTAAATGAAAATCTACGTATTTTTCAGTACACATACAGAATAAAAAGACTTCATTTCTCATATTTGTTAATCTTTTACTTGTCTTGCCTGAACTTAGATTAGATTACAAAACATACAATATTTTTGAGTATTCCATGAAGATTTTTTGTGCCAATACTAGAAAATATAGTAATTTAGAAAAGTTATCAATTTTAAGTGAAAATATCAGTATTAGATCAATTTAAAGCGAAAGAAAATTATGAAAATTAAGGACTTAACTTTTTTTAATCTAAAAAAACAAAGTATAAATAAAATTTTTAATAATGCAAAGTAAAATCCATGTGTCTGTCTATTTCTATTTATGTAAGATCAAAGTAAATGAGTAATAACTCCTGGTGTTTTCGGAAGCACAAATTTTTTATCCAACAAACACGTGTTACTTAAAAATAATATTTTGTTTGTATGCATTTTTTATAAAAGAAAGAACTATTATGGGATACCATTTTATACGCTTATGTATGTAACCAAAAAAAAATGTTTTTTTACCTGCATTAGCAGTAGTTTTGAAATTACAGAAGTGTTACAGAAATCGAATGTCTATACATTTTGTTGATATTTGTAATGTTATAAATGTCAAAGCAGTGATGCCAAAAAATAAAAATTTTATTTCCCAACTTATTATAATGTTGCAAACTGTCAAACAATAAAGATCTTCAAAAAACTACTATATATGTATTTTAAAGATGTTTTAGTCATCTCATTAAGTTTTATCCCTATTTGACATGTGTTTGGATGGAGCCGTTTTCCTTTTAAGTAGACATTTAAATATATACTTCAGTACTTTATTCTTGCTCTTATTGGAGTTAGTAGGAGGGCAATAGCAATACAAGTAAGAGATTAAAAACAGTTTTTTCGATACTAATACTGAATGTATAATTTCATTCAAATATGTGACTCTATTTATTTTTATTAGTATTTTTAGTTATTAAGTTTGTATAAATACTATTAAAAGCCATGCAGATCTGTAGTACTGCATATGGAAAGACTCTATAGTGTCTGTAGAGCATTTTTATTCACTTTTTTTTTCTTTCTGTAAAATACATTTTAGATCCTTATATGCACACAATGAGATGACAGGTTCTGCATGTTATAGATTTTTGTATAATGTAAATCAGCGGTTATCAATTGGTAGCCTATGGGCATCCAATCATGTAAAAAAAGTTAATTGTTTTGCTGAAGATATTTGCTTTTTTATATAATAAATAATTTTCTAAAACATTTTTATATTTGTGAAATTTTAGATCTTTTGTTTTGACAGTTCAAACTGCAACAAACATTAACGATTATATTAATCGATGTTATTTGTTATTTATTTGCAAAACGGGTAATTAACTTTTTTCTATGTTAATACCTCATTTTTTGGCTCCCTATATAAAGTGCATACCCTCTGCTGAAAGAAAAAGCAATAAAAATTTTCACAGTTTTTAAATTCAGTTATATGTACAAAAGTCAAAATCATTTTCATCTGTCACTATAATTAAAACTCTGTACTGATTTCTGCTTGGAATAAAAATAGTCCTCTGTATAAGTGAAAACCAAAAATTTATGAACTTATTTCAAACAAACAGGAACAAACATCACATTAAAAATTGTAATATTTAAAAGAGATTCCATTATTATGAAATAATTAGGGTGTAACAAAACTATGATTTTATTAAATAATTAAAATGATATTATTTCCGCGCTTTCTACAATGGAGATAAGTTAAAATTGAAAATTTCCCATGCTTACAACAATGCATGAATTATAAAACAGTAAACCTTCCCTCGATGTGAACAATCCAAATTCATCGAGTCTTTATTTATTAGTCTTTTACAAAACAACAATTATAACTTCTAGGGAATGGAGAAGAAGTTCACATTGTTTAAATTTTCCCATGCTTTCAACAATGAATGGTAATAAGAATCGCATAATGAACAGATAAAGAATGAATATTTTCCATGCTTTCAGTGTTGATTTCAGGGGGGGGGGTACCCCCCTCCCTTCCGGAAGATTTGAGATTTTATGTTTTCAATGGTCAAAAAGTGAAATTTCCCCCACAGAACTTTATAATGTCTCCCCTGGAGCCACAGAAATCCCTCCCAGAGAAAAATGTCTGAATTCAACACTGTAAACATTTGAAAAATGTTAAAAGATAAGATTTTCCCACGCTTTCAACAATAGAATTTTTCATATCAGGTATTTTTGTTTGTCTTTTATTATTCAAAAATTTTAATTTCCAAATAATTTGAAAAAATTTGTTTGGATTTTGAAATACTATTTAGATTTTCCCATGCTTTGCACAATCGAAATTTTCTTATCAAGTATTCTTTTACGAAACTTTTATTATTCAGCAATTATAATTCTTAGAGAATGGACAAGATGGTTTAAATTTTCCCACGGTTTCAACAATAGAAAAAAAAAAGTAAAAACAGTAAATTTTCCCACATTTTCAACAATCGAATTTTTCATATCAAGTATTCTTGTCTCAGTCTTTTATTATTCAAAAATTTTAATTGCTAAAGAATTGAAAAAAGTTTAACATTGTTTAGATTTTTCCATGCTTTAAACAGTCGAAATTTTCTTATTAAGTGTTCTTTTACCAGTATTTTATTGTTAGGGAATGGACAAGAAGTTAGCATTGTTTAAATTTTCCCACGCCTTCAACAATGAATGGTAATAAGAATTAAACATTGAACAGATGAAAAATAAAATTTCCCACACTTTCAAAAATTTTAAAAAGGAAGATGATAAAATTTTCTCATGCTTTCAAAAATAGACAAATATTATATGAAATTTTTTCGTGCTTTCAACAATAGAAATTCCTCATCAAGGCTTTTTTATTTGTCTATTAATAAACAACAGTTCTAGCAGCTAGGGAATGCAGAAGAAGTTTACATAGTTTTAACATTCCCACTCTCTCAACAATAGAGAAATTTTAAAATATGTCGATTTTCCGCTCTTACAGAGAGGAATGTTAATAACAATGTAACAAGGAAGAAGTAACAGTTGGAATTTTTTTCATTTTAAAAATTCTACTTCATGACATGGAAAAATTCTAAAACAGTATATTTTCGCATGCTTCCAACAATGGATAAATTCTAAATCACTGCATTTTCCAACGATTTAAACAATGGATGTTAATAACAATGCAAATATTAAAAATTAACATATTAAATATTTTCCATGTTTTCAACAATGGGAAAATGTCTACAACAGCAAATTTTTCCACGCTTTCAACAATCTAAATTTCCATATAAATAATTCTTTTATAAGACTTTATTAGTCAACAATTATATATCCTAGAAGAATGGAAAAGAATCCAACATTGTCTAAATATTCTCATGCTTTAAGCAATCTAAATTTCCAAATCATGTGTCCTTTTATTAATATTTTAATAAATAACATTTATATTTGATACGGGATCGAATAAGAATCCAACAATAAACATTTTAAAATTAAATTTTTTTCATGTTTTCAACTATGGAGAAAAGAAAAAATGAATTTTTCTCACGTTTTACACAATGATTAAATGCTAAAAAAAAAAGAAAAAAAAATCCCACCCTTTCTACAATGGAAAAATTTTAAAACAAAAAAAAAATCTACTCGTTCAACAATCGAAATGCTCACATCAACTATTCTTTTGATAGACCTATATTACTCAACTATCATAATTCTTAGGGAAAGGAAAAGAAGTTAACATTATTTAAATTTTCCCACTCTCAACAACGGAGAAAAGTTGGAACAAGAAATTTTTACACTCTGGTAAAATGGAAAAAGTTTTAGGCAGTAAATTTTCCCAAGTTTTCAACAATTGAAAATTTCATATCAATTATTCGAGTGTCAGTCTTTTATTATTCAACAATTATAATTATTAGGGAATGGAAAAGAAGTTAACATCTTTTAAATTTTCGCACGATTTCAACAATGAATAATAACAATTAAAGAATAAACAGGTAGAAAACGGAATTTTTCCATGCCTTCAGAATTTTTGAAAGGGCAAATAATAAATTTTTTTCAGGATTTAAAATATAAACAAATATTAAAATTTCCGTAGCAAGATTTCTTTTGTTAGTCTTTTTAGAAACAACAATTGGGGAATGCAGAAAAAGTTAACATTCTTATTTTCATACTTTAAACAATCAAACTCTCCCTTTATTAGTATTTTATTAAAAAATTATTATAACTGCTAGGAGAAGCAGAAAAAATTCATATTGGTTAAATATTCCCACGCTTTCTACAATGGACATAAGTTAAAAATGAAAATTGTAAACGTTAACAACAATGGATAAATTCTAAAACAGTAAATTTTCTGAAGCTTTGAACAATCGAAATTTCCACAACATGTATTCTTTTATCTGATATTTATTAAACAGCAAACTTGCTAAGAAATTTAATTTAAAATTTCATTGCGAAGGAATGGAACAGAAGTTAACGTTGTTTACAATTTCCCGCGCTTTCAAAAATTCAAAATTCCGAATCAATTCTTCTTTTATTAAACAAAGATCATAATTGCTAGGAAATGGATAGGTTCAGTTTGTCTAAATTTTTCCGCGCTTTCTCAATGGTGATATGTTAAAAATGAAAAATTTCTACGCTTACAACAATGCATGAATTGTAAAACAGTAAATTTTTCCATGGTTTCAACAATCAAAATTTCATCATCAGGCCTTCTTTTGTTAGTCTTCTTCCAAATAACAATTATAACTTCTGCGGAATGGAGAATTTCACATAGTTTAAATTTTGCGTCAACCATTGAAATTTTCACATCAAGTATTCTTTTATCCGTCTTTTATTATTCAACATTTATAAGTGTTAGGAATAGAAAATACGTTAACATTGTTTAAATTTTCCACGCTTACAACAATGAATGGTAATAACAATTCAACAATGAACAGATAAAAATGCAATTTTCCCTCGCTTTTAAACAATGCAGAAATGTTAACCGTTTGTGACTCAACAGCTACGATTTGAAAAGTATTTAGTTATATGTTAGAATACAACATATTGAACACGTGAAAACTAATAAAAAACCTTAGAGGATAAAGCTGAAAAAATTATTGACTAAAAGGTACTTTTTTTAACACATTTAATAAACAGAAAAGTACAAAATTCTCATAAATATTGCCTATTTTCTAATACAAGAGTAAAATATAGAAAGTAGCCTTTTTAAAAAAATCTATTTTCGAATGTCTCCAAAATTTGCGAAGTTAATTTTACCAATATTGACGTGAAACTGCTTAAACGATAAAAAAAAACTTTGGCATGAAAAATTAACTCAGTATCGCCCTCTGTTCAAAATTTATGACCAATTTATATTAGCTGCTGTATAGGGAAATAAATTGGATCAATAAATTATGTTTTAAAGGTTACTGTGCAAATAACATTGGCTTTCGGGTATGTTGCAGATCTGCAACGCAAGGTAAATACCAAAGGGTTAAAAGATGAAACTTTCCTACGCTTTCAACAATCGAAACTATTACATCAAGTATTATTTTGTCACCTGTAATTATTCAACAAATATAATTGTTAGGGAATAGAAAATAAGTTAACATTGTTTTAATTTTCCCACGATTGCAACAATGAATGGTAATAAGAATTCGACAATGAACAGGTACAAAATTAAATTTTCAGACGTTTTCAACACTGGATAAATATTAAAACAGTAAATTTTCCCACGGTTTAAACAACGTATGGTAATAACAATTCAGCAATGAACATATAAAAAGTGAAAAAATCCCGAGCTTTTAACAATGGAGAACTGTTAAAAGGTGGAAGTTTTCCACACTTTTAACAATGGAAAATTTAAAAACAGTGAATTTTCCCACGCTTTGAACAATCAATTTTTTTACATCAAGTATTCTTCCGTCAGTCCGTTATTGTTCAACAATTGTAATTGTTAACGAATAGAAAAGAATTTAACATTGTTTAAGTTTTCCGTTGCTTTGAAGAACAATCGAAATTTTCACATCATGCATTATTTTATCAGTCTTTTATTATTCAACAATCAGTATCGTTAGGGAATGAAAAATAATTTCACATTCTTTAAATTTTCACACGGTTTCAACTATGAATGGAAATAAAAATACAACAATGAGCAAATAAAAAGTGAAAATTTCCCACACTTTCAACCATTTTGAAAAAGCAAATGATAAAATTTTCTCAGCCTTTCAAAACTAGACAAACATAAAAATGTGAAATTTTCCCTCACTTTCAACAATAGATAATTCCGTACCAAGGCTTGTTTTATTAGTTCTTTCACAAACTGCAATTATAACTGATAGGGAATCAAGAAAAAGTTTACATTGTTTTCCTATTCCTACGCATTCAACAATAGAGAAATGTTAAAAGAAAACATTTCCGCTCTTACAATGATGAATGATTGTAGCTATGCAACACTAAAAATGTAAAAGATGAAAATTATCTTGTGCTTAAAATTCTAATCCATCCCATTGAAAAATTCTAAATCAGTAAGTTTTCCCATGCTTTCAATGATCTAAATTGTCACATGCAGTTTTTTTATTAAGCAAGAACTGTAATTGCTAAGGGATTAAGGAGAACTTTAGATTGTTTAAATTTTCGGATGCTTTCAAAGATATAGAAATGTACAAAATGAAAATTTTCCACGTTTACAACAATGGATAAGTTCTAAAACAGTAAATGTTTCCAAACATTTTATAGTAAATATTAATAGTATTGCAACAAATAAACTATAACAAAAGAAATTTTCCCACGCTTTCAACAATAGCAAATTTATCAAACGATTAATTTTCTCACTTATTCAGCAATCGAAATTTCCACATCAAGTATTCTTTTATAACACATTTATTATTGCACAATTATAAGTGTTATGAAATGGAAAAAAAGTTAATTCTGTTTAATTTATCACATGGTTTCAACAATGAATGGTAATAAGAATTCAACAATGAACAGATAAAATATCAAATTTTCTCACGCTAACAACAATTGAGAAAAGGGAAAAAAATGAAGTTTTTCAAGCTTCCAACATAAGACAAAAATTAAAATAAGAAATTTTCCACACTTTCATCAAGTCATAAATCCACATTAAGCCTTTTCTTATTAGTCTTTTATTAAACATTAATTATAACTGCTAAAAAATCGAGAAGTTCACGTAATTTATTCTTTCCGATGCCAATAATGGAGAAATGTTAAAAGATGAAAAAATCACGTACTGTAAAATCTACAAAAGTGGATTCCGTCTGTATCGGAATCCTGCATTAAACGGAAAAATATCATTTTCTCGGAGAACAGAATACAATACAATTACAAGAAATCGCACACCAGAATAAAATACAAAACTCTTTTTAAAACTGATTTCTAATCATTCGTGATTCCTTTTCAAAATGTTTCACTTGTTGGAAATACTGATCTCTTCAGAAATAGATAAAACCTATCATAAATCAAGTGAATTGTTTTTCAAAAACACTTAATCCCTGCAATAAATAAGACTGATTACTTCTTCACCCATCGTGTTACAAAAATAGAAAATTACTTCCTGTTTCATCTATTGAACTGTCAATCAAAATTGTATACACATTTACATTATAAAGCTGCAGTATTGAGATTACAAAACTATAAGAATAATTTATAAACTTTAAATGGCAATAAACGTTTTATTAATACATATAACCTTGATTTTATTTATGCTATTAATAAAGTCTCAATAATGTTTTTGTATTATTTTCTTTCAGTGTGTGTAAAAATTTAACCTAGTAAGAAGCAAAAATAAATGTTTCAAGATGTAACTTTTGAAATATAAATATGTTAGTTTAAAACCATAATTGCTACAATAATCCTGGAATATATATAACAAGAAAATACACAATTTTTAATTAAAAAAAAATCACAAGTTCTTACAGGTGAAACAACACTGGATATTTCAGATATCTAATGGGTTAAACCAAGTTTTTTTTTTCTGGATATGCAGAAAGTTATCGTGGACGATCATGAAAAAGAAGGTAAGCAGATTTACCTTACCATTACTATGAGATTTAAATGTGATTATTTTTATATCACATTAGTCTCATTTTTAACCGTCTAACAATGATTATGAGACTGATATGCTGCCTTCCTTAAATATCAAATATGATAATTTAATAAAATGGTTTATTTAAAAAAATTAAAAGGTGGTAATAGAATCAAAAATGGCTTCAGTAAACGATGCACAGATTACAGAGAAGCTCAACTCAACAAATTATAGTATGTGGAAATTTAAAATCGAGATGCTTCTCATAAAAGAACATCTTTTTTAGATCATTACTGAAGAGCCACCAAACCCAATTACAACCGATTGATCCAAAAAGGACCGGAAGGCAAGAGCTATAATTAACCTCAGCATTGAGGATAGCCAGATCGTCCACGTCAAAAATGTTCAAAATGCTCGAGATTCATGGAACACTTTAAAATCAATTCATGAACGAAGTAACTTATCGAGCAAGCTATACCTTTTACGCAAGTTGTATAGCACGAAATTAACTGTAGGTGATGATATGGTTAAACATATCACAAACATACTTGAAATATTAGACAAATTATCAGCTATAGGTGAAAATATTAAAAGATAATCATATCTCAGCACTTTTGCTGTGTAGCTTACCAGCTTCTTATGACACACTCATAACGGCACTTGAATCCTAAAATGAAGAAGAATTGACACCTACTTTTATAAAAAGTAAATAGATCCACGAATTTAATCGCAGAAGCGATAGTTTGGAATCATCTGAAAATACCGCTAGCGCATTCAAAACTACGAAGAAATTTAAAAATGCGGGTTATACAAATTCAATAATGCGGGATATAAAAAGGAACAAAAATACTGTTCAAATTGCAAGCTGAAAAACCATTCCACTAAAGAATGCTGGCATAATAATAATAAAAATAAACAAAACAATCCTTCATATAATACATATTATAAACAAAACTACAAGAAAAATTTTAATTCTTCCCTTGTTTTCCAAAAGGATGATAAAAATGTTAGAAATGATTATGCATCAAATTCGGATAAAAATGCCGATTGTAATGAGTACGAAAGTGAACAAGGTAATAAACACTGGGAGTTTATAATAAAACCGCGCAATAACAAAACATAGATAGTTGACAGTGGCAGTTCTAGTCACACAACAAATGATCAACATTTATTTACAGAAATTAAATCAAATGAAAAAAACTAATGTTATTGCAAATGGAAAAAATTAGTTTGTTATGGATCAGGAAACACAGTAATAAAAACAATAACTTCAGACGGTGAAACGCACAACATAACACTTAACCCTAGATCTACCGGGAATTTTATTAAAGTTTTAATAAAACGTTCTACACCAGAATTTTTATTTAAAACTATTTAACTTATTTATTTACCTTATTTTTGTCTGGTTTATATACTTAGTTTATTTTAAAGAAATTTCTGGTTTGAATGAATATTTTGTATGTACCTGTCGGGTCCAATGGACCCGTCTGGTAGACGGAGGGTTAAAGATGTTTTATTTGTTCCAAATATTGAGTCAAATCTTTTTTCCGTTAGTAAAGCTACAGAAAATGGATGCGAGATTTTATTCAAAAATGATAAATGTAACTTAATGTTTAACGGAATAACCCACCTGGAAGCAGTAAAGAAAAATAACTTATACGAAATTCAATTAGCAAAAGAAACCGCAAATATAAACTATGTAAATAAAACTTGCATCTGTAACTATAATAATTGCATAGAACTATGGCACAGAAGGTTTGGCCATAAAAATTTCGCATCTATCAAACAAATCGAAGAAAAACACCTAGCGAAGGGAATACAAATAAATAAATGTAAACATGACACAATTTGTGAAACTTGCATCAAAACAAAGCTTACAGATGCACCTTACCCAAAATTAGCAGATTATAGAGCCACTAAACGATTGGCGTTGATACACTCTGACGTGTGTGGGCCTTTCCGAACACCAACCATAGGGGGAAAAACATACTTCTTAACGTTTGTAGATGATTATTCTAGATTTACTATTCTGTACTTATTACCAAAGAAATCAGAAGTTTATGAAAAACTTAAGGAATTTGTTACCTTAGTTAGTAATAAATTTGGCGAAAAACCGAAAAATATAAGAACGGACAATGGAGGGAAATTTAACAATGATTTAGTTGACAACTATCTTAGAAAAAAATGGCATAAAGCACCAACATACTGTTCCGTACTCTCCGAACAAAAATGGCGTTGCAGAACGCAAAAAAAGAACACTAATTGAAATGACTAGAGCTTTGCTTAGCGAAGCAAACTTGCCTCAAAAATTCTTGGGTGAAGCAATCTGTACGGCGAATCACCTTTAAAACCGATTGCCTACAAAAGCTAATGAATAGTCTACGTTTGAGCTTTGGAATGAGCGAGCACCAAACTTACAGTACCTTAGAGTGTTTGGCTGTAAAGCCTTTGCTTATGTCAACAAAAATAAATGACAAAAATTAGATGATAAGGCGGTTGAAGGTATTTTTGTCGGCTACGAAAATTACTCCAAAGGGTACCGTATTTACACAAGTGGTAAAGAAATAATAATTGCCAGAACAGTAAAGTTTCTAGAAAATAAAAATATATACGAGAAGGTAGAAACACAATTAAATTTGAGAGAAAAACCATCTGATGAAAATGAAAAATCACAATATAAAAACATCATAGAAATTAAAGGCACAAACACTGAAGGCACACCAAGTGAGTCTAAACAATTAACACCAAAACCAAGGCGGTCAGATAGATCAAATAAAGGAGTCCCTCCAGACCGATTCATTTGCATGATAACTCACGAACATATTAAAGAACCAGAAAATTTTCATGACATAATGAATATTGAAAATCCAGAAGAGAAACAAAACTGGTTAAATGGGACACAAGATGAGATAAGGTAATGTAAATGGCAGAAAAAAATTTTTGATGAAATTTTTTTTAAACGGAAATATAAGCGTGATACATCAATTTAAAGCTAAAGAGTTGAAGTATATGAATTTGTAAGGTTTAATTTCATAAGAGCAAGTGTTTACTGAAAATGAGCTGGATACTAACAGTATAAAACTACATTTACATTTGAGCTTAAAATACGACTTATTGAAATGTATGATTTTTTTTACTTTTTAGAATTCAATAAAATTACTATGCGTTTAAATCAGCAAACTATTATCATATCTTTAAGATCTACATAGATAAAATCTTTTAGATAATGTCTTTAATGTATTTTTGGCTGTATTTAAACGTTAATACTTAAATGTCACAAGAGTAACGGAAAACATACAAAAGTTTTAATTAAAAAAAACTACTTAAAATTTTAACCAAAACTTCTAATTCTCTGATTTCGTAGTATAAGACATATTTCATATATAAAAAAATTTTGTTTATGCTGTGTATGGAATAGGCTCTGAGGAATTTGTCACAAGAGTAACAAACGTCTGTGTCACAAGAGTAAGACATAATACTTTTGTCGATAGTTTGATATAACACTGCATTACAACCAAAACAAACAGAATGCTTAAAGTTTTGTTGTTTCTTCTTTGTTATTAGAGCAGTTCTTGAAATAGTTTTAGCTATAACTAAGGTTATTTTGTAAATTTTAAGGAAGATAAATTATCTTTATTAGTGTTTTTTTAATGGGTGGATTTATTTTTATTCATTTTTTTTATTACTTAAGATTATAAAATAATAATGACAAGTAATTAAAGATATAATAAAACAAATCAACTCGTGTCACTTTTGTGTGCTTTCTTTTGGTTTGAAGCACATGGTCTTTGATTAGATATTTTATAGACTTTGTAAAGATTCGTTTACTAAATTCTACTGTATAACCTACAGAGGTTCTTATAGTAACTCTTATGGAAAGGATTCTGATAGTATATTTCAAAGGAAAGATTTTAATATTGCTTCATATATACGGCATTGTTTTAAAGAGCAGGAAAAATTCTGCTAAGCGCCAAAAATTGTAGAGAAAAAATAAGAATGAAATTGAATATGTTGTTGTGAGAAAGAAACAAAACAAAATATATTACGATAAGGTCTTAGAACCAGCAATAGCTTCAGCAAGAAAATGGAAATATTAAGAAAAGGAAAAAGTAGAGAACTATCTAACCTCAGATACTGTAACGGAAAAAAATCTAACACCACAGCTTTGGAGAATTTTATGTCGATGAAGATTTAAGAGGAGGTCATTCTTCAGCTAAATCTACGATAGTTAAGCGTGAAAAAGGTCACATAATTTCATCAATTCTAGGGGATATTTAATAAGAGAATAAGTTTTTTGTTTAAAGAAGCTTTCCTAAATTGAAAAATTGGAGATTCCTTTGCAGCTTTAAAGCCTAGTTTCATAAAACAATAGAAAATTACTCATCAGAATATCTTCATTTGTTGCTGTCACGAAAACATTCAAGCAATTCATAATGTAGTAACTGGTGTAGTTCCTGCATTAAACATTCCTGTGATGTATTTAATGACTTTGTCTGCCGAGATACATGATAATTAGAATTTAGGAATTCTGAATGTCTTATTTGCTCAGATAACATCGAAAAATTATTTGAAACGGAAGTCCATAATACAGAACTTCTTATAAATTATTGTAAATAGCAAAACGTTGATAGACGTTTTGCTATTGACAAAACGTTTATCAACATCTTCTCAATACTGTTACTTTTTCAAAACGTTGATAAACGTTTTGAAAAAGTAACAGTTAAAGAAACCATTTCTAATTGTTTAAAATTTTTCGAAAGCAGCTAAATCCATTTCTGTGGCACACATTCGTTGAAACTTGTACAAGGGATTATTTTCGTAATGCCAAAAAATAACCATTCCTCAAAGAATAGTTATGCCAGTGGATTTTCTGGAAACTGTTTTATTTTCGTGCCAAGACGAAATTTTGGTATGAAATACTACATTACTGGTCAAATCCACAAGCGAATGTGTATGTAAAATTTCGTATGTAAAATTTCAACATTGCATCTTTAAGGGAATTTGTATTTTCTTAATAATAAAACAATAAAGTTTCGTTACTTTGCGGGAAAATACCAACAACGAAGGGCATCCAACAAATACAATTTGTTAAAACCATGAAAAATGACACTATCTACTACAAACCTTACACTAACATGATTCGTACAAAGAATTTGTATTTCATTAAGTAAATCATGATACAAGAGAAGTTGCAAGTGGTATTATTGATAATGAAGACAAAGACTTATTCTGTTAAGTAGAAGAAACTGAGAGATTGCTATGTGGTTATAGTGTTTGTTAATTTTAGAGTTTTTTACATTATTTTATGTTATTTTAAAACTAAACCATCATTAAAAGTTGTTCTGTATGGAAAATAATTTTTTAAAACTTATTTTAATTATTTAGTTATTAGTATTTAAACTGAATTTTTGCTAAAATTACATTATGGACAAAATGTCACAAGAGTAACATTTAGCATTTTGCAAAATCAAATGTAACTAATTCATGTGTTATCAGATGAGTTCAATGATTAATGCTTTTTAAAAAGATATATTTACTCTGCAATATTCTGTAAATTTTATTTCTATAGTCTCATATAATTCACAGAATTTCTGCGTCAAACACAATTTTTGAAAATTTTATTTCGATGCATTTTTTTGTGGTCACAAGAGTAACAAAATTTACATTTATTATCTAGCCAAGTAAAATGCTTTTTGTAACAAATTGTATATGGTTTATGAAAGTAGAGTACATGTATTTTTAAGAAGTTGCATCAAATGTATCTTAAATATATTTTATAATAAAAGAATTGGAAATATATATGGAAATTTGCTCTGGTGGTCGCAAGAGTAACAGTGGACGTTCCCATAAATTCTCTTAATAAAAACAAAACATGGACACTAGCTGATCCCTCGCAAGGTAAACAAATAATTGGATCCAGATGGATTTTTAAAACTAAATATGACGATCAAGGAAGAATACAGAAATATAAATCGATCTTAGTGGCGAAAGGATATTATCAAAAATACGGCATAGATTACGAAGAAACTTTTGCCCCTGTTGTTTCATATCCTGTTGTTTCACTTAGATGTTTTATAGCAGCAGCAGCTTACCACAAATTAAAAATTAACCACGTTGATATAAAAACAGCTTTCCTGTATGGTAATTTAGATGAAGAAATTTCCATAACTCAGCCAGAAGGCTATATTATTCCAAATCAGGAAAATAAAGTATGCCGATTGAATAAATCCATTTATGGATCGAAACAAGCAGCCAGGGTATGGCACACTAAGATAACTAAATCATTAAATGACTTAAAATTTAAACAGTCTAATTCGAATACATGTTTATACATTCGAAATGAAAGAGAAAACAAAACGTATATCATCGTTTATGTTGATGATATCCTCATAGCAGGAAAAGATGACGAAATTAAAGATATGATAGAGAAACTTAAGAGAGAATATGAATTAAAAAATCTAGGAGAACTAAGTTATTATTTAGGAATCAAAACAGAGAAAACAACAAAAGGTTACGAATAAATCAAGAAACTAAAATAGAAGAACTAGTAAAAAAGTTTAAATTAGAGGAAGCTAAACCAGTAGGTATTCTGATGGAAGTTAATTTTAATAGATTAGAAGATAATGACAATCTCTTGCCAAATAATGTTAAATACAGACAGGGGATAGGATTATTACTTTATATCGCATGTGTTAGTAGACCTGGCATTTCTGCTGCAGTGAATATTTTAAGTAGAAGAAAAGAATTTCCACGTGAAAAAGATTGGATGGCAGCTAAAAGTCTAATACGATATTTAAACTGCACAAAACAACTAAACCTGAACATATATAGTAAAGTTGAACCAATTTTAAAGGCTTATGCGGATGCCGACTGGGCAGGTGATACTAGCACAAGAAAATCAACCAGCGGATATCTTTTCTTTTTAGGTAATAATCCAATTCAATGGATTACAAAAAGGTAATCATGTATTGCTCTTTCATCAGTAGAGGCTGAATATGTCTCAGCCGCAAGGGGCTATGCATATATAACGTTATCAATATTTTGCTAGTTTTGAACCCCTCCCCCCCTTATGATATCATACGTTATCATTTGTCGAACCCCCCTCCCCCCGATGATATCGTTATCCATTTTTAAAAAGTCTTTTTATTTTTACATTCTTTTTCTTTCTTTTTATACGTTTGCAGTGATAGACACAAATCATAATACAATTATTAGTCGAATACTTTACGGATTCAAAAAGTCAATAATACATCAATACTTTGAAACAAATTTGTTTCAAATAACATCTAAAAGAGTTAATTACTATTTAAAAGTATTTAATAATAACTTCTTGTTACATAATACAATAAATATTAATATTGTCTGAATTATATATGCGCCCATGGCGGAAGAACAGGGATGCGAAACGTTGGGGTATTACAAATTTTGGAATAAAAGAATTTTATAAACATTTAATGACTTTAATAATAGCTTTGTGTTTTCCTAAAAACATACAAAAATAATAATAAATCACAGGTAGCAGGCTACTTGGATGTAAAAAAGAAGTTACTCAAAAATGAAAAGTTTGGTTAGATCAAAAATGATAACGATATCAAAAGGCAACCCCCTCCCCCTAGATGTATCTTACGATATCAAATGCCAGACACCCCCTCCCCCCTAAAATGATAACGATATATATGCATAACCCCCAAGTGCAGGGCAATAAATCTTGTATTCAGTGAAACTTCTGGAAGATTTAGATTTACCACAGACAAAGCCTATTAGTATATATGAAGACAACCAAAGTTGTATCAAAATGGTAGAAAGTGAGAAGTTTTCAAAAAGAAGTAAGCATGTCGACATCCGTTTCCATGCAATCAAACAATGTAAAGAAGATGTAATAATTGAATTAAAGTACTGCTCATCTAAATATATGATTGCTGATGCTTCGACTAAACCTGTCCCCAAACCTGAAATACGAAGTCACAGAAAATCAATGAACTTGTTTGCTCATCAAGCTGAAGATATTAAGGGGGCATGTTGGAAATACTAGTATCTTCTGAAACAGATAAAACTTATCATAAATCAAGTTAATTGTTTTTCAAAAACACTTAATGCCTGCAATAAATAAGACTGATTACTTCTTCACCCATCATGTTACAAAAATAGGAAATTACTTCCTGTTTCATCTATTGAGCTGTCAATCAAAATTGTATAAACATTTACATTATAAAGCTGCAGTATTGACATTACAAAACTATAAGAACAATTTATAAACTTTAAATGACAATAAGTGTTTTATTAATATATATAACCTTGATTTTATTTATGCTATTAATCAAGTCTCAATAATGTTTTTGTATTATTATTTTCTTTCAGTGTGTGTAAAAATTTAACCTAGTAAGGGGCAAAAATAAATGCTCCAAGATGTAACTTTTTGAAATATAAATATGTTAGTTTAAAACCATAATTGCTACAATATTCCTGGAATATATATAACAAGAAAATACACAATTTTTAATTTAAAAAAAATCACAAGTTCTTACAGGTGAAACAACACTGGATATTTCAGATATCTAATGGATTAAACCAAGTTTTTTTTCTGGATATGCAGAAAGTTATCGTGGACGATCATGAAGCAGAAGGTAAGCAGATTTACCTTACCTTTATTATATGATTTATGTGTCATTATTTTTATATCACATTAGTCTCATTTTTAATCATCTAATATTACTGTATACCAATTATAAGTTTTCTGAACAAAATACACAAAAAACAACTATGTGGAATAAAACAATAAGCAAGGAAAAAGTGTAAATAATAATAATAACGATAATAACTTATATGATACTAGAAAATTTATCTTGATTGAAACAACAAATATTAACTAAGAAGGTCTCACTTAAATTTTTGAGATACAGGTATACGGTAAAAGTTAAACTTTTCAATTATTAGTCTTGTTTAAAGTAGTTCCATTCAAGATCAATGCACTTTTGTAGGCGAATTTACCACCGATTAACTGTCTTAAGCAATCCATTTCTTGGAATGTATGTAAAATATGCTTTTATATCATCATCATTGTCAACTTCAAGATAAAATCGACGTCCAAGTGAATATTTTTTAGGTTAAAATGTAGCCCAGAGTCGCAATAGCAAGATCCGGATAATAGGATGGGTGTCTATCACTTTGATGTTGTTTTTTGTTCGAAGACTTCGATTGTAATTATTGCCGAATTCGAAGTTGCATTGTTAAAGTGATGCATGAGTTTCCTAATATTAACCTCTTTTTAAATTTCCGGGAGACTGCGTTTTACCAGTTAACTGTAACTGTCTTCTGTGCCTCCAGTTTCATGGCTTTGACAAGTCCTGTACTTCTGAAGAAGACGACATACATTACTTTATTCATTGCTCGTTGTCTTTTCCCCATTGTAGTTCGGGGTAATTTTAAAAGACCCATAGTTTATTTTCTTGACGTGTTGAAATGTCAAATAAAGATATTTTCGTCTCATAATCAGTTATAAACTTAGAAATAACCATCATTAAGTAATTTTGGGATTTCTTTACCGAATCTAACATATTCTGCTTTTTAGCGTTGTGCTAAATTATGGGTGAACTAAATGTTATGAATAATCCTTTTATTTTATCCTGTAATCTAGCGATTCGCATATGTCTTTTCTTTTCTGCCGCTAGATGGCTAACATAGGGCATTTTGATATGATGTCAAAAACATGGTCCCTGGTCCCTATAATACTTTGTTTACTTTAAGATGAACGGTAAAATAAACAAAAAAAGATACATTTTTGCAGAATTTTAAATTTACTATGATGGTGTGATCGGTGTAATTCACGCGTTTTTTTTTTTTTTTTTTTTTTTTTTTTTTTTTTTTTTTTTTTTTGTTAAAGGATCATTTTTCTGAAATCTAATTTTGTGAAAAGTCTATTTTTCTGAGATTTATTTTTGTGAATTTTGCGAGGGGGGGGGGGGGGGATCGCATTTCAAATTTGTTTACAAAATGGGGAGAGGCTACGGATTAACGGGATATTACGATACACATAGATTATATTTGACATTTTTAAACATATTGTTTCTACTTCATTTTTTAATTTTATGTTGTTTTGAAATCTAAAAAAAAAAGGTAAAAGGTAAATTTTTTGCTTTGAAAATATCTAATACTGAATTTTTTTATGCTTAAAATTGAAAACTTTTCTCACTTTATTTCATAGTACAGCACAGAAAACTTTTACTGAATACACAAAATTATTGAATGTTTTAGTAATCTGATCTAAGTTCAACTAAGACAGGATTAACATATATGAGAAATGAACGCTTTTTGTTCTGCATGGGTAGTAAGAAAGATACTTAAATTTTCCTTTACAAAAAACGCTCTGTAAAATGAATAATCCTTTGTACCATGGAAAGAAAAAACTTTTCCTCTTATATCATCAAGAAAACGAATTTACAAACGTTTCTCCCATGACACAATACTTTATTTAACATGATACTCACGTTTCGTTTGTACTAGTAAGTACGCAACTTTATCAACATTTCAACGCATTAACTTTTGTATAAATCATATTAAAATCATACATTTGTTCATAATCATATTTGCTTAGAAAAAGGAAATTTATTCATAAATATGTTTCATTCCGATATTTAAATTTGTAAACAATATGAAACAAATTATACTTGGAGATAAAAAGGTATTTTAATAAATAAAATTTCTGGCTAAAATAAGCATTTGAGAAAAAAATCTTGAAAATTACAATATGAAAGGGATCATAATTTTAGTTTAATGTTTGCAGTGTTCAAAGTGTTAGAGGATTATCTTGGGCCAATTGTTTAGAGCATGTTCCAGTTGCCAAAGGTTTTTCCCTTTCATAAGATGCAGGATTTCTTAATGAAACTGTTTCAAAAAATTCCAAAGAACGCACTTCACAAAGGATTGGCTTTGCATTTATGAGAACTTGCAAATGAAGTTTTAAGATATGATTAAGAAAATCCTGTAGAATATAATTCACAAACATTTTTTCAATTCTGCTAACATGCAGATTTCTTTTTAAATGGCCACTTTGTGAAAATCCACTCGAGTAAACATCACAAATGAAAGCTCTGTCAATTTGCATGGATGTGCAAAAGTCTTTTTAGATTATCCTCTGTGAAAAACCTTTGGAACAGATTTCACAAAAGGAGGTTTTCATTTTATGTGGATACGAAAGTGTTGTTTGAGAGTACCCCTTTCAGAAAATTCTTTGGAGCATATTTCACAAACAACAGGTTATTCCTCTGTATGTGTACACAAGTGGGATTTTAGATGAGCCCTTTGTGAAAATCCTTTGGAACATATTTAACAAATATAGGGTTTTTCATTTGTATGGGTACGCAAGTATCTTTTCAGTGCACCCTTTTCTGAAAATCCTTTAAAACAGATTTCACAAACAAAAGGTTTTTCTTTTGTATGGGTGCGCAAGTGTTTTTTCAGATTACCAATTTCTGAAAATCCTTTGGAACATATTTCACAAACAAAAGGTTTTTCCTTTGTATGAGTTCGCGAGTGTCTTTCCAGATCACCAAATTGTGAAAATCGTTTGAAACATATGTCACAAGCAAAACACTGTTCCTTTGCATGGGGGCGTATGAGTACTTTCAGGGTATCACTTCGTGAAAATATTTTGAACATATTTCACAAGCAAAACATTGTTCCTTTGCATGGGTGCGTATGTGTACTTTCAGGGTATCACTTCGTGAAAATCTTTTTGAACATATTTCACAAACAAAAGGTTTTTCATTTGTATGGGTACGCAAGTGTTTTTTGAGTGAACCTTTTTCTGAAAATACTTTGCAACATATTTCACAAACAAAAGGTTTCTCCTTTAGTGTACTTTAAGATGACAACTTTGTGAAAACCCTTTGGAACATATTTCACAAACAAAAGGTTTTTCTTTTGTATGGATATACAAGTATGTTTTCAGATCACCACTGTGTGAAAATCCTTTGGAACACATTTCACAAACAAAAGGTTTCCCCTTTGTATGTATGTGCAAGTGTTTTTCAGGTCACAACTTTGTAAAAATCCTTTGGAATGTGTTTCACGAAAAAAGTCTTTTCTGTTGCTTCAAAGTAAATCTGAGACACTGACATTTTCTTTAAAGAAAATATCTTCATAAAAAGATGCATAAAAAAATAATAATAATTAAAATAATAACTAGTATATATTTTTAACTAGATAGCACCCATCCAGATTTGATGGTAAACACCTTCAATGTTTTGAAAAATACTTGAATTTTTAATTTGTTGCTTTTAAATTAATTATTGAAAGTTGGATGAATTGGTATATTGTCTGATGACTATAGATTAAAGGAGATGATGAAGGCCATTGCTGGTGAGCCTAACCTACTTAAGCTACTCAACGAAGTGAAAGAATGTCAAGATTGTAATTTATTACCAATTAGACTTGGTTTTACCAGAATATTAACTAAAAATATATCATAGAATATTTATTTTTACTTACCATAGTTTCAATTTCTTGAAAAAAATAACAATATTTAGTATTTTCTAATCTTTTGTGCTTTGCAAGTAAAATTGGAATAATCTGGTGACATACTCTGCACCAGTGCTGGCTTTTAAGTAATAATAATGAAACATAGAGAAATATCTTAGAGAAATAGATTAAAGGAGATGATGAAGGCCATTGCTGGTGAGCCTAACCTACTTAAGCTACTCAACGAAGTGAAAAAATGTCAAGATTGTAATTTATTACCAATTAGACTTGGTTTTACCAGAATATTAACTAAAAATATATCATAGAATATTTATTTTTACTTACCATAGTTTCAATTTCTTGAAAAAAATAACAATATTTAGTATTTTCTAATCTTTTGTGCTTTGCAAGTAAAATTGGAATAATCTGGTGACATACTCTGCACCAGTGCTGGCTTTTAAGTAATAATAATGAAACATAGAGAAATATCTTCGAAAATTTCGAATTTAAACACCGATTTAACAAGAAAGGGTTATTGTGAATGGTCTAAATCAGTGATTCCCAACGTGGAGCGTACGCCCCATTGGGGGGGGGGGGCATTTTGACTTTTTAGTGGGGCAATTTCAAATTTGTAACTCACCTGTTCGCTGTGAGGTTTTTGGAAAAGTTATGTTTTTGACTAAAAGTAAAAGTATTAGATGCAAAATCTAAAAATAAACTTAAAACGAGTTTGTTGTTGAATTTTAAAAAAGTTCTGAATAAAAAGTTAAAAATGGAATGAATAATTATATGAACAATCTTTAAAAATATTGACACTTATTTTAAACATACCTATAATTTTTCTGGTTATTAATGTTTTACAGTTTTCTGAACTTTTTCGAATGTTTATTGAATTAGCTATGTATTTCTATTCACTCTGCTGTATGTAACAGGAAGAAACTTTTAGATGTGATGCTGTTTAAAGATATTTCTAAATCTCCTCATAATCTGCAACATATTTAACTTAAAAATTATTTGAAATAATTAAAAATGGTCCTATTAAACTTTATAAAATTGACAAATCTTAAATCATATTAAAAAAGGAATATGTAGATAGTATGTAAATATATACGAAAACAATGCCAGGTCTCCTACACAGTACGTTAATATATAACATATATAATTTAAATTTTAAAATCCGACAATACAGGGCAATAAATTAACGATAATCGTGAAGGAAAAAATAAATGATTTGATGGGCAATAATGGTTACTTAAAATTGATAAAGATCAGAATCTTGAAAGATTCTTGTGTATCTTTTTATCCATAAAAAGGAAATTTACTGTCCAAAACTTTTTCACCAACTCTTAATAAATTATTAAAATAAATTGTAACATGTGTCAATTTTAATGGTAAATATATGAGTCTCTTCAAGCATTTTGTGAAGATAAAAGTGCAGACCATATAACACTTTTGTTAAACTTATAAAAGTGAAGATGTATAGTCTCATTGCATGTATAGAATTCGATTAAAAACACATGTGACAGAAAATTCTCCTCTTTGAGAAATTAAAAAATGGAAATGAATAATTATTGTTAAGGCTGCGTTATGCTTCTATTAGTTGAATAAAGTCCATCTTTAAATAATAAGAGATATATGTTTTATAATGTATGTGTGTGAGGAAGGGTGGAGGGGGCATCGTGCTTTTATAGATGCTTCGATGGAACATGGCCAATAAAAGGTTGGTAACAACTGGTCTAAATACATATGCAGGTATTAAACACATTATTATTGTCAAATTTATATCTGCTTTTAACCAAGCAATATACGCAATGCATGATGCATGTGCTTAAAGTTTAAACAGATCCATTATTTACAGGGCTTGAAATTCATTATCTTCTAAGAGAGTTTCCCCTACCTTCATTTGTATGGAGTAGAACTGTTCAGGGAAGAGTGAAAATTAGAAAGCTATCTTTAGAACTGCATTTGGTTTAACATGCTTTAATGAAGTATATGTATTAGTACGTGGAAAACAGGTAAAGTGTCATTTAAATAATTTATATCAACAATTCATAAAATTGTAAACTTTGTCATAATACGTGATCTTCGCAGTTTGTTTTCTTAGCTTCTGTTGTCTTAATTTCATAGAGCTCACTGCATCTTTCACTAAATTAGTCTTTTCACAAAAATTTCCTAAAGTTTCTTGGATAGAAGACTGTCACTAGTGAAACACTTTGGCATAGGATTCTGAAACAGTTTTGGTATTCCACCGATTTTGGGCATTCCACCATTCAGCTCTGAATATGAAGCTTTGATTAATTTTCAAAAAATATTTTACATACATGGATGAAAACAATTTTACAGAATATTTTTATGCCCACAACTTTATATATATATATATATATATATATATATATATATAGCCTATTTATATGCACGCAACTTTATATATATATATAGGGTGATTCTAAATTGTTTTTACAAAATAAGAGGGGTGATAATACCCATCCAGACGAGTAATAATTACCATAGAACTTGGGGTCGCAAACCACTTATTGAGTCACAAATACATGGTGTTTCACACTACTGAACTCGGCTTGTCAGTAATAATTTTGTGAAAAATAAAAATATTGCAATAAAAATGTAACGATATGCACTTTATTTTGTATGAAATGTGATAACATCACGAAAAGTTCTGAAAAAAACCCCAAACAAACAGGATACTCGCACAATCGATGACACGGTATGAACTGATAATCACAGTCCAAAATGTGGAGCATGCAATGCATACTGCTGGCGCGTATAATGGAAACTTCTACTATCTTTTTTTGTGTGTTATCATTATTTACAACAAAACTGAGTATGTCAATTAAAAGTTTCATTATAATATACTTCAGTTTGCTGAAAATTATAACCATCAACCCATGTTCGATTAGGGTAGAACACCCTGTATTTGTGACTCAATAAGTTAATTGCGACCCCATGTTCTATGGTCATTATTACTCGTCTGGATGGGTACTATCACCCCTCTTATTTTGTAAAAACAATTTAGAATCACCCTTTATATATATATATTAATTTTCTTTTTTTTGCACGAGTATTAAATTTTTTTAACACCGACTTTTAGAAAAAAGAATAAGTATTTAGTTTCAACAAACTTCCACTCCATCCCTCCCAATTTACCCATTTCCCCTTTAAAAAATATGTTGCACTGATGACTATAGATGCAATTTCAAATAGACTGTATTTCTATACATCATGTGTAACACGACCCCTGTGTGCTTTAATTTAAATAACAGTTTTGTTAGTCTAATAAATCTGTTTTGATTATTTGAAATAAATATTTTTTTAGTTACACAGACTTAATTTCTAGAATGTCTTAGAAAGACAAATGGAACCTCTTTTATTGCATTTCCATTTAGTAAAATACATAAGAACTACCAGTAAATAGCACTAAACCCCACTGTCAAAACCACTTCCTTAAAAATAAATTTGGTGTCATTTTTACTTTGTTAACATGTGTTTTGAATTTGAAGCAATATTTACTGTTTCTTATGCATGTATACTTTTCTTACACCAATTGTTTAAAAAACATTTTTCCAATTCTTTAAGCTTTATGTTAATGTATGATAATAAAAAAATTTGAGATTCTAGCTCTGTTTGCAAACTAGTTGAATTATTAACCTCATTACATGTTTATTAAATAAAATTTGTTATTTTTCTATTGTTTCCTGTTTATTTCATTCAAGTTATCTAGTTTATATATTCTTTCTTTTTTATTTCTGAGAATTCCCTTTACTTTATTTATAAAACTTCCATTTATTTACTTGTTGAAATCACCACCATGCTTGTGTTTGACCTGCCGAGGTCACAAATTGTGAACGTCAAACTTTTGTAAGATTATCATTATATTGTATCTTTAAATTATATTTTAAGTAAATGCTTTTAAAACTTTACCTAAACTATTAAGTTACTTTTCGTAGGTCAATTTAATACTTTTGTAAGATATGTAATATGATGTAGGCTAATTTATTATGCTAATCAAACAATTTGCATATGCACACAAACCTTCGTGAATGACTCGTGATCCATTTTCTAATGGGCTGCTAGACTTTACATAATGACGTAATAAAACCTTTAAATATTGATTTTGTCTGAGAGTTTTTCAAAGCTTCAGAATATGCAGAGATGCTACGAGGGTGTTTCTGAGCAATTCTTCTGCTACTGGAGATGCAGCTGGTTTTGTATGATGCCGTGTCTGCTACAACTTTCGGGTTAAATTATGTTGGAAATGTTCTTCTTTTGTGAGATTTAGTTACAAGAAGAAATTCAGTATGTATAAAGTTTTAACAGTTTTTTTTTTTAGAAAAATAAGGTAATAGCATACAACTCAAGTTTCCAATAGTATATATATTGAAATAGTAGCTTCAAATAGTATATTTATTGAAAAGAATTAGAAAACTATCAGTTGTATCAAATTTTGTATCATTTTACAAGTTTTTACCAAGATACAATATGTAAATTAATTGCTTATGTCTGATAGTAAACCTTCTCTCTTGCCCTAAATTGATCATGATTTGTATCTAAAAGTTAAAATATATATATATATATATACACTGCTCAAAACAATTAAAGGATATTGCAGTTTTAGGCGGATTTTGTATCTGGTAAACTGTTTAGCTGATTGATACATGGTCGACAGACATAGTAGGTTATATGAGAATAAATTACACATGTTTGGCAGAAAAAAATGCATTTTATTGCGCATTTGTGTACTAAAGGAAAAAAAACACAATTTGTGCATATGAGAAAAAAAGAATAAGAAAAGGTGTTTTCTTCAAAGAAAATCATTTTCAGTAGGGGGTATGGTTTCCACGGGCGGCCAGCAACGTTGAACACCTTTGAGGCATGGACTCAATGAGGCTATTAATGACGAGTTGGGGTATTCTGCCCCACTCTTCCAGAAGAGCTCTTTCCAGTTCTTGGAGAGTTTGTGGGGGTTGTTGGCGGCCAGAAACTCGTCTTCCTAGAGCGTCCCAAACGTGCTCGATTGGATTCATGTCTGGAGAACACGCTGGCCATTCCATTCGAACGATTCCTTCCTCGAAAAGGAAATCCTCCAACAGGTTTGCACGATGTGGCCTGCAGTTATCGTCCATTAAAATGAAGTTATCTCCGATTGCTGCAGCGTGAGGGACTACAATAGGTCTGAGGATCTCATCCCTATATCGGCGACCAGTCAGAGCTCCATCTCGAATGATGTAGAGGTCAGTGCGCCCGTCAATGGAGATGCCACCATACACCAACACTCCTCCACCGCCAAATCTGACACTTTCGTGCACGAACGCAGGATTATTCCTACTGCCACGGTCCCTCCAGATGAAAATACGCCTATTATCCGGATGCACAGAAAAACGGGACTCGTCAGAAAACAGAATATTGCTCCATTCATTTCTCCTCCAGTTGACATGCTCGGTTGCCCACTCCCTGCGGTCGCGACGATGCCTTGATGTTAATCTAACACATACCATCGGTCGGCGAGCATACAGACCTACAGCATGGAGCCGGTTTCGGACAGTCTGAGTTGAAATCGTGGTGCCTGTAGCCGAGCGAATGTGTTGTTGGAGAAGAGTAGCGTTCATGGTTCGGTGTCTCCGAGCTGTTAACGCTAAATACCGATCTTCATTGGGCGTTGTTGCCCATCTACTACCTTGCCCTGGTCTTCGACCTGCACATCCACTCTCTAAAAAACGGTTCCAGATCCTGGAAATGACACTTTGTGACACTCCAATGGCTTGCGCTACTTCGGCTTGAGTTTGGCCCCCTTCTAACCTACCAACAATTCTCAAAGCTTCTGAATTTGTCAAATGACTTCGCTGAGACATCGTACTCATCGAAACAAAGCGATCACTGAATGCCGATCATCCTTGTCTTCATTCTCTTTTATCCAGTTGAAAGTCAAATTTCATTCGCTGCCGCTGAAGCGACGTTTTTGACGTCGAACTCAAAATTTGCATACTCCACAGTTTGAAAACCAGAAAAATTTGCATTTGTGATTCTCTTCTTCTATTTTCGGCAAAAAAAATTTCGTTTATATCTTTATTTTATATAAAACTTCAAATATCCTTTAATTGTTTTGAGCAGTGTATATGCATGATGGGCTTGCAGCCATCTTTTCAATAAAATTGAAATAATATTCGAATTCAAGACGTGAGAAATTTTCTGCAAAAATTTCCAAGAATTATATGTATAGGTTTATTCACTTCATCGATGTTAGATTCCCTTTAGTATCATGTTTGCCCCAGAGTGATGAAGAATACCCAGATTTACCAGACAAATAATTTTCATGATCAAAATAGAATTAAATTGCTCTTTTTGCTTACTATATTCAAAAATATATAACTTTATACTTTATGATTCATTTTTTTCTATAATTACAACTGCCTTTTTCATTACAATTTATTTTTTCTGTAAGATCTTTTAAAAAGCACCAAGATAAACTGTACTCTACATACTTTAAAAACTTCTGCTAAATCTAAACTTGTTGAATGCAACCTTTAAAATTTGTGTCAGTTCTGCTACAAATTCGTCACAGAAAATTAAAAAAATATATAATATATATACTCTAGTTCTTTTCATTTTTATCATCATGTAAAATTTCCTGTAAGTCAGTTTTATTTTACTACAAAGAAATTAATGTTTAAAAAAAATAATTAATTATTGTGCAAAATATATCAAAAATGATAATTTTTTTGTTTTCTTAACACAAAGGAAAAGATCAACGTTTATCTCTACGGCTACAGCTATAATTTGCAATCATTGGCCCAGGGGTGCCATTTCAGAATTTTCTTGGGGGGGGGGGGGCAATGATTTTTTGAGGGAAGTTATATAGCTAAATGTAGGATCTGGCGTCACCCCCCCACACACACTACCGAACGAGAAACGTAAACTGAATCATGCTTACAAAAAACAGTAAAAACTTTGAATACGGAAACTCAAGAACCGATAAATATTTCGTGTTAAATAGGTTTCCGTCTTAGCAGGTAAAATTTCAGTACATTGAATATGAAACATTTTCTTTTAAGACAGGATTCCATTATAGGTTCCATTTTCAGCGGTATCCTCAAAGACTGTTAAACCATCCACTCTATAGTATAGCTCTGAAAAGATATGTACACTGGCGGACAAAACTTAAGGACCTCTGTTATTTTCAAAGATTACAGTTAGAAATAGATCCGCAGCAGAACGTGTAAATTTGCATGAGTGCGGAATGTACTCTGTTTTGTGAAACTTATGCCCATTTTGTACTTCCGCTTTTGTCGATCACATGACAGCAGAGATAAGAGATTTTAGGCAATCGGCGGTTGCTGTGAGTTGTCATTAGATGTAAAAATTGAAGGAGATGGAGTGGAGCTTGAACATTGAAATATTGAACATGTCTTCGAGACATCATTTAGATGATATTACTCGTGGTAGAATAATCAGAAAGTTGGAAGAAGGACGCGAAATGAGAGATGTTGCAATGTGAATTTAACATCGCGCACAGTTTTGTTTCTAAGATATTGGCGGCATTCCAAAAGAGTGGAATATGTACTAGGCGCACGGGAGGAGGTCGTCCTAGCAGTACGATGGTCCAAGAAGATTACTATATTGGTATTTCGGCAATAAGGAACCGACGCAGCACAGCTTGTCAATTAGCAAATCAACTTTGTGCTGCAACAGGAACTAAAATATCGCGGAAAACTGTTGCAAGGCATTTGAAAAAGGGTGGACTATACGCCCTAAGATCTGCTGTGTGTGTTCCAATCTAGAGACGCCAACATAGCGCCCGTTTACAGTGGTGTCGTATGCATCGCAATTGGACTGATGACGACTGGTCTACCGTGCTCTTCTCAGATGAGAGTAGATTCAGTCTATCGTCTGACTGTAGACGTAAACTGATATGGCGCGAAATTGGTAGTCCTTACTGACGCGAAAATATTCTAGAAAGAGATCTATATACGACTTCAAGTATCATGGTGTGGGCAGGCATCGTGTTCAATGGCCCCACGGATCTCTATGTGTTTGGCCAAGGGTCCATGACCGGTATACGGTACATTGAAGACGTCCTCTTTCCACATGTTCGACTTTTTCGAGGTGCTATCGGTGAAAAGTTTCGTTTTATGGACGATAACGCACCTTGTCATCGCACACAGTCTGCACAAGATTGTCTTGATGCCGAAGATATCCATCGCATAGACTGGCCAGCACGTTCCCCTGACCTGAATCCCATTGAAAATGTATGGAATTCCTTGGGGAAACGTATTTCTGCTCGATAATTTCCCGACAAACAAGGAAACCCTCATCAGCAGTGAAGGAGGAATGGGGGAACTTGCCTCAACAGTTACTGAATCATGTTGTTCTGAGTATGCCACGCCGTGTTGAAAGTTGTTTCGCATTGCACGGTGGCCACATCCCTTATTGATATGGCACTGACGATTGTTAATTGTGAGTATTTTGCCTTCTTTGAACAGTCATGTTTTCGGACAGTATTCAGGTTTCAGAAAAAGAACCTCTGTCAATACCCTGTATACATCCTTTCAACAAAATTTTTATATAAAATCCTGTATAACATTCTGTTAATACTATTGCTTGCTTCTTGACCTACAATCACACGTAAATTCTCATTTACGTGTACATTTCTTCTTGGTCCTTAAATTTTGTCCACCAGTGTATGTATTACAGTAAAACTTGTGTAAACGAAGTCTGTCTATAAAAGAATTCTTTCTCAAAGGGGGAAAACATCAAATTTCAATGTGAAAACATCATGCAATTATACTTGCTAAGACAGAGATCTGTCTAAAATGAAACTAGTCCCTTTCGATATTCTCGAAGCTAGTCCCTTTATCTAGTCTCTTTCGATTTCATTTTTTTTTCAGATTTTACTACAGGGGTGCCATTTCAAGAGTTTCCTGGCGAAGGACAAGGAAAAATTTTCTTTGAGGAACAGCGAACGTGCAAAACTGCACAAATTTCACAAAAAATGGAAAAATCCCGTCAAATAAAAAAAGCTCTGTGTGATTTTGTCTCCTTAACTTCTTTCATGGACATGTGATTATTCTGCGAATTTTTTTAATTTTCGTGAAAGAGCACAATTTTTTTTCCTTTCGAATTCCGCAAAATCAATTCGTCAATGGGTAACAGAAAAAAATCCGGAATTGTGCAAATTTTGAAAAAAAAATATCCCCAAATCGTTGCCGAAAAAAATCGCTAATTTCTCCAAACGACCGTGGAAAATATTTCTAATTTCATCAGAGATCGTGAAAAGAAACGTAGATTCCGTCAAATAATTGTACAAACTAAAATATCGAATTTTGTAAAAGGATTGCGAAAAAAAATCGCGAATTTCGTCAAAGATTGCACGAAAATTTAATCAAACAATCGAGGGGGATTTCGTCAAAAGATCGTGAAATGGGATACAAATTTTCGTGTAACAATTGCGCAAAAAATTACAAATATTATTAGTCGGTGGTACAGAAAAATAATCACGAATTGCAACAAATGATCGGGAAAAAGAATTGCGAATTTTGTCAAAAGATCACAGAAACAAATATGGAATTTCGTCAGTTGGTCGCGGAAAAAGATTGTGAATTTCGACAAATGGTGGCAAAAAAAAAATAATTTTGATAACGGCTGCAGAAAAAAATCGTGAATTCCGTGAAACGGTCGCGGAAAAAATCACAAATTTCGTCAGATGATCGCGAAAAAAGAATCACGAAATCCAATCAGTCACGAGATAATCAGCCCACAAACGTCATGAATAGGTCACGAAATTTGCAACTTTTGTGATCTACAGTGATAAGAAAATTTTCATTAGTGATTTTCTGCAAGTAAAGGTAAGGTGAAGCGTTAATTGTTTCGGATTGCGTTTTCACTATTTTTAGGTGGGTTCGTGTTAATACTATTTTTCAAAGAAATCCTGAATATTTTTCAGATGAAAAAGCTACATATTTGAACATTAATGAATAGTATACATATCTTTATTTTTCTACATAAAAGGTAAAGTTTATATTAAAGATATAATTCAAGATATAATAAAGATAAGTAGATTTCTTTTACAATAATTGTATTCAAATATGGATTAATTTTCTTTCATTTCGAGTCGGGCTTCCTTTCAGTTAAATCTGTTTAGCGGTTTTCGTATTTACATGAAATTACAGTCCGGCCTCAGGATAGGTTGACGTATTTTCTTCGTTGCGAGTGAGGTTACACTTTAAGTTTTTCGGATTGTGCTTTATCTCTTTCGGTCGGAATTGGGATGACCTGGTTTTTAACAAGGAAGTCCTGAATATTTTTCAAATGAAAAACTATAGATTTGACTATTAATGGTGGCCCATAGTAATAATCCAAGTGTTCATTTCTGTACACAAGGGATAAAATTATAGACTACTTTATTATAAACATGTTAGAATATGGAATAATTTTCTTTTACTTTGGAATTTAGTGGAAGTCTGTCGGTTTTTCAATTGAAGAAATTGTTTTGTCGGGTACGCGCAGACTTCATTCCTAGGCGTCCGAGGGGTCGCTCAATGAGGGAAATCGTGTACGAGATTACGGAATCACCTTGATTACAGCTGATTCCTTTGAAGACATGTGATTATACCTGATTACGCTTGATTACAGTTGATTACACTTGATTACATGTGATTAAACTGATAAAAGTTATGATTTAACAGTTTGATTCGATTTTACTGCCTTGCAAACATGTGTTTTTTTACATGTTAACTTTTTAGAGTTGTCCAAAATAAGAAAATAGTATCAAGCAGGACGGTGATTTGTCTATCACCGCTATTAGTATTTATACAAAACATATTGCCTTCCCTACACATCCTGAGAACACCCAGGTCCAGTTCCGGCATGGTTCTTGACAGAAGTCAGGAAATGGGTCAGAAAGTTTCGCATTGTTGAGCAGTGAATTTGAGGCATCTTAAGGTATATTTCCAAAGATTCTGTTAACAGAAGTTTATTATCGCTATTAATATTTTTACAAAACATACTGCCTGTCCTACACATCCTGAGAACAATCCGGTCCAGTTCTGGCACGATTCTTAAAAAATAGTCAGAAAATGGTCAGAAAGTTTCGCATTATTGAGCAGTGAAATTGAGAACAACCTTAAGGTATATTTCCAAAGATTCCATTAATATAAGTTTATTATTGCTATTAATATTTTTGCAAAACATATTGAATGTCCTACGCATAGGGCCGAAACTAGAGGGGGGGGGCAGGGGGGTATGCGCCCCGGGCGCCAAAACGAAGGGACGCCAAATGAAGGATTATACCTTTGGAATGGATCATTTTCTTCTGATGGACTGATGGCTTCTATGATTATGAAACAGCCATTATAAATGAAGTGTTAGGTGAAGATGAAAGAGCAGTCGTAAAAAGTTAGAACTCTGATTTTCTGGCCAGAATGGGGGGGGGGGGATGGCCATTTTTTTACGACTGCTCTTTCATCTTCACGTAACACTTCATTTATAATGGCTGTTTCATAATAATGGAAGCTATCTGTCCATCAGAAGAAAATAACTCGGTTAAGCGGGACTCGGATAATCGGGACTCTACTGTATATTTCATTTTAAAAATTATCTTTAGAATATTTTTGGTGGTGCTCAGAGGGGGTCATGACCCCGTGACCTCCCCCATGGATCCGTCATTGTAGATCACGTAGTTCAGTATTACATATTTTATGATTTATATATTTTAAATTTTAAAATAAGTAGGCTATTAGAAAATTAGAAAAAATTTTGTTTGTAAATATTCTTTACGGAAGAGGTGGGTTGCAAAATCCATGTTTGCCCTGGGTACAAAAAAGGCTAGTTTCAGCCCTTCCTATACATCATGAGAACAATCAGGTCCAGTTCCGGCACGGCTCGGCTGTATACAAAAAAATGCAAGCCTGATCTCGGGCCGGCACGTGTCTGCTGAAAAAATTAAGCCCTGACTCAGATACCGTGAAGCTGTCCGATGCCAATCTCTATGCTGGACATGTTTGAAGTTATAAGGGGAGGGGGAGGCTTTGAGACCTATAGCGGCATGGCTGTGTTCTCGAATGATCCACCAAAACTAATAATAAATCCAAACATGTCACATTTCTTTATTGATGTTGTCAAATTAGCATCGGCTCGTGACGCACATTTATACTTATTCTCGCAAAAGACACATTCATTGACAATGGCTCATATTTTATCGGCTTCGTTTAAATTTTTATATCGGGTCGGTAGGCCCGCTAAAATTTTTTTATCGGTCCGGCCCGGCAAGCCCAATGATTTTTTTTGCCTGCCCGTTGAAAAAACTGTCCTAATTCTGCCGGCCCGGCCCTTTTGAAAGTGCACCCACATTTTGCCGTCCCGGGCCCGTGCAGACCTCTAGGCTGAGGCACTATATGTTTCCATCTTCATTCTCTTTTGCGACAAATTTTTCTGATTCTTTCTAAGCTTTAGGCCACGAAAGCTGAGACAAAAGCGCAGAGAAAAAAGTTTTCACCCGCATAGAGAATTTATATTTCTTTCTCCTCGGATTGCAGAAACAAGCAAATAGAAACTACGCTGTTAAAAAAAAGAGAGAGAGAGAGAGAGAGAAACTCCCAGAAATTAGGTAGTATTTTAACTAGAGGTCTGCACGGGCCCACATTTCCAGGCCCGGCCCGATACAAAAATCAAATGTTCGGCCCGGACCCGTCTCGGCCCGTAAAAAAAATTATATTGGCCCGGCCCGCCCGAAAAAAAAAATTAAAAGTTCGGCCCGAGTGAATTTCTACAAAACATTCATTTTTACTTCGAATTGGTTAAAAATTTGTCTCGTACGAGGATTTCTGACCAAAAATATTTATCTTTTTTTTCATGTCATCTTCATTCATCATTTTTTCATATAATCTTCATTTTTATAGAAGTGCCGCAGTCTGCGATATTTATTTTTTTAATGAATCTCTATTTCTTGTATGCAAATGTTTCAGTTATCATTAATATTGTTAATCCATATTCCATGTATAGAAGTGTTAAAAATCTGAAAAATGCTATGTAGTAAAATCTTCTAAGACGGAATTGCATAGAAAAGAAAAAAAAATGCATTATAGACAAGTTCCCTTCTTAGCAAGTGTAAATGTACTATATATTCTTTTCTTACTTATTAGTATATTAATTTTGCATGAATCAAAACGTTTTTCAGTTTAAAAGAGGGTTCCGTCATAGACAGGTTCCTTTTCGCACATTTTACTATATTTTAATTTAGCTATATTTTAATATGCGTAGAAATCTACTATTCTTTAAAAATAATAAATTTTAATGTTTAAGTGTAGAATAATGGCGATTCAAAAATGTATGCATTTTTTCCAAAATTTTTTGCGCCTGGCCTTATTTAACAGACCTTTAAATGGTCCAGGCCACGCTGAGACAATGATTTTCATACGGGCTGGCTCAAAACTAGGACTGAAAATTTCAGGCCGTAAAGACTAGGAATGGAACCAGACCGGGCTCTGTACAGAAAAATTAAGTTAGGCCCGCGGCCCGAGCCTTCAGAAAAAAGTATGGCCCGGCATGCCCGAATAGAGTGGAGAGCAGACCCGGCTCGGCCCGAGTGCCGTGAATGAAAATCGGCCTGTGCAGATCTCTAATTTTAACGTCTTCAGTTCCGAAGCTAAAATAATAATACAAATGCTTATTCATTGATTTTTTCCAAACAGAATGATATCGTAAATGTCAGAAAAAATATCTTTCCTGAAATTGATCCTTTAGGTGCTTAGTAATTTAGGTTAAAAAATGGATCTAAAACTACAAATCCCCTTAAAAACACCAATTTAATAACCGTTACCCTAAATTAACACCATCACAAATTTAAAAGCTTTAAACAAATAAATAATCTTCAAATCCTCAAAAATTTTTATTGAAAAATATTTAAGTTAAACACTTATGAAAATTTCTCACTTTCTTGGTCATACTGTCTTGTGGGCATTTTTAGGAATTTTGCAAACTTATATGAAAATAACATTTATTTTATGTGGGAATCAGCTTAAAAGTTGCCAGTTGTTCGTTTGCTTTGAACGCAAAAAACATTTAGCTATTAAGAAGTGATGTGAAAATGTAAAAAAATCGGACATTATAATTTTTATAAGGAAAAGAACAGAGGTCCCCGTATGGGGACTCAGACGTAAGAGGTTATAGTGGTATTTTAAATGCAACTTTTTGACCTACCGTTACAAAAACAAATTGCAGTAAATATTGTAATTCTCAAAAGGTTTTATTTTGCCACAATATTTTTCAACTGATGTTTTTAGTTTTACGAATTTAACTAACTTGATGAACTAATTAAACTGATTCTGCTTTTATTTGTTTTCTCCTAATTTTTTCTTTATTCTTGTTCCTTTTTTTCAGATTTCGTTTTTAAAATACAATTCTGCTTATGTGTATGTGCGAACGGGGGGATGACCCGGCACCCAGGGCACCCCCCCCCCCTCAGCTGCGTGCATGCTCGTAATTTAGTTTGCATTTTGGGGCTTATGTATACCATTACCCTGAAAATAATTTGCTTACGTATTTTTCGATTTTTCTCCTCTACTTAATTCCCTGCTTTATTCAATGATCCCGAGTTGTTCGTTATTCGGAGGTTTTACTGTATTTAGATATTAAAGAATTGCTGCAAGACAATGTTATCTAAATTCCATATATATATATATACATTTTTGTATCAAACGACAAACAAAATTTCCATTTGACGCCCTCTTCGACTTTCGTTCTGGGGCCTGGGGCAAATGCCCCCTGCCCTACCCTAGAAAACTACTATCCCGGAACATCTACCCCGAAAAAGTTAAAAAATTGCCCCCCATTCCCGGGTGACAATTAAAACTCCCTCGGAATTCCCTCCCTCACTTCTTTAATTTTTTTATACGCTTTAAATAATATATATCAGATTTAAAAATTTGCTTGCGTTCACCTTCACCTCCCTCGTATTTTAAACACACTCAGTCGATATTAACTTGTAATATATTAGAATGTAATCTAAGTTATATTTAAGAAATATATAATTAGACTTGACCTACAATCCATTACAGGTTAACTGGATTATTCAATTAAAAACGTAATCAAAATCATCGCGTAATCGGTTACAAATTAATCTAATTAAAATTTAAAAGGTTAAATAAGAATTGATTTGTAATCCATTACACGATTATCGGATTATACAATTCAAAAGCTTAATTGAAATTACTTTTCAGTGCGCTGCATGTTTATCAATTGCATTGTGAGGTGATTATAATGTATTTTAATCTATAATTTCATTACTTTTCCATCAGATTCTGCCCAACACTGGTCATATCCATTAAAAAATTTTCATATTTTATCGGTTTCGTTTAAATTTTTAAATCGGGTTGGACAGCCCGCTAATTTTCTTTCTTTCTTTTTTTTTTTTTTTTTTTTAGCCTAGCCTGCCCTTTAAAAATATGTCCTAATTCTGCCGGGCCGGCCCGTTTGAAAGTTCCCCTTTATTACGCTGGCAGAGCCCGATTAACAGGGCCGAAACTAGCCTTTTTTGCGCCCGAGGCAAAAATGAATTTTGGCGACCCTCCACCCCCCCCTTCTTCCTCAAAGTATATTTACAAAGAGAATTTTACTAATTTTCTAATGGCCGACTTATTTTAAAATTTAAAATATGTAATCATAAAATATGTAATACTGAACTACGTAAATTGAGTGTGACGTTTGTTGCAATTATAGTTCGTTTCCATAAAATAATTCGCATGTATTACCGGCTATTTACAGTGTTTGCTTATACAGTAGCGTTCCGATTATCCGAATACCGCTTAACCGAGTTTCCGCTTTCACCGAGTTATTTTCTTCTGATGGACTGATGTCTTCTATTCTTATGAAACCGCCATTATAAATGAAGTGTTAAGTGAAGATGAAAGAGCAGTCGTAAAAAGTTAGAACTCTGATTTTCTGGTCAGAATGGGAAGAAAAAAAATGGCCATAATTTTTTTTTTTTGAAAAAAAAAAATTATGGCCATAAGAGCAACATAATTAACTTGATTTTTTGTAAAATCTTTTCAAAAAGCCCTGCTAAGATGTACACTTATATCGTACTTTCTAAAAGACGCTTTCGCTAACCCTAAATTGGTTTCATCATGGATACAATTTTTTTTATCTAAAAATGTTGCAAGATTCTAAGGGCCAGATTTACTTACATACACAACAAGAATCTTTAAAAAAAGGATTTTAACGCAAATTAATCACGTAACATTTGTATAAGTTCTGCTATAAATTAATTAGAAGTTTCCGGACGTACACAAGCTACTTGGGTATATTTGCTTTCTTCATCTGCAAATTGATTGATTCATTGGTTAAAGTACAATTTACGAGTCATTCAGATTGAATCATTCGTTTATCGTATCTTGTTTGTGATATTTCTATCATACAACTTTTTCAAAGGTAACTTTTGTATCAGTATATGCCCCAGTTTTTTAAAGGTTCATTAAAATTAAGTATTTGGTTAAGCTATTTAAATGATCTATTTAGTCATGGGCGCACTGTATATGAAATAGCCACACTTATTTTCCGGGCTAATGACACCCAGTGTTGAATAGACTCTAGTGGAAACGTCACGATATCACGTGACACCTTGGATACGCCCAAAGCCGCCTCAAGACTACAAGCCAAACACGAGGTTTCGTGACGTCACGACGCGGGGCTTAGATCAGCCGTGAAGAGCACATGTGTTATTTAAAACATATTAATTCTTTCCTCTATATACCAACTTATTATCACAGCATATGGGAAAAAAATAAAAACTTATAGTTTAAAGACGCTAATTAAGTGCTTTTTAATCAATTTCGATCACTCGAAACAATAATAATAACGATAACACAAAAACAAAATTTATGAAATAATATCACTGTGTCAGTCAAAATGTGCACTTAATTAAAGTTACATTAAAGAAAATTGGTTGGTTAATGAAAAAAAAAATCGAAGTATTAAATGTAATTTAGTGAACAGTTTTCATTATTTATTCTACTTTGAAATTTACAAAAATATCAATCTATTTTCTATATATTCTAAAACAAGACATTAATAAATATATATAAGCGAAATCTACAAATATGTATATAATATATATATATAAACATATATATGTAGTTTTAAACACATAGAGAGAATTACTTTGCTTTCAATTATTTCATTTTTAAAAATAAATAAATAAATACCAATATTCTGTCAACCAAAACCCACATTTAAAATTAAATTAAAGTGGATGAAAAATGATTGTTAAATGAAAACAAATTCAAGTTGTATGCTATTTTTATTATTCATTGTGGCTTGAAATTATACAATAAATATCCTATTAAATATTTAGTGATTTGAAACATGCAAAGGAGTATAATAAATTTAATATAAAGAAATAGTAAAACTACAGAGTGCATGAAATTAGGTAACAACACAGATAAATTTTTCTTACTGTAAACTTTACTTAGCAGAAATGGGTAATTTTCACATAAAATCGATTAAATTGAAAAAACATAAAGCTCTCATAATAAAACAAAACAAGGTCATGAAACAGAAAATTATTATTTTCTTAATTTTTGTATTAGTTTAAGATATTATGCAAGGTACAAGCAATACAGTTTTTTAAAAGTGTACTGAAACCTGGTGAGAACAAAAGAAAGAAAGAAAACACTTTCATCAATTGGAATTGAAATATTCCTAACATATATTTATTTTGTTCAGATATTCAAGAATTAAGATTTTGGGTTGGGTTGATTGTTGACGGCCGATTATCTACTCGAGGGATATAGGCCCTAGGAAGAGTGCCCTTCGTGGGAGTCTTTTTAAGGGAACCTAACCCGTATTTACGCATGGAAAATCCAAGGCTTCGAAGAAAACCACGAAAACTTCGAAACGGTTAGGCCGACGGGCGCGATTGGGTTCGAACCCAGCACCTCCCGTCTACCAGCTTCGAGAGCAGAACCTCTCAGCCACTGTTAAGATTTTGGACTTTGTACTATATATCATTAGAAAACTAATGATTTAAATTTTATTATAACAACTTAGTATTACATTGTTTTCAAAAGAAATTCTTCATACACGTTTTTCTCATAACGAGTCAAGTTGAAGTCATTTATTATGGACCAATTGGGGGTTTTTTTTAGACACCTTATAACACAAATAGAAAAACAAATAAAAGTTTGCAAACAAATACTCCTTTGCAACAAATCCATGATTTTTTCTACTATTATTCTACTAATATTTTTTCATAAAGTTGTGACCATCTTTTTGTGATACCCTGTATACAAATGTAAATAGTACCTGGTACGAAATTTATGCATGCATACAATACGTATGAAGTTTAGCACTAACCACTTATGCATTATTCGCGAATAATTTCTACGGGATTTCTAGATAAAAGGGGGGTCCCAGAATGGTGCTTGCTCCGAGGACCTAGATAGACAAAGTCGAGTCCTGACTACACAGAAAAGTAAATTTATAATTATGTAACAATAATTTTATTTATTGTTATTTTTAATTAAACGTTAAAAGTTATATAAAAACACACAAAATTTTTGCGAATTCGGAAGGGGGGGGGGGGATAAATTGTTTACAGTCATTGTAAAAATAAAGATATTCAGACACATCATTCCCATATCTGCAATTGTCATGTATAAGCATGCACTGTGTAACAAATATTATAAAATGAATTTTTATTAAGAGTTTAAGATTAAACAACACCAATAAATTAGTATGTATATTGATCGGGCTTTAAAAGAAATAAACAAGATAACAATGTTATGCATCCATAGAAATTATGATGAAAGTTTAAATTTTTAAGTATGAAAATATCTATAAAAATACATAAATTTTGGTATCAAATTAAAGCCCAATCAATTCTGCCTACAGAATAATCAGAGTTACTATTCTCACGACCAGTGTTTTCTAATAAAAGTCGATCATTAAAAGTCACTCTAATGAAAGAAAGCAGAACAAATTAAAAAGATAGGAAGGTGTGACAAGTTATAAATTACATAATAATTAAGCTTGTAATTAAGACTTTTGACTAAAAATGTTTTAGCATGATTAGTATACAAGAAACTCAGTCTGACATAAATTTCAGCTATCTGGTGCCAGTATTTCAGAGTAAATAAAGTCAGAAGTTTTAATCGAAATTATTGAATAGCAAGAAAGGTAAAGTTTAAACTAATAATATTTATGCTGTACTTACTGTATACAAAACTTCATCAGTTTTCAGTGGTAAATTTCTGAGTAATAATAATTTTAAAGTTTTTTTTTTTACTAATTTTCTTAAATTAAATGAACTGATTAAAATTTGCACTTGAAAGTTTAACAGTTGAGGTAGAAAAATATGTCACATAGGACATTAAAATTTCAAGTGAATCGGACAAATAGCTTCCAAATTATAAGGCAAAATGTGCTGGCGCCAATAGAATTGTCTAGCAGATATTGAAATCAGATTATTTTGACAAATTAATAAAGGCTATAATTAAACAATGGAAACTTTATTAATCAATAACTTTTCAGATAATTCACCTATTCATACTCAAGCCCCAATTTTTAGCAAATTACGAGAGACAGGGAATGATGTAAGTCTCGACACGATCTTATCATTTTTTCCATTTTAAATTATTACTGTATTTAAATGAAACAGAACTAGATTAATATCGTTATAATTTGAAAATAAACTTACTTTAAAAAGAATACGTTCTTTGCTTCCGAATAAAAAACACGTTGTACTTTAATTCTAAACAGCCAGATACAAACGCTCCTCGTTGGCGCCAGCCCCGGACCGTTACGTCACATATGAGGGGGAATGAAATTGTGTCTGGCTTGATAGTCTTTAGGCGGCTTTGATACGCCCTAGTCGCGTTCCATACAGGGGCGTGCCGAAGGCTGTTTTAGTGGGAGGGTGTGAACTGAATTTTGCCGACTGCAAGATCGGGAGTGAGTAACAATTTAAGAATGTTGAAGTACTTCGGAATTTATGTTTCTATAAATAAAACTGCATGCTGTTGTGTAATGTAAGTGTATAAATTTTAAAATACATAAAAAAGACAAATATGTTTATATGATCTTGCTTGCTAAAAATAAGACATATATTAGTATAAGAGACTAAAAATTATCCTTCTGCATTTTTAAATTATCGCCCGCCTATCCTTCAGAATAGCCCATTTTCCAGCTACACTGTCTAAATCCAACATGTCAGTTATGTCTGTTTCACAGGTTAATAGCATTAGTTCGTCCAGTCGCTCTTCCGACATGGTGGTACGCAAGTAATTTTTTACTAACTTTAACCTGCTGAAACTTCTTACATTACTTGCCACAGTTACTGGAATAATTAAGGCCAACTTGTAGGCCAAAGAAAGGTTAGGATACAAATGAGCCTTCCCCACAAGTTTTTGCGCTGCCGCGTTAATTGCATACCTGCCAACCTTTGAAAATGAGAAATCGTAGCACACGAAATTTAAATTAATCTGGAGGTTGGTTGGTTGGTTTTTCGTGTTTCACATCCATCTTTTGACATTCGTAAAAGGAAAATAAGGTTTCCGTTTTTCAACTCAATATAGTAAATTTTTTCCTCTGAAAATTTTTATATGATTTTTAGAGTTTAGTTTCGTTTCGCAGCATTTTTTTTTTACATTTGTAAAAGGAGCCTGGTTTCAATTTTTTAGCCCAGTGCAGTAAATTTTCACGGAATTCGCGATTTTTTCCCCGCCATCATTTCAGGATATTCACAATTTTTTCTCACAATCGTAATTCGAATTTTCCTATCACGATTCTTTGTTGAAATCCACACTTTTTACCATGAACTTTTGACAAAATTCGCATTTTTTACGCGATCCTTTGACGAATTTTGCGTTTTTTTACCATAATCCTTTGACTAAATTAGTGTTTTCTTTCTGCGATCTTTCGGTGAAATTTGCGTTTTCTTACTAATCTTTCGATAAAATTTGCATAATCTTACTGATCTTTTGATGAAATTCGCGTTTTCTTTCTGCGATATTTTGACAAAATTCACGTTTTTACTCTGATCCTTTAACGAAATTTATTTTCTTCTGCGACCAATTGACAAAATTGATTTTTTTTACACGGTCATTTGTCGAAATTCGCGATAGTTTATCGCAAATTGTGCGATTTTGCACGCTATTTCAAACCTTGCCCCTCAAGGAACCCCCTCCGAATTTTGAAAATGGTACCCTTGTTTCTAAGGAATGGAATTCCTGTATAAATATTTACAAAAACACGATTAGAGTGTTTTATGTCAAGAAGTTTTTTTGCAGCCCAGAATTTTTTTTTTCTCATGAGCATTTTTTAATATTCAAATTTTCGGACTAATGGCCAATTTTTTAAAACTTTCGGAAATGAATACTTGGAAATTTCGGAACAGAATCACTCCTGAAAAATATGCTGAACAGGATAAAAATCGCAACTAGAAACAAAAAATGCTTTTGTGTTTTTTGCAAAAAATCGTAGTTTAAGACCAATTTTCGTAGCATTGTAGTTCACAGGTCCAAATCGTAGCAACTACGATTTTTTCGTAGCAGTTGGCAGGTCTGTAATTGTATCCGATTCAGAACTAGCTATTTCTGAGGACATGAGATCAGTTTCACATTCCAAGTTATCTACATCTTTGAGAACATCAGGGAATAATTGACATAGTTTAGAAATGTCCTCGGTAGAGCTATACTTGATCCTAGATGCAAGGAGACAGGCCATTGGTTTAACTTTTTCAAATACTAACTTATGAATGTCTCCAAATGCAGTTGTAAGCCGATCTACCACCTTCAAAATTTCTGCTTTAAAATAATTCTCTCGTGTAAACAGAACTGCAGTTTCAGGATTTTCGTCGATATTCAATGGAGGCCTCCGTCGCCTGTGCCGCAAATTGAACCCATAATTTTGATATATTCCATGTGTCTTGCAGATGTTGTCAGCTTCCTTAAGGATGTTTTTTATTGCCGCTGCGCCATCATTCCGGAGTTTCTGAATGCTTTCGTAAATTTTCTGCATTGTGTCGGTTCCCTCTAAAATGTTCAGGTCTTCACGTTGCAATTGCTCTGTCGCTAATTTGGTCTTAAACACAGTTGTTTTAATTGCAAGTAAAGAAACAATGAAATCGTATGACACCATTTTGCTTCTTAACCCTGCCGCCTTAGCTTGAGCATCCTTGTCAACCTTCATGTCTTCAGAAATAATTTGCAGAGTATGAATGACGCATCATAGGACGATAAAATAGCTCTGACTGAATACGCTCGCATAGTCCATCTTGTCTTCGACAAAGATTTCAAGGTAAGACTCTTCTGAAGAACTTCCATTTTTTCTCTCAGTATGCCAAATCGCTTTGTACTCAGTGAAAAGAAGTTAGAGATCCTGAATACTGTCATAGAACAATTTGATTATATTGCTTTCTTCGCACGCATGTTCAACACATAAATTCACTTTATGCGCGAGGCAGGGTATGTATAAAATAGATCTAGCTGCTATTTCTGAAAGTTTTGATTAACAGCCTACATGTGGCCGGACATAGATGACGTGTTGTTGTAAGACTGTGCACGAGCTTGGGAAAGCGATATTGCAACTGACTGTAGAATTTCAGAAATAAGCTTAGCCATTCCTTCGCCTGTTTTATCCAGATAATCTTTTAGTTTTAACAACCTTTCTTCTGGCTGAAACTTTGAGGTCACGTATCGGATTACAATTGAGAGCTGGTCAAGATGAGAGAGATCGGGTGTGCTATCAGCCATAACGCTAAAAAATCCACAACTTTTGACATTTGCAACTATTTTTTCACGGACACATGATCCAAGAACCCCAATAAAGTCGTTTTACGACTTATTACTAAGATAGTTGGCATGGCATGGGCGAAGATGATTATCATCAATCCAGTTTCTTAAAGTTGGAATCCACCTGGCCATTAATCTAATGAGCTAATGTAGTTACCGCTGTCACTCTCTCGTCCCCGAAATGCAAGTGCTTGACGACTAGATATCTGGTGCAGTCTAGAAGTATATTAATAATCTCTCTGTTTCTTAGCCGAATTTGCACCGCGTTAGCTGCTGCCTCTCTACGTTGACTAGATAGAAAGTTGTCAACCTGTTTACTTTTTTGGGCCAAATTATTTAATTTATACACTGCAGCTCTGTGAGCATTGCTCGTAAAATGAGCCATTAACTTGCCTTTACGGTTTTGTCCTCGGCCTTTCATCTTATGCCATACACGAATACCAACACTGATCCAAGCTTTTTCTGCGTTTTAGTCCCCGGGCCACCAGAGCAAAGTGAACACGCAAAACAAAATGCGACATCCAGTTGGTCGCTGTATTCTAAATATGGATATTCTTTATACCAGCAGGAGCTAAACTTATTCGGACACTTTTACATTTTTGTTCGGAAATTCATGAAACTGGCAGGTGTTCTTATTCAGAAACTTTGTAATCCAAATACGTATAAATATATATATATATATATATATATATATATATATTTATTTATTTATTTATTTATTTATTTTTGTTAAAGGCTTTCAGAAAATACTGTCAAAGTCGACGTTTTGAACCGATTTCAAGAGGAAGCAGAGCTAAATAATAATCATGCAAAAGTATTCCTTTCTTGAAAGATTCAAGAAAGATTAAGTACTCTTTTATTGAAAATTTCAAGAGAACATGGACGACCCCCCCCCCTCTCTCTCCCTGCGACAAAAAATAATATTTTTGTTTGAGTCTACAAATAGTCATAGACACTAAAAATTTTGGACACATTTAGAACCAACCTGAAGAGTGATGATGCTTAAATGCTCTAATTTAGGAATTTTCAACGAATGAGGTTTAAAGATCGTCGCCCCCACCCACTCACAAAAAGAGTAACACGTATTTTAAGCATGATTACTATTCCAGATGTACCTGTCTACAAAATTCATGTGTCTATGACAATTTGAAGAATGAAACCGGCTTTTTTCTGGGGGGGGGGGGACGATACAGGAGCCTTTTCAAAAGATAATTTTACATCTGGGTGATCTGTTTGAATATGACTATGCAGGCCTCTAATAGAAATACAGAAATATCTACATATTGTACATTGTTTTCATTCGGATGAAATTTTCTTATATGGCGATATAAATTTATTTTTTTCTGTGAAATGTGTGTGTAGGTGATCACAGTGTGTGCATAAAATTTTCACTGAATTATTCGCCATCATGCGACAAAAACAAACTTTTACAAATCGCACTTCTTCTGTGTCCGTGACTTCATCTTTTAAATGCAGCAACCTCAAATAACTAGCGCCAAATCCAGAGCCAAGAGGTCACCAAATTCTAAGAATCAGTCCATAGCAGCAGGGAGCAATTAAAAATGCTACATGGGAAAACTTACAATAGATATTTCAACAACCTCCCCCTCCCCCTTCCTTTCACGAAAGTCTCAAATTCTCAGAAACGCATTCCTTCTCTCTATTTATCACCTCCGCTCTCTGACAAACCCTCCCTCCCACACAGAATCATACACAATCTTCCGTCAGAAGTTCTTTCTTTTACCCTTTAAAGACGGACAACAGAGAATTGAAATGATACTGACGACGGGAGAAGGGACTTTTTTGCAGGGTGTGTTCTTAACTTTCCGACTATTCTAAATTTTACCAACTCTTCCAAATAAGTGGGGGTGGTGTTACACCCCCAACACCCCCCCGCTAGGCACGCCCCTGGTTCCATACAAACCGTCGCTAAGGTGATTGTCCATTTGATTTGCATAGAGTGTTGCTGGAAGTTTTAAATTTCTCTTAAAAAGATAATTTAAAGGCTATTAATAAAGAATTATTAAAGTGAAAATGTCGCGGAAAAGCGTTGTGAAACTACATGCAATTTATGAGTTTTTTGCAGATGAGATTAAATTAGTAAAACGTGGAGAAAATGCATATGAATCAAAGCATGTGGAAAACTATTTTTTCGATGGCGAATCTCACATTGATGGCCAAGTGCATGCTAGCATGAAAGACAAAATCTACAATGTTGAGGCAAGTATTGTCTATTCTTAGGCACATAATTCATTAGAATTTCTAAATTTAATGCTACTGTTATATTTATTTAACTATTGAGTTCCTTAATCACACTTTATCTTACTTATTTAACAACGATAATAAGCTAGTTTATTTGTTTCGTGTTTTTCTTTTTATCTATATTATTTGTTTGTATATTGTTTGACAGTTAAATTTTGTTATCACAATCTCATGAGAGATGTTATTAGCTGCATATATTTTTAAATATTGAGTTTCATAATCTTGTTTTATCTTACCTATTTAGCGATGATAATAAGCTAGTTTGTTTTGTGATGTTTCTTTTTATGTATATATTATTTGTTTTTATATCGTTTGACAGTTAAATTTTGTTATCAAAATCTGTTGAGAGATGTTTTAAGTCGCTGAATCAAATGTAGCAATTATCTAGCATATAAACAATCTATTTATGCAGGGACTGATCTACAAATTGCTCCCTCACATTAAAAAGAATTATGTACACCACTTATTTTATTACAGAAGCTGCATAAAGTTTCTATTTTGTTATTTAGTAACTTATATATTAAAACTTCCAAACTAAAGCTACAGAAAAAAATGAGAACAAAATTAAGATTTGTGTGTAAACATTAATGAGTCTTGTACTTTAAATTTGGATGTGTTTTTTCAATATTCCTCATAACATTAAAGAGTTAAAATTTTAGAAACTCATATTTAGAATTTCCTCCCCCCCCCCCCTCCTTATTTCGAGGTCCCTAAATCAGTCTCTGTTTATACAATTATGCAAAATACAAATTCACGTATGTTAGAACGTTATATAATATGTGAATTTGTTACGTGAAAGAATTTGTTAATTCTTTCAACTGTATGTTTTTAATTACTATAGGGGAAAAAAGCATTTACTAGTTGAAATTATTATTTTTGAAAATAAAATTTTGACTCTTGAATATTATTGAGTTAGAATTTCTATTATTAACTTATGCTAGAGTCAGATGGGGTAAAATGGGTATGAAAAGCACTATTTTTTCATTCAATGCTTGTTTTCATTGAAACAAAAATATTCAATACAAATTTCTTTGTGTTTATTTATGCAACTGATGTCTTGGCAAAGTATTTATATAGTTGCTAATTTTTTTTTTTAATTTTAAATAGTAGCGATATTTTTTTGTTTTGTATACACTTTTTATATCTAAAGTGGGGTAAAATAGGTATTGATTGAATAATAAATTATTTTCTAAATTTACTGGAAATCTTATTTTAAGCTTTTATTTTAATTATATGAAGGAAGTTACACAAAATTAATTGAAATGTCAACTAAATTTTTTAAAATTTGAAATATGTAGTGACCACAGTTGTTGAAATGTGGTTCCTTTTAAAATTTTCCTAATTTGAGATTTGGTAAACACATCTGTGTCATTTTGTTCGGGAAATATAAAAAAAATCACCAATTCTTGACATTGTTATGGACTTCACTTTGAATTCCTCTCCTCCTGCCTCCACGCCAATAATTTGTCCATTGAATTCAGCAACAAACATTTTTTTTTTTTTTTTTTTTTTTTTTTTTGCATATTTCACTTTAACCCACTTGCCTGGTAAAATTTCAGATATTTTCATCCTATTAGAAATTGTACAAGTAGAGTGTGTAATTGTGGATGATGGGGATCTTTTTTTCTTATTTTGGTTGGTTGGGGCTTTAAATTTTCCTTCTTTTCTAAACGGTCGATTTCTTTTTGTAAGAGACGTTGCGCCACTTCATCATGTGTCAAAATATCACCACCTTTACTCTGTACTCATTTCCCTTTACATATTGCATTTTCTAATGCATTTTTTGTGCCATATGACTGAGAAGGAGAAATTGCTGTCAGAATAGCACATTTTAAATCTTTGCAAGGAGAGGAAATCATATTATCACTCATAGATTGTATTGAATCCACATACTTTTGTGTGGCCCTGTAAATCCTATAAATCCTACCATTTTCAATAGAAAACATGTTGTAGTGTACTTTAATAACATAGATAAATTCGATTGAGATCGAAAAAGTAAAACATCACTAAAACATATTTCATAGAATTTCCTACTTATAATGTTGCTGAATATTTTTGTGGGACCCTGTAATTTCTCCAAAAAGCAGCAATATCATCCCTGTCAATTACATTTTAATTGGATCGATTAGTTAAGCCTAACTTATACCCATTTTACCCCACCACACAAAAAATTTAATAACAAAAAAAGTATTTTAAATATTACTTTCCAATTTTTTCATAAACTTTACTTCAGAATCTTTACTAATTGAAACTATAAAAAATATTTGTAGAATAATTTTCAAAAATATAGATTTTTAAGGGTTTTTCACTATCACAATTGAAACACCCACATTCTACGGATGAAAACATGGGTATATCCTGTTGCTATATACAACACAGAAACTTTTTGAAGGAATAGAAATGTTGTCAACTAATGTCTGAAGATATATTTAAAAATTAAAACCTCTCTCTTAAATGTAACATTTGTTATATGCTAAAATATCAATTCCTACCCATTTTACCCCACCAGACCCTATGCATTCATCCATTTATTAAAAAAGTTATCCATTTGTCCAGCAAACTTGTGTATAAACAAAAATATTGACTATAACTTTTTTTTTTAAACTAATACTCTGTATGGATATAAAGTCAATCTTGCACCCAGATTGTATTTTCTTATTATAGTATATTTTTAGAAGAAGTTGCTATTAGAAGTTTTAAAACGGTTCATTGATCTAATGAAAATTAATAATATTGCTTTTATTCTTATATGTGCTTAACTTAATAACTATAATTAAAGCAATTTTTTTTTGACTTAAACGAAAGCTTGATAACTTGAAAACTTTATAAAGTTTTTTTTTTTTTTTTAATCTCATTCACAAATACAGAGGGGAGGGCAGCAAAACTAAGGGTCACCAAATTTCATTTCGTCTTGGGCTGTTAAAAACCTAAACATGCCTTTGTGCTCATTTTGCCCCGCCATGTAAAAAAAAAATATTTTAAATATTAGTTATTTGTCATAAATTTTACTTTGGAATTTTACTAACTGAAACTATAAAAAAAAATTGTATAATAATTCTAAAATATATAGCTTTTTAGAGGGTTTTCATTATTGTAATAGAAAGTCATACTAATAGAATAATCCAAATAAGGGCATATCCTTTGAAATACATAACATACAAACTTTAGAAGAGGAATAGAAACATAGCCAACTGATGATTAAAAACATATTTTAAAACTGGAACCTATCTTAAATAAGCTTTGTTCGGTAACCAATTTTTTTATTAATTGCAGATTGTGCTACAAGAAGATGGCGGGATAAAATGTGCAGAATGCATATGTCCAAGAGGACGTGTGAAATGCCATCATATGGCTGCACTTTTGATATGCTGCCACCATAACATATCAGTTACAGATGCAGCATGTCAATGGTCAGTTCCAAAAAAAGGGAATGACACATCAGTTCAAACGATTGATGAAATGTATCCCGTTCCTGCAAATCAGAAGGAATATGTTTGCGTAAAAATAGAAGACCGAGAGAAATTAAAATCCTCTATTTATGACAAAGTAAAAAACATAAAGTCAACCTGTGTTTGTTGGATTTTACCACCTGAGCCAGTTGCTGAAGACAGTGTCAGTCAAGATATTTCCAGAATTATATTTTCTGCAGAATTTTGCAATGTAGAAAATAAAAGAGCTTTTTTAGAAGAAAAATTAAAATTAAATGAAGCTCAAATAAAAGATATTTGTCATGAAACAATTAGGCAGATGTATAATGAAAATTGGAGCATGATGCGAAAGTATCGACTTACAGCGAGTAATTTTGGAAAGGTGCTAAGTGCAGCTTCGAAAAACAAATATCCAATTTGTTTGTTCAAACAAATTTGCGGCGAGTACAAGTTGGATGGCATAAAAAGCATAATGTGGGGGAGAGAGAGAATGAGAAGTCTGCAGTATCATCCTCATGGAACATACAAAAAAGAATGTCCTGGCAACAGGGTTGCGGCTCCATGAAAGTGGTGTTTTGGGAGCTAGCCCAGATGGCTTATTAGAAAGTGAAAATGCAATTATTGAAGTTAAATGTCCTTATAAATTCAGGGAGTTTGGTCTTCCTGAAATTTTAAGTGACAAAAAGTACATAATTTATATGGATGAAAACAATAATTGTGTTATCAATAAAAATCATGACTATTATGGCCAAATTCAAGGCAATCTCTATATTTGCAAAAAAGATGTTTGTTATTTAATCTTATGGACGCCCAAGACGACAGTCATCTTCCCAGTTTCGAAAGATGAGTCTTGGGCACCAAATATGGAAATTTTATTAGATTTTTATTTTGATAGATTATTACAATACATTACCAATAAAAAGTAAATTTTATAAATAATTTAATTATCTTAAAATGATGAATTGTAATATTATATAATTGTTATTATCATTCACATTTCTATGCTGCTAATGCACAAGTCATTATGAATGTTTGCTATAAAGTTATTATAATTTCATTTTTAATTGCTAAAATTCTTTTTGAACAGCCAATTCTTATTAAGGTATATTATATATTTTTATAAACATATATTTCAGTTAGCTAATGTTTTGCAATGTTAGCATACTGCTTAATTTTTATGCACTGAGTTTATTGCTGCAAGTATGCATTTTCATAGTGTATTATCATTTTGATTTCTATTGATGTAGTTACATGATGCCTTTTTGTAAGAAATTCTCCTTGATGCTGCAAGATTATCATCTCTCTTGGTCTCTATTAAACTTCATACTTAAAATGATCATATTATTGTACTACTGTTAAATTAATTAAGTATAATGTCATATAATTTTATAAATATATATTTTGGTTAGCTAATGTTTTGCAACGTTAGCATACTGCTTAATTTTTATGCACTGAGTTTATTGCTGCAAGTGTGCATTTTCATAGTGTATTATCATTTTGATTTCTACTTATGTAGTTACATGTTGCCTTTTTGTAAGAAATTCCACTTGATGCTGCAGGATTATCATCTCTCTTAGTCTCTATTAAAATTCATATTTAAAATTATCATATTATTGTACTACTGTTAAGTTAATTATGTATAATGTCATATATTTTTATAAATATATAGTTCGGTTAGCGAATGTTTTGCAACGTTGGCATACTGCTTAATTTTTATGCGCTAAGTTTATTGCTGACACTGTTCATTTTCATAGTGTATAATAATTTTGAATTCTACTTATGTAGTTTTACATGATGTCTTTTTTAAGAAATTCCACTTGATGCTGCAGGATTATCATCTCTCTTGGTCTCTATTAAAATTCATATTTAAAATTATCATATTATTGTACTACTTTTAAGTTAATTATGTATAATGTCATATATTTTTATAAATATATAGTTCGTTTAGCGAATGTTTTGCAACGTTGGCATACTGCTTAATTTTTATGCGCTAAGTTTATTGCTGACACTGTTCCTTTTCATAGTGTATAATCATTTTGAATTCTACTTATGTAGTTTTACATGATGTCTTTTTTAAGAAATTCCACTTGATACTGCAGGATTATCATCTCTCTTGGTCTCTATTAAAATTCATATTTAAAATTATCATATTATTGTACTACTGTTAAGTTAATTATGTATAATGTCATATATTTTGGTTAGCTAATGTTTTACAACGTTAGCACACTGCTTAATTTTTATGCGCTAAGTTTATTGCTGCAACTGTGCATTTTCATAGTGTATAATCATTTTGATTTCTACTTATATAGTTACATGATGCCTTTTTGTAAGAAATTCCACTTGATGCTGCAAGATTATCATCTCTCTTGGTCTCTATTAAACTTCATACTTAAAATGATCATATTATTGTACTACAGTTAAGTTAATTGTGTATCATGTCATATATTTTCAGAAATATATTTTTTGGTTGCGCTAATGTTTTGCAACGTTGGCATACTGCTTAATTTTTATGCGCTAAGTTTATTGCTGCAACTGTGCATTTGCATAGTGTATTATCATTTTGATTTCTACTTATATAGTTACATGATGCATTTTTGTAAGAAATTAAACTTGATGCTGCTTCATATTTAAAATGATCATATTATGGTACTACTTTTAATTTAATTATGTATAATGTCATATTTTTATAAATATATATTTCGGTTAGCTAATGTTTTGCTACGTTAGCATAATGCTTAATTTTTATGCACTAAGTTTAATGCTGCAACTGTGCATTTTCAAGGTGTATTATCATTTTGATTTCTATTTATGTCGTTACATGATGCCTTTTTGTAAGAAATTCCACTTGATGTTGCAAGATTATCATCTCTCTTGGTATCTATTAAACTTCATATTTAAAATGATCATATTATTGTACTAATGTTAAGATAATTATGTATAATGTCATATATTTTTATAAATATATATTTCGGTTAGCTAATGTTTTGCGACGTTAGCATACTGCTTAATTTTTATGCGCTAAGTTTATTGGTGCAACTGCGCATTTTCATAGTGTATTGTCATTTTGATTTCTATTTATGTCGTTACATGATGTCTTTTTGTAAGAAATTCCACTTGATGCTGCGATATTATCATCTCTCTTGGTCTCTATTAAAGTTCATATTTAAAATGATCATATTATTGTATTACTATTAAGTTAATTATGTATAATGTCAGTGTAATATATTGATACTCACTTTATTAATTTTTATTTAAGAAGTGACAAAAAGTACATAATTTATTTGGATGAAAATAATCATTGTGTTATCAATAAAAATCATGACTATTATGCCAAATTCAAGGCAATCTCTATACCTGCAAAAAGATATTTGTTATTTAGTCTTAGGCCAAGACGACAGTCATCTTCCCAGTTTCGAAAGATGGGTCTTGGGCACCAAATATAAAAATTTTATTAGATTTTTATTTTGATAAATTACTACAATATATTACCAATAAAAAGTAAATTTTATAAATAATTTAATTATCTTAAAATGTTGAATTGTAATATTATATAATGGTTATATATTATCATTTAAATTTCTAAGCTGCTAATGCTCAAGTCATTATAAATGTTTGCTATAAAGTTATTATAATTTCATTTTGAATTGCTAAAATTATTTTGAACAGCCAATTCATATTAAGGTGTCATATATTTTTAACAAAAGTTTAAAATCAGCTAGGCGTAAACTATGTGTTGGAAGAAAAGGTATTTTTGCACTAAAGAGGGCAGATGGAACAATCACCATAATCAATATAGAAATAGTACACATTGTCGAAAAATTCTATAATGATCTATATAAATGTGAAGATCAAAGGGAATCAACGTACGTGATCTACGAGAAAATTTAACAGAAACCTAAGCGATAATCCCAGTGATGGCAGACAATGTTTTACAAGCCATTAGATTTATGAAAAAAGGTAAATGCCCTGGCGAAGTTGGAATTACAGTCGACCTTATCAAAGAAGCAAGAGAAGAATTTGCAAAATTGCTATCCTTATTGTTTTCCAAATGTCTCAAGAAGTGAGATATACCAGAAGATTGGAATAATGCTGTGATTTTGCTACTTTACAAGAAAGGAGAGAAGGAGAACATTAATAACTACCGTCCGATCAGCTTACTATCAGTGATTTATAAAATTTTCACCAAAGTTTTAACGACAAGACTTGAATCAGCTCTAGATTCGGCTCAATCTAGAGAACAAGCAGGATTCCGAAGTGGATTCAGCACAATGGATCATATCCAAACTGTAAGGGAACTCGTAGAAAAACATAAGGAATATAATTTACCTCTCTGCCTTGCCTTTATCGATTCTGAAAAAGCATTGGATTCGGTCTACACATCAGCAGTAGTAGAATCTCTGGAGAACATTGGTATAGACAAACCCTACATCAATGTCACAAAGAAGATTTACAAGAAAGCAACAGCAACCATCCATTTGGACAAAGGAAAAGCGAAGATCAAGCTTGGAAGAGGGGTAAGACAAGGAGACACCATTTCGTCTAAGCTTTTTACTGCTGTCTTAGAAAATATTTTCAAAAAGCTGGATTGGGAATACAAAGGGATTAGAATAAATGTGGAATATTTAAGTCATCTCCGATTCGCTGACGACATTTTAATTTTCAGTAACAGCCCTCAAGAATTGGAAAATATGCTAAAAGATTTAGCAGAAGCTAGCATTAATGTGGGATTAAAAATAAACTTGGAAAAGACTAAGGTGATGTTTAATTCATTTGCATCAAAAAAGAAAATCGTCTACAACAACACTGAAATTAAAGAAGTGCAAACTTATGTGTACCTTGGGCAGGAAATATCATTGGATAATAGTATCATGAATGAAATCAATAGAAGAATAAGAAATGGATGGAGTGCTTTTGGGAAGAACAATATTATTCTGAAAAAGTAACATGCCTGTTTCTTTGAAAAGAAAGGTATTTAACCAATGTGTTTTGCCTGTGTTAATATATGGAGCAGAAACATGGACGCTAACAAAACATATGGTACAAAGATTACAAACAACACAGAGAAGTATGGAAAGATGTATGCTAGGTATAACTAGAAGAGACAGAAAAAGAATAACCTGGATAAGAAGTCCGACGAAAGTTTTTGACATCATTGAAATAATTAAACGGCTAAAATGGAAATGAGCTGGGCACATTGCAAAAAGACAAGACAATAGATGGAGCACAAACATCCTACAGTAGTATCCCAGAAATGTAAAATAGCCAAGAAGACGACCTCAAGTAAGATGGAGTGATGAAATCAGAAAAGTAGCCGATGTAAATTGGATGACTAAAGCACTAGACAGAAAACATTAGAAAAATCTGGGGGAGAACTACATCCAGCAGTGGATTGAAAACGGTTAATGATGATATTTCGGTTAGTTAATGTTTTGCAACGTTAGCATACTATTTAATTTTTATGTGCTAAGTTTATTGCTGCAACTGTGCATTTTCATAGTGTATTATCATTTTGATTTCTACTTATGTAGTTACATGATGCCTTTTTGTAAGAAATTCCACTTGATGCTGCAAGATTATCATCTCTTCTCTCTTGGTCTCTGTTAAACTTCATATTTAAAATGATGATATTACTGTATTACTATTAAGTTAATTATGTATAATGTCAATGTAATGTATTGATACTCACTTTATTAATTTTTATTTAAAGATGATGAATTGTAACATTATATAATGGTTATATATTATCATTCAAATTTCTATGATGCTAATAGGCAAGCAGGGGCGTAGCTACCGTGGAGCAGTTGGAGCAGACTGCTCCAGGCACACGAATCCTAAGGGCGCAAAATTAGAAAAAGAGTAATGATTTCTTAAAATATTTGCATATTTTTTTCATTATTAATCAGACATTATAGATGAATCTTTTTACAATCAGCGTATTCAACTATGATGTTTTACTTCGTGTTTAAGCTCAACTATTTCGATTTAAAACATGTTTTCATACACAGTTGAAAGAAATGACTTCTATTCAGGAAGTTTTAATCTTAATTCATACCATATTGCAGCCTCAAATAACTTCTCCAACACCATTTCAGTATGCCTGATTTTTTTCTGTAACTTTCTTGGGTCATCGGTCATCATCGGTCACTTTACTGGCTACCACTATTTCCAAAAAATAATTTTTCTGGTACATTTATATTAAAATTTTTTTAGAAATTTATCATGATGATTACTGTATGGAAATACTGGTAGCCAAAGAATTCACCGCTGAGAAACCTATATGTACGATGTAACAGTAGTAATTTATGGTAATTATTTTACGAAATTATTATTTATTATTTGGGAAAAAAAATAGCCTGACAAGGTGAAGAAAATTATTGACCATTTTACAGACGAAATCCAAGAAACGAAAAAAAATAGCCAGACAAGTTGAAGAAAATTATTGACTATTTTACAGACGAAATACAAGAAAAGAAAATTTTTAAGGTTTTTTTTTTTTTTTCTTTTTGTGGAAACTAAACATGCATCAATACCGATTACAAAACAATAATAAGAGCTGGATTTAAACATATTCCACATCAGCCCACGGCGACAAAATTTAGACGGGAGGGGAGGGGGGGTGAAGGGAAGCAGCAACTTAAATTTTATGAGTATTGTTTTTGAGATTTTGAAAATATTGTCAAATGCAGAATCGATAAGCTTCAAAAAGAAAGAAAAAGTTAAGTACCAAATTCAGTGTTTATAGCCTATGCAGAATTGCACCACTTTTTTGTAACAATATTTTCCCGCATTAAACGTTATTTAATCGTAGAATTTTAGTATTAAATAAGGCAAACTGGATCGCCGGCAACGGACCTGCCGTTCGGTGCGCCCTAAACCAGGTAAAGCTGCTCCCTCCTCAGGTCAAGCTAAAAGTTTTAAAATTTGCTATAAGCATTAGATAGGAAAAGTCTTAAATCATTTAATAATATTAAAAAAAAAACAAACACTTTTTTGAAGCATTTTTTATTAATGATTTTTATTTCTCTTTGCAAGGCAGAAGAATTGTTTTTTTTTCTTGACAGTTTCTTTGCTTCAGAGGACCATTTAAATCTTTTAAAACCTAACGTATATATTCTGTAATTTTGTCTGTGACCAATAGCGACATGGTGTGCCCCAAGAATTTTCAGCCTGTCTGGTACCAAAGAGTGCGGCCTCTCTTTATATATATATATATATATATATATATATACGTATTTTATTTTAACTAGTTTTTTTGTAAAATCATTTATCAAGTACTTGTTTTAAATGTGTAGGCTTCGGGTATTCCAAGACAAGTCCTGATACACCTGGAATTCAGATTTTAATTTTTTTTATGACCGGCACCCCGATAGCGCCTTTCAGTTTGTATGCCCTGAATTTCTATTCTTCGTTTTGGGTGCCTTTTTCCTATTTAATTATTCTCCATTTCTACATTCCAGTTAAGACACTGGACCTCTTGAAATTTTCGTGCGCCATGCATTTTCCACACCCTAATATTGTCAACCTCTCAATGCATAACTTTAACATTTAGACTTGGACTCCTCTCCCTGGGCCAGCACCCTCATATTTTTATTGGGAATCGAGTGCCCTTTTTTAAGAATTTCCCAAATTTCTTTTTCATTCTTCTTTAAGATTTTATTCGAATGATTAATATATACCTTATGCTTAATTTCGACTGATTGAGATCTAAAGCGCTAAGTACTGGAACATTTTAACATGTTTTTATCTTATGGCCCTGCTCTCAACTATCAGTTGATCCCTTTTGGACCTCGTATTATATCTCCCTTAAAAATGGCCTGATTCACTAACCTTTTTTTGTAACAACATTTTTGGAAATCCAGCTACTACACGAACAACATAAAATTTTTTTAGACTTCAGCTACCACCAAATTTGAATATTAATTGCCTTCTTGGAGCCCTTGCCTAGCTACATTCCAGTTGAGTAGCTTCATTCCAGTGAGGGGTCCAGTCCCCTGGACCCCAGGAGCTTGTTAGAAGGCCACTTGAAGTTTTTGTGCCCTAAATTGTTAATAAATTGCACCCTTTTAATCCGACCTTCGTTTTTGGAGCTCTTTTTCCATTTAGTTTTTTTTTTCATTTCTACATTTCAGTTCGGACACTGGCCCCTTAGGGTAACTTTTTGTGCGCCATGTATTTTTCAACTAATTGGGTCTCATTCTCATTGCATAACTTCAAAATTGAGTCTTGGAATTCTCTCCCCGAGCCAACGCCTTCATATTTTTATTGGGATTCTAGGGCTCTTTTTTTAAGCATTTCTTTGAAAATTTTTCTAATGATAAATACTTATGCCCTATACTTAATTTCGACTAATTGAAAATCTAAAGCACTAAGTGCTAGGACCTTTTATCATGTTTTCATCTTAGGCGTTGCTCTCAGTTATCAGTAGGCTCCTTTTGGCCCCCCTATAAAAATGATCCGATTCACTAGGATATTTTCCCTAACAATTTCTCAGGTCCTCTAGCTACTACATGAATAACAAAAAAATTACTCAGATTTCTGATACCACCAATTTTGAATATTAATCGTTTTCTTAGGGTCCTTGGTCCAGTTTCTTTAAAAATTATCCGATAGTCTTGCAATTTTCTTTAGCATAGTTCTAGGTTCCTCCGGCTACTTTATAAACCACTAAAAAATTTCTTTTACTCCAGCTACCACCTTTTTCGAATGTTAATCTTCTTTTACGGTATCAACTTTACGTTTACCCATTACAGCGTGAATTCAAATTCGCCCTACTGTTAAAGGTAAGTAATTAACTTTAGAGGGGATTGGATTTCATCTGTAAATTAAATATCACATTAATGCTAAAGATAATTCGTTAAATATACAGGGGGTGGAGGCAAGAAGCACCTTCCACTGCTTCAGGCTGCATTCATTCCTCGGCTTCTAGGGGGCCGATTTCAACGGGAATTGGTTCATTCAACCTGGATTACGATTCAGCTACTTTCTGTATTATGAAAGTTTGTCTTAGACTTCATTTAGCACCATTTTCGAACATTAACGGCGCATTCTTTTCTCGGTTGTTACTGGCTCTATTTAAACATAAATTGGTCCATTCAACTTAGCTTACGATTGTTTTAAAGATTATAGTTCCACCGCCAGGATTCGCATTCTTATCTTGGGTTCTATGGGCTCGATTACTACGGTGTTTACTCATTCAACTTGGTTTTTTATTGTCTTCAGCGCGTACGGAACACTCCTGGCATACACTGCCTTTGGTAACGGGCACCCAGGCCACAGGTTCGTTCAGAAAGAAATTTGTCGGGAACACGCTAGACGCTGCCGAAGGCAGCGGTCCACCCCTTAAACCAGGTTTATTTGAACTTCTTTATGAATATATAAAATCATACAAACTTGAGTTTTGTTTATATTATTATAACGGGCCCAGGCAACGCCGGGTGGGTCAGTTAGTTACACACACATATATATATATGTAACTTCAAAACAAAATTACGCAGAACTTTTTTGAGAGACAAGAGGGCGCACAAACTTTACTTGCTCCAGTGCGCTGAATATGTAGCTACGCCACTGTAGGCAAGTCATTATGAATGTTCCCTATAAAGTTAATAATTTCATTTTGAATTACTAAGATTTTTTTGAACAGCCAATTCTTATTAAGGTGTCATACATTTTTATAAATATATATTTCGGTTAGCTAATGTTTTGCAACGTTAGCATACTGCATAATTTTTATGCACTAAGTTTATTGCTGCAACTGTGCATTTTCATAATGTATTATCATTTTGATTTCTACTTATGTAGTTACATGATGCCTTTTTGTAAGAAATTCCACTTGATGCTGCAAGATTATCATCTCTCTTGGTCTCTACGAAACTTCATATTTAAAATTATCATGTTACTGTACTACTACTAAGTTAATTATGTATAATGTCAGTGTAATGTATTGATACTAACATTATTAATTTTTATTTAAAGATTATGAATTGTAATATATAATGGTTATGTATATAGATATATATATATAAACATATGTATGTGTGTATATATATATATATATACACTATATGGCCAAAGGTGACCGGCCACTTGTGATTTTTGATGTTTCTTAAATATCTAGAAAAATGCAGGAGGAATTATCCTGAAACTCCAGGTGTATAAACAGAATAGAAAAGGTCATATCTTTCCATGAAAATTTTTTCCCGAAACCCCATAGGTGTTTAGCTAAATGTATCCATATATCCATTGATTAGTGCCATTATACCATACACAATATTGCACATACTACTTTATTTTGATACAGCCCCTCATCTTTTTGCTTCCTTTTTGGAATAATGGATTTTGAGCTTATTCTATAAACGATAATTTTCAGACTTTTCAAACTATATTTTTGAGATTTTCACAAAACTTGCTCTATACATTTAGCTAACACATTATGCAAATTATACTTTGTTGTGAATCATTATTTAGTAAAACTGCTCATTTTTCATACAATTTTTCTTATTTTTTCATTTTGATTGCCCTGGTTGATCACAGGCCTTTGCAACGATATGTCACTCGAGGGGTGATGGAAAATTTAGAAAAAGGGCCTCCCACAGGTGGGGGGCTAGTGGGGAGAGGGACACCGAAGGTGCATAACATAAATAAGCGGTCACAAGCCTTTCCAATGATATGTCACATGATGGGTGTCGGCAAAATTTAGGAAAGTGCCCTCCTGCGGGGGGGGGGGAGAAAAGGGTCACCAGAGGTGCATAAAATGAATAAGTGTCACAGGCCTTTCCAACGATATGCTACATGAGAGGTCTCGGTCAAAGTTAGAAAAGTGGCCCTGGGGACCCGACTATATAATTATTATTTCATTTATCTAATTAAATCCACTGTTGCAAATAAAATGTTATATTTCATTTCTTTATCGCCCTGATTCGCACATTGTTCTATAACAAAGAGCAAATATTCATCAACACCGCTGAAATCTAAATACCATAATGAAATGAAAGCCATGGTATCTGTAGCATACAATGTATACGCTCAGAGATTCAGCTTACACCGTCAATAAAGTAAGTATATATATATCATCTTCTGTCAGCGATCGTATCGAAAACTATATGCATATTTATCACTCACCGAAACGAAATCACATACCGTTAGTATCATGAACACCTAACCTGAGGAGTCTGTATTTAATATCACGATTTAGGCTGGGAGGAGTCGCACCATTAATATCAAGAATACCGAAACCGATATTTTTAATAACGCGATTTAGACTTGAGAGAAGTCACTTCATTAGTATCATAATACAGTATGGAACCATTTATCCAGAAACCAGTTATCCGGAATGATATTTCTAATAGACTTATTTCAGAATCTTTGCACAAAAAAGTGTCATATGCTGCCAGTTTGACATGTGCACTACTTGAAACAAATGTAGAATTTGATGTCAACATCTAGTATTTGAAATGGAAACATATTTAGTTGTATTTAGATGTTTTAATTTTTATGCAGAGGAAACAGAAGAATTTCTCTCAAGGGATTTCCATAAATCTCAAGGGATTTCCATAAATTACCTTCTTTTAAACTCTGGGTAACTTTTGATCTTTCTTGCATTTGATTTTTAATCTAAGTAATCTAATAATTTTAAATCAGAAATAACGCCACAACCAGATATATTCCATAAAACTTATCAAATGGATGCTGCTTTAATGCCCAACCAGTTAACCGGAAAAACCAGTTATCCGGAATACATCTGACCCCTACTATTCTGGATAAATTGTTCTGTACTGTAATCGGAACAGACGATTCAGTATTTAATACCATGGATTAGACTGGGGGAATCTAGAGAACTCGAAGCTGAAAAAGCGCTGCTTAATGTTGCGGTTTAATGAACAACCATGATAATTGCGGTTTACATCATAATTATGATATTCATGATATACCGTTTATATGGTGTTTTAATATCGTTATAACGATTTGCATGTTATATTGATGTATCGCCCAGCTCTACCATATAGTGTATATATACATGTATGTATACATATATGTGTGTATATATAACACTGGTGCCTGCCTAACCGAAAAGTAACCAAATTACTATTTAATTTGGAAATTTTGAATGTATTTTGTAATTTAAAAATAAATTATTTTTGTTTTGCATTGCATGTGTTGATTTTTTCTCCCTACTGAAATTTTTGCGGAGTCACAATGATTTGCTTCCTAGTTAATTGCTATAATTGAATTAATATAAAATTATCTTAAATCAACAATGTACCCAGATTGTTTCTCAAGTTTTTGATGGTGAAAACCTAACTGCCAAATTATAAATTAAAAGAAACATAAATTAAACATGCAATATAAATGAGTAATTCTTTCACTACACGATAACTGGTGAATGCAAGTTTGGTTTTAGTTCACCAGAATTCATCTGTGTTATGCGCGGATTAGTTGCGCAGGCGTCAAGGTCAGCCGACACGCCAGACTGCAGCTTCTCGGTACGATGTTGACTGTGCAACAAAAAGCACAGTGCGTGATTTGGTATGTGGAGTCAATAGTCATTGTACAGCGTCTTTTTCGGAGAACTTATCCAGGTCAAACTGCTCCTGGTGCACACAAAACGGTGCTCACATTGAAACATACTAAGGTAGGAAAAAAAATTTATTTTTTGCCGCACATTATAAGACTAAAACCAATAAATTACCTTTCATAGTTTTTTTGTGACAGTTATTTAAAATCTAGGCATTATTATTGGATGACACTGTATTTAAGTATTTAAATTCTGTATCTCCGGGGTAAACTGCACTGAGTCAACATGGCGTTGATTAATAAAAGTTATCATCAATAGGGTAAAATATTCGCTATGTTAATAGTTCATGAGAATAAAAGTTTGTTCCAGTAGTACAACACTATGTTGGTGATATTAAAGAGGCAAAATGCACCATTTAAACATTCAAATCACTCTACTGAAAAGATGAAAATCCACAATTTTTGTTCTCGCATAGTGCAGTTTACTTCAGAGGTACAGAACTACGACTTGAAAAACAATTTAAATTTTAAAATACACATTCATGTTAAAGCTAAATAACCGATGAAACACGTATAACAATAATTTATTTCATTTCAAAAGTTTTTATGCAAAATTCGCTTTTGAACAAGTTTTTTCAATAAAACTAATTCAAAAACAAAATATAGTACAATCATATGTGTTAAAAATTTACTAACTCAGTCTTTTGTCTTATAACAAAACAAAACAAAAAAATCCTTATGCTGAACCAAAATTCTATTCTACAAAAATTTTATAGTTTTCTTGATTACAGTTAAAATTTGAAATTATTAATTTAATAAATGTATTAAAAGATTGCACTAAATATTAAACAAAAATTCATGATTGTAAAATTGAATAAAAGTTAAATATTTTGAAATGTTGATTTGACATGAAATGACAACAAGTATGAAACTGTAAATAATGGAGCATTTATTTATACATATCTTAATAATTACAAAATAAAATTACATTTATGTGTAGTAGACAAAGAATAACAATTGAGCATATGCATGGAAATGATAACAGGAAAAAAATCAAATGACAGTATCCACTTTTTTTTAATCACAAAATCATCAATACCACATTGAAAAACCATAATGGCATTGCAGTTGAATAATAGCATGAAAAAACAGATAAACTTTAATCAACTTACAACAAATTCAACTGATTTTTCAACTGATTTTAAAAAATTTAATCAACTGATTTTTTTTTAATCATTGATTAAAATCATAAATTTTCTAAATGTTTAAAATGACATAAAAAAGTATTAAAATCTAAGATGACCATAATTTAGAAAGTTTCTACAGGTATTTTGAGTTATGAATAAAGGAAAAAAGAGCTTTAAATAATTGTTTCTAAGCTTAATTCCTGAATAATGTTAAAAATTAAGTACAGCAAGTTTGTAAAAAGCATAGTTTTATCTGACATGAAAACAATTTCATTTAAAAATGATATTAAAATCTAATATAAATTTCAATGTCACGATTTCCTGTAAGTAATTAAATTATTCATTAATTTAATTTTTGGTATAAAAATGTTAATCGTAGCAAGAGCTTCTTTGGTACAAGTTGAATATTTTTTTTTTTTTTTACTTTATTTCGTTTACACCAAATAAAACTATTAATTAGGGATTGAAAAGGCAGCAAAACTTTTTTCTTAAAAAAAAAAAAAAAGAAAACGAAAAGAAAAGAAAAAGAAAAAACGAAGCACTAAAAGCTAATAATTCCTACCGAGATGCAATAATACTTAATATTTTGAGAATTTCAGATATAACTGGCTATTCTTATATTTACTCTGTATGCATGAATGAATGGGTTTAACTCATTTTTATAACTTTTTTGGTTAGCATATACATATGAGTGTAAGTTTACAAACAGGAGACTGATTAACAGTCATTTTTCTCAGTAAAAATGCAAAACGAGCTGCAAATAATATCTGCTAGTTTTGTTATGTGTGCTTCCAACTAATGCAATTACATATTTTCAGTTTTTATTAATTCTGTAATTACTGTTTCTTCTAGGTCATTGTGTTAAGGATACCGCACCCTGCCACTTTTGAAATGGACAAAACGCACTCTGCCTTTTAAAAAAATATTGAAATTTACCTTTGTACTCAGAGATTTCTTGTAACCCCCTCCCCCCACAATTCCACACTTTTTCTAAATCCATGTGCCAAGGACCTTTAAAAAATGATAGACATTTATTTCTTTAGAAAAAACAGGATATTATTAAAACATGTTATTTAATTGTATTTTGCAATTCGTAATTCATAAAATAAATAAAATTAAGGACACTTTACTTATCACACTAAAAAATTATATACTTTTTTTCCCTTATATCGTTACTAACTAAACATATTACTAATATATTTCTTAATGAAATAGTACCCTCTTTTGGAAGGAATACTAAATTGTCATTTCAGTAATTAAAGCATAAAAATGTATATTTTCCAAATTAAAGAGTTAATTGTTTTATAATTACCAATTTAAGTTAAATTAACAATTTAATATTAAATGCAATTATTAATATTTTAATAAATATATCACTGGTATTTAATATAGTTTTACTTAATTATTACAAAATATTAATGTATATAATGTTGTTGTATGCCACTAACTAATAATTATAATTTTATTAATTAAAGTGAAAAAGCATAGATTATAAATTAGAGGTTTAATTGTTTTGAAAACCTAAAATTCTTGGTAGCTATTCAGCTGGGAAAAAACGCTAGGAAAAAAAATCATAAAAATCCGATTTAAATAAAAAAAGAAATTTTTTTTGCACTCTAAGACCAATGTCAGACGGGCGTCTTTTTTGCTTATGTATTATCCATTCACAATGCTGTAGCATTGTAACTGGATAATACATAAGCAAAAAAGACGCCCGTCTGACATTGGTCTAATTTTTACCTTCCTGTATAAGTCAGATCAGCATGAATAATGGAGTGTTAAATATCTATAACATATAAGATAATTCACAAAACACTAGTCTTCAATTTACATTTAATAAAATCTTTGAAACCTAGTCTCAAATACCATAAAAGGTGCTTAAAATATAAAAAATATATTTTGGTCCTTCCTGGACCATTTTCAAATTCTTACTGGTTCAGACTCGCTTTCCGCTGGGCTACTCTTCAGATCCCCCTTCCTCTTCTTCCCATATCCGCATCTTTTCGTAATCATTTCTCTCCAACCTTGCTCCACCAGCGCATGTTCCATGCAGCTGATCGCATTGTTCTCACTCACAATGTCCACCGCCTCTCTCGTTAAGGCATGATGAAAGTTTTCATAATTTGCTAACTTTTTAGTACGCTCAAATTCGATTTCCAGCCTTTCCTCCGCATTGAGCTTTGCTAAAGCTGTTGTTAGTCTTCTTTTTTTATATCCTCTCTGTGCTCTTTTACTCTCTTTTCTATTCTTCGCTTCGTCACTCCAATATAAAATTTTTCGTCCCCATTTCGTTGGAGTGACGAAGCGAAGAATAGAAAAGAGAGTAAAAGAGCACAGAGAGGATATAAAAAAAGGAAGACTAACAACAGCTTTAGCAAAGCTCAATGCGGAGGAAAGGCTGGAAATCGAATTTGAGCGTACTAAAAAGTTAGCAAATTATGAAAACTTTAATCATGCCTTAAAGAGAGAGGCCGTGGAGATTGTGAGTAAGAACAATGCGATCAGCCGCATGGAACATGCGCTGGTGGAGCAAGGTTGGAGAGAAATGATTACGAAAAGATGCGGGTATGGGAAGAAGAGGAAGGGGGATCTGAAGAGTGGTCCAGCGGAAAGAGAGTCTGAACCAGTAAGAAATTGAAAATAGTCCAGGAAGGACCGAAATATATTTTTCATATTTTAAGCACCTTTTATGGTATTTGAGACTAGGTTTCAACGATTTTATTAAATGTATCTACAACATGTTTAAAAGAGGTTCTATTTCTTTAATATTGGCATTTTGAAAAAGTGTTAAAACACAACAAACTTGCCAAACTTTACAGGCATATGGCAGGAGTGAATGTGACATCATATTCAAGATTTCATGAATTTTTATACGGCGAATTGCACGCTCAACGTGAATTCGTGCACGTGCAATGTTTAATGTTTTTTTCTACTTGAGGAGGTGTAAATTGGGGAGTGCTAAGAAAAGGGGGATATTCAGATGAACATTTGGGGGTAACATGTCTTGGATTAAAAATTCTTTATCTGCTAATATAAGATCTCCTGGCTGAAATAGATCTAAAACTCCACAGTGCTTTACCAATTCTTTGTCAGACACTGAGCCTGGGTAAAGTGCTGAACAATAAATTGGAAATCCATTAGGAGCTATTCCCACAAGACCTTTCAAAGTATTTTGGTGCTTGTAGTTACTGTAAGTTTCTTTTTGTTTGTCCATTTCTGAAGGAACCGTAACAGCTATTTCAGTGCAATCCATTATCATACGGCAGTTTGGGAATTTTGCGAAAGATTCAGGACAACATGTTTTAATTTTATGTAATGAAGGAAGGTCTGACATTATGGTTTCATAAAGAACTTTATGGAAGACATGGATCCATGTAAGAACTATATTTGACACTAATGCAATGCTACAATTAAAGCGTACACTTAAATCAATGTGCTTTAAATTGAGCCTGAGCTTCATGAGGGTCATGAGCATTTGATCATTTCTACTGATTTTTTCAACTTAAAACCATGAATATAATTGATCTCCATGTTTTTAAAAATATCAAAAAAGATTTCTATCACAGTCTTATTTGGAATTCCAGTATAAAACTAATTAATATATCTTTATGTTTGATGCAGTCATACTGGAATGGCTGGTTTTTTCAAATGAGCAACTTCCTGTTTTAGCTCATCAGTTTCCTTCTGCAGGAAATAGTTCTCAACTTCTGTGACTACACTTCCTGAAATTTGGCATGCCTTTTCATCCATATTTACTTTTGCTTGGCAGACTTTGTCTAAGCTTCCTTCCTCTGCCAGAATGATTTTGCAAGTGTCATTCGGTTCAGGAAGAGGCCTGGAATTTAAAGAAAAAAGTGTTAACATTTAAAAACATTTTGTGGTATTGTATGTATTAAAATACCCCTCTCCCCAATTACCACAAAAAGATAGAAAGAAAAAAGTACCTTCCACCTTCCTCTGCTAGGCTCATTAGAACAGCTTCAATAATGTCACCTACTGCCATAGGGGCCGTTCAAATATTACGTAAGCACCTAAGGGGGGGGAGGGGGTTAGCGATTTGCTTATTTTTGCTGACAAGGGGGGAGGGGGAGTTTGAATGATGCTTACGTAAGACATTTTCAAAATTTCTTAACTCGTAAAAAAAAAAAAACTACTAAAAATTTCAAATTGAAAAAAAGAAATAGCAAAAGAATACTTAACTTGAAGTTCTGATGTCAGCTATTTTGACCGCACAAGGAAAACATAAACAATCTCTTTTATCTAGAGGTGACTGTTCATGTTTGATGCATGAGCAGGGCTTAATTTCTAACAAAAAAAAGTATCGGAGCCGAGCCCTACTATTCTGCGGTACCGGTACTAACAGCCATACCGTCCCCCTCCCCTCCTGCCACTGCAATCTGCATATTTATATTTCATACATTATTTGCCAAAATGTAAAGTATTTTTTCTATAGAAAAATAAAATATTTAAATGTATCTATCAGCATATACTTAGTTGTGAACTATTCCACTTTTTAGCTATCACTCCTTCCGAATAGAATTCTTTGCCTAATTTTAACACGTTCACGCCGGCGCGGTGGGTCACACTCGACTGTCTCAGAGTTGTCAAGTCAAGTCTCCGGCTTTTTGCACACCATTATTATTTTAGAGAAAATTTTGTTCCTTTAAATCGCCCAATTGTTCTAATTAAATAAAACTATTTTCTGTATTAAAATACTGGTATCCAAACAGCAGGATACTTTGCAGCTCTAAGACAGTCGAGTGTGACCCACCGCGCCGGCGTGAACGTGTTAATGTTGTTAATTGCAGAATTCTGTGATTAAATGTGGTAAGGATTATGATTCGGAAATAGTGTTAACACCAAAAAGGAATAGTTCGCAGGTATGCATTTTTATGAAAAAATGAATCAAATTTACAGAGATTTATATTTATATGCTGAAGAATGGAACAACGTTTTTCAATTTCCTATAAAAGGTGCATATCTTAAACTACAATCGATTCCTTCCATATAACGATCTTTTGTGGTGAGCCCCTGAAAATCAGATTAAATTAAAAATTTAACCCCGTTATTGGAAAGATTCGATGCTTTTATAGAAAAAAGGGAAACCCTGCTCGACTGCTTTCTAGCCAAGACCACAAACTGATATAAAATTGAATCTGTTTCATCTCCATCTCCTACGTGTGCGACACATTACGTCACATATAATTGTTTTGGTAAAAAAGAATGCAAAACTTGGAGATGGGAAGGAATGAAAGGGTAATTTAGGCTTCGTTTTTTCGGAAGCGTTGCTACACTGGGCTTCGGAGCCCTGTTTTTATGAGCTCCTCTGAATTCTGACCAATATTTAAATATTTACTAAGAACGGAGAAGTACCGGAGCTGAGCTCCGGTGCAAATTAAGCCCTGTGCATGAGGGCTTATTATCTCTGAGAACTTACTACTATTTCCAATTGTGAGAATAAAATAGAATTGAATAGACGGATGCGATATGTTGTATTGTGACAATATGAGTCTTCCGGGAAAGCTTCCAAAACGTAAGTAAAATTCAATCTTTTTTGTTTCCACCCCTCCTCTGTCAAGTGGTTGAACCCCATAACCATACTGACCGACTGCTCTACTGTCTGGTGTCTCTTGAGTTTTGAAAACCTCTCAGTACAGTAGTGTAGTGGTGTTTAAAATACATATTTAAAATAAATAAAATCAAAAATATGTCTTTATTTCGAGAAATCTTGTGTAAAAAACTTTTTGAAAGTTTCAAAAAGTCTGCATCAGATAAACCTTTGAAGGATATCCAATGTAAAACTAATGATGTGTGGCGGCAGTACAAAAAGTCTTCTAAAACTGGCAAAGAGTTAGAGGTATTGGTACTAAAAATAATTGAGGATGAACTGCGTAAGGCAACCAAAAAGAAATCAGTCTTTCTTGATTATTTTACAAAGGTAATTATAATCAATTTATTCTTAAAAATTTAAATCTATTTTATCATAACTTTTAGTTTACATGATTACTTGTAAAAATTGGAAAAAGATAGATAAGATAAAATGACCGTGTAGCCTTGGCGAAACATGGTCAGAATGGGAATAAATAAAGACCAAAGAAATGTCAAAAAATGAGTTATTACTTTTTAAATATGGCGTAGCCAAGCTAAACCTTATTTTTTCTTTTCAAATAGCTCGAAAATTAATGTTTCCAGGAGGGAAAAAAAATAAAAAATATGTAAGTTTTGTAGCAGATAATCTTCTAACTGTTTTCAAATTTTGTACCTAAAAATGAAATGTAATCCAATTGAATTGAAACCAGTGTATCTCAAATTCAAAAACAGATAAATAAGGTTTCCAGTGATCTAAAAACAGAAAAACAATCCTTAAAAAGGAAACGACAAAATGATCGAACCACCAAACGAACAAAGCTTGAAGAAATCTGCCATGATAATCCAGACATTAAAAAAAAAATTAGCTTTGAGGGAATCATTAGGAAGACCAAGTTTAAATGTAGATCAACCATTATTGCTTAAGGCAATAGCAGACATAGCTATTATTGGAAGCGCTGCAGATGCAAAAAGAAGAAGCGAGTCAATACGAAGTGTCAAAACTCTTGATAACTTGACGGTAGAACTGAAAAAGGTTGGTTTTGCAATAAGCATAGTGGAACATATATTCGTTTGCTTCCAAAAAATTCCTCAACCATCGAGGGTCGAAGACATGTCACCACAGTGCCGATAAAACTGTCTTGGATTCAGACTGATTATTACCGATCTCACATTGATACCCAATTTGCAGTAACATCCATCCGCTATTTAGAAACTTTAGCTTCAATTCTTGGACCCATGCAAGTGTTTCTTCTTTCACAGGATGACATAGTGCGTGTACCTTTGGGAATTACAGCAGCCAATAAACAGTCCCCGATACTGATGCATATGGAGTATCGTGTATCCTTACCCGACCACGAGTGGGTCATCGCTGAACGCCACAAACTTATCCCATCTATTTACTCTGGTATTGTGATTGCTCCTGGCATGGCAGGTCGAAGTAAAGCCATAGGTTTTTCTGGTCCAACGTAAGAAGTGAGAAACACAGTTCTTCCACAGCAAATACTCATGTTCAGGATTGTGAAACTATTAATACTCAAATACTTTGAAAAATTAGTGAAAACAGAAGAGGGTTTCTTCAAACCTGTAACCATAGTTACGGTTGATGGAGCTCCAGACGAGAATCCCCGCTACCAGAAAGTTATATCGTTTGCTATTAACCATTTCAAAAAGCATGATTTGGATGGCAATTTCATTGCGTGCAATGCTCCTGTAAGAAGTGCATATAACTGAGTAGAAAGGCGAATGACACCACTCAGTCGAGAACTGTCTGGTCTTATACACCCTTATGACCATTATGGTTCCCATCTCGATGGGAACAGTAGCACTGTTGATGAAAAAATAGAGCAAAATAACTTTGCATATGCTGGTAAAACTCTCGCAGATATCTGGAACTCATTAAACATTGACGGTTATCCTATTACTGCCACATATGTTGATTCAGGCGAACCAGACTCTTGGTTATGACCTGGATTGGTATTCGAAGCACTTACAAGAAAATCAATATTTGCTGCAAATTATAAAATGCAAAGAAAAGAATTGTTGCTATCCTGCACGTAGTGGATTATTTCGTATATTAAAAGGACGATTCATTCCTCCTCCAATTAAAATGATACAATCGTCAAATGACATCATTACAAGTGAGGAGGGGGAATTTATAGATTTAAGTCTCCGTCTGGCCTTAAATCTCAATATTACAGCAAAGAGATTTTTAAAGATGCTGTATGATTATTTTTGCCCTTCCATAAAATTACAATTATCCCCAGGAAGTTGTGGCCAATATCATACATCTCAGAAGTCAGCAAACAGACACAAAAAAATTCAGCACAGTGAAAAAAGCGAGAAGGCCTGCCTTATACGACCATTAAAAATTGCTGCTCGTCGAGCAAATGAACTTATGTGCTTCGTAAAATTCGTGAAAGATACAGAAGATGTCGAGTGTATCAAGGAAGATGAAGTTGATCAAGATTGCATCCGAAAAGAAAGCGATGAAGATAATCAAGTAAAACTGGAAACCAATATCATAACAGATATGGAAAAATGGCTTGAGCAGCCGTGGTCAGCATCGGAATAGATATGGGCATATTCAAATTTAAATTTTTCAAATGGCTAAGTTCTTCTAAAATTGTGATCTAAGAAATTTTCTTAAATAGAATTGTAAGGAAATAAAACAAGCATTTATTATTATTATTTTTAAGTCGAGTAGAATTTTTTAAAATTTGTATTGTGTCCTAATTTTTTTTAAGTAGAGGGGGGGGGGGTTGCAATTTTCTTACGTAATTATTAAGGGGGGGTTTCCGATTTGCTTATTTTTGCTGACAAGGGGGGAGGGGGGGTCAAAAATTGTCAAAAACATGCTTACGTAATATTTGAACAGCCCCATAGTAACACCAACTGGAACATTATCCGCAACTGTGTCATCATTATTCAGTTCAGAAAGACATCTAAAATTTAGATTAAAAAATTTTAACATTTAAAACATTTATGGTATGCATTAAAATAATACACTTCTCCCACTGCAAAAAGAAATAAAGAAAAACTCAAATCATAATCAGAAGGACAATCAAAATAATACTGACAAGGAAGGCATATTCAGAAAAATCTGAAAAAAATTACAGAGTGTTCTTCTCATGTGGATATATATGCTTATAAATTTTTTTTGGCGGAACCTCGATAGAACGTTCGTAAAAAAATAATGAAAATTTCGTTTATTTAGCGATTTATCATCGGTTGGCGATGAAATGAAATTTCGAAAAATACTTTTTTATGTATTTTATTTTTTTAGAGACTTTCTACTGTAATCCGCCGCTAAATTTGACTGATCCTTTATTACATACATAAGTAGTTTAATTGGTATTTTTTTCAAAATATTCTGAATATGAACAGTAAGGAGACCTTCCTTGTGAGAAGGGAAAAAAATCTGAGCTAAACAGCCATCTGCTGTTTACCATGATGCACTCATCATACTCGCAAGTGGCAAATCATATATACCAAAATTCCACGATGACAGTTTTCAAAGGTAGATACCAATATCAAAATTATGTGATCGCTTCAACACAAACTTGATGTCTGTGATTATTTTAATATACTTGCGAGTTTGCAAGTATGATCTAGTATACTTGAGTGAAATAAAGGTATTACAGTTGAACCTCTTTTATCCGAAACTCGCGGTTAACCGAAATCCATTTTTAAAGCTTTTTTTTTTTTAACTACCTCATTTCTTCTGTGCACAATCCATTTTGAAAGCTTTTTTTAAATTATCATATCCCTTGTGCGCAAGCGGTACTTTCCAAACTACGAGTACATATAAATATTTTCAGTCCCCTTTCTTTAAGTTCCTTTGAATTTAACTCGAGCTCCTGTAAGCTGCGGAGTGCAGCAAACAAAACAAACAAATTAGCAATTCTGAAGCTTTTGAATGTTTTACAAAAAGTTTGGAATGGCTGGAGCAGATTAAAAAACTCTGTGGTAGAGCTTCAAAGCAATGGCAATCGAAACTGCGACAAACAAAACATTTTTTCAAATCCATGTGATATACGTAAACGGTAATTAATTTCAAAATTAAAATTCAGGCAATTTATTCTTCGTTCCATTTTGCTATTCCTTTATTTTTATTAAGCACTTGTTACCATAGTAAGAAATATTGCATATATATATCTCCTTAATCTTAAAATTGAAGCATTCTCGATTATCCGAAAGATGGGTGGTCCCAATTACTTAGGATAATCGAGGTTCTAGTGTATTGAGATTGTCTATATCGATTGGACTCATTCATTTACAAATAAAATCACTTTGAAAACAGTGTTGAATTCTGACATTTTTCTCCAGGAGGGAATTTTCTAGCTCCAAAGAGTAATTATAGGGGTCGGGGGCATTCCGAGAACCAGAATGTTCTGAAAGCCACCATTTTTTACAATCTCATCATGGATTAAAAATAAAAAATAAAAAAAAACTTAATTCACAACTTCCGATTTAAACCAAAATAATATATATATCGATATCTTCATTCAATTTGTATTAAACATATTTAGCCTTAAAGATAATTAAAAACAAAACTTAAATTAGTTTTAATTCAAATCAATAGTTGCTCTTAGAGAAATGTTTAGTTTATTGAAACATTTTGAACAAGTTACAGTAAAAATTAGTTCCAACAACATCATGTATTTTGGAAGTTATTCCAATGGTGGAAACTTTATCTGTCAAAGCCTAGAGAAGGGAATGAATTTTTTGGTGTTGGAACGTTTAAAGACTGCCTGACTCAAAACATGAATGCATTAAACATATTCATAATAGACATTTTTGCATTTTAACTTTGCTAGAACCCAGGTTTAAACTTTAATTTTTATTTTTTATATAAAACTGAAAAAAATCATCTCCAGTTAAAAACGCGATTGATTGTAGCTATAGCGATTGTAGCTAGACTGCTATCGCAAACAATGAAATTTCTGAAACTGAAACAAATGCAAATGTGGCAGAAACAAGCAAAGGTATTCATAATGAGCCAAAGACCACATTGTGGGATTGCTTCATGCACAGGGGTATATTGGAGGGTATACGCTGTATACCTTCTGGATTTTTTTAAGAAGCTCCATATACCTTCTGCTTCTCAAATAATGCTATAGCGTATATGTGAAGCATAACATTAATGACTTTAGTGTATACCCTCTGCCTCTAGTGTGTCCCCTCTGGTTTTTTTATAACTACAACACTGTTCATGCAGATTTCAACTACTAACAAAAACAAAACAGTTAACAAATTTCAGCCCTTACAAATGATGAGCAAAGGTTATTTTGAAAAATTGCTCTTAGATACAAATAAATGTCCATTAAACTGTCGGAAAGCAAATTCTATTGAATGTGTAATAGTAATGCATAATTAAATCATTTTTATAACATATATAAAATTCAAATCCTTAAATTTTTAAATATTATTTTTCATGTATTGCATGTTAAGAAAATTCAACTGATTATTAAATTTATATTTAATATTTCAAATAAAATTGTATTACAAATTTAAAAAACTTTAAATTTCCTTAATGCATAACACATAAATATATACCTACAGGTAAATAATATATACCGAATATATACCTAATATTATTTAAAATATATCAATTGATATTATTTATTGTAAATATAAATGATTTTGTTTTAGTATTCGGCCGAATACTGTAATATTCATCCAAACCGAATAGTCGGCTTTTAAGCCAAATAGGCCGAATACCGAACATTCGTTGCATCCCTAATAAATACCGAAACGTAACCTGAAAGAAGTTTGTTTTGTGTTTTTCTACGGCACTGGCGTTCAGAGTTTGTTGAAAGAATGGACGAGATAAAAAGCGTAATCATACTCTCCTGCTTCAAGGTCGAAGGGCAGAATATTAGTATGTCATTCATTCATTCCATTAGGGGGAAAAGAAACTGCTGTCTTTAGAAAGTGCAATCAGTGCAATCAAATACAAACGAGCTAATAATTTGAGTTATTCTGCATTGTTGAATTAGCCGGAAAAAATATTTTTCAACAATCTAAACAGTAAACAGAAGTAGTAATAATCTTATTCTAGATAATAATAATAATAATAAAAAAGGAAATGGTACTCTTTCCTTTTCCTTACTTATTATTTAAAAAAAAGAAAAGAAAAAAATGCTTTCTCCATTGCTAATTGTCCCATTGAGTTCAAATTTTCAGCGAATTCAAATAAGAATAAATTAGGCCATTTACCACATTTCTATTAAAATGCAATAAGTATTCACACAAAAAAAGTCTACTATCTGAGACACTTCAACAACAAAAGAAATGTGACGATTGTGTAGCTTGTTTTAATCGTAAGCGGAGAAGTCAGATGTTATCAGTTTGAATCTGATAATGTTCTAACTATGCAGAAAGGATTCATTATTACTGTGTGATAATTGAGGCAACACAAATGAATCATACTGAAGTTAGTTTTCCAAGTTTTCAAGTGCTTTATATGGAAAGGAGAGATGTCTAATAAATAAATTTAGAAATTACATCCTAACACAGAATATTGTTTAATTTTATTTTTTATTCGGCAAGAATAGCTTTATCAAATGCAAATTTAATAATAATAAAAGAGTTATTTCATCAACTTTTTGATGACAGGAAAATAGGCTAAAAATAAAATAATTTTTCTGTTTCACTGCTACATCAATGCACTCTCCCCCATCTTCTTTCATGACAGATTTTGTAGCCCCTGAAGCTAGGGGGGGGGGGATAATATATAAGCAAAAAAAAAAAAAAAAAACAGAAATCAAACTTATATTAAAAACACTATCCATTTTTCAGAATCATAATACATAATAATAATTGTATAAATATTATTATTTAAAAATGTTGTTATAAATGTAAATTTATTTTTTTAAATAAAATTTAATGTGAAATGTGTTAAGCGCTATTAACTTATTAAACTACAAGAAACATTCTACTAACCGTTTTTTACTTTGTGCTTTTTCAGGTGAATGAAAGGCAAAAATTTTTCTTGAATTCCAAGTAAATAATGATGGAAAATCTCTTACGTTTGGCTCCACAAAATGGCAGCTACAAATTCTTGAATTTTTGTTTGGTTCTCGATCTTTACGCCAAAAAAAAAAAAAAAAAATTAATTTAGAATTAACAAATAGTGTATGAATCATTTCCACAGAGCTAAGAGTACCAGTATCATGTTTTATGATATAAAACTTCCGAAATGAAAGTATTCTGTGCAACTTTAGAACAGATATCAGACCAAGAGTTGTATTTTAGACAAACTCTTCTCTCGGCATCATTAACAATTTTTTTTTCTTCAGTGGGATTTTAAATTATTAATCTTTGGAAAATAAAATAAACAAAATAATTCAATTATAAAAACAAAGATGTCAAATCTTTCTTTACAATTAGTCCATAGTTATTTAATTGGAATTATTGACAATATCTAAACAAATTTTACATGGTTTTTCATTAATCATAATCTTTTATAATCATCATTATAAACTTAATTATTAAAAAAAGGTACTTTTCAGTTAATCGATCGCCAGTGTTATACATACATATATATGTATGTATATATAACACTGACGCCCGGCTAACGAAAAGTATAAAAAAAACTATGCTAATAATAAATTTTAACAGCTAATCAGAAGTGTTTTAAAACATTTTATTGAATTATATTGTGTGATGAAGTATACACTGCAACAAGAAGTCAGTGAAATTAAAAAGATAAAATTTTATTCCATAAAAAGATAATGTTTGTGAGTTAATTTTGTTACAGTTTCCTGAATGATCTAATATATATAGATATATATATATAAGGATTATTTTTAGAAACATGCATAATTTTGGTTACTTTGTTTTGTTAAAACTAAGGAAAAAAATTAATGAAATTAAGGTTTGTGCAACTTAAAAAAGAATTTCTTAAATAGTACCTTTTTTTGTTATTTATGATATTTTTTATATAATTATTTTAAATTTACTAATGGTTTGAGGGTACAAAACATCAGGGGAAGGTTGAACTTTATATTAATATCTCCCACTGTCATAAATAGCTTAAAGAGAAGGATAAATCAGCTTCTGATGTTTCAGCACTAATGTTAAGTCAATGGGATTTTTGATGAAGCTCTGAAGTATTGCATTAAAAGAAAAGATTAGCAAAATATTTAAATGCAAGTTCAAAAGCACCAAAGAAAGGAATGGAAAAATCCCATTGACTTACATTAGCGCTGAAATGTCAAAAGCCAGGGGTCGATGCAGGTTTTTATTCTTGGGGCCCATTTTTTGAAAAGTAGAAGTTATTTTTCTGAATTTTATTATATCTTTGGGAAAAATAACATTTTGTAACAAAAGTTGAAATCCAGTTACTCAAATTCAAACCAAGAATTTATGAACAAAAACATTCTTTAAATCCCCTTGCTAGAATTTTTGTTTTTCGCGACCTGATTTTATTTACAAATTACACATTTTAAAACAGTTTTTATGAAAAAGAATGTTACATAGGGTGTCTATTTTATTAAAAGGAATTTTGTGAAGAGGCCTGTTTTATTAAGTTTATTTTTGTGAAGGGGCCCATTTTATGAAATTTATTTTTGTGAAGGGGCCTATTTTATTAAATAGATTTTTGTGAAAGGGCCCTAAATAGGCCCCAAATTTTGTCTGGATCGACTCCTGAAAGCTGAATGATCTTTCCTGTTGAATTTCATATTATACTCAAATTTTCAAAAGAATGGCCAAAAGCAGTCCCTCTTTCTACTCCCCCTAATTTGTTGTATGTGCTTAAATTAGTACTGAGATGGCAAAGCATATATTTATTTTTAATCAGTATTCCACTTTAATATCAATACAATAACATCATAACACAATTTACATAAATCAATTGTGCCATTTATCAGCAAAGAAAAAAAAACAAATTTGCTTTGTTTGGACAACATTAAAATCCCCAAGTCCTGAAATATTTAATTAAATAAACTTTTGTATAAAACAAAATTGGAGCATTTGTAATTGACAAAATTTCTTGTATCAATTAATAAAGCATTGTATTAAATATAATTTTAAATAGTAAGAATAAAATCAGTCAATTGTTATTCATCATGGTGGTTCAGACGAGATATTTAACTAAATTAGTGCTATATAAAGACAGTGATATCTGTCTAAGACAGAATTGCTTGGGACCATAATATAATTACGCCTTTGATAGAGAAACATTAGAGATATTTAAAATTTAGAACTCAGAAACTTTTCCGTCTTTCTTACGCAATATTTTGCCTTAGACAGATTCAGTCTTAGATAGATTTCACTGTATGTTGCAAAACCAAAAGATGTTACATGATAATCATAGTATGTCTCAAGTGACCAAATATTACACCTGCATCTTAAAACAAAAAATTTAAAGAGAGGATAAAAGTGAAAAAGCTTATTAAACACAAAAACAGTTTATTGAAAATGACTTATATTTACTACCTATATATGTAATTTTCAAAAAACTGCCAAAACTCTTTTAATTTAAATAGTTTAAAAATATGTACTAATATTTACTTGGAAAATATATATAATCTTCTATTTTGTTATTTATAATAATTATACTTATCATTTATTAATGTTTTTGTAAACATGATTAGAGTTATCAAGATTATTATTAAATTATATCTGTGGTTTTATGAACATCAATGATTCTTACAATCAGTATGTAAAAGCTATTGAGTTTTGTAATTAATTACCACTATATGTATAAAGAGAGATGGATTTGGAAAAAAGAAAAAAAATGGAGAATTCATTAAATGAATGAAGAAAAAGCATAGTGTAAGGGATTTTTAGTTGTCAGAATTAAAATCCGGTTTCATATTTAAAATAATAATAAATCGTTACGATTATATTTTTTCATCTAGTTTAGTAAACAACAGATCAACTTACACCCAAATGCAAAATTAATAAATATAAGGTGAAACAATCTTACCTTATGAGTGAAATCCATTTCTTTTTCTGGGTGTTGTCTTTGGGAAATACATGAAAGCGACAGGATTCTCTCATGCTGTTATCAGAACACATGGGTACAAAGCAGACAACCATAATAAATTTAAAATATAAAACAATAACAACTTAATAACGTTAAATAAACCATTAAAAACGAGATATAATACAATAATAAAGGGACCTAAAAGAATAATGTGTGATGTAAAAAGATAATAACATGATATAAAGCCAAATAAAATTATGCTATTTTTTTTCAATGCTAAAACCTATGAGAAGACGCCATTGCCGTGAATGTGGACGTATTCGTAAACTCTACACTAAACGCACTGGCAGGCTCGGACTGGCCCGCCGGCCCATCGGCCCGAGGGCCGGTGCGCCCTCGCCCAGGGAAAACGTCGCGCCCCTAAGTGCCTAAGCCGCTCCAATATTTTTTCACTTGTTGTATACATGCATCCTGATTAGTGTACTAAATTTCGAGAATTCGTTTAGGGATAATCATCAATTAATAGACAGCACAAGAGACGTATTTTTTATTATTATCACAAAGAAATTAAAGATATATCGTAGCAATTTCAGGATCGGAAACCAAAACGGACATCTTTGCATGCGATTGAAAGAGAAAATATGCACCCAACGAGAGCTTTAGTAGCCATTGCGCCCTGGACGAAATTTTTTTCATCGCTTCTTTTCATGATATGTTTTAGAATTTAACCAGTATTTTGCATATTTTCAGTCCTTTTGCTTTTAGTACTCTGCGCCCCCTTTCTTTATAGCCGCCTCTGAATGCACATATAATGGTGCTTTTTGAAAGAGAAAAAAAAGAGAGACGTATCAGAAGTCAAAAAACTTTTTGTATGAATTTTGTTTTTGATTGGAAAACATGATGATCTTTCTTTTCGGGGAATACAAAGTTGAGGATACTTTTGGATTGCAATCCTGCAAGCTGTGGTATCTCGCAGACAGCGTTTTCTCATTCACAAAATCTGCCGTTATTTTCGGATAGTAATCTCGCGCCTAGTTTAGGAGTAATCAGTGAAAATACATTTAAAAAAATACATATGCGTCGAAATGAGAACCTCCTTCTTTTTTTAAGTCGGTTAGAAAATACTGGCTATGTACCCTGCAGCTTGCATGAATACAATCCTGGGGCACTTACACTCAAGTACGGAAACTTAAATATTTCCCTTGATCTTTAACAATGATAAAAGTTTTGCAATCATGGGAAGAGTGTGCTGGGAATAGTAAATTTACTTAATTGTTTTAGGGATTTTAAACTAACAAAGCAATGTTTTAGGGTGTACTTTTTCTGTAGAAACCTTTTCATAACGTGGTATCAATTCAGTTCTTTATGGACACATAATAGTAATTTTTTAAGGATAAAAAATACCAATTATTTTCACAAGCAAGCATTATTTTCACATTCAAATAGCTTTATATTTCAGCATTCCAATACCCTATAATACGTGGTACAAAAGAAGCTTGAGATTTAGTTTTCAAAATTTCTATTTCCAAACGGAAAGTATAGTCTTGTTCTAATTATAAATATTTTTTAAACGAAGTTTGCATACCGAATGTTTCTTGTGTGTTGAAGGAGATATTTGTAGATACCACATGTAAATATGCTACTTGGTTAATAATATGAATAATAAGAAAACAGTAGATGATAAAAAGTAGTGGCTCTCAGATTGTAACAGAAATTGAATTTATGACATTTTAAACTGGCTTGATAACTAATTCCTATTACATTAAAGAAAAATATTTTTTTAAAAAAAGGTTGAAGCCCTTAGCAGCACCGCAGCAACCATATTTGGCGCTTTGTGCAAAAAACAGTGTTAGCTTTTCTAAGGATCCTCAGTGCATCAATGGTGATAGTGGAAAAAAAATGTGGTTTACAACTTACAAATTATGTTAAAAATAATCGTAAAAAAATATGTAGGTACCAATCAACTGAAAATAATATCTACTAGTTATTGTTATGCATAAATTACGTTTCCGAAGTCGTATACTTATTGAGAATTGTACCAACTTTTACTTTTCAAGCAATAATACCCCATTTTTGACACCTTATTTGAGTTTCTTGGATCGAGACAGCCCGGAAAAAAGGCATAGTTTATACGCATTAAATTAAATCATGGTAGGGTTAGAAGGGTTTAAATTTGAGGATGTTAAAGATAAATCCATTTCAGAAACTTAATTTTTAACTTCATAAAAATTATTTGATGCTTTTTTATTAATTCATTAGAGATATAGTGAATAGACCCAAACTTATTTCAAACTTTTTTTCGATTCAAAAACTTTTCTTAATTAGAAATTATTAACAAAGTCATTTTAAAAAATATACAGGGTGTTTATAAAGTCCCGGACCCATTTTGATGTTTAATAACTCATAAAATAATAAAAATAGATTAAAATTAATAACATAAATGGTTAGATAGACTCAAAAAGTTTAATGGCCCTTGTCAATGAACTTCCACGTGTGCCCCCTCCGTCGCACGGAGAATATCAAGTCGATAGTCAATTTCACACCAGGTAGCGGAGAGCATGTCGGCATCCACAGAAGCTATTGCGGTTGTAATTCTGGCTTTTAAGTCATCAATGTTCGACACTCTCCCTCTGTAAACATTGTCCTTTACAAATCCCCAAAGGAAAAAGTCCAGCGGCGCTATATCAGGTGATCTGGGTGGCCAAGGAATTGGGCCTCCTCGCCCAATCCTGGTAAATGGTCATTCAAAGAAGTACGAACGATGGTACCCCAATGAGGTGGTGCACCATCTTGTTGCAAAATGACATGTGGCTGAAGCTCTTCTAGTTGTGGAAATACGAAGTTTTCCAACATGTCTAATTGATGACTTAAAAGCCAGAATTACAACCGCAATAGCCTCTGTGGATGCCGACATGCTTGCCGCTACCTGGCGTGAAATTGACTATCGACTTGATATTCTCCGTGCGACGGAGGGGGCACACGTGGAAGTTCATTGACAAGGGTCATGAAACTTTTTGAGCCTATCTAACCATTTATGTTATTAATTATAATCTATCCTTATTATTGTATGAGTTATTAAACATCAAAATGGGTCCGGGACTTTATAAATACCCTGTATATATTATGAAAAAACCACAATTGTTAAAAACATTGATGTGTACAACTCATATGAATAATTGGTTTTGAAGATATTAGAGAAATTTTTCCTTTCCATAAATTAATGGGTTCGTATTCCGCTATCAAAGAAGCCACAAAAAAACTTACAAGAAATATTTTGTAGGATTTTTTTGTAATGTAAAGTAAGTTTTTAATAAATTTATTATTCTAGTAAAATTTTACTGGGGACTAATTAAGAGTTTTTGGTACTTTTTCTTCTAAGATCTTCAATTTATTTTCCGAAGTTTAGGGATAAACCCCTAACACATTTTCTTTTATAACAGTATTAAGATTTAAGAAAAGCATATAAGCTATATATCTTTCTTGGCTAGAAAGGAACTCAAACAGGGTGTCAAAAGTGGATGTTACCATTTGAAAAATCAACGTTCGTGTATTTTTTAATATGTAGACAGCCTCCAAAGCAAAACTTATGAAAAAATATTTAATAGTAAATATTATTCCTAATCAATTGTTATCCTAATCAATCCTATGTCTTTTTCATACAGTGATTTTCAGGAAAATTGGTAGGGGCGATGATTTTTTCTTTCCTGCAAGGTGTCTATCGATAGAAGAAAATAAGAAAGCTCTAGTCTTGATATCAGTAATCTACTACAAGTTAATCTGTGTTCAAATTGCTGGAGCTTTTAGATGTTATGTGATGTGGTTTAAAAAATTGCGTAATATTGTGTAGGATTGATGGAATTTTAAACATGCACGGAGAATATTGTGAAGTCTTCTACCTAGAGTTAAAGATTTAATTTAAGCCATTATCCTTTACTTGGTGCTATGCAAGTGTGTTAAACCTTGTCAAGCCAGATACAATACAAGCAAGTCAAATTGACTTGAGTTCGTTAAAATTTTTGCGCCCTCTGAAAATCCAAGGTCTGCGCCCTTTATACTGACCCAGTACGACCCTGCGCACTGGTTTTCGTGCAAAAACTGAAATCAGTGTGGTTAGTTGTGGTTCGGTGTAACCAGTTTTCTATGAGTTTACGAACGCGATCGAGTGCGTGTGTCGCACTGAACATGAATAGTTTGTTTACGTTTGTTTGCGATTCCGCCCATCTTGGCGATGAAAATGAATAATGTAGTATTTTGATTAAAGTAAGTTTTAAAACCTTTATTAGTTATGATAGTAGAATATAATTTGTCTTATTGTAATCAGTATTGTTGAAAAATTGCATTTCTCAAATTTAAACATATCGAAATCATCGTAGCATTAACAAATAAATAGCTAATGACGATTGTTTATAGTTTGTCTAAACGTTCAACGAATGACTAATTTTTCTTTTTTGAATTTAGTTCCAAGATTCCCGGTTTTTAAAATATATAATAAAGTTTTGTGTCTATAAATTTATGTGTGTTTAAAAGGTTTAAAGGCTGATTATTCTTCCATAAAAAATTTATCATACTACTTTAATTTTGTAGTACACTGTGTAAATGTAGACTTTAAAGTAATTTATTTACATGATTTAAAAGAAAAAAATTGCATAATTAATTTTATAGTATTTCAACGTCACATTTACAATAAATATGGACTATATTTTTGACACCTAAACTGTACATTTTATGAAATCTTTTTCTGTGTTCTTTCAAACTTGTAAAATGTGGAATTTTTTTTTCTTCTTTTCAGTGACATTTCCTGCTAACCACTATCACCAACAACTCCCAGCATATTGATTGAATGTGTATTGTCTCTGCTGTATGGTTTGTAATTCACATCATACCATTGACAATACTTTCTCAATTACACCCTATTCTGTATACTAGATGTTGGCTATGAAACAAAAAAAAAAAGTGGAATTTTTAGCAAAGCTCAGAATGGTGAAGAATGGAAGATATTGAAATCGGCATTCTACTTCAATATTAATTCATGGTAAAATTTTGATCAATGATATTAATTATAACCTTTATTTTATTTTTTGCTTTCTTCATTTTAATTACATGGTTAATATTATATAGTTGCTATATTAAAGGTAGTGGCAGAAGTATTTATATAATATACTCATATTATTTGATACAGTAAATTTATATTACATAATATTTAGTATATTTTATTCATTCTGGTCAGCGTAACAAACCTCTGAAAATAAAACTACCATTGTTATATCAATTATTGTGAAGAGCCATCTATTTGATCTTATATATTTGATAAATGTACACTAAATTATTGATTTCTATTATTTTAGTTTGCTTTTATTAACCTTTAGTAACTGATGTTATCGGTTTCTCAGACCGTGGCTTTTTTAAATTTTTATAGTTTAACTTGCAATTTTCAGTTTAACTACAAACACTGTCGAAATTTTGTTCCATTTGGAACTTTAGTACTATCGCCAGAGACTTTTGAATAGATGAATTTTAATTATAACTGTCCTGTGCAAAAAGTTTAGTACAAAAACACCATCCTATGAGTTAATCGTGCCTTTTATTCATCTCTCAAAGGAGCGGTCTCACAGACCGCTTCACACTTATTATGTGACAATTTCTGTGACATCAGTTGAAGGTTAATCTTATAAATTACTATTATTTACTATGATACTTGGATTCATCTGGCAATGTTAGGGTTGTAAATTGACACAGAAAATTCTGCATAGTGATCAGTAAAAGCTTAACGCCTTCAAGGGCGGTGGTTCATTTTTGAACCACTTAAATTTAATTCCTAAATACCACATTGGTACCAGAATATTGGAATGGAAATTTTCCTTGCTTTTGCTTATTTTCAATTTTTTTTTTTTTGAAATTATGGTGTCATTTACTCATCTCTGCATTTTACGAATAGAAGTACCTTGCCCCTTAAAGTGTTAAAACTTTTCGCACCACATATCATGAAAAGTTGCTGTGGTGTTGACATAGCTGCTTGCATATCTTTGCTGGAATAATAATTTTTTGCTGCACCTGATGAAGGGAGCTGTTAACATATCTTGAAACTATTGGCAGTACTTTTATTTATTACCTAGCTAGATAGGTCATGAGTATCCAAGGCAATTACCCCTCAATATACTTTAAAGAAAAAAAACTTAGGTGTTAACATTGTTTATTATTTAGTTATCTACATTCTAACTTCAACAACTTTTATTTGGGTGGGCAAGAAAGGCTCATGCCTTCCCTCATAAAAAAGTAAAATAACTTTTTTAAAGTCTCATCAGCTTTTCCAAAAACCATTATTTTCTGTCTTCAATGTGATAATTCATATGTTAAAAGAAAAAAAATGTACAGTATGAATATTGATTAAATTTCTAATATGGGAAATCTGCAGATCAGAGGCTTCAATATCAGCTCTTCAAGTCGAATTTTTTTAAGAACATATTTTGTTTAATATTAGAAACTTTCAATCCTGAATTTTGTTTATGAATATAAGTATTTTTAACTTGACACCTTGACAGGTCTTATATTAATGTTATAATAAAAGGTAGGAAATTTCCATAAATAACAAAGTTCTCCCTTATAATGATTATATATTAAATAATAAAACTTTGTATTAATCAACATAAACAAAAGCACACACAAGATGTGTTTCTGGCTGGAAATTTAAAGAGCCCACCATCAGTGAATGTAAGCATGTATCTGTAATGAGACAAAGTCACAAATGAACTTTGTTACCTTGATTTTTTAATATTCATTCGTGACCTTGTTCTGTGTGTGCTTTTGTTTTATATTTAATCGTGAGTTATCACTAGTTTTTCAGTGCTGTTTCATCAATGATTATATACAGAGGTGCCAAGTCCGTACTAATCTTCCGTAATGCGTGGATTAATTTAACCCAGTTTAACAACGTTCCAGAAAAATTATTTTATGAATCTCTATTTATTTAATTCCAGTTTTCTACGTGGAATTTATTTAATTTCATCTCTGAAAAAAAATTCTGGTGCGAAATGTATTAAACCAGGGTTAAATTAACCCACATATTACGGAGGATTAGTGGCAACTTGGCACCTATGTATATATATTCGTAACAAATTTATACAGGTTTAAGTAATTAGAACTCAATAGCCGTTTTAACAGCAGGTTATACATACTTTTTAGCATTAGTTAGAGACCAAGTTATAGCCGTATTAACACATTGAGTCCTTATATAGTAATTACAGTTTTAAAAAATTTTGTGGAGATTGGGTCTACAAAACTTCCTTTTAAAAGCGTTTGTTGGGAGGGTTGCATTTGATTAGATCTAGAGTTTTTCTTACACGAAAAAAAAAAATGTCAAAGCTACAACAATTAAGGTCCCAATTTACATGTAGTTTGAAAATTTTATTTTATAGTAAAATTTGGTAAAAAACTAATAAAGTTCCCTCTTACAATGATTGTGTGCTCGTATAAAATTTGGGTGGGTTGCATTAATTAGAGCACAAGGTATAGTTGTTTGTGGGTAATTCCTTAAATTGTAATTACTCTAAATTTTAAGGGCTTTAACAAAAATCTTTCTCTAAATAATTACTGTACGAAAAATGAAGGGGTAACATAAAAAAAATCTCTCCTTGTAATCATTATATTTTTCCATGCAAAAAATAGAAGGCTACATCAGTAAAGGGCTGTGTGTTATCACTTTAGGGGGAGGAGGGCGGTACTTGATATTGTAAGATATCTTTATGGGGAGGGGAGTCCATCTTTTGATATCGTTATAATTTTTGATTATATCAAAATTTTCTATTTTTTTCTATATTAATAGTCTTATTTTTTTTTTTTAGTCTTTTATCTATTTTTATGAAAATACAAAGTTGTTATTAAAGCTATTAAATAATAAAATCCTTTCATTCCTAAATATGGAATACCCCAACGTTCGGCATTCCTATTGTTCTGCCATATGCACATCCACATATAACTATGTGCAAAGTAAGTTTGAAATGCTACTTGCTGTGTTTATTAATAGAGAAAAGAAAAAAAGTTGTCTACTTGTCTTTTTTCATAAGAAGTTTTGCTTTCCCCCTTCTCCTTCAAGGGGCAACTGCAAGTAGACAATATTACTGTTGAATGCATTGTGTAACAAAAAGCTATTATTAAATAATTTCAAATAGTAGCAATCTCCTTTAAATATTACTTGGTATTATAGTTACATCATGTATAATAGAGATATTTTATCGATTTCTCTTTATCTCAACCAGTAAAATATGTGAATAATAAATATATAAAAAGAAAAGAATTGTAAAAATAAAAAGAATTTTTAGATATTGATAATGTTATCATTAAGGGAGCGGGGGGGGGGTTGTTGATGAATAATAACATGCAATATTGTAAAGGAGGGAGGGGGGGTCCAAAATTACCAAAAAGTTGATAATGTTATACACGTACAGACCCTAGAGACAGTTATAGTCATTTGAATATGTCAATCTATTTATTTTATACTAACATTTAAGGGGAACTTCTAAAAGAAACTAACTAAGCAAATTAAAGATCTTTGCCCCCTACTAGGTATGCTAACCAACCTATGTCCAGGCCCTGCATGCTCTAAAAAAATGCTAATTACTCTGTTTTATAGAGATTACACAATTATGAAAGATTGAATAATATTATTATGATTAGTATGATAGTTTTTGTCTTTTAAACAGGAAGCCCTGTTTATGAATGTTATACTTGCATGTCACATTATTTAACAAAAAGATTTTCTTTATTTCAAATGAAAATCAAATTTCTAATAATTTGCTTAAAAGGCGCAAAGGCTAACATAGTGAAAAAAGATTCCATGCCGGGATTCGAACCCAGGCCATCAGTATAGCGCACTGACATTCTACCGGCTAAACTTTCCAGGCTTGGTATCGTTCCATGTGGTTTAGTCGGTAGAATGTCAGTGTGCTATACGGCTATACTGATGGCCCGGGTGCGAATCTTTTTCACTATGTTGGCCTTTGCACCTTTTAAGCAAATTATTTGAAATTTCATTTTCATTTGAAATATTGTATGCAAGGCGAATGTTTCTCTCTGGAAAAATTTCCAAGTATTAATATAGATTTTCTTTGTTCATTTTTTTTAATTATAAATGAATAATGGTATATGGATAGTATTCTAATTATAAAATATACAAATTTTGAGAAAAGAAAAATTTATGCCAAAACACTTAAACGTTCCTTTTTTATTAGTGAACTGGCAAAATCAGAAATTGATTCAAAACTGGAATTCTATGAAATTTTCTCAATAAAAGTGAATTCTTCACATTTTTAAACAATTCATTCGGGTTTAAAATGTTTTATTTGAAAACAAAACAAGCTCACAAGAAAGATAAACATTAGCAATTGGACATAAGAAAAGGTAGGATTAAGTAACTGGATTTGGTTTTTCATTATAAAATTTTATTTTTCTCAAAACTTTATTTAAAAAAATGGCATTCAAGGAAAATAAAACTGTATCGACCCCTGAAGTGAGATCATAAAATAAAATGTACAATATTAAGTACACTTATTTTATCTTTTACTGCTGGTAAAAAGTAGATATAACCCCAACTGTATTACTACATTGTAGCGATGATATGGTAAGACAAGTTCTCAGTGTGTCTAGGCTAGGTACCAATCAAATTGTTTGCCTCTTAAGTTATTTGGGTTTAAATTGCTTCCAGTCATCATAAAGACTGATTATATTTATAGTGCTAGTTAATTATAAAATTAAGTATGTACCCAGGGTAGGCACTATTTGATAACTTGTGTAATGACATAATGTACAACTTAAAGGGTATGTGGAAATCAACTGGCACATGTCTAATTAGAATTCTGCTACCTTTGAGCAGCCTAATATGTACAGTGACAATCCTGGGCAAAGTATTCCATTCATCTCTTTATCCTAGAAATGACAAATTACTATGTTTTTAAATAAATCATAGTTAAGTTAGTGTTTTTGTTTATTTCAAGAGTATAACTGCATTGCCCCCCCCCCCACCCCCCTCTCACTTGAAAAAAATATTCAGAATAGCACATTTACAAAAAAAAAAAATTAGGAAACTGGCTCCAATTAAAACACACTAAATTCATTACTGCAAAATAATTTTAAGTGATGCTGCAAAGCCCATTGCAAATAATTATTAAAATATCTTATGATAGGAGTATACAATTTAAATTTTATTTACAAAAAATTCCATACAGCGCAGGCAAACAATAAAATGAGCACACACTGAAATAAAGATTAAAAATATAAGTATATTTATACTTTTAATTTTATATCAAAGGTAGAAAATAACATTAGATAGCAGCTATATGTTACAAAAACTACTGTAAAATGCAATGAGCTTTCATTGAATTCTGAATAACTTCTAAAACTTTAGATACATGATCGTTATTATATTGAAAGAGTTACTTTATTATTTGAAACCATAAAAAATATAATAATAATAGTTAATGGTTGATTTGTTATGGTGCATAGCTTGGATAAACAGTGATTTGTAAGGCATTGTTTAAGACAAAGTGGCGAAAAAAAGTTAAAACATTTGATTATTTTCCAAATAAAACATTTGTTATTAACATGACAACCTGCAATTTATTTATTTACATTCGTAAATCTGAGCACGCGCTTGCGCAGTAAATCTGCCATCGCTACTGCACAAACCACACCGACTTTTCCTTCAGTGCATTTAGTTGAAAAACTAAACGCACTGGATTTCGTTTACGAATGCAGTTTCGAAACGCACTGAGTGCACGGAGAGAGTTTACGAACGGCTAGTGTTAAAACTAACAGCACGAGTTGTTTAGTCTAGACGCTGTAGCTTTTTTTTTTTTTTACATTTTATTTACATACATCTGACCTGCGTGATCGGCGTCAAGCCCGCTGTAATAATACGATGTTCATTTTGAAATTTGAAAGTATATCACAGATGTCGCTGCGATCAGCTCCCTGGATTTCAGCGTCAGTGCACATTTAAGGAATACAACTTTTTAGTGCTGTTTGGATAGAAAATTTCCACTTTATGTATTCTAGACGCTATAGCGATGCATTAAACGTGTCTCTTTCTTCTTTAAAAAATATCATGCAGATGTCGCTGCAAATGACTGTTTGGAATTCAACATCGTTGTACATTTAAGGGATTCACTATTTCCGCGCTTTTTTAAGTATTGCTGGGATAGTCGATTTCTACAACATATAATCTAGGCCTATAACGGAGCTATAGTGTCTAGAAGATATAGTTTAAAAATCGGCTTATTAAAAATGTGCTATAAAATTGTATCCCATAAATGTTGAACAAGGATGAACGATGAATGTCGATCACAGCGACATATGGTAATTCCAACGTAACTATTTTAAAAGACATCAATTGAGAAAACGTTTCGAGTAGAGAAGATCTAGAAAATGTTGCTGCTATTGACATTTGTAATTCAGTATTTTTCAATATTTATGGGATTCAATTTTTAGCAATTTTTTTAAGTATTACTGGAATAGCCGGTTTCCACACCATGACCGTGATCTAGGTAGATTTTTCTCTGTTATCGTAACAAGATTGACCAATCAGAAGCCAGAATTTTTGCTAACTTTTCACTGTTTGCAAAAATGTACCTGGATCCCGGCATATGTTTCTAGTCGTTATAACTGAGCTCAGGAATAGTACAGAAAGCAAACTCCGTATTTTGATACATTAAGGCCGGGATCCAATTAGGAACAAGTGTGTCGCTATAACGAAATAGCGACATATGGCCAATAAAGGTTTATTGGTAGAAGTGATAAAAACAAATCGTTAAAGGTCTTTGCAAGCGTGTCATTATCGTCAGGCTAATGCATATTGAATTATTTCCCTAGTCCATGCGCGTATCGTCTAATGGAGGATATTCCAAATATGGGTTCAAGACTGAAAAATTTACGTGGTACCGGTAATTTACCTAAAGAACTTCTAACTGATGAGAAGGGAAACAGGAAACTACTGCTGCTTTCTCCCGTGAACTGTTTCATTGGCCAGCGGGGATTTACATTACGTCGACGGAGCCTTCCCTTCTTTACGTTAGACGTTTATGCCTTGACCACGTGATCATAACGTAGATAGAATATCCTCTATTCAAGAAAGTGGATTGCCGTACTATAGCGCCTAGAATATATAGTGTGGAAATTGGCTATCCCTGTAATACTTAAAAAAGTGCTAAAATATTGCATCCCTTAAATGTGCAACGATGCTGCTGAAATAGACACATCACAGCGACATCTGCAGGATATTTTCTCAAACTGCAAGATATTGCTAGTCTATACAATGTAATACTAAATCCCGCAGATGTCGCTGTGATCGATACTTGGGATTTTAGCAGTATCGTCGCACATTTAAGGGATACAAATTTTTAGCGTTGTTTGGATAGCATATTTCCACCCAAGGTATTCTAGACGCTGTAGCCGTACTTTCGGCAAAAACTTGAGATGAGATGCCTCCTGTGCATATATCACTACTCTTATGTATAAAGGCTCTCTGTTATGGTGTTGATTCTGAGCGCTCTTTGTTAAATTTCTATATTTGTGTTTTAGAGAAAGAAATACAGAAAAATACTGTTACTATGGAAACAACAACTTCTTTAATATCGAAATGTATAGCAAAGGAGTTCAGAATCAGTGCCTTAAATAGTTTCGAATATGTATTGTTGTTATGACAATGAATACCCTTCCTGGATGTGGAAATGCAAAATTGTGTTCAACATAATGGAGGATATTCCATCTACATTTTGATCACGTGGTCAAGGTAAAAACTTCTATCGTAAAGAAGGGAAGGCTCCGTAGACGTGTAATGTAAATCCCCGCTAGCCAATGAAACGGTTCATGAGGCAAAGTAGTATCTTCCCTTCTTGACAGTTAGAAGTTCCTTGGGTAAATTACCGGTATCACGTGACTTTTTCAGCCTCGAACCCATATTTGGAATATCCTCCATTGGGCGCAATCTAGATAGATTTTTGGCTGTTAGAGAAACGAGATTCATCAATCAGAAGCCTGCATTTTTGTGAACTTTTCGCTGTTTGCAAAAATGCAGGCTATTGATTGGTGAATCTCGTTTCGCTAACAGCGAAAAATCTCTGGATCCTAACCTACATTTCTACAAACATTGCACTTCATCCATGGCACTAAAAAAATGACTCAAAACTTTCATGACATAGACCGGGATCCAGAAACAGCAAATATTCTCAATCATGCAGGTTTCTGATTGGTCAAACACATTTCGCTAACAGCGAAAAATCTATCTGAATCTCAGCCATAGTTTTCTTCGATGAAATCAATGCAAAAGGATAATATAAAAGAAAAGTATAAGATTTCTAAAATGTTTTGGCGGGTTTATCGCTATTTGGCATAATTTGTAAACTTTAGAATTAATTAAGTTTTTCGCTAATTATGAATATAAAATTTATGTTTTTAAAGCTGAATTTTATAAAAGCACGTAGATTGAGTAAATATCTGTCCAAAAATTCAATCCTTACTTTTTTCTGTCCATTATTTAAGTATCTACCTCGATTGAAACATAAGGTGTAACGAAGAAAATAAATCTGTCATTTTCAGTATCTCGACGTTATTTTAAAAAATCTATATCTCTGTTTATAATTAATTTATGAGGATGCATTTGATCTCAAATTGAAGATCTTCTTGATTAGGCCCTTCTGGTTTTGGTTTTATTTTTCTGCGATGATTGGTTCTTTTGATATGGGAAATTTTACGCTGCCATGTTTGGTCGATTTAACATGGAGAAGTTGCCTTCAGTATAATAAGCAGTTACGGCGTTTTGCCGTTATTCTTGGCGTTTGTTTGTTTGGCGGGGTTAGCATTTTTTTTTCAGCTTGGCTTGGCAGAACGACATCTCACTGGAGGTTAAACTTTGATTTTCGTTTACTTTAACGATCATGAACATATCATAACTATATTTTCAACTGAATTGCTTTGATTTCTGTGAAATATGATCGATGAGAAGTTGTGGAAAATGTCACCATTCATAGCCAAATAACTATTAGCTAGACATTCCTTTATTAAAAATCTGGTTGATTGTATTTATATTGTGTCACTGATCAAATTTCAGTCATTTTCAATGATATCATAACATTTATTACAAATAACATTAATATTAAACAAATCTCGTTAAAATATCTTCATTTTGATAAAGCTGTAAATTAAAATTCAGTTTCAGATTGTTTCGCACTCGATATATTACAGGTAGATTTCGTATGAAATACTATCTAGTACATTCTCCCCTATGTTAGAATTTCTGAAAAATATATATATCACTTTCTTCTGGACACGATAACTTAATTCTGCACAAATCTCTTTCAAACTGATGCATAAAATCTCGGTCAAGTTCGTTAATGGGCAAAATAGGAACAAGGGGATGGAAATAGGGAGGGGTTTTGTGAAAACCGAATCCCCATAACTTCAAATTCCCATAACTTATTAATTTTTGTACATATCAAACCAGTTTAAAGTTTTTATTACTTCTAAAAATTGGGCCAAAAATTTATATATCAGAGATTTTTGATAAAATTAAAAATGGGCTCAAGGGGCGAAAAAAAATAGGGTTTTAGGGAGAAAAAAAAATTCATAACTTCGTCAATTCCAAGATATCAAATCCAATTGATTTTATTCTAAATCTCTTTAATATTATCTACAACTTTTATATTCACGAGTTTTTGATAGGACCAATTCGTACCAAAAAAAAAAAAATTAAAAACGAAAACAAAAAAAGGGGGGTTGAAGAAGAAAAATTTTCATAACTCCGTCAATTCACAAGATATAAAATCTCCATGAATTTATCATATATCTTCTTAATATTGTCTTCAACATTTATATAGACAAGTTTTTGATAGGGCCAATTCTTACAGCAAAAACAAATTAAAAATACATAGCGGTTGAAGAAAAAAAATCATCTTATTAAGGGTGCATTCAAATCCAAACTGTCTATTTTCTTACTCATTTTTAAATTCATTTTTGCTCTCAAACGCATCCAATTGCGAGATTCTCTTATTCAGAAACTATATAATGTACAGTAATGATCAATTTTTTGATAGAGGCAGAATATATTTCAAAAAATGATGTCAAAGTGGGCATTTTTGAACAGAATTTCCCGAAGCGATTGTGTTAGAAACGAAAAATATTGCCCTACTGAGAAAATAATTGTTTATTAATCAAGTTTCATTTAATTGGAAGAAAAATAAAAACACATGTCGCTTATAAATCTTTTCAAAATCACGTCAGCAAGTTTCGTATTTTTTCTATTTAAAATGAATCTGAAAATGTGCCAGAAAATTTCGAGTTGTTGAGCATGGAAAAGTATTTTTTTTAATACCGCCTTAACATGATTTTGATAAAACCAGCTGTTATATAAAAATGAAATAAAAACTCGTCAAAAGCGGTCAGATAAAACTGTTAAAGTGGATTTATCGTGATTTAGTTTTTGTTGGTGCATTTAATATACTTAACTTCGAAATCTACCTCCGCTTGTAGGCCGGGCTGGCAGGGATTTTTTGGTTATTAAGTCTGGCTAGACCTAAAATAAAACTTCCTTATTTTATTATTTTTATGTGAATTAATAGGGTACCTTTAAGAGGAAAGTTTCATTGAATAATTCAGGAAAAATATATCTTATTTTTAATATGCATATTTAATTATACAGTGTGAATTATTCACTTGACCTTTACTTTTAATAATTTATTGTTAGAAACGAAAAATATTGTCCTACTGAGAAACTAATTGTTTATAAATGAAGATTTAATTAATTGAACGAAAAATAAAAGCACATGTCGCTTATAAATTTCTTCAAAATTCACGTCAGCAAGTTTCATATTTTTTCTGTTAAAAATGAATCTGAAAATGTGCCAGAAAAGTTAGAGTTTTTGAGCATGGAAAAGTATTTTTTTTAATACCGCCTTAACACGATTCTGATAAAACCAGCTGTTATGTAAAATTGAAATAAAAACTCGTCAAAGGCGGCCAGATAAAATTGTTAAAGTGGGTTTATCTCTAATCATGATTAATTTTTGTTGGTGAAATTAGTATACTTAACTTCGAAATCTACCTCCGCCTGTAGGCCTGGCCGGCAGTGATTTTTTATAGTTGTAATATGTAGCATTAATAGGAACACAGTATGTATTGTGTTTAAAATTGACCCTTATTTTTATGTTCTAAGTAAAAAATGGCACAAAATATTCATGTTTTAAGAATATTTAAAGCTTCAAGAGCGATCTCAGATATTTGTTTTTGTAATGTACTACAAGAATTTCTTTATTTCATAAAAAGTTTATACAATAAAATATAACCTTTACGTAACACAATATATTTATCGATAAAAACTTCGTGTTTCTACCACTCTCACACACATTTGTTACTAATTAACTTTGATATTACATATGCAGAAATAGGCCCACACGTGGATTTTATTTGGCATTTTGCAGAATATTCTTTATAAATTAATTTCCAACTTTTTTGTTTTGATATAATTTGAAAAAGCTAAGAACCAAATATTTAGATATGATTATTTGCTTTAAAATATCTAATATTGATTTTTTTACACTTAAAATTGAAAACTTGTTGTTCATCCTGTTTCATATTATAGCACAAAAAACATTTCATTATAAATAAAACTACTGTATGTTTATTAATCTGAGATAAGTTCAAGGAAGGTAGGTGAAGGATTACCAACTTGACAAATGAAGGCTTTTCTTCTGTAAGTGTACTAAGAGAAATACATGTTTACGAAAAATCTTCTGTGAAATGAATAATCTATTGTATCATGGACAGAAGGGTTTTCTCTTGTATCTTCAAGACAAAAAATTTTTATACGTAAATGACACAATCCTTTCTATGACATAAAGCCGATTTTATCTTTTAATGAGTACGCATACTTTTAAGTCATTATATATAATTCACACTGGGACGAATGAAAAATTTCACTGGAACACATGAATCCCATTTGCTTTGTACAAGGGAATTATTTCCAAAACTGATTCATTGCAAAAATCTAAATTAGTAAATAATATGTAATAAAAAATTTTGGATCATTTTAATAAATAAAATTTTGGATTAAGATCTTAATAATTACAACTTGAAAAGCTTAAGATTTTTTCTTTAGCATTGCAACAGCCAAAGTGTTAAAATAACTTCAGACGATTGTTTTGAGCATAATCAAAATATGAAAGGCTTTTTCTTTACATGATGTAGCGTAAAATATCTTTACAAGAGACTGTTTAAAACATTTTTCTAGGACAGATATCCCCAACTTATGAAAATGTTGAATGGTGGCATTTAAAGAACAAACCATATAAAATCCTGACCAGTTAAAAGCAACCTTAAATGTGTAACTGACATGTGAAGTTATAGGAAGTAATCATATGTTACTGCTTTGCATATTGAAACAAGATGGTTAAATGGAAGAGGAGTGTTTTTGATGAATTTGCGTGCAGAGCAGCGGCATCACCCCTATTGATTGATGCCAGTGAGTATGTATACATCTAAAGAAAAAAAAAGACATAAATTAACAAATTAAAGAAAATATTTATAACATTTTCATATTTTTTAACAATTTTGGGATGTGTTTTAAATAGGCTCCCACCATTTTAAATGCATACATGAAAAAATGTTATTCTAATAACAAATTAAAAAAATTATCAAAAGTGAGCATCTTTCCAAGACATTCTCTTTTTTTTCCCCATCTTTCCAGGATTGACATAAGATAGATGAAATTCCTTTCAACACCAATTTACGTAGAGAAAAGCAGTGTGAGACACAGGCTTCGGTCCTATCTTCCTATTCAAGCACCCTTCAGTGTGCAGGAATTGGCATTTTTCGCTGTTCATTTTTTTTTATTGTCGTTTAAGCAAAAAATCCTTTGCTTTCCTATATTCAATTAGTTAATTTTTGATTGTTTATTTGTTTGATTATATGATCTTTCTTCACAAAAAATAAAATATTAATTTTTTTCTGAGTGCTTATTATTTGTTTAGTTGCATTGTTTGAATATTTGAAAATTCAAATGGGCTTATTTTATTGTTGGAGTACCCTCATTTAAATAACCCACAAGCTGCTAATTGAACTGAAGTGAATAATGCCCAACTGGCAGAACTAGATGAAAGAAATAGGTCTGCAAACTGTGTATTTATTCAACATATTTAGAAAAATCAATAAAATTAATATATTAGTGCAAGGAAAGACATTCACAATTTTCGATGCATTTGTCAAAAATGGTCATCTTTTAAGAAGAAACGTGTATTGTTTGGATTGCAAAGGAAAAAATTATATAAAATAATTTTCTTTTGTTAAAAAGGAATACAAACACCAGTTTCTAGAGAAAAAACAGATAATATTCAGGGGCATCCTAAAGCTTTATAACACTCATTGAAGCAATATTTTTCAACAGATCAATACATTTTAAACGTACACTGTATGCATTGAGCATTAACAGAAACACACCCATTTTTAACTCAGCAAAAACAAGATCCATCTGGATTTCATATTTTACAGTGAGTTAAAGAATGTATTTAAAAACTAAAGTCCATCATATTTTTTATATCATTTGTCAGATCAATTAAAAACCTTTTATCGGAAAACGAAATTAGTTTTACTACCTTCCTCGACATTCTGGAGAAGCACGGTTTTCAGTATACAGAAGTCTTAAATTAAGTTTTTGCAGAATTAGACAATCACCTGGAAGTATAGCAATTGGACTAAAATTCAGACATTAGTCCAAAGCAATTCAATCATACATGTTACATTAAACATCTACACCTCAAACAATGTAATATTTAATGAAAGTCAAATATTACGATTTCTTGAATTTCAGAAAAATTTTATGAAGGAAAAACTTTAACAATATCATCTGTATTGATGGTTATTGAAAACAAGTAGGTAAGTGTCATCACAGATCGCACAGAAGGTTTCGTTTAATATTTATTTTAAAACACTTTATTCTTCAATTAATAAATCATAATTCGAATTTGAATATTTCCAACAGAGCGAAAAAATGCCCAGACTGGGAATCGAACCCAGATCCTTGGCTTACAAGGCCAATGCTTTTCCGTTTAAGCTAACTGGGCCGACAACCAGCCAGCATATTTCGCTCAGATAACCTTATTGGTAAGTAACATCTGGTCTGTCATGTAGACAGCTCAACAGAATAAACCGCAGGTAAAGGAACTCCATATAAACGATGGATACGTAGATGAACTATTATTTTAACATAATCAAACTGATTGGTAAAGTTATCATACGAATTTGAATATTTCCAACTGAGCAAAAAAATGCCCAGACTGGGAATCGAACCCAGATCTACGTATCCATCGTTTATATGGAGTTCCTTTACCTGCGGTTTGCTCTGTTGAGCTGTCTACATGACAGACCAGATGTTACTTACCAATAAGGTTATCTGAGCGAAATATGCTGGCTGGTTATCGGCCCAGTTAGCTTAAACGGAAAAGCATTGGCCTTGTAAGCCAAGGATCTGGGTTCGATTCCCAGTCTGGGCATTTTTTCGCTCAGTTGGAAATATTCAAATTCGTATGATAACTTTACCAATCAGTTTGATTGCGTTAAAATAATAGTTCATCTACGTATCCATCGTTTATATGGAGTTCCTTTACCTGCGGTTTACTCTGTTGAGCTGTCTACATGACAGACCAGATGTTACTTATCAATAAGGTTATCTGAGCGAAATATGCTGGCTGGTTATCGGCCCAGTTAGCTTAAACGGAAAAGCATTGGCCTTGTAAGCCAAGGATCTGGGTTCGATTCCCAGTCTGGGCATTTTTTCGCTCAGTTGGAAATATTCAAATTCGTATGATAACTTTACCAATCAGTTTGATTGTGTTTAAATAATAGTTCATCTACGTATCCATCGTTTATATGGAGTTCCTTTACCTGCGGTTTACTCTGTTGAGCTGTCTACATGACAGACCAGATGTTACTTACCAATAAGGTTATCTGAGCGAAATATGCTGGCTGGTTATCGGCCCAGTTAGCTTAAACGGAAAAGCATTGGCCTTGTAAGCCAAGGATCTGGGTTCGATTCCCAGTCTGGGCATTTCTTCGCTCAGTTGGAAATATTCAAATTCGTATGATAACTTTACCAATCAGTTTGATTGTGTTAAAATAATAGTTCATCTACGTATCCATCGTTTATATGGAGTTCCTTTACTTGCGGTTTACTCTGTTGAGCTGTCTACATGACAGACCAGATGTTACTTACCAATAAGGTTATCTGAGCGAAATATGCTGGCTGGTTATCGGCCCAGTTAGCTTAAACGGAAAAGCATTGGCCTTGTAAGCCAAGGATCTGAGTTCGATTCCCAGTCTGGGCAGTTTATCGCTCGGTTGGAAATATTCAAATTCGTATGATAACTTTACCAATCACTTTGATTGTGTTAAAATAATAGTTCATCTACGTATCCATCGTTTATATGGAGTTCCTTTACCTGCGGTTTACTCTGTTGAGCTGTCTACATGACAGACCAGATGTTGCTTACCAATAAGGTTATCTGAGCGAAATATGCTGGCTGGTTATCGGCACAGTTAGCTTAAACGGAAAAGCATTGGCCTTGTAAGACAAGGATCTGGGGTCGATTCCCAGTCTGGGCATTTTTTCGCTCAGTTGGAAATATTCAAATTCGTATAACTTTACAAATCAGTTTGATTGTGTTAAAATAATAGTTCATCTACGTATCCATCGTTTATATGGAGTTCCTTTACCTGCGGTTTACTCTGTTGAGCTGTCTACATGACAGACCAGATGTTACTTACCAATAAGGTTATCTGAGCGAAATACGCTGGCTGGTTATCGGCCCAGTTAGCTTAAACGGAAAAGCATTGGCCTTGTAAGCCAAGGATCTGGGTTCGATTCCCAGTCTGGGCATTTTTTCGCTCAGTTGGAAATATTCAAATTCGTATGATAACTTTACCAATCAGTTTGATTGTGTTAAAATAATAGTTCATCTACGTATCCATCGTTTATATGGAGTTCCTTTACCTGCGGTTTACTCTGTTGAGCTGTCTACATGACAGACCAGATGTTACTTACCAATAAGGTTATCTGAGCGAAATATGCTGGCTGGTTATCGCCCCAGTTAGCTTAAACGGAAAAGCATTGGCCTTGTAAGACAAGGATCTGAGTTCGATTCCCAGTCTGGGCATTTTATCGCTCAGTTGGAAATATTCAAATTCGTATGATAACTTTACCAATCAGTTTGATTGTGTTAAAATAATAGTTCATCTACGTATCCATCGTTTATATGGAGTTCCTTTACCTGCGGTTTGCTCTGTTGAGCTGTCTACATGACAGACCAGATGTTACTTACCAATAAGGTTATCTGAGCGAAATATGCTGGCTGGTTATCGGCCCATTTAGCTTAAACGGAAAAGCATTGGCCTTGTAAGCCAAGGATCTGGGTTCGATTCCCAGTCTGGGCATTTTTTCGCTCAGTTGGAAATATTCAAATTCGTATGATAACTTTACCAATCAGTTTGATTGTGTTAAATTAGTAGTTCATCTGCGTATCCATCGTTTATATGGAGTTCCTTTACCTGCGGTTTACTCTGTTGAGCTGTCTACATGACAGACCAGATGTTACTTACCAATAAGGTTATCTGAGCGAAATATGCTGGCTGGTTATCGGCCCAGTTATCTTAAACGGAAAAGCATTGGCCTTGTAAGCCAAGGATCTGGGTTCGATTCCCAGTCTGGGCATTTTTTCGCTCAGTTGGAAATATTCAAATTTGTATGATAACTTTACCAATCAGTTTGATTGTGTTAAAATAATAGTTAAATCATAATTGTTAATTTATCATTATTGAATTATAAAATAAATGGCAGCACCATTACATTTAATTTAAAAATAATATATTTCCATCAAATTAAAAATTTTCAAGTAAATTTATATAAATAAAATTTAAAAAATCCAAATATTTTTTAATTCATCAATTTCAGAAATATAGCGGATGTATAACTAAAAAATAATATTTTTAAAAGCAAAAAATTGTTAAAAACTTATTTAAAATGCTGAAATAGTTTACAAAAAATACTTATTCTTTTCCTTTTCAAAAACTCACTAGATGGCGTTAAAAAACAATGTTAACATAAATTAAAATTCGAAAAAAAAAAAGAACAAAACTTTCAATTCTTCAATAGTCTTGCAGATAACTTTAAAAAAATGTCCATAGAAATTTATTATTTCAAAAAATTGCCTGTAGATGGCAGCAAAAAGAAAAAAATATTTACTCCAACATTTATTCCTCTGTATCCAATAAATTATTAAAAATAAGGACTCATTTTAATATTAAATATGAATTTGATTATTTCATCTGACATGTTAAACATTAAATATTACTAGATATGCATTTTTTTTAAATGTAAGTCAATAATTCTTCGCATTTTATTAAAATTGAAATTTCAGATTTTTTTTGTGTCTGAAATAAGAGAATTTACTTATTAACACTGTGGAAAAAATAAGCCTTTACAAATTGACAGAAAGAGGAATTTTCTTTTAATTAAATCCATCTGAAAATAAAGTGTAATAATAAAAATCTAAATTTTAAAATTCTGCGTGAGAGATCTGAAACCACAATCTACAATGCGTGGGAGACATTTGCTTTACCATGGCGACATCAGTCCTCTGCAATGTTTGCAGAATTAAAGAAAATGTTTTGGAATGGAAAAAGAACGAATTAGCTTAGTTAAAATATATGAATTTTTCAAAATTTTAGGATTTTGTGATGGCCAGTGGATATTCAATGCAACTCTATGTAAAAAAAAAAAAATCTAGTCTGTAATTTAAATAGTTTCCAAGTACGAGGCTGTGACGTACACAGAGAGAAGCGAGTCTATAAATGTTTTGTGAGGTGAACGGAACCGAAAAAAATTGAGTATTATGAGAAAAGTTTCAAAATATAATTTTATTCCTAAAAAATGCACAATTCTTTAGATAACAACCCATTCCATTGTAGCAAAGCATCAAAACCATTACTTTGTAACATAGGCAATGGTATCATTAAGAGGCTCCTGACAAGAAATTCATTCTAAAAAGGTGTTCTGAGAGTCAAAAAAGTAGCGAATCACTGCTCCAGTACCTAAAAATATTGACTTTGCATTTTTGTGAAGATGGATATAAATATTTAAGATATAATTTTTAAAAAATCCTGTAAAATATTCACAAACAGACGTTTTTTTTCACTTGTGAGAACATGCAGATGTGTTTTTAAATTGCCACCTAGTGAAAATTCTACACAACAGATACCAAAAAAGGGAACTTTCAGTTTGCATGAGAAACAAAACGTTTTCTTAAATTGAAATTCACTAAAAATAAATTTTCTACACATTTCACAAGCCGAAGGTTTTTTTTTATTATTATTTTTATGGCTATGCAACTGATTTCTTTAGATGACCACTTTGAGAAAATTATTGGATTATATTTCACAAACAGAAGATTTTCCTTCATATGGTCATGCAAGTGAATTTTCAGATAGTACTTCATTGAAAATTCCTTTGAACATATTTTACAAACAACAGGTCTTTCCTTCGTATAGTTATGCATGTGTTATTTCGAATCACCACTTTGTAAAAACCCCTTCGAACATATTTCACAAACAAAAAGTTTTTCCAATGAATGGTTACCACTATATGAAAATTCTTTCGAACATATTTCACAAACAAAAGGTTTTTCCTTTGCATATGTGTGCAAGTGTTTTTTCAGATTACCACTATGTGAAAATCCTTTGGTACATATTTTACAAACAAAAGGTTTTTCCTTTGTATGTGTACGCAAATGCCTTTTTAAATGACCACTTTCTGAAAATCTTTTGGTACATATTTCACAAACAAAAGGTTTTTCCTTTGTATGGACACGCATGTGTTTTTTTAAATCGCCGGATTCTGAAAATCTTTTACAGCATATTTCACAAGAAAAACGTTTTTCCTTTGTATGGGTACGCAAGTGTACTTTGAGAGAGCCACTTGATGAAAACGCTTTGAAACATATTTCACAAATAAATGGTTTTTTCTTTGTATGGATGCGCAAGTGTACTTTCAGAGCACCATTTTCTGAAAATCCTTTAGAACATATTTCACAAACGAAACGTTTTTCCTTTGTATGTGCACGCAAGTGTCTTTTCAGAGAGCCACTTTCTGAAAACCTTTTGGAGCATAATTCACAAACAAAAGGTTTTTCCTTTGTATGGGTCCGCAAGTGTACTCTTAGATGGCCACTATCTGAAAATCCCTTAGAACATATTACACATACAAAAGGTTTTTCCTTTGTATGGGTCCGCAAGTGTACTCTTAGACGGCCACTATCTGAAAATCCCTTAGAACATATTTCACAAACAAAAGGTTTTTCCTTTGTATGGGTCCGCATGTGCACTTTCAGGATGAACCTTTGTGAAAATCCTTTGGAACAAATTTCACAAACAAAAGGTTTTTCCTTTGTATGGACACGCATGTGTTTTTTTAAATCGCCGGATTCTGAAAATCTTTTACAGCATATTTCACAAGAAAAACGTTTTTCCTTTGTATGGGTACGCAAGTGTACTTTGAGAGAGCCACTTGATGAAAACGCTTTGAAACATATTTCACAAATAAATGGTTTTTTCTTTGTATGGATGCGCAAGTGTACTTTCAGAGCACCATTTTCTGAAAATCCTTTAGAACATATTTCACAAACGAAACGTTTTTCCTTTGTATGTGCACGCAAGTGTCTTTTCAGAGAGCCACTTTCTGAAAACCTTTTGGAGCATAATTCACAAACAAAAGGTTTTTCCTTTGTATGGGTCCGCAAGTGTACTCTTAGATGGCCACTATCTGAAAATCCCTTAGAACATATTACACATACAAAAGGTTTTTCCTTTGTATGGGTCCGCAAGTGTACTCTTAGACGGCCACTATCTGAAAATCCCTTAGAACATATTTCACAAACAAAAGGTTTTTCCTTTGTATGGGTCCGCATGTGCACTTTCAGGATGAACCTTTGTGAAAATCCTTTGGAACAAATTTCACAAACAAAAGGTTTTTCCTTTGTATGGGTACGCAAGTGTACTTTCAATGAGCCACTTTCTGAAAAGTTTTTGGAACATAATTCACAAACAAAAGGTTTTTCATTTGTATGGATCCGTAAGTGCACTTTTAGATTACCACTGTGTGAAAATCCTTTAGAACATATTTCACACACAAAAGGTTTCTCCTTTGTATGTACATTCAAGTGTTTTTTCAGATTACTAATTTGCGAAAATCTTTTAGAACATATTTCACAATAAAAAGTTTTTTCTGTTGCTTCAGTGTAAATCTGAGACATTGACATTCTCTAGAGGGAAAATATTTATTGTCCTAAAACATAGAACATAAAACATCTGCATAAAAAGGAAATTTGTTGAAATTCTTTAAGAAAAAGCTTCAAATACTTTAAAAACACGTATTTTGGTTCTCCAACTTTAAATCTAGAATGTTGAAAAAAAAATGTTCACATATTTTTTATCTGCACTGTTAAATGCATAATTATCAATTTTAAAATTATTCAAATATTATATAGCCACGAAAAAAAAGGAAAAGAAATATTTGTATAAACTTCTTGTTCACATGTTAACCTCTAAAAACATGGTTTGTAGTAGCAAAAGAACATCAGCAGAGTCTATTTTTACTATACATTTTAAAAACATCATCTTTAAATCATATTCTTGATTAATGTAACGTCAAGAATTAAAGTAATAAACATAAAATTGGAAAATACTAATTTCATTAGAAATAATATAATGAAATACTACAACGAAATACTACAAAAAATGTGGTTGACAATGTTTTGTATTACAAATTTAAACAAAAAATAAATAAATTCAAAATAACAACAACAAAAAATTATGTTGCCCTGACTTATCAAGCAATTATGGCTGCTCTTACACACGTGCTTAGATGTAAAATTGTGATAATCTCAATTTTACATCATGTTAACTGTCCATGCAAAATTTGAATAATCTGGCAATATATTCTAAACTATTGCTGGTTTTTAAATAATAAAATAATAATGAATTGAAAAGTATTTGAAAATTTCAAATTTAAACACTGGTTTAACAAAGACGGTCTATTGTGAAGGAGCTAAATAAGATGCAGCTATTAAACAGATGATTATTCTCAAATTTACAGCTTCTTATAATCAAACAAGGTACACAAAATGCACCATGCATGTTCTTAAAGGTTAAAGAAATCCATTATTTACAGGACTTAAAATTCATTATCTTCCATTATCCACATCTGTATGTAGAAACATTTAAGAAACAGAAAAATTTGAAGATTATCTTTAACCCTGCATTTGATTTAACATGATTAAATGAAGTATAAGTATTAATACATGGCAAACAGGTAAAGCATGATTAAAGGAATTTAAATGAACGATTTATAAAACTGTAAACTTTGTAACAATATGCAGATTTTATAGTTTGATTTTTTTAGCTTCCACTGTGTTAATTTCATAGAGCTCACTGTAATATTTTACTAATTTAGTTTTTTTCACATTCTGTCACTAACTTTTTTGCAAAAATTGCTTAAATTTATTGGACGGGAGGCTATCAACAGCGAAACTCTTTGGAATAGGATAATGCAAATTTGAGAATTCCATCATTCATCCCTGAATTTCAAGTTTGTTTAATTTAAAAAAAAACATTTTACATATATGAGTGAAACCAATTTTACAAAATCTTTTCAAGTCAACTTTATATATATCTGATTTATATCTTTACTTTTATGAACGTAGATTTATTAATAATAATTTATTGCTCTACATATACATAGATGATATAATTATTCTTTCTGTTACAGATAATAATTCTATATCTCTTCCTGTAAAGTACCCTTCTAATCTACAACTTAGTACTACCTTTTCAAAAAATTCTAGTATCAATTTTATGGATGTTAAAATTAATATTCTCCCTAATAACACCCTAACATTCAACATTTATGATAAACGCAATGAATTTTCATTTAATTTTACGAACTTTAATTCCTGCTTGCATATTTCAGTATATAGAAATATTCTGCTTAATCATTGTCTTCGTATCAAACGTTTATATTCCTCCCAATTCTTACAGCCTAACATTTTTAAATTAAAGCAATTAGCATTGTCTTATAATTATCCCATCTCTTTTATATCTGCATGGCTCAAATCTTAATATTCATTTTTTTTCTACTTCTTACCAGTATAGGCATTTAATATGTTTAAAAAAACTAAAAAATTCGAAAACACTATTATGGAGGGTGGGATGTGGATTGCTGAAAAAAATTATAAAAATCATACACACAAAAAATTATATGTATGTATATATAATATCTATATATATAAAAGAAAGTCTGAATTTTGTATTAATCAACGCGCAGTCCAAACTACTGACCCTAAAGTCTTGAAATTTGGGGTAAAAATTCTTCTTATGATATATCATAAGAAGAATTTTTACCCCAAGAAATGATTTTCTAAGAAGCCGCTAAGAAATGATTTTCTAAAATTCCACCCCTAAGGGGGGTAAAAAATCGAACGAACTTTAAAAAAATTCCTTAAAAATCTAATTTTATAGCTATTTTTCAACTGATAACATATTTTGGTGTATTTTTGTATGCTGAATCGAAAGGTACTAACTAAAGTCTTTTAAGCCCAATAGTTCGCGAGATATTTCATATATTTCTAATTTGGCGATGTCTTTGGCGCCATCGATTTGTCGTCATCGCACCTCGAAATACCTAACATTATAAGTGATAATTCATTCATATTCATTCATCTTATACATCCGTTACTGTAGCAACGGAAGAAATTCAAATTAAATCTTTCTGTTAAAACTTTTGGTTGAAGAATTGAACCGGCTATATGAGTTTGAAAAAAAAATAAATAAATACAAACGCCTTGAAAAAAAGAAAAAATATATTGAATTTATTTAAAAGACAGGGAAGCGATCCACTTAGAAATTAACATTATAAAACGAAAATATTTAAAAAATGAAAGCAATGTTTGTAAGACTTTAAAAAGTTTTGTGGTACTTACATCCGGGCCATGTCAAATACAACTGCGCCAAGCATGGCAATTACATTAATTATAGCAACCCTTATTTTTTGTCCATTTAATAGTTTATTTAGTACAGTTTTAAATTAATTTTATTATTATAATTTTTATTTATTATAGTTTATAGTATGCAGTTTTATGTTATATATTTTATTTATTTATTTACTTAAAACAATTTGCTATTTTTAACAAGGTTATGTATTTAAGAATGTTAAATTACTTTTTTGAACGTAATTGGCAAACGATAAACAAGATTGGGAATTATCAACCATTTTTGGCGATCTATCTCATGGTTCGAATAATGCGCATTACTTTTTTTAATGGAAGAAATTGGAATTGAAATGATACATCGCGATTTATCACTTGCTCCTGGATAAGAAGAAAAAATGGGTACTTTTATGTCAGCCGTATCCGTATGTAAATATCGCCATAGCATTTTAAAAATTGCCAATAGCAGTAGTTACATTTCGCGTATGCAAATTAAAAACAAGTCTTTGTTTTAAGTTATGGCACTATTTCCTATTGTTTTACTTTTCATCTTTTTCAATGACATTAGCATAGCTGCCAACTTTTACGCTTTTTGGCTACTACTAAAATTTTAAGGAGATTTTCGCCTTGTTTAATCATGAGATTTCGACGATTGAATGAGATAATGTTTTCTATAAAATTTTAGTGGTATGAAAAAAGCGTAAAGGTTGGCAGCTATGCATTAGAGTAAAGCATGTATTATAAATGAAATGAGTGAAATGTTTTTATTTTGAATGAAAATAATAAAATAAGAATAAGATATGGAAACATTCTTTGTTGATTTATTACTTGCGCCCGGCTAACATAAAAGTATCACAAAAGCCATATAGTCACCTTTCTTTGGGTAGTTGTTCATGGAATTTCTGGTTAATCTTCCGTAATCGGATACTTCTTCAATCGGTGTATTAATTACAATGTTGAAAGCATCGTTTATGTATGAAGCGAAAAGTTCATGATGAATTCTATTACAGAAAATCGTATCATCATCTACTACATATTTAAAACGAAAATTTGTATTTTATTCCTATTCTTTATAATATATTGATAGGATATGCCACTATTAGTTAGGTAATGTTTTTGGAACGGTTTTTATATACACACAGTGTTCTACGTTGCTTAGTTTTAGTTATAGAGCTATTGGAAAAGCTATACAGAAAGGTGAATGCAATTATGAAAGATACATCTACTGTAATTATATAAAATGCAAATTTGCTTTTCCTTCCACATGTTTATAATTTGAGTTTTGCTGGATGTATTTTAATGGGACTTACACTGTTAATTAGATTATTTTTTGTGGATGGTTGGTACTTCTTGCATGGATGGGACTTCTCTGTAGCGAAGTTTTCTTCTTGGTTATTGTTTTCTGAAGCACAAACTTGGCAACAAATCAGATTGCAGAAAATTAGATTACAAGAGAATGTTCCAAAACTAGGTGAACCCGAATATGAAAGATTACCTTTTACTTAAAGTTCTACTGAACGTATGTTGATTGGAGTTGCACAGTTAGGTAATATTAGGTATTGTTGCAATATTTGAAATGTCATTCTTCATTTTTAGTTATGGAACTATGAGGAAAGTTCTCAGTGGTGTAGTTGAAAAAAAAGTAGGATAAAATCTACAGGCACGGTATATATATTAGAGAGTATATATGTTATAGCTATGGAGTGCAGAGTTTCTAAAAAACACCAGAAGGTCTACGGCGTATAGTCTATGCTACATTCCTAAAAATTCTACAATCACGTTCACTTGATTATGAAAGATATATTTAACTATCAACTTCAAATATAAAATAAAAAGGTTAATTTCGGTCCAACCGCTTATAACTTGAGTACTTTGCAATGGATTTTGAGTATATAAAAAAGGATATAAAAAAGTTAAAGGAGTAGTAGGAAAAGTAAAAGGAAAAGTAAGAGGATATAAAAAAGTTAAAACATTTGATTATTTTCCAAATAAAACATTTGTTATTAACATGACAACCTGCAATTTATTTATTTACATTCGTAAATCTGAGCACGCGCTTGCGCAGTAAATCTGCCATCGCTACTGCACAAACCACACCGACTTTTCCTTCAGTGCATTTAGTTGAAAAACTAAACGCACTGGATTTCGTTTACGAATGCAGTTTCGAAACGCACTGAGTGCACGGAGAGAGTTTACGAACGGCTAGTGTTAAAACTAACAGCACGAGTTGTTTAGTCTAGACGCTGTAGCTTTTTTTTTTTTACATTTTATTTACATACATCTGACCTGCGTGATCGGCGTCAAGCCCGCTGTAATAATACGATGTTTATTTTGAAATTTGAAAGTATATCACAGATGTCGCTGCGATCAGCTCCCTGGATTTCAGCGTCAGTGCACATTTAAGGAATACAACTTTTTAGTGCTGTTTGGATAGAAAATTTCCACTTTATGTATTCTAGACGCTATAGCGATGCATTAAACGTGTCTCTTTCTTCTTTAAAAAATATCATGCAGATGTCGCTGCAAATGACTGTTTGGAATTCAACATCGTTGTACATTTAAGGGATTCACTATTTCCGCGCTTTTTTAAGTATTGCTGGGATAGTCGATTTCTACAACATATAATCTAGGCCTATAACGGAGCTATAGTGTCTAGAAGATATAGTTTAAAAATCGGCTTATTAAAAATGTGCTATAAAATTGTATCCCATAAATGTTGAACAAGGATGAACGATGAATGTCGATCACAGCGACATATGGTAATTCCAACGTAACTATTTTAAAAGACATCAATTGAGAAAACGTTTCGAGTAGAGAAGATCTAGAAAATGTTGCTGCTATTGACATTTGTAATTCAGTATTTTTCAATATTTATGGGATTCAATTTTTAGCAATTTTTTTAAGTATTACTGGAATAGCCGGTTTCCACACCATGACCGTGATCTAGGTAGATTTTTCTCTGTTATCGTAACAAGATTGACCAATCAGAAGCCAGAATTTTTGCTAACTTTTCACTGTTTGCAAAAATGTACCTGGATCCCGGCATATGTTTCTAGTCGTTATAACTGAGCTCAGGAATAGTACAGAAAGCAAACTCCGTATTTTGATACATTAAGGCCGGGATCCAATTAGGAACAAGTGTGTCGCTATAACGAAATAGCGACATATGGCCAATAAAGGTTTATTGGTAGAAGTGATAAAAACAAATCGTTAAAGGTCTTTGCAAGCGTGTCATTATCGTCAGGCTAATGCATATTGAATTATTTCCCTAGTCCATGCGCGTATCGTCTAATGGAGGATATTCCAAATATGGGTTCAAGACTGAAAAATTTACGTGGTACCGGTAATTTACCTAAAGAACTTCTAACTGATGAGAAGGGAAACAGGAAACTACTGCTGCTTTCTCCCGTGAACTGTTTCATTGGCCAGCGGGGATTTACATTACGTCGACGGAGCCTTCCCTTCTTTACGTTAGACGTTTATGCCTTGACCACGTGATCATAACGTAGATAGAATATCCTCTATTCAAGAAAGTGGATTGCCGTACTATAGCGCCTAGAATATATAGTGTGGAAATTGGCTATCCCTGTAATACTTAAAAAAGTGCTAAAATATTGCATCCCTTAAATGTGCAACGATGCTGCTGAAATAGACACATCACAGCGACATCTGCAGGATATTTTCTCAAACTGCAAGATATTGCTAGTCTATACAATGTAATACTAAATCCCGCAGATGTCGCTGTGATCGATACTTGGGATTTTAGCAGTATCGTCGCACATTTAAGGGATACAAATTTTTAGCGTTGTTTGGATAGCATATTTCCACCCAAGGTATTCTAGACGCTGTAGCCGTACTTTCGGCAAAAACTTGAGATGAGATGCCTCCTGTGCATATATCACTACTCTTATGTATAAAGGCTCTCTGTTATGGTGTTGATTCTGAGCGCTCTTTGTTAAATTTCTATACAGTCGGACGATTTAATCTTCGAGCACTCTGACCCCCGCGGGTTTTTTCCGAATCCGTGAAAAAGCAAAAACGGAACGGGAAAAACTAACGACGAAGGGTTCGAGATTATTCGTACGGGGAACGCGTAAAAATTAAACTCTCGACACGGAACTCGACAGTCGAATCACGGGTCGGGAAAAATTAATTCGCGTGGGAGGGGGGCGAGAGGGGGAAACAAAAAATCAACAACGAACGGTTCGAGAAATAAACACTATCGTGTAATAATCTAGTTTCTTTCGCGTCAGAAACGACAAGTAAAAGTTTTTCGATTCATCAATATCGGTACACGACGCGTCTCGAGGAAACGGGCCAGAGGCGGCCATTTTCACTTTCGCCTTCGAGCAATTCGTCTTTCCCTTCCCCATTCGAAACAGAAAAATGGAAAGAAAAACATTTCTCCCAACACGACTACATCGCGCATTCCAAGGCCAATAAACAACTTTAAATTTCTAAATTTCCTCCATCGATTTCATCGAATCACATAATAAATTCTACCAACCCTCATCAACAAACTCTCCAGTTCCGTTTCGAGAAGAAAAACCGAGACAATCGAAAGCAGTTCCACCGAATCATTCACACATCGCGCATTCCAAAGCCAATAAACAATTTTAAATTCTAAATTTCCTCCATTGATTTCATAGAATCGCAAAGATCAAACTTCCACCGACCCTCATCGACAAACTCTCCAGTTCAGTTTCGAGAAGAAAAACCGAGACAATCGAAAGCAGTTCCACCGAATCATCCACAGATCCAAAGCCAACAAACAATTTTAAATTTCCTCCATTAATTTCATCGAATCCCATCCAGAATCAAATCGCAAAGATCAAACTTCCGTCGACCCATCGCCTTCATCGACAATCTCTTCCAGTTCCGTTTCGAGAAGAAAAACCGAGACAATCGAAAGCAGTTCCACCGAATCATTCACACATCGCGCATTCCAAAGCCAATAAACAATTTTAAATTCTAAATTTCCTCCATTGATTTCATAGAATCGCAAAGATCAAACTTCTACCGACCCTCAGGAAACAAACACAGACGACAAAACATCACAGGGTGTAATTCCGTTTATTACTCGTTTCGAGAAGAAAAATACACAAGTGAAACTTTTACGTTTCGTCAATATTGGCAAACGAAGCGTCGCAAAAAAATGGGCCAGAGGCGGGTATAAACCCGCCTCTGACCCATTTTTTCACTTTCACCTCTAACAATTTTTCTCACCCGTTCGAAAAAGAAAGGGGGAAAACATCAGGTGAAACAAAGTCTCTCACACAAAGTTTTTTGTTTCGAACAGTTCTTCGAAACGTCAAGTGGAAAAAATGTCTCTCACAGAAAGTTTTTTTCGAATAGATCTTCGAAATATCAGTTGAAAAAAAGTCCTTCACACAAAGCTTTTCTCGTACTGCTCTTTGAATTTCAGGAAGCTTTTACCTTTCAGATTAAAAATGTACTTATAATCTTCTGCATCCGGCGAGAGAATCAGGATAGAATCCGAGCCGAAAGTGAAATTCGAAGGCTCGAACTTCGTAACGTGTTTCCGAAGATCTCTAGTTTTCTGAAACGGTTTTTTGAAAACCTCGTCTTTTTTCGACCGGGCGGCGGCAATCTCCATGGCTCGAAACACTTTCCTTTCCTCTTTCTTCGTCCGAGGAATTCGAAGATTTTTCCGCTTCGGCTCCGCAGCTTCCGAAACCATCTTTTCGCGAGAAATCGGTTTCGATTTCTCTTCGGGAACCGGCGTTCTCTTCGGGATCTTGAAGTGTTTCAACCCCTCTCGAATTTTAGATCTGGAGGCCTCCACGGCTTCGAAAAATTTCCTTTTTCGAGAATCTTCGGCAGGGATTTTCTCTCGGGGCGGCTCTGGTTTCTTTGGAATTTCGGCAGGAACGGGTTTTTTCTCTCGGGGCGGCTCTGATTTCACAGTAATTTCGGCAGGAACAGGTTTTTTCTCTCGGGGCGGCTCAGGTTTCACAGGAATTTCGACGACCGGAGCTGTTTTTTTCAGTTTCTTGTTCACGGGCTCAGGTTTCACAGGAATTTCGACTACGGGAGCCGTTTTTTTCAGTTTCTGTTTCACGGGCTCGGGTTTCACAGGAATCTCGGCAGGAACAGTTTTTTTTTCTCGGGGCGGCTCGGATTTCACAGGAATCTCGACGACTGGAGCTGTTTTTTTCAGTTTCTGGTTCGCCGGCTCCTTTTTCTCAGGAACGGGTTTTTTTTCTCTCGGCGGCACGGGAGAGAGTTTTTCCGGCACTGGCTTCGGCGGCAAGAAAACAGCAGGGACCTTCGGAACGACGGCTATTTTTTCTGGCTCGGGCGGCAAGAAAACTGGAGCGGTCTCGGGTTCTTCCAGGGCGAAAATTTCGGAAAACTTTTCCCCTCCGGACGAAACGGGCATCGGAGCGGGCGGGCAAGGACGATCGTCTTCGTAACTGACCAGCGGCGTGTGCAGCATCGTGCTGTACGGATCGTAGACTCGGGGCTGGCCGGAACACTGTTCGGTATACAATTCCATCAGTCCTTCCAGGTCTTCGAAACTGAGAGCCATCTCGTCCGAGCAAACGTATCGGAAAACTCTGGCAACGAGTAAATCTATCCAATTCAAAAAGACTCTGGCAACGAGTAAAGAAAATCAGCGGAGCAACAGCGACAGTGCGCGACGAAAACTCAGGAGGGTATGATTTCTATCAGAATATCTTCGCCTTTTATACGGAACATCGAGGTCGCGCGTTTCCCGCGGCCCCGACCGGTTCTGAGAACGACAGGAAACTGATCTAAAATTATCCGAAAGTTTCCTTCAGGCAGATAAAAAAAGCCCCCGGGGAAGGACGCTGCGCAATCCGGTTCGCAGAAAAAAACAAATCTTTCCGGCCTGAACTCGATAGCGCGTCGAGTTCGCGAGTCGCCGCACCCGTTCCGAGAAAAAAAAGGGTCGGCACGTGTTTATCTTCCCACGATTTCCTTTCGGACGCGGGATGTTGCGCAACTCGATACGCGGAACGACAGGAAACGGCTCGTTATCGCGAGAAGTTGCGCAACCAGGCGTATCAGAAACCGAGGCCAAGGCGTGTTTTTTCATCCGCGGTCATACGAAACGCGACCGACCGAGGTCACGGGAAGTTGCGTAATCGATTCGGCCGAAACGGCGACAGGAAGTCGTAGAACGAATTCGGCCGAGATTCGAAAACTATCGCATCGAAAAATATATTTAATTTTTTTCACGAGTCGTAGTATTGATATTTTCCCAACTAAAAAAAAAAAAAAAAAAAAAAAAAAAAAAAAAAAAAAAAAAAAAAAAAAAAAAAATTTTTTTTTTTTTTTTTTTTTTTTTTTTTTTTTTTTTCAGTATTGAGATTTTTATATAATTTAGATTTTCGAATCTTGATCAGATTTATGCTAGCGTTCTGAACTTGTAAAATATTTTAGTTTTTTCAGCTTTTTGATAAACCGTGTTGTTTTTGCACGCGACAGTCATTAATATTCTCGGAAATCGATTTTCTTGGATATTTTCTTTCCGTTCGAAAGGGTAAATATTTCTTTCCGAGCTGGATTCTTGCACTTTATTATATAAGATACAGTTCGACAGTTATAACTTTTTTCAGCTTTTTGATAAACCGTGTTGTTTTTTGCACGCGACAGTCAATAACATTCTCGGAAATCGATTTTCTTGGATATTTTCTTTCCGTTCGAAAGGGTAAATATTTCTTTCCGAACTGGATTCTTGCACTTTATTATATAAGATACCGAAAGTAGGTTTGCATGGTACTCGGTTTAATATCCATGAACAGAAAGACGATAGTAAAGATATCCCGCGATAGATTCATCCGATGCATTCAACTCATGAGGTTTGTAACCATCATTTTCAGTTTTGATCTCGCAGTCTGGTCTTGTAATTTTTTTCAGTTTTGCCTCGCAGTCTGGACTTGTAAAAATTTTCAGTTTTGATCTCGCAGTCTGGACTTGTAATTTTTTTCAGTTTTGCCTCGCAGTCTGGACTTGTAAAAATTTTCAGTTTTGCCTCGCAGTCTGGACTTGTAAAAATTTTCAAAGAAATCTTTTCGAAAAAAATTTCATTATTACTATCTAGTAAAAAAAAAAAAAAAAAAAAAAAAAAAAAAAAAAAAAATTTTTTTTTTTTTTTTTTTTTTTTTTTTTTTTACATTGTTGAAAAAATAATCGAGAAACTTTGGTGTATATGAAAACAGTCGGATCATGGAAAAAGTAAAGTCTTTTGTTAGACTCGGGAAAATGCCAAGTGTCGCGCGGCGCAATATCACAAAACACGTCATCATAACACTTTGTTTCGAAACGTACAAGTTATATTCTTAAGAATTTTTCAATATTGGTAATATATCTAACGCAAAAAACGGGTCGAACGAGGCGTGTGAGGAAAGACTTATATCTTTCCTCACACGCCTCGTTCGACCCTTTTTTTTTTTTTTTTTTTTTTTTTTTTTTTCAATGATACGAGAATCACAAATATTTTTACAAGAATTTTTTTTATAGCACAGGACACAGATCCGAATTCATTGCGGGAGAAGAATTGTACAGGTCGGAAATGATGCTGTCCATGGCGATGTCGTCTTTCGGATCGAAGGGCAAGTCCAACATGGCATCCAGATCCAATAGGTCGTATCTAGAATCGGATCGGTCGACCTGGGGGCAGTCCGCGAATTTCTCGGAACCGTCAGAGTTTTCCGAATCGGGCGTTTCTGGACCGTCGGAGTTTTCGGGCACCGTCAGATCCACGCATTCCGCGTTCCGGCGGATCGTCAAGTCCAAGGGTTCCGGATCCGGTTCTTCGCTGCGAAAAACCACCGCTTTCGGATCGTCCAAGACCTTCGAGTTCAAGATCTGGTAATTTTTCACGAAATCCGGAGAAGCCGTGACCACGCGCCTTTCCAGAATCGGCGGATTGGGAATCAGCCAGTACGTGATCTGTTGCTGCGGCGCTTCTGGCATTTGCTGCGGCGCTTCTGGCATTTGCTGCGGCGCTTCTGGCATTTGCTGCGGTTCTTCGGGCACGAAAAACTCGTCGAAATCGCTTTCCGCTTCGGTCCTGGCCCGCTTTTGCCGCTGAAAGTAAGACGAAGTGCAAGGTTGCGGTGGAAAGTAAGGAGAAGTCACGGGTTGCTGTTCGAAATACGAAGAAGCCGAAGAAGGGCCGGGCTGCGGTTCGACATACGAAGAAGCCGAAGAAGGGCCGGGCTGCGGTTCGAAATACGAAAAAGTACTAGATTCCGATCGCGGCAGAGGCGGCGGCATGGCGGCCCGATCTTCGTCTTCGTCCCTTTCGTCGTCGATGTACGGGGTCTGGGGTGGAAAATCCATCGAACATTCCAGTCTGGTGACTCGCTGGGCCACGGGATCGGTCGTCCGGAAAGGAATCGGAAAATCGCTCGCCAACAGATCCAGAGAGAAAAAATTCTTCTGAGTCGTGAAAAGCATGTACGTGGTTCCCGGGGGAACGGCGTAAGCGCCGTCGGCCAGCAAAATTCTCCTGTCGAAGAGATGGACGTTGTCGTAATGAAACAGTTTGTCTTCGCGGCTCAGTTCTTTTCTCCCCATCGTTCTCGGAAGCAGATAAAACAGCAAGGGCACGTTCAGGGTCTGGATCAGATGGATCGTGCCTTCCGTCACGGTTCTCAGGCCGAACGTGAAATAAGCTTTCACGAGAAACTGATTTTCCATCTTGAAGCTCATCCTCACGTCCGCGTTCTTCCGAAACTCCTGCCTCGGGTTTCTCCTGTACCTGGTGGCGATCAGGGACCAGTCTATGCTCTCGGGGTGAAACGAGTCGAATCTCTGGCATTCTTTTCCCATGTACTGCACGCTGGACATGTTTCCGTCGTGGCCTACGTGCTTGCAGAAATATATCTTGCGGTCTTCGTTCATGAACGGGACGAAAACCTTCACGTCCTTATTGGAAGTCCAGCACTTGAAGTTTTTTTCGGGATACTGGAGTCTGTAGACAGACGTAGACGGGCGTTTGGGGAACACGTCCGTTCCCTTGAAAGATTTCTTGGTGTTCATGGCTTTTCGAAAAACACGAAGGAAAAATGAAACGATCGGCGGTCGGGCACGCAGGTCTCGATGAAGAATCGAAATGATGCTTTCGGCCCGAAGCTCTGGCTTTTATACGCTCGGGCCGCGGGAAGTTGCGCAACCGGATTTCCAGAACGATCAGAAGGAAAGACAGAAATAAACGAGGTCATCCGGTCGCGCGACGCCTGTCGGATTCGTCGCTTCGAGGAAAAGACGGCATAACATCCGGTGACCTCGACGAAAATATCTCATCGAGTTCGAAAGCGTAAAAGATATAAATCTCCAACCTCGAAAAAAAAAAAAAAAAAAAAAAAAAAAAAATTTTTTTTTTTTTTTTTTTTTTTTTTTTTTTTTTTTTTTTTTTTTTTTTTTTTTCATGCACGGTTTCTATGACTAGGAAATTTGTTCGAAAATTTTTACAAGTTCAGAACGCGAAACAAGATTGAAATATTTTACAAGTCCAGAACGCGAAACAAGATTGAAATATTTTACAAGTCCAGAACGCGAAACAAGATTGAAATATTTTACAAGTCCAGAACGCGAAACAAGATTGAAATATTTTACAAGTCCAGAACGCGAAACAAGATTGAAATATTTTACAAGTCCAGAACGCGAAACAAGATTGAAATATTTTACAAGTCCAAAACGCGAAACAAGATTGAAATATTTTACAAGTCCAGAACGCTACGATAAATTTAACTAAGATTCAAAAGCGTAAAAGATACAACCCCCCCCCATTCTTAAAAAAAAAAAAAAAAAAAAAAAAAAAAAAAATTTTTTTTTTTTTTTTTTTTTTTTTTTTTTTTTAACTATTTGAAAAAATGGTTGTTGTTTTCGGTCGAGATAGACCCCCTGACGTCGCCACTTTATTATTTTTAACCATTTCCAAAGAAATTCTTTACTTTTAGAAGAATTTGTATTTGAATAGGCGATCCAAATGCATAAAATCGTTCATAATAAAGAAAGTTGCAAAATGGGTAGACGCAAATTATCAGATATAGAAAAAACCGAATCCAAAGAGCGACGTCGGATGAAAAAATGTCTTGCAAAGCAAAAATCGAGGTCTTCAACTGATTATGTAACCCATGAAAACCAATTACGAAATGAAAGACGATCACGAAAAAGGAAACAATCTAATTTTGAATCGATTGATAGTAAAAGGCCGTGTCTCGAGGGGCTCCAATCCACTAGCCGCGGCGTTTCACAATCGGTCGATTCTAGCCATGAAAAATTGGGTTCGAGTTCAGATTCTAACAAGCCTGTAGATGTACCACCTATTACTCTTTACTCTCCACAACTTAAAAAGAAATCTAAAAACAACCCATGTCCGCTTGGGAAAAACTAGAGAAAAACTTTTTCGATTCGATGGCCGTTGGACCCACTCATACCATTTCCCTATACCTGTCACCGGTGAAGTGGTTAAAATCAAAAAGTATTTACCAAACTCTTACGATTTTGTTTTTTCCGAAAAGATTCAAGATGTCGCGTCGTTTTGCAAAACGTGTTATTCTCACGTTCGTTACGGCCATACCCCACCTTTGGCAGCCAATTGCGGATTTAAATATCTCCCTCTACCACCTCGCCTTTCCAATTTAAACGAGTTGGGAGAACGCTTGGTGTCACTTCGGATTCCTTTCATGCAAGCCCCACCAGTGGCTGAGAGGTTCTGCTCTCGAAGCTGGTAGACGGGAGGTGCTGGGTTCGAACCCAATCGCGCCCGTCGGCCTAATCGTTCGGAGTTTTCGTGGTTTTCTTCGAACCGTGGGTTTCCATGCGTTAATACGGATTAGGTTCCCTTAGAAAGACCTCCACGGAAGGCACTCCCCCTAGGGCCCATATTCCTCGTGTAGATAATTGACCGTCAACAATCAACCCAACCCAACCCTTTCATGCAAATTAGAGAATTGGGATCCACTCGGCAATTTGGTTGCAAAGGTTCTGTGACCAACGTGCCGATCGAACTCGGACCAACCGTAAAATTCCTGCCAAGAAATCCCAACGAATCACAGACAATCTTCGTGAAACTGAAAAAACGCCTGAGACACAAATCTCATTACATGGCTCAAATGATCGATAAAAAACGAATCCACGAAGCGGCAAGGTATCTTTCGCGAACACCGCTATATCAGTCTCAAGGCGTCGAATTGGATTTGACTCGGCTCGGAAATTACGACGAACAAACGTTTCCATCGGGTACTGATACCGAGGTCGATTTAATTTCGTCGGATAATGATTATGAGGATGAAGAACCGATCGAGTTTTGGGACGATGAATTTCAAAATGACGATGGCGACGACGAATTTACGACCCTTGCTGAAACAATCATCATGCCACGCTATCAAGATTTCGAGAATAAGGGTTTATGTTTGGCTCCGGGTGAAAATAAAGTGCCTATATCTTTGTGGTTCGATACGCTCGGAGATGAACTTTCCTATCCGAAAATTTACTGTGGGCAAGTTCGTCATTTCACGAGATTCAAAGATCCATCTTACTTAGAAATGTGCAAAAGCGAACTCCGTCGGTATGATCGAAGAGGAGCCACTCCCCAAAAAGTATTATATAATTTTCTCAAACTCTCGCACCAACAAATGTTGAGTTGTGCATGGTTTCTATGACTAGGAAATTTGTTCGAAAATTTTTACAAGTTCAGAACGCGAAACAAGATTGAAATATTTTATAAGACCAGAACGCGAAACAAGATGAATTTTTTTACAAGTCCAGAACGCGAAACAAGATGAATTTTTTTACAAGTCCAGAACGCTACGATAAATTTAACTAAGATTCAAAAGCGTAAAAAATACAAACCTCCATCCTAAAAAAAAAAAAAAAAAAAAAAAAAAAAAAAAAAAAAAAAAAAAAAAACCATTTTTTCAAATGGTTGTTGTAATTTCTTAAATTACAATTTTTTTTTTTTTTTTTTTTTTTTTTTTTTTTTTTTTTTTTTCAAGAATGGAGGTTTGTATCTTTTACGCTTTCGAACTCGTGTCGGATTTATTCCAGAACTTCCGGTCGGTAGCGATAAGCCGTCGGGGTCACGGGAAGTTGCGCAATCTTTTTCCTCGAAGCGACGAATCCGGAAGGCGCGACCGGACGACGTTTTTATTTTCATCTCGCGCGGAAATCACGCGGCCCGGTGTTTTTTCTGCGAACGCGCCTTTCCGGAACCGATCGAGGTCGATCGCGCGTATAAATGCGTGTCTCTGGGGGAAGAGAAAATCATTCTGAATTTCTGTTCTCGCCAGCGGACACGTCGAAAATTTTCTCTCCGCTTCACTCTGCTGTCTTTTCTCGAAAAACAAGCCGCCATGAGCCTGTTCGAAGTCTGCATGGTCTTGGACCTCGACGGATTTCGCATCGACAAGAAATTTCGGGCCCGCGAGATGGGATTCGCATCGCTGACCCAAAACGCCTGTCGTTCTTACAGGTTCCGGCTGGACCATCTGACCCCGACCCCAAAAGAATGGCAGAGCGTCCGCTATTGCACCGACAGGATACACGGAATGTCGCTCCGGAGCCTGCCCGGAGAAACGGACCTGTTCGACGAAGATTTCCTGAAAGCGATCCTGCGCATGGAGTACGCGGAAAACGCCACGGTGGAAAAGCGCCTGGTCGCGTATAAGGGGGGCCACGTCGAAAAGGACGTCTTGGAAGAACTGGGCATACCTTGCGTGAACCTGGAAAATTTCGGATGCCCGAAATTCGACGACTTGCTGCATCCCATGAAATCGGCGGTCAGAGACTGCGGACACCACGGAAAACTGAAAGGGAAAGGGGCCGCGGCTCACTGCGCTAAAGTCGAATGTTTCTTCTTCGCCGAGTGGGCGAGAGACCGGCTGGAACGAGAGTGAAAAGAAAACTTTGAAAAAAAAGAAAAAAACGGGCCGAACGAGGCGCGAAGGGTGAAAAGACGCGAGTCTTTTCGACCCGGATGCGCTTCGTTCGGCCCGTTTTTTTGCGTCGGATGCATCGCCAATATTGTAAAATTCAGAACGATAAAACTCCCGTTTCGGAACCGAGCGCGGCGCAGTGTCGAAACTGTATTAAATATAAGATACAGGCCGATGACATTCTCGGATATCGATTTTCTTGGATATTTTCTTTCCGTTCGAAAGGGTAAATATTTCTTTCCGAGCTGGATTCTTGCACTTTTCTTGCATTATGTGTTTGAAATAATCGTTATCGAAAATCTTTCGAAACATTTCACGAGTCCGGAACGCTACGATGAATTTTACCGAGATTCGAAAATCTAAATTATTATATCAAATCTGAAAATTTTACGAGTCCAAAACGCGAGATCGAATCTGAAATATTTTACGAGTCCAGAACGCTACGATAAATTTAACCGAGATTCGAAAGCGTAAAAGATATAAACCTCCAATCTTGAAAAAAAAAAAAAAAAAAAAAAAAAAAAAATAAATAAATAAATAAATAAATAAATAAATATAAGCTTTATTTTCATACATAGTTTATTTTGATACATGTTTTTGAAATATTAAATCGGAGCCTTTATAACGGGGAGTCTTGCACTTTCTGTCTTCATCCTTTTTCTTCTTTTATCTAATGAATCGGCGAGCCGTCTGGGTGTGATGTTTTCTGTAAATTAGCATCATGTCCGTCTCGTGGATCTCGGTGCGGCACATAGGGCAGATGATATTCGTTTGGATCCAGTTGAAAATACAGTTGAAATGCCATTTATGAGAGCATTTTAAAGTAACAGTTAAATTTTTTTTAAGCATTCGCGTTCGACAAATCGCACAAGTCATTGTTGAATCAGAATTCATCGTGGCTGTATAAGAGAAATCTTAAACGGAAAATTTGAAGTGTTCTCAAATTTGAAGTGTTGGCACCGACGATCAAATGAACGAATGTGGCTCGTATTTATACCCCGGGATTGCGTAACCTTCCAGAGATATTGCGTCAGAAAACTTGAACTCGATTCTCGAAACGCGTGGAAGGAAAACTTCCACAAAAAAAAAAAAAAAAAAAAAAAAAAAAAAAAAAAAATTTTTTTTTTTTTTTTTTTTTTTTTTTTTTTTTTTTTTTTTTTTTTTTTTTATGGTTTCTATGACTAGGAAATTTGTTCGAAAATATTTACAACTCCAGAACTCGAAACAAGATTGAAATATTTTACAAGTCCAAAAAAAAAAAAAAAAAAAAAAAAAAATTTTTTTTTTTTTTTTTTTTTTTTTTTTTACTAGAGGGTAATGATGAAATTTTTTTCGAAAAGATTTCTTTGAAAATTTTTGCAAGTCCAGACTGCGAGATCAACACTGAAAATTTTTACAAGTCCAGACTGCGAGATCAAAACTGAAAATTTTTACAAGTCCAGACTGCGAGGCAAAACTGAAAATTTTTACAAGTCCAGACTGCGAGGCAAAACTGAAAAAAATTACAAGTCCAGACTGCGAGATCAAAACTGAAAATTTTTACAAGTCCAGACTGCGAGGCAAAACTGAAAATTTTTACAAGTCCAGAATGCTACAATAAATTTAACTAAGATTCAAAAGTGTAAAGTATACAAATCTTCAACATTAAAAAAAAAAAAAAAAAAAAAAAAAAAAAAAAAAAAAAAAAAAATTTTTTTTTTTTTTTTTTTTTTTTTTTTTTGTATGGTTTCTATGACTAGGAAATTTGTTCGAAAATATTTACAACTCCAGAACTCGAAACAAGATTGAAATATTTTACAAGTCAAAAAAAAAAAAAAAAAAAAAAAATTTTTTTTTTTTTTTTTTTTTTTTTTTTTTTACTAGAGGGTAATGATGAAATTTTTTTCGAAAAGATTTCTTTGAAAATTTTTGCAAGTCCAGACTGCGAGATCAACACTGAAAATTTTTACAAGTCCAGACTGCGAGATCAAAACTGAAAATTTTTACAAGTCCAGACTGCGAGGCAAAACTGAAAATTTTTACAAGTCCAGACTGCGAGGCAAAACTGAAAATTTTTACAAGTCCAGACTGCGAGGCAAAACTGAAAAAAATTACAAGTCCAGACTGCGAGGCAAAACTGAAAATTTTTACAAGTCCAGACTGCGAGGCAAAACTGAAAATTTTTACAAGTCCAGACTGCGAGGCAAAACTGAAAATTTTTACAAGTCCAGACTGCGAGATCAAAACTGAAAATTTTTACAAGTCCAGACTGCGAGATCAAAACTGAAAATTTTTACAAGTCCAGACTGCGAGGCAAAACTGAAAATTTTTACAAGTCCAGACTGCGAGGCAAAACTGAAAATTTTTACAAGTCCAGACTGCGAGGCAAAACTGAAAATTTTTACAAGTCCAGACTGCGAGGCAAAACTGAAAAAAATTACAAGTCCAGACTACGAGATCAAAACTGAAAAAAATTACAAGTTCAGAGCGCGAGGCAAAAACTTCAAAGTACGATTAAAGAAATAATCAGAAATCGACTTACCCACGAGTCCATCTTCCGTCCAGCAGAACTTCTGGTAGCAACTCCTTTGGCACCGACGATCAAATGAACGAATGTGGCTCGCACACCTGTATTTATACCCCGGGATTGCGTAACCTTCCAGAGATATTGCGTCAGAAAACTTGAACTCGATTCTCGAAACGCGTGAAAAAAGAAAAAAAAAAAAAAAAAATTTTTTTTTTTTTTTTTTTTTTTTTTTTTTTTTTTTTGTATGATTTCTATGACTGGGAAATTTGTTCGAAAATATTTACAACTCCAGAACTCGAAGAACTCGAAACAAGATTGAAATATTTTACAAGTCAAAAAAAAAAAAAAAAAAAAAAAAAAAAAAAAATTTTTTTTTTTTTTTTTTTTTTTTTTTTTTTTTTTTTTTTTTACTAGAGGGCAATGATGAAATTTTTTTCGAAAAGATTTCTTTGAAAATTTTTGCAAGTCCAGACTGCGAGATCAACACTGAAAATTTTTACAAGTCCAGACTGCGAGATCAAAACTGAAAATTTTTACAAGTCCAGACTGCGAGGTAAAACTGAAAATTTTTACAAGTCCAGACTGCGAGGCAAAACTGAAAAAAATTACAAGTCCAGACTGCGAGATCAAAACTGAAAATTTTTACAAGTCCAGACTGCGAGGCAAAACTGAAAAAAATTACAAGTCCAGACTGCGAGATCAAAACTGAAAAAAATGATCAAAACTGAAAAACTCGAAACAAGATTGAAATATTTTACAAGTCAAAAAAAAGAAAAAAAAAAAAAAAAAAAAAAAAAAAAAATTTTTTTTTTTTTTTTTTTTTTTTTTTTTTTTTTTTTACATTATAGGTTTGAGATAATTTTTATAATAATAAAAATTATTTTCAGATTGGATCTTCAACGTTTGTATACGGGCTGACCATAGTGTCAACCTGTATTATATAAAATACAGGTCAACAATTATAACTTATTTCAGCTTTTTTATAAACCGTGTTGTTTTTTGCACGCGACAGTCAATAATATTCTTGGAAATCGATTTTCTTGGATATTTTCTTTCCATTCAAAAGGGTAAGTATTTCTTTCCGAGCTTAAGTATTTCTTTCCGAACTGGATTCTTGCACTTTATTACATTATAGGTTTGAAATAATTTTGATTTCAATTTTTGGAAACATTTCACAACTCCAGAACGCTACAATAACAAAACCAAGATTCGAAAATCTAAATTATATAGGAATCCAAATCTGAAAAAAAACGTTATAGGAATGAGATAATTTTTTCCAGGCGTTTCGGACTCGTAATTTTTTTTCAGGTTTCGCCCGGCGCGAGATCTTTCGCGTTCGTTCCCCCCGCGTTCAACAAGTCGGAGACGAGTCTGAATTCTTCCCTCGCGAAATCAGAACCGCGTCGCGCGCTTCGATTTCCCGTTTCAGGCGCTCGTTCTGCATCTTCCCGCGACCTGCAGCAGCGGCCGCAGATTCCGGAGTCGTCGATTCCCGATTCTCGCTGAATCTCGTCCATTCCCGATTCTCGCGGGGTCTCGTCCGAGATTCCCGATTTTCGCTGGATCTCGTCGATTCTCGCGGGATCTCGGCGTTTTCCCGGTGGCGGTTTTCTCGCCCCGACTGTCCGCGAACGATGGATCCCGGAGCGGGCTCGAACAACGGCTTCGCGAATCGTTTCCAGCACGAGATCAGGTGATCGACGTGTAGATATTTGGTCTGTCTATTCCACGACGCGCGGCCCAGACGCACTGGACCCGGGGATAGATTCCGTGCCGCGCCCGGCAATGGTTTTCGAAGTCTTTCGAACACGTGACTTCTCGGCAACAGGGACATAGAAATTTCACTCTGCATCTCAGCAGGCTGTTATACGCGTTGAGGGATTTCATCGAATGTCTCGACATGTCGAAAATTACGGTTTCGCAGACGAAAGTTATCGAGCCGGTGCAAGTTCAGAATTCCGTGCAAAATGTATAGAAGTAAATTCTTAAGTCTTTTCAAACGGTTATATACTCAAGCAAAAAAAAAAAAAAAAAAAAAAAAAAAAAAAAAAAAAAAAAAAATTTTTTTTTTTTTTTTTTTTTTTTTTTTTTTTTTTTCAGGTCTGAAATATTTTTACAATTTATGTTTAGAAATCATTTTTTACTCTGATAATATTTTTACGAGTCAAGTTTAAACAAGTTAAGTTATAAATTTGATTTATTTTTACAAGTGTAAATTTTTCCTACTCGAATCGTTGCCCTCCGTGGCGGGACTTTGGCGAACCCGACCAGCATTCGCTCGAGGTTCGAAGGAAACCACGGAAAACTTCGAACGGTCGGGATGAACGGACGATGGACGGTGGAATGATCGGACGGGGCTCGGGATTCGGGATTCGGGGCAGTGCACGAATGGACGATGGACGATGGAATGATCGGACGGGGTTCGGGATTCGGGATTCGGGGCAGTGGACGAATGGACGATGGAATAATCGGACGGGGCTCGGGATTCGGGTGTGGTGGAATGTTTGGACGGGGCGAACGGACGGTGTGACGATCGGATGTGATGGGACGGGGGTCGTGATTTGGGATTTGGGATTCGGGATTCGGTACGGAACGATGAAAAGATGAAACGATGGAATGATGAAATGATGAAACGACGGACGAGCTGAAAAAGAAGAGCTGAAAGAGAAAATCTGAAAGAGAAAACCTGAAAAAGAAATCGAATCGATTCGAAAAAAACAGAGTTCCTAGAGCGTGTGAGAATAAAGTACGCGATCCGTCGAAGGAGAACCAGCGTTTTTTATTACCAGAAAAATTTTTTTCGCTCTGTTCCCGCCCGACGGATCTGTTTTCTGTCTGCGTGGGAAGAAAAAAATAAGGACTCGACTCGAGAAACAGACACGTACACGAGCGTTTGTAAAAAACTTTATTGAAAAAATAAAAATTTCACTCACCTCGTTTCCAGATTCCGCGGTACGGTTCCCGTTTTCTCGCTCGTCGGCCCCGCGTTTTTCCACCGGCCATCGGCAGAACGAGTGATTCTCGGCGGAAAATTCAGTCATTCGAAAAGTCCCAGAGCCGCACATCGTAGCTCGTTCCGTTCGGGGTGCCTAAACGGTTTACGCGCAGATCGCCGCCACCTACCGACCGATCTCGCATCGGCCAGCATCGTCCGCAGATTCATCTGCGTTACCGAGCAGGTGGACGGTTACTGCGGTTTACCGAACGGGAACGCCATCTTTACGCACCTCCTCGAGAAAAAGATAAAAAAACATAAAAAACGAAAAAACGCCGTCACAACTGGGATTGGATTCACCGCGGCTTCACGGAGGACAGCTCGACGGCAAATTTACTCCCGGACTTTTTCTGGCGCCGGGGGTGCGTGAAAAGATGTTCGCCGCGGACCGGTTCGCGTTTTCCTTCCCGATCCGAGAAGAAAAACGCGTCGATTGTCTCCGTCGACGCCGTCGGTATCTTTTCCACCGAACTGGAAAGTGTCTACCCGCCACGCCTTTCTGCGGTGCGTACCAGGTCAGACCACACGCAGCTGCAACGGGAATCGACCCGAAAATCGATTCTCGCTCCAGAGGCCACGCGAAATCTCCCGCAAGGGAAATTATATCGAGTGCTTTCCTTAAACGTTCGCCGGAGACAAAAGAAACCCTCCGAAAATCCGCGGCTTGGCGCCTGGGAACAGATCGTCGAGAAAATCCACGCTCGAGGGCCCGAACGGCTTCCGGCCGGCGTATAAAACGGGGACACCGAGAGAGAGAAGAACGGGAACCCGTTTCGAAAAAATTCTAGACCTTTCGAACCCCTGATCCACGAAAACACATCGCCGAATCGAACGAGCGATTCACCGACGCAGTCTCTGAAGGCATTGCACGTCTCTTCGCTCGAACGACGACGAAGGAACGAGTTCGATCGGTCGAAAAAAAAAACATTTAAGAAAAATTCGAGATTCGGCCCGAGCCCCGATCCACGAAAACGCATCGTCGAATCGAACGAGCGATTCACCGACGCAGTCGCTGAAGGCATTGCACGTCTCCTCGCTCGCCCGAAGACGAAGGAATGGCTCGATGGGTCGAATCCAAAAAAAATAGTTAAGAAAACACTCCGACTCCGAGATCGAATTCGTCCGAGATGGCTCTTTCCTATCCGCGCGTTCGTCTCGGGAAAAAACTGTTTCTCGAGACGAACCGTGCCTCCCAAGACCAGCACCAAGGAAAGGACTTTTTGATTCGTGAAACTGGTTTTTGAGAACGCGCTAGAACCGCGCGTTTTTCGTTAAACACGCGCTCTGAAAAGCTCGTCTTTTGCCGCAAGACCAGGATCAAACGGACTACCTGACACGCGCCTGGTTTTTTTCGCTCGGTAATTGGCGGAACGCGCACTGACTCGAAGCGAATCCGACTCGGAGTGAAAAAAAAATGCCTGGGAAAAAACGAAAAGAATACTCACCCCTTTTTCCTGGCCTGCACGTCCCGAGAATTGAAATCCTAGCTGGCACGTCCTTCGAATCTGTTTCCTGGCTGGCACGTCCTTCGAATCTGTCGCCTGGCTGGCACGTCCTTCGAATCTGTTTCCTGGCTGGCACGTACCCAGAATCTGTTGCCTGGCTGGCACGTCCTTCGAATCTGTCGCCTGGCTGGCACGTCCGGAGAATCTTCGCTCGCACGAGTAAGGACGAAACGACACGCCAGAAAAGAATCGAGACGCTTTCCGTTAACACCGCTGGGTTTCCGGCGCCTCGAAGAAAAAGTCGAAGGGTTCGGGCACTTTACGTTAACACCGCTGGGTTTCGGGTGCACCGAACGAGAAGAAAGACAGAAAAAGAATCGAGACGCTTTCCGTTAACACCGCTGGGTTTCCGGCGCCTCGAAGAAAAAGTCGAAGGGTTCGGGCACTTTACGTTAACACCGCTGGGTTTCGGGTGCACCGAACGAGAAGAAAGACAGAAAAACACAAAAAAGCTGAAGGGATCGAGACGCTTTCCGTTAACACCGCTGGGTTTCCGGCGCCTCGAACGAGAAGAAAAGATAGAAAAACACAAAAAGAAAACACGAAACTTACCAATTTGTTCGTCCGAAGAGTCTTCTTAGTTTTCTGAAAGAAAACGCACACTTTTATACATTGAATTTTCAAAAAAAAAAAAAAAAAAAAAAAATTTTTTTTTTTTTTTTTTTTTTTTTTTTACTAGAGGGTAATGATGAAATTTTTTTCGAAAAGATTTCTTTGAAAATTTTTACAAGTCCGGACTGCGAGATCAAAACTGAAAATTTTTACAAGTCCAGACTGCGAGATCAAAACAAAAAAATTACAAGTCCAGACTGCGAGATCAAAACTGAAAATTTTTACAAGTCCAGACTGCGAGATCAACACTGAAAATTTTTACAAGTCCAGACTGCGAGATCAAAACTGAAAAAAATTACAAGTCCAGACTGCGAGATCAAAACTGAAAAAAATTACAAGTC